>JARWKJ010000007.1:43481599-44206599 GCA_029959095.1 Rhinichthys osculus
ATATTATAATAAATAACAATACACTTACACACCCTTGCCACTAACAATAATAATACAAACAAATATTATATAAAAAAAACATTTTTGGCAGAGAAGTGGTAGGCGGAGTTTCCTTTGAAGCGCCTCGTACGCATTTAACGGTTCAGGTACGCACTACGCAGCAGTTCGCGCGAGTCTTCAGACGAGCAGCAGGTAACGTTAAAGCTAACACGGAAAATTACATTTTTAGCCTACCATCACCATGCTACTCTAAAAGTTGCGGCAGCATGCGAGTTATTCTTAACTATAATAAAAGTATAACTCGATTTCAGACGCATTCTGAGTGACAATGTCATTCGTTTTTATCCAAGGAATAAAAGTGCAAGGGGAAATGCAAATTAAATCTTAAGTCCATGTCCAACTCTAAATTGTAAGGAACTTATATCTTTGATTTCATAGTAATGCTTTACAATAAGGTTCATTTTTTCATTACTCATGTATGAACTAACCATGAGCAATACATTTGTTACTGTATATCTTAGTTAATAATACAACTGTTAATTGTTTATTCATGTTATGTCACAGTCAGTGCATTAACTAATGATAACAAATACAACTTTTGATTTTAATATTTTAGTAAATGCTGAAATTAATATTAACTAAGATTAATAAATGCTGTAGAAGTGCAGTTCATTATTAGCTAAAGCTAACTAATTTAACTAATGAAACCTTATTGTAAAGTGTTACTGATTCATGATAGCTAACACTGTCTTTCATACATATAATACATACATTAAATTTACAACATCAACAAAACTAAAAATTAATTTTCCATAATTACCTTCTTGATTCTCATTGTTTTGTTTGGTAAAGTAAATAATATTTAGTAATATTACCATCATTTCCCTATTTTCATTTGATGTGTTATGCATTCTAATAATTGTAAAAACATATTTTCTTAGAATGCCAAGGAAAGAAAGAATAAAAACAAAAAAAATCAATCAACTCTCTGATGCAGCCAAAGGAAGCATCCCTCTCACAAGTTGGCTGAAAAGAGAGAATAAAAATGCAGGTACTGTTAAATTAAATAAAAAAAAATGTAGTGCCCTTTTTGGTCCCTCCGCCCCTGCCCCTGAGGAGGTCTGTGCACGCCACTGGTTGTCGATATCAAGAGAAACAACCAGCACTGTTTTTCATTTGTTTTCCTCTGTGAACATTAGGGCTGCAACAACTAATCGATAATAATCGATTATGAAAATCATACTCAACGAATGTCATTATCGATTAGTTGGTCTGCTTACGTCACGGGGAGCGTTTACTGGTGATTGGTTGAAACAGGCCAATCAGGATGCTCTCTGTCTTACATGCGCTTTATGAGGCGCACACGCAAGGTCCCTCTCCCTCCGCCGCTCTGCCGTGCACACATGCTCTAGATTCTGGGAGTTTGAACTAATTTGCGGGCATCAGGGAGCCGCTATCAATATGCGGGAGACTCCCGGAACTTCCGGGACCCCTTTAATATGTCAATATGTAATATCAGGAGTTAGAAGTGCAGTCAATTTAATTATAATAGAATTATATAATAGAGTCAGAATTATAATAAACTGAAGACATTTTTTACTGAAGATATTTTGCAGTTTCATCAGGCAGAAGTCAGCTTCAAGACTCACAAGGAGTTCCTAGGTAGTCAAAGATCACAGTAATTATACCCTTCACAAAGGTCTAAGCTACGTCCTTTGTTCAAGTTGAATGATTCTGATTGGCTAAGAAATAGATAAACACACATTTTCCAAACAGAAATCATTAATTAATAGCTTGATTGTAAACCATATATGTAAATCACTCATCAAATCACTCAAAAGAATATAGATATACTGAAGAGACAAGGAATTCCAGATTTTCCCCTTTAATTGCTTTTTTGAGTTTTCAGATTTAAAAACTTATATAGCTGTAGAGGCTACACATTTGTTCTGTGGTACCGGTGCTCTCAAGGAACAGGTAGACTTATAAATACTTATTTAACTTTTAAGTGTTAAATAAAAAAAAAACGTTCTGCCCCTACGGTCAGATGAAATCCTGCTGGTGTCAGTGCTCCGTCCATGCGATAAATGCACATCATTGATTTCTAGCGCATTTTCTTCTTAGGTAATCTATGGTTTTTACTGATCTGAGAAGCGGACAAAATCTGAATTTAAAATGGACTTAATGCTCTCTATGAACTTGACGTGTTATGCCTCGCTGACTGACGAATATGTTTTACGAATAATTTTGAATAGTAAAGCTCAATGAAATGTTTCTTTTTTCAAGAAGGGCATTTGATAGTGTCAAAGAAGGTGAAGTGAGAAGTTTGATCAAAGAAATAAGGGATTAAAACAGTCATTTCTAATGAAGACAAAAAAAAAGGGGCAGTTTGCACCAAAAAACAATAGAGACAATAGACTGAATGGATGCTTACAAAATGACAATAAGCATCGTTAGCATTTTAGAGTCTTCTCAAATCAAAATCACATGACATGGGCTTCGTTCCAAACCGCATACTCAATGAGTAGGTACTTAATTTCAATGAGTACTTACTTAACGAGCGCTAAAAGAGTAGGTACTTTATAGCCAAATCTCGTTGAGTATGAATGCGATCCGGACATCATCCGCCATGTCGACGTTATCATGTGACCTACGACGCGTTATCACAAGCGCAACAACTTAAAAGATGAACGACACATTTAATTAATCTATCTGTAAATATCTTGATATTGATGAAACTTGCTCATCTTGTGGTATTGTTGAAGAAACAGCTGCCAATTTATTTTGTGAATACATTTAGGGTTGATTTAAGTTGTTATATTTTAAACCCTACTAATGTGTCCCACAGTTCCTTATAACGATTTTTTTTAAGAAACCCCCAAATCGTCATCTCTTGAATATGTTGTTAATTTCTTTATTTTATACCCAAAAAGTTTCTCCTTTAAGGTTTCCTCTTTTCTTGATGAATTTACCTCTCGTTTCATCCCTCAGACTTATAACAACAAAACTATTTTTTAATGTAGGGCCTATTATGAAGAACTATTTAAAGATATTTAGCCTTGTTATTGTTCTTTTTTCCTGTGTATATATCATATTATGATGTACACAAACCAATTATCTTTATGTTTTCAGTTTTGTCATTATGATTGTTCATTGTTAGATACAACTATGGTATCTTTCCATGATCTTTATGTAATAAGTTTAAATTATGAGCGACAGGTGCATTAACACTTCATAACATCAGTAACCCGACAGCACAACCTAGAACAGTTTTCCTCAGCGTTTGTAATGTCTGCACAACGGAGACGGGCCGCTGCTCGAAGACCTCCTGTGGAGAAAACTGTTGACTTTATACTCGAAAAATGTAAGTATCGCTCCTTAAAAATTAATATTACCTCAGAATGAATTGCATTGTTAGCCCACCCCAAAACTTAAACAAAATAATATTAAATGCTGACCAATACTTAATTATATTACTTTTTTATATATATACTAAAAATGATATAATTTAATAAAACAAGGAAAATGTAATTTGTTTTGTCATACGAGTTATGCATGAATACTTAGTAATAATTAGTCTAATTCTTACTTTACAATAAACTGCCAAGTGTCAGCTCTCCAATGAGATCATACTTATGCTTTTAGTGCAAAGGGTTCATGGACTATATCTGTTTTAGTTTGGCTATGCCATTTGTGGCGAAATTCACAGAAATCTGTTGTCGTACCACAACAGTTAATTGTACCAATTGGTATTGGTAATTGGGTAGGCAAAGCCATTGTGGATACCGGGGCAAGCTTTACCCTAATTCATGAGCACTTGTGGAAAGACCTCAACCCCACTGAACACAGCCTTAGCCCTTGGTCTCTTGGACCTTTATATTTGGCAAATGGAACGGCAGAAGTACCTCTGGGATGGTTAAATGTTTCGCTTAAACTGCACGACCGTGTTTGCACCCTTCCTGTTGCTGTGTTAACCTCCAAAGCCCTTGCTTATGCTATTGTCTTGGGACTAGACTTCATTTTCTTTAGTGGGATGTAGGGATGCACCGATACAACTTTTTTCAGAATCGATCCGATACCAAAAATTCTGAGTAACGACCGATCCCCGATACCGATCCGATACCAGCACAGTTTTTTTTAATCAAAATTTCTATAACTCTGTGTTGAACTGATAATCACTCTTTTGTGTATTAAACACAATGGCCCTCATTTATCAAAAGTGCGTACACCAAATTTCCAGCGTACACCTGGCGTACACCCAAAACCACGGTGACTTTGAGATTTATCAATATGGACGTTGGTGTACGGCACGCTCAAATCCTACGCCAGGTCAGGAGGTGGTGTACGCACGTTTTGAGTTAGTGCAGAAATGCGCAGAAAAACAATTCCTAACACCACACTGACAAACTAAAAGATATGATATATTATGACCAACAACAACAACATAGTAATTATTAGGGATGTCCCGATCCGATACTCAGGATCGGTATCGGCTCCGATACTGCCATTTTTGCGGGATCGGGTATCGATCAGCATCGATCAGACGAGGCCGATCCAAATCCGATATTGTGGGTATACTATTATGTGTTATTGTTAAGCCCCACAAAAGGCACAAAAACATTCTAAAGTACCATAACGTTTTCGTGCACTCTATTATAAGTGTTCTGAAGCCATTATGTGAGATATAAATTAATATTTAAGTCATTAAATTCAAGTTCACGTAAACTTTTCCCTCTCGCGGCTGTCAGTCATTCTCCATTCAGCATTCAAACAGCGCGTCGCGTTCGGTTACAGTCAATGATGAAACTATCTTCAAGATGATTCAATGTTAATACTATTATACTTGATCTGTAAGATAAAGGTCTATGTTTTCGCATAAAACAACTTTATCTTGCTGGACTTTATTGCTGTAACTCAATCGTGTTACTCTCTACCGGGTGTCGGACGCTGTCGGTTTGATCACAACACTAGAGTCAGAGCACTATAATTGTTATTCACGCGCACAGTAACTGAAATTTAAAACTGTTAAAAGAAAAGGCTCAATAAACGATTGCATAGATAGATACTGTATAATACACTGTCCATCAATATGTATCTCCGTTGTGCTTTGAACTTTTCAAAGCGGACTCGACGCGCTGCGTGCTGTAACTCCACGTGGCTTCAAGCGCATCATTCTCCGCTCGAGATGCGCATAAGCGCTTTGTGCCGCACTGTATTGGAGCCTTTCATATCATAATGCAGTGACGCAATTAAAGCTTATTAACATTAATAATTATTAATGTTGCTGCCTCATTAAATAGCTGTGCAATACACTTAAAACACGTCTCAATTTTATAGCAGATTTAGCTATATCTAAAATAATTATCTTTTTCATTTTTGTTATCTTGTTTTTCATGAATGTATTTTACACAGTGGCGTAGCAAGTCAGTCCCGGGCCCATATGCAAAAAAAAATTGTACGGGCCCCCCTAACCCTGCCCCCGAAGTACGGCGTATGTATGACACGCCAATTATAATTTCCATTTTTGGCGTGCTATCAACACGCATAATCGCTTTTCAGCGTGTTTATCAACGCCTTGACTTAACGTTACATTACTGTATATATAAATATATGACCTACCCCAACCCCGTCACTGGGGTTAATACTATTTATGAGTCCTCCCCTACCATCCTAGGAAAAAAATATTGCTCCACAGATGTAAATATACATTTTGCTTCGTTTCGCTCGGACATTTAACGGCGTACACATACACGCGGAATCACTCGGACGTTTAACGGCGTAGATATACACGCAAAAGATGACGGTTCGTTTCGGCGTGGACATACACGCGAATAGCTCAAAATGCGTATAGATAACACGCCACTTGACTTGAAAGTGGCGTGTATGTTTACGCAAAGTCATGATGTCATGTTAGACGTTCACTGTAGTGTAATAAGAAAATACCATACCAAACAATACCATAAAAAACACTCTACCCAACAACTTTTCACAACCAGACCGGAACAAAAACAAGTCTAAAACCAACCAAGGCTCAGCCAATGTCAATAATAAACTACTGATCTTGGCACCGCGGCCCAAAATGTAAAAAACATAAAACTACTTATTTAGTTGCATTCTCCGGGCCTTTCTTTCGGCAAATTCATCCACGAGCACGATGTCATTAGTGTTTAATTCATGGCTTTGTGCATTCTCGATGGAAATAATTGCCAGTGCCGATAGTCTGTTTATTAGCTTCAGTTTTGAAAATGAGGGCTCCTCTGAAGCAACAGTAGGGATGGTAAGAGAGAACTAAACCGATCTATTTTAAGTAGTTTTTGTGTCGCAACTAACTTCTCCACCTTCTTTTTTCTCTCTAAGGCCCCACTTTTATGTTTGTATTTTTCCGTCCTTTAATGTTCAATTAGCTATCGTCTAGTAACCTCTCTCACACTGTGTTTTCTTTTTTTAATTTGACGCGGCGATGCCGTAAAAAATGACGGTACAGTTCTACTGCAGCCGCGGGGTGCAAAAAATAATAAGTGCATAATAAATGCACACAAGAAATGACGGAGAAATTAGACATTATGGAGAAACAAGAAATTATTACACATGACATGCATACAAAAAATATATTTATTGTGGCTACACTTTAAAAATGAATTAACTCGTTTTAATTAAAAGTTCCCCATGGGCGGGCCCCCTATCGGCCCGGGCCCATTTGCACGTGCATACCCTGCATGCCCAGACGCTACGCCACTGATTTTACAACAATAAAAAGAGCCATGTGTATTATCCACTAATCTAGTTTATAATAGCATTTTTGTCATAGATTATGATCATATATTTTGGGGATTTGTTGTTTATCTTTATAATGAAGCTGTCTGTATTAAGTAGATTGTGTTTAACACACACAAGAGTGATAATCAGTTTAACACACAGTTATAGAAATTCTACTTGATTTAAAAAACAAAAACTGTACTGGTATTTACAGTGTAGAATGCTGCTGTTTAAATTGTTTTAACTTTAAACCTGTTGCTAGCTAGCTAGCTTTAAGTACTGAAGTACCTGTATTTTCTTTCATTTATATATTTCTTTATTTTTTTTGTAGTGTTTGAATAAAGGGTGGCAATCTTTCATAATCAACTGTTGTTGTGGACTATATAGGAGGTATATTTTAGCTGGCTAATTGAGAAAATTGCTATATTTTTTATTAGTTTAAATCGGATTAATATCGGTATCGGCAAAAGCCAAAGCTGCGGCATCGGTATCGGTATCGGAAGTGAAAAAGTGGTATCGGGACATCCCTAGTAATTATAAACTTCAGTGTTTATTTTTGTGCAACATGGACTTCAATGTTTAATTTATGTGACTTTACCAAAGCATTTGATTTGAAGCCATATGTATTCCTTCAGTTGCGAGCCTGTGCGCTTTACCCTGACGTGTCATGGTTTGGCCCGGCAGGTGCCATTACCGAACCCATTACTGGGTTCGGTAATGAAAGGCTTTCAATGACCAAAAAATAATTCAGACTGACAAAATAATAAAAAATACATTCTTCTTTTTTTAAATAATAATAATAATAATACAAATAAATAATAATAACGACGTTCTTCTTCTAAATAACAACAAGTGACATTAATAATAATAATCATAATAATAAGAAGAATATTACAAATTGTCATGCAATTATTAATGTGAATGAATGGTACTCCACATCACATCATCATCATCATCACTATTGTACACCCCAATACAAGTGACGTGATTCGAAATTGAATGCTAATTGTTTCAAAAGACGTGCTGTAAAATAATGCATTGTGATAGGACATTTCGGCTCCACGTCGGAGAAGTTTCTCTTCTGTGCCGTCTTCCGTGTGTCCATGGCGTAAAATGAGGGCGTGGGGGAAGCGGAGACTTGAATATATAGGGGCGTGCTATTCTAATGACGATCGTTTTCAGCCGCGGGATTTATCAAGGCCAGGTATTGCGTACACCTGGATTTCAAAGGTACGCACAGCTTCATAAATCAGGCGGTGAGAGGAGTGTAAGCATAATCTAACGTCATCTTTAGGGGTGGAACGGTACACAGAAGTCACGGTTCGGTTCATACCTCGGTTCAGACGTCACGGTTCGGTACGATTCCGGTACAATGGAGGGAAAAGCAAAACAAAAATGCAGAAGGCTTTTTTATAAATGTCTTAAAGGGTACCCCGACTAATGTGGCATGTTGGCCTTATAAGATTAACGTGGGCGTCAGCTATAAAAAGGTGATACAAAAACACTCCAAATGTTTTTGATTTTATTAAAAAAGACGAAAAATCCGTTCACTCGTAGGCCGCCATAGTTATTTACGTCTCAATGCATTCTGGGTAGTGACTTGTAAAGGTTGTAGCTAGCCCAGTTTTGACAGCAGCGAGATGAACACGTCTGCCTTTCAGCTTTTTTCAGTTTGAACCCAAGCGCACCTGAGGCTTAAATCAAGAGAATAACGCGGAAAACGATAGGCCTACTCAAGAGTTACATGAAAATGAAGATTATCAGAGAGTTGAAGAAGCGAGAGTGGGGCAAAATAGATGGTGTCTGGGGCAGTTTGCCAATGCCAAGCGAGAACGAGAGCGTTTGCTGTAAAGAGCTCCACTTTTTGTCAGCAGCTGATCAGACGATCGTACTATCGGTATAAATAATTTAATAAGTCATCTACCGCCGTCGTTTGCTTTATTTTCCCTCAGCAGTCACTATGTTGAACGCATAGAAATAACATCTCGGACCTTGTTCAAAATCCTGCCGCGCCACAGAGCACCATTTACATAGTTTTATATTAAATGTACATTTATTTGTCTCAAATCGTTGTTAATGTATATACTGAGTTCACCCTGCGCAGCAATATACATTTAGTTTTACATTTATTTACAGAAATCAGCTGGTTGAATGAAAATTGCTGATGTTACCGGATTTTCAGGTGATATTCTCAATTCATTCAGTTAACGGACGCTCTGAGGTAAAGTGAATTCAGACTGCAGACTAATAAGCAACGATTGTATTTAATTGTACAGTACAATCATAACATAGTACAGACATGATCTTAGTTCCATAATGTCCTTCCTTAAACATAACAATATTGCTGGCCATAAACGGACAAAGTGCGCGTCCGATACCTCGAGTTGCTTCTCGTCCGGACCCGGTGTGCAACCCCGGGTTGAAGCGCTCGGGTTCAAACTGAAAAGGCTCAGTGAACGGCAGACGTGTTCATCTCACTACTGTCAAAACTTAGCTAGCTAGCCGGTACGTTGGAAAACAATATATGAAGCGGCTACAGCAGCTAGGCTCAACCGACTACAACCTTTACACGTCACTACCCAGAATGCATTGAGACGTAAATAACTATGGTGGCCTACGAGTGAACGGATTTTCGTCTTTTTTTAATAAAATCAAAAATATTTGGAGTGTTTTGTATCACCTTTTTATAGCTGACGCCCACGTTAATCTTATAAGGCCAACATGCCACACTAGTCGGGGTTCACTTTAAGCCTTGTATTTTTTAAATAAGTTTTATTAATAAAGGCATAGAACCAGTTTATTTGTAGTGCACTGACAGTAGTTTTATATAATTAGTTTATTAATTAAATGGTTAAAAAGACGAAAAGACCTTGAGATATGTTTGGTAATTGTACCTGAATGAATTTAAAATTAATTTGCTATTTCAGATCAATATATTTGTTTTCCTTCATTTTAATTAACCCTAACTTTATTCTCATCTGAATTATAAATAATTGATTTCCGTATAAAATAATACTACCATTAAAAACTTTTGTTAACAGTTGTAGGTTACAGTTTGACAAGAGTTTAGAGTGTGACAAAAGCACAGTTGTGTTTTATTGCGAGTGTACACAAATATAAGTAAACAATTTGCAGTTTTAATGATGTCCTGTAGGAAAAAAATGACGGAGTATGTTTTTATGTTTCCACTGTTCGATCGCCCGTGCCTCTGACACACACACACACACTGTTCGATCGCGCGATTCGCGCCCGCGCCTTTCTCTCTCTCTCTCTCTCTCTCTCTCGCACACACACACACTGTTCATCGCGCCCCTCTCTCTCTCTCTCTCTCTCTCTCTCTCTCTCTCTCTCTCTCTCTCTCTCTCTCTCTCTCTCTCTCTCTCTCTCTCTCTCGCACACACACACACACACACTCCAGCATTGCAATCTTGATCGCAGCCTGTTCATTGCTGCGTTCACAGTCACACCAAAAGCGATTAGAGCGAAATTTATCGCCATTTAAGAGTTTTTTTTTTATTCGTACCGTGTATTCTCCGTGCAAATTCGTGCACCGAACCGTGACGCCCGTACCGTTTCGGTTCAATCTACTTAATACAGACAACTTCATTATAAAGAAAAACAACAAATCAAAAAAATATATGATCATAATCTATGACAAAAACGCTATTATAAACTAGATTAGTGGATAATTCAGCAGTAAAATGTAATCTATAAAAATCAAGAGTGCACAGTAATTGTATAAAATCTGAACATTTAGTGAAAAAAAACATTTAGTGGGGAACTAATAAGAGACAATAAGTGTAATACTAAATCTGGTAAAACGTTACACATTGCTCTTTGTATTGTTGTAAAATATATTCATGAAAAATAAGATAACAAAAATCAAAAAGATAAATTATTTTATATATAGCCTAAAATTGAGACATGTTCTACAACCGCGTACCCTGCTTACCGATAGTTACGCCACTGTGCATTTGCATCTGAACTGTAGGAGCTTTTTGGAAAAAATTTCATTTTTAAAAATGTCATTTTAATAATACATCAGGTTTGCGTCTAAATAATCGGTCTACTGCTGCTGATATACCTCTGCGTCCTCTGACGTCTACACCAGTACAAGTTTGTGAAAGCAGTTGTATCAACACTCTGGAAGGGGGATTATTCTTTACAACCATCAATACTCCATCAATTTGCAGTTGAATGTCTATAATAATAGTATCAATATGTTGCATAACTACAGTCCTGTAATTCAGGTAACAGCTGGAAAAAAATGCTTTTTTCAAAACCGCTTATCTAAATCTCGAAGATCGGATCGGATCGGATCGAATCGAATCGAATCAAATAATGATAATCGATTCAAGATCTTGAGAATCGGAATCGAATCGATTCTTGAAATTTGAATCGAAACCCAGCACTAGTTTTGAAAATATTACTATAAATTACAGCAACACCTCCCCCTTTGCCTTTCAGACGAGGTTCATGTTTATAACTGTAATCTTGTGGGGTTGACTCATTTAAAGTAATATAATCATTTGGTTATAACCAGGTTTCTGTCAAACACAGCACATCTAGATTATAATCTGAAATCATATCATTAACTATGAGTGATTTTGGAGTAAGGGATCGAATATTCAGCAACCCAAGCTTTATCATTTGCTCATCTGTATTATATCTGTTTTTTATTTGTTGAACATCAATTACATTTTTAACCTGACGTTTTTTGGATTTCCAAATTCGGGGAACAGACACAGTCTCTATATGATGATATCTAGGTGAAAGAGGCTTTATGTGATGGGATTTATCTGACCTTGGTGACGTGAGGCCGCTAGCAGACAGTCGGTTTAGCCAGTCTGTCTGCTTCCTGACCTGAGCCCCAGATTGTCATGTTTTAGCTCTAAGACTATGAGCCAAATTACTAGAGAGAAGAGCAGCACCATCCCAGGAGGGATGAATACCATCTCTTTTCAACAGGTCAGGCTTGCCCCAAAAACTTTTCCAATTGTCTATGAATTCTACATTATTTTGCAGACACCACTCAGACAGCCAACGATTCAGTGAGGCCAATCTACTAACTATCTCATCACTCCTGCGAACAGGAAGAGGGCCAGAGCAAATTACAGTGTCTGACATCATACTTGCGAGTTCACGCACCTCTTTAATATTAATTTTGGTGATCTCCGACTGGCGGAGTCGAACATCATTAGTGCCGACATGAATAATGATCTTAGCGAATTTACGATTAGCATTAGCCAGCACTTTTAAATTTGCTTTGATGTCAGGCGCTCTGGCTCCCGGTAAACATGTGACTATGGTGGCTGGTGTCTCTATTTTCACGTTCCGTGTGATCGAATCACCAATTACCAGGGCACAATCAACAGAATTCTCAGTGGGTGTTTCACTAAGTGGGGCAAATGAACGGAAGAGTGGTTCTTTGATCCGCGACTAGAACGATCTCTCACAGTCACCCATCTGCCCTGCTGCACGGGCTCTACTTAAGCCGGAACCGAATCATGTAACGTTAAAGAGTTCACTATGCTAGGCGCATCCAAAACACTATCTAAAGATCTAGCATTCTTACCATCCTCAATTAAAGTTTGGATGCGTGTCTCTTGTTCTGGAATCTTCTCCGTCAGCCTGACTGTCTCCTTGCATTTATCACATATAAATCCTATATTGCCATCGGAGAAAGCTATACTAAACATATGACATGTGACACAGGTGACAATAACAGGACAAGACATTACTCACCGTGTTTGTTGACTGATTCTTACTTACCTGGACTTATGAACTCAAAGGCGCGGGCGCACGAGAGAAAATAAATAAATAAATCGCACGGGTGGTGCGTTAACAGGCTAACGTTAGCGTGCTGTGTTAACAATGACGGAAGCTAGAGATGTAAGGTTAATCTCAGATGTTGGGTAAGCTGTATTTAGTAGTATAAACAACTAGAAATGATAGTAAATGATAAATGATGGCTCAAAACAGAAAGAAATACGAGGCTCAGGCGGAGCTTACAACCTCAAGCAAACAAACACACAGCAGGCAACGAGGCAGACAGGAGCAATCGATCAGCGATTCCAGTGTGATGAATGAACTGTTAGACTCGGTTAGAAAAGGTTAGACGATTTGAAGATCGAAAGATCTGTAGGGTCTGGATCCGTCAGACACACACTAATTATTCATTATATACAAAGGTTTATGAAACTCCAAAACTAACATCCCAAATGAAACAAACACCAGGGCTGAAACATTGTCATGTTACAGGGCTGATGAGGAGGTTTTTACGACCACTTTCCTTTGGCCACATGCACAAGAGAGAGACAATGGGAAGACAGAAACCCTCTTTAAAACAGACTTTTCTGCATTAATCATAGACTAACGGATCTATAAATGAACATGCTTCATAGGATTGTGTAAATGATTTACTGTCTTGTGTACTATTATGTATATATTATGGTATGTACCTGGGTATACAACCAACTTACGGTCAATGTAACATCACATGTATCATGCCTCCTACCTAATTAATCCTCATTTAATGACACACACTTTGATGTACATCACCTTCTTCTAGAATGCAGTGTGGATGTGTTATATCTATCTGAGCATTAAGGAAGGTATAATCACGCTTGGGACAAAGACTCGTAAATTAACTGAAAGCAACCTTCCCCTCTCTGACACGTCACCTTACTCATTGGTCCATTCAAACCTTAGGGGTTGGTTCTTTTCTAAGGCTATATCAGAGGCAGGCAACAGTGACCCCCCTCTCTTGGTAGTTTTCATCCTGCCGCAAACACTTTTTCGGGTGATACGGGGGAACCCCCACCCCCCTCCCCCAAGCTCCGGCCTCATGGAAGAGAGAAGACTCTCTCACAAAGAACCAAGGACAATCTCAGGAGTTTGTAACAAGGACTCTAACCCACCGTTCAAGTTCATCATATCTTCTTCACCCAACAAAGAAGAAAATGTTTGAGACTTCAACATCTGACATTTGCAGAATCATCAACAACTTCAGTTTTCAACAACTTTGATAATAGTGTACGCTACTCAGGCATGCAAGTATACTTTTGATTTGATGCTTTGAAAATGAAATGCTGATGTTCTTCTCATATAGTTACATGGAACTTCTCAATAGTTCCGTTTCGGTTTTGTTCTATCACTCTCCTATTTATGTATTCATGTGTATATGTTGTTTAGTTTATTTATATTCATATAAATATCTATATTTAGTAGGGCTGTCAGTTAAACGCGTTATTAACGGCGTTAACGCAAACCCATTTTAACGGCGTTAATTTTTTTATCGTGCGATTAACGGTCTTTTTGGCCTAGCAAACTTTGTAGTTTTTTCCACATGCTTTTGCAACAGGACGCGGCATGCGCGGCGCTGCGCTATGAAACCCATTCATTTCAATGGCTTGCGCCGCGCGAGGACGTTTTGTTGCTTCGTCGACCAAAGCGCAAGCGGATCTAGCTAGACCGGAAACAAAACAACAGGCACGACGCCGCACACACTCGTTTGGGCTTGCGAGCCGGCCAAATAGTAGGTTAACGTTACGTTTTGAGTGGATGACGAGCGCGAGACGCCCGAAATGGATGCCAATAAGATTCTGAATTGAAAGTCCCATTGACAAGACCAAAGTGATCTGTGTGTTGTGTCGTTGTGAACTGAGCTATCGTCATCGCAGTACGTCCAGTCTGAAATACCACTTCAGCACGCACACACACAGCTGATGCGAATTCTCCGCCCCCTCGTCAATATCAGGACCTCGTCAGGATTTCTTTCATCCTTTTATTGATGGACAGTGTTACATTGTGTGAGAGATTATTTGCTCCAAGTGAGAATGTTAGTGTGAAATTGAACACAGTATATGCCCTGTTGTTTCAATAAAAAACATTTGCACAAAGCAAGCTGATCCACTTTTCCATAATAATAATAATTCATTACATTTATATAGCGCTTTTCTTGGCACTCAAAGCGCTTTACATAGAAGGGGGGATCTCCTAAACCACCACCAATGTGCAGCATCCACCTGGATGATACGACGGCAGCCATATTGCGCCAGAACGCCCACCACACACCAGCTTACTGGTGGAGAGGAGACATAGTGATTAAGCCAATCAGTATATATATGGGGATGATTAAGAGGCCATGATGGACAGAGGCCACTGGGGCAAATTTGGCCAGGATGCCGGGATTACACCCCTACTCTTTCGAAAGACATCCTGGGAAATCAAGAGACATTTAGAGTAGTGTAGCGACAACTAGAATGCAACCCACACGAGTGAAGCGTTCGTACATAATCAAACACAAGGGGCTGCATATTCCAGATTATCCCCAGGCTATGAAGCAAGAAGACCTTTTTTGTTGTTTAACTAAAGGAAGGACGTTGTCAATGTTTTATCCCCTCGATCACAGATGTACAATTTTAGTTCATCAATTATTATTAGGCAGATTTTAAATTAATAAATATATAAAGGTAATATAAATATGCTTAAGAATCAATAGATGGAGCTATAAAATGACTACATGTGAGCTTAAATGTTCAATTCTCTATACCTTTATCAACTGTATAAACTAACTTCACAACTTTTCCTTGCACTGATAAACAGTTGCAAGACTTTTTCTTTTAGTTGCCCTCTTTTATAGACAGCTATTTTCTTCTTCTTGTGTACATTTGTTTAAATTCTTAATATTGTAATACTTTTATTTAATAAGTGAATTGCGCTGCTTCTCTCGCGAGAAATTAATTTCAATTTTTGATTTGAATGAGTTTCACTCTTTCTCAGCATGTGATTGGCTGTTCGCTACTGATGTCACACCTAAACTCAGGATCAAAGCCTGAGTTGACAGAGAAAGTTGATGATTAGCATCATGGTACCAACAAAGTCTGGTTGGATTGGTTTGGTTTTGTCAACTCGAAACTAATCCTGAAACCCTGAGTTTGTTCAACTACCATCATGGTACAGGCCCTTGGTCCTCTCTTGTCCTTCACTGTCGTCACTCCTCCTTTTATGCTTCCAAAGCTCCTCTGTGAGAAATGCGAGACCGGTGCGGTGGGCAGGTGCTCAGCTCAAGTGTCTTGAGAGTTAGCCAGCAAATAATCTAAAAATTGGCACCACAGTTTGTCAAAAGTCCTTAAAGAACCAGTGAGTGACAGTCTGATTTTCCAAACAATAGTTACAAAATGACAGAAGCTGCGTTTGTTTGAAACGAGAGAGCGAGTCCATGATACTGGATGGCATTATTAAAAAACTGTTAATAAAATATTGCTCCATATGGGGCCACTTCAGCACTGGCTTCACGGCCCAGTCCCAAAATGGGTGTGGCACACCGGTACGCACCGGGTTTCCAGAAGCATCTGTGGTCCTTTCATTAAATTCACATCCCAGGCATGCTCAATCGTGCAGCCAATGAGCTCTCACTACAGACTGCGCTTCCAGGAGAATGGAGACTCCATCCCCACTCTATCCAACTGATTTGGAGACTCTTCGGAGTTGCACAGGTAAACCTGTTTGACTCTCCGGGCACGTCGCATTGCCAGTTGTTTTACTCCCTAACCGAGGGACCCCCTTTCAACGGACACACTGGCACACAGTTGGCCCACGGGGTCTACGCAAATATGCGTTTCCCCAGTAAGCCAACTTACACAGACACTATGCAAGGCTTGGGAGGACGAGGAGCAGGTCTTGCTAGTTGCGCCCTTTTAGCCCAGCTGGACCTGGTTCCCAGAACTCATGTTCCTCACGACAGCCCCTCCCTGGGTCAATCCTCTGAGGAAGGACCTGCTTTCTCAGAGACGGGGCAACCACGTCTAGATGCCAGCGTGATGACTCCGACTTCCAACCAGATGGAACTAAATAAATATTCAGAATGTTCTGATCTAATCTGACTTCTGACCTGTAATGCTGCCTGAATCATAATCATACACTGTTCGTTCGTTGGCGAAGAGTAGAACTGGCCCCTGACTGAGCCTGGTTTATCCCAAGGTTTTTTTCTCCATTCCGTCACCTGATGGAGTTTTGGTTCCTTGCCACTGTTGCCTTGGCTTTTGGCTTGGCTAGTTGGGGACATTTAATATATTCAACAAAATTATTGATCTGCCTTAAGGTGGACGATGATGCAATTTTCTTCTAGAAACAAACTTTGTTGTATTATTTTCATGTTATCACTGTGAAGCTACTTTGATACAATCTTTATTGTAAAAAGCGCTATATAAATAAAGGTTACTTGACTTGTCTTGGCCTCTGGAAACTCCATATCTGGTCTCTGGACGGGATGTGGAGGACATTGGTGGTCTACTCCAAGCGGTGGTAGACACCATAACTTTGCTATGCCTCTATGCGCCTCTATAAGTGACACTTGTTCATTGAGTGGTGCTCTTCCCACCGAGAAGACTTCCGAAGATGCCCGATATGGACTGTGCTTTCCTTCCTGCAGCACGGGTTGGAGCGAAGGCTGTCTCCCTCCACCCTGAAAGTGTATGTTGCCCCTATTGCTGCACATCACGATGCAGTTGAAGGTGAGTCTATAGGATAGCATGACCAGATCATCAGGTTCCTGAGGGGTGCGGGAAGGTTAAATCCACCAGGCCTAACACTTGTATGCATTCTTCCTCGGTACCAGGGCCGGCGATTGCTATAGGCGAACTAGGCGGTTGCCTAGGGCGACAAATGTGTTGGGGGCGCGGGCGCCCTCTAGTGTCGCCCTTGGCCTACTTCCCATTAATCATAGAATTACAATGACAAGCGAAACAAAAACATATTTATTAAACATGATCATCCTAAGGCGCCCCTCAGCCATACGTTTAATTACTTGTCAACCTGATTATTAGGAGGGGGGGGGACGTTTCGTTGCTATGATACAGAATATCCGCAGATAATTTGTTTCATACTGAAAATTAATTTTTCATCCATTTTGTTCGGTTAGCTCTGCTGGTTGATATCGTCGTACAGAAAGAATGTTGTGACAGTTGGTCGGTGTGGTGTTAGTCCCGCCCCTCCTCCACTGTGATTGGACGGCTGGGTAAAAGTGACAGTGATGAGCGCTGCGTTTTATCCAAAAGTTGAACATTTTTCAACTCATGGCGACCAGTAAAAACGTCGGGGGCTCAGCGCTTCAGCGTGTAAAAAACGCCAACGCTCAGCGCTTCAGCGTTAAATACACGCTCAGCGCCTCGTTGCACTCATGGCGTTTAAAAAACGCGGCGCTCCCATTGAAAACAATTGAAAACGTACGCCAGGCGCGAGTAAAAACGCTTTGGTGGACACACGGCCTTAGGCAAGTGCTCGGCTGCTGCGCGCGCTGATCGAAAATGAAGCGGTCTAAAACCTCTGGTGCACAGGGACAAAAACGGAGAAAGCAACAAGATAAAAAGAAAGCCCAGTATAGAGGTAAGTCTTCTCATCTCATCCATTAAGGTGTCAAATGTTCTGGCCATCGGGACAACCGTGAGATTCCCGCGGGCCCGACGTGCTTTTTGGGCCGATACATACATCTCATACTTTTATTTTTCTATTTTTGTCTTAACGGCCCATAAAACTCGTTCATCGGTGGCCCATTCGTTTTGTTTTGTTTTGCTTAATTGGCGGCGCTGGGTTACTTCCAAATATATAACTTACTTTCAAGTATAGAAATTTGTACAATACTCATGAAAGTTTCCTTTATTTTTCAGTGCATTTGTTTTACAATATAGCCTATGGCAATTACTGTCATGGGATTAATATTATATCTATTATTATGTAGTAGACACTGTAATTAAAAGAGGTTTGAATTTTTCTTTGTTCAATTTGCACACTGAATATGGGTTGGAGCTTTTAGTTTTGAACTCTCAAAGTGCACCAGATTGATGAATTTAACATTAAAATGCACAAAATATTCTTACGGGGAAATACCCCCGAAACCCCCTTAACCTTGTAGCAGCCTAATAGATTGTAATAATAGTAGGCCTAGTGGTGGTAGTAGTTGTAATTTATCTACTAAAAATTATTTATGGTCAGATAAAATATATTTGTACAATGCAACTATGATATAAATATCCTTGAACGTTCTTTGTAGCATTTGTATGAACAATTTATTGTTTAAGTTTTTGAGTAACTATAAGAGCATGTTTAGTTTAATAAATACTTATAATTTTTTAAAGGGGGGACGGGGGCGCAAAACTCAATATTGCCTAGGGCAACCAAAGGGTTAGAGCCGGCCCTGCTCGGTACGGTGTCTTTCCCCCGCCTCTGACAGTGTTGTCTCCTCCCTAACTAGGCCGGAGACATTCCATATGTTGTCCATATGTGTAACTTCCACATGACACCTCCCACGTGCAGGATGTGGCTTCTGCAGCGTTCCTTTTCCACTAGAAAGGGCAAGCTTTCCCAGTGTTATCCAATAGTCACACTGAGTGGGTCAGGCGGAACAGCAGGCAATTGACCTTCTCTGCATAGAGCCCCGGCCTTTTTGCATCAGATGGGGGCGGATTAGGAGGCGTATGCAGGGTGCTGGAAGTAGAGGTCTTCACGGGTCCAAACATTTGTGCCCGAACCCGAAAGAGACCCGTAATGTGCTACACCGAACCGACCCGGACCCGGACCCGTCTGTTATTTCAAAAGCTGGACCCGGACCTGTGAAAATCCAAGAAATGACATAAATGTACTACCCGGACCCGGCCTGAACCCGTCTATTATTTGAGAGCTGGACCCGAACACGGCGGGAAGACACAGGCCCGACTGGACCCGATTGTCACATATTCCACACATTCCAAGTTGTGAAAAAAAAAACTTTTTGTCTTACCTAATTTTAGTAGCCGTCATCTCACTTCCTTGTGACGTTACCTGACTGACTGTGATGCATTACAATCCATCGACAAGAAAGTTCTATCCATGTTATTCCTCTCTTTATTCCAAGCTTAATCCACTTATTATTTCAGCTTCAAAAGTCCACTTGATGTCATGGTGACGGATGACAAATGCGACTTAGCAGATTTGAATTTTGACTTGGGTTAACTCGCATAATAGCTATTTGCCCTTTTGATCTATAATAACGATTGCTTGTTCAGTGCCATGGCCTCTGACGTTAGCATTATTTATTTGCTATCATCTCTGTGCTCTCTGCGCCGAGTCTGACCACCAAAACTTTGATTAAAGATTAAGATTAAACAAGACGGTTCATTCATATTATTATAAAAATGGGAAAGTAGTAAAGAAGTGTTTGGAGAAGTGCAAAGCACGCCTGGCGGAATAAGTTCCGCTCTGGTTGTCATAGAAACATGACGCGCTTGAGACTGCCCATTCCCGTTAGCTGCCTGGAGCAACCTCAAGAGCTTTTTAGCGCAATTTGTGTTTTTTTAAACTTATTTCATGGGTCACACTTTTCTTATCCTAAAGTTGCAAGTTACAAAAAACACACAAGTAGTGCTGACTGACTCTGATCATGGCCGGCCGCCGGTTGTTCTCCGCAGGCCCGGTTCTAGAACCAAATCACTGAGGGTGCTTCTGAAAATAGTGAGGGTGCTCAAAATAGGGCTCAGCGATACCTATTGTCTACGACAATCTTGTAATTGCTGTTATGTTAAAGGGATAGTTCACCCAAAAATGAAAATTCTGTCATAATTTACTCACCCGCAAGTTGTTTCAAACCTGTATGAATTTATTTTTTCTGTTGAACACAAAAGATTAGCCTATATTTTGAAGAATGTCTGTAACCAAACAGTTGATGGGCCCCATTGACTTCCATAGTATTTTTTTTTTCCTACTATGGGAGTCAATGGGTGCTTGGGGCTGTCTGGTTACCATATTCCTCAAAATATCTTCTTTTGTGTTCAGCAGAAGAAAGAAATTCATACAGGTTTGGAACCACATGAGAGTGAGTAAATTAATTTATGACAGAAGTTTCATTTTTGGGTGAACTATCCCTTTAAACGATATGCGATCGAGTAGCCTATATGTCCCTGTACGAGTTTTTGTGCTTTCCAGCATTTATATCATATGATATAGTTAAGAAATGTTACACACAGAGTGCTTTTTTCCCCAAATATCAGCAGTATTGCAAATATGTGAAGTATTGAAACTGATTTTATTCTGCAGGTGAATAAAGAAGTTAATAAGTAACTTACATTTTAGACATTTAGTTTCTGACGACAATGAATCAGTCCTTTTAAACGAAACAGCTGATTTAAAGATTAAATGACTCACTCATTAAGCCAAATGCTACTTGCTGGGATTTATCGCCGGTGTTTGAATGGGTGTCATGCGGTGAGAGTGAGGTTGTAGGGCGGGGTTCGCTGCTGTCATCGGCAGGCGGTGTCATTTCGTCTTGTTGTGATGTAGAGGTTTGAGCTTTCTTGAGCCAATTTCGTATGTCCATGATTAAAAATGTACAATTAATATTTTTAGGCTACCTAAAGGCAGCCCCGTCTCAGAAAGTCAGCTAACGATTTTCCTTAAAGGGACGCACACACGCAAGCAAAGTGGGCAATTAAAGAGACAGCTTCACCTATGCGTATCATGATCGCGAAAGGACACAACCAATCCAATGCATTAAACATGAAAGCATAATGAAATAATTTCTGATTTGAAAAATCGCGTTAATGGATTTATTTTGTGTATTATGTAGGAGTGTGAAATCCGTCTGTGTTTCTTTTGTCTGCAAAATCTCGTTTACATGTGTGCTAATAAAAATTTAATCTGAGGGTGCTTTCACTTTTGTTTGAGGGTGTTTAGCACCCTCAAGCACCCCCGTAGAACCGGGCCTGGTTCTCCGAGTCCGATCGACTCGGGTATTACACACAATGTTAAACAGACCCGGGACCCGAATTAATAGATTCGGACCCGACCCGGACCCGGCTGATCATTTAAAATATAGACCCGAACCCGTACGGTTCCCGGGTCGGGTCCTGGACAATGTTCCCTCTAAGCTGCGCGCGTGCGCGGCCGCGCACTTCTGATGCCTCGGCCGCGCACTTCTAAGCGGCGACCGCGCAGAAAAGAATAAAATGACACACAGAGGACTGACGCGAAACGTGTGGGGAAATCCATTTGATTGTAGTTCAAGTGAGAAATAATTGCAGTGCTCTGGTCAACCGCTATAGAGAGAAAACTGGTGAATGCAGTTTACAGGTTTATAGAAAGAGAATGATGTGAGCACGTGTGATTGGCAGTGAGTCGTGTGTGCGGACCAAAGCTCAATACGAGAGGCAACGAGAAACGCATAGACATGTGAAATAAAATCAAATCATAATGTTTTAAAGAAGAGTGGTTTGATTAAAGTGGTGGAAATAACGGTTATGGACACAGAACGGTAACAATTACACACCCACCCTCGTGCAAATTCAAAATACATAGTTTAAATAGATGTTTTTGTCTGTGGGGGAGTTTCAGGGATGGTTAGATTATAAAAGATTAGATTATATTCATTTTTCTTGAAAATATTTAGCTATTAGATCTATTTAAATGCTTTGTTTTCATAATAATATAATATGTTAACAAATTTAAGCATTTAAACTGATATATTATATCCCTTCAAATACTTCAATTCGTTTTTTTAATATTATATTATGCCTATATTTTATTATATTATAAGCCTAAATAAAGAATCTCACAAGGGTATTGTTTAGGGCTCCTTGCCATTAAAAAGTTTGAAACCCCCTGCTAAAGAAAATATTGGAAATTCATAAGCAATAAACAACCATTTAACTTTGATGGTTTAATGCTTCCTGTACACAATTAATTGACTGTCAAAAACACTTTATGGTTTTCCCAAACCATCTCGGTGTAACAGCTTACTTTTCTTTTATACTATATTCTACAATTGTAAAGAATTGAACTGTCCTGCAAAAGATTTTGTAAATTATTTTTCATAGGATTTCTTGGTAAAGACTGTACAGTTAACAGCACTGTAAAAAAATATCAGGTAACCTAAAATGTGCTTCATTTAGTGACTTCTTAATTTGTTAAGAAGCTTGTTTTTCGAAAATATGATTTAATACCAATGTTACATCAAGGGTCAAATAAAATAGAAATGGCACATTCAAGTTAAAAGTTACAACTGAATGTTGAAACCATTGTGTTTCTACATGCTGTACAGGTCAGGTATAAAGAATATTTTTGCTCAGGTGGCGAAAAATGTCCGCCCAATAGAAAAAAGTTTTGCTCAGCAAGAAAAAAAATTAGAGGGAACATTGGTCCTGGGTCGACAGGTCTCGGGTGCTCTGTGAAGACCTCTAGCTGGAAGGGCCAGCAACAGTGGCGTTGAAAAAAATAAATCAAAGAACATGACCTTTCTGTCAAAATATCACACCTGTTCCAATGAATAAATATATCTATATCAATCAAATTGGTCTTTGACCCTTTTTTGTAAATTCCCTCCATAAAGAGTACTTTCTCTAGATTGGAATTGTCTTATTTTCATAAATCAGGGCAGATGAATGAAAAGAGAATATTATCCTCTTCTTCATGAATTGCTGTCCTCTTTCCTCTGTACCAGATATGGGTGGCTCACCATCAAATGTGAAGTTTCACAGGATGTCACAGAATATCACAGGAGTATCACAATTTGTAGAACCAAGAAAATTTTTGAAAAAAACACACAAAGAAGAAAACAAAACCTGGTCTGATCACAGACCAGAACATTAATTTAGTAATTTCAAGAATAATTTCACATCAAAGATTGAAATATTCAAAAATAAACACTTAAACATACAATTACGAAAAATATATATTGTACAAATGTAATTTTTTGTAATAAATCACTAATAACTAGATAACGCCTCGGTTACGACTGTAAGAGGGAACGAGCTTTGCGTCGAGATTGACGCTATGGGAATGCTTTGCGTGATGACGTCTTGAAGCACATCAGAGACGGGTGACGTCACGAACCAGGAAACTATAAAGCCTGCTCGAAAACAGACAGCGCCAGCTTCGTAAAAGTCTGAAGTAGTCACTGACAAGCATGTAGGAGATATGGCAAGGTGACGGAACGCTCGTTCCCTCTTCAGGGAACCGAGGTTACAGTCTTAACCGAGGCGTTCCCTTTCAAGGGAACTCTCATTGCGTCGAAATTGACGCTATGGGAATGTCTATACCAACGCCATCATAGTGACGAGTGTCTGTCCATTGTGAAATCGTGCGAGCAGAAGGGGTGTCGAAATTAATTGTTTCTATGATGCATCGCAATGCAGACGAGGACGATTCGGTATCGGTTCAGTAATAGACCATAACCGAATCGGTTAAACCGATTATAATGTACTGACGCTTTTCTGACGTCATTTGTCGCGTGTGTGCTTTGTTGCGGTAGCATACAATGGCAGAGGGAGGCGAGACGCGAGTGCGAGTAATTAAAAATGCTCCAACTACTTTAAAAGGCTACATCTGGGCACATTTCGGCTTTTATGAACAACCTGGTAAGCACGACCTGGAGAAGACACGCGCTGTGTGCGCTCATGTCACGCACAAATAGAATATGCAGGAAGTAATACCACGAACTTGATAAACCACGTTAACCGTTTTCACCCCGAGCTGTTAACTCCTGGCAGAGTCTGACTGTAAGCGGATGAGATCCAACGTCACCCGAATCCGCAGCCAAATTCAAATCATCCACCCGCCCCAATAATTTTCTCGGATTTAAGTATCCGCACCCGATGGTCAAATTACAAGTATTCTGTGTTGTTACGCGTGATTATAAATGGATGATCGTCACCTTCAACAGCGGTCTCGGCGACGTTTGATGCGCGCATCTCTAATGGTAACATTACACACTGATGAATGAGCGCTGCTTTTAAATGAACATTTCTTTAAAACAAAATTGATTTGACAGAATTTAATTTTCTTAATGGCATAAACAGGCTTTACTCCCTTGAAACTTAAACTGGAATGTCACTGTTTCTGTCACTGCGAGTTCCCGAACAGGCGTACGCACACATCACTTTTGAAGGAAAAATGAGGATGTGGTGCATCGCAATGCATTGTGATATCGAATTGAACTGAATCGATGACATGATAATCGTAATCGAACCGAACTGTGAGACCAGTGTAGGTTCACACCCCTAGCGAGCAGCACTAGGATGAGAGCATCAGAGACACCTGATGTAGAGTCTGAGTCCAAAGAGGGAAACCTGATGAATGTGTGCAGTGAGGACCACCCTGACGCATCACAAACATCTTGGAGGGCAACTCCTATTATAAGGCCCTTAGAGGCCACCATACTCCTAGTAGAGTGGGAAAGAACAGCCATAGGTGAAGGCTGTCCGGCCGACTCAAAGCAAGTGAGATAGCCTCGACCACCCACTTGCTCATTCTTTGCTTAGATGCAGGGGACCCTTTGTTAGGGGGCCCGAAACATACAAACAGCTGTTCAGATTTACGCCACAGGGCAGCTCTGTGGACATAGGCATCTAGAGCCCCAACTGGGAAAAGCAGATTACTCTTTTCCTGGTCCGAGTTCTGGAAGGGAGGAGAACAAAAGGCCTAAAGCATAATCCATCTGGCCACGTTAGTGGGGACCTTTGGAACATAGCCTGGTCTAGGATGAAGGAACGCTTTAACCATGCCAGGTGCAAATTCCAAGCACGAGGGAGCAACCGACGGTGCTTGCAAATCTCCTATCCTTTTAAGAGAAGAGATAGCGAGGAGGAACAAAGCTTTCAAAGTCTGGAACTTAGCCGGAAACTCCTCCAGTGGCTCGAAGGGAGCCAGGGAAAGGCCTTAAAGGACACTGGCCAAATCCCATGTCGACACCCTGGTACGAGCTGCAGGCCTCAGCCTTAGAGTACCACGGAGGAAACGAGATACCAACGGGTCTTTTCCCAAAGACATTCCCACCCAAAGGAATGTGGTAAGCACCTATGGCCGCCCCACATAAACCTTTAAAAGTGGATGGGGATAGGCCTGCAGTGAACGTTCCTGCAGGAACTCCAGTGCTTTATCAACTGGGCAGTTAACTGGGTCCAACTGATGGTCACTACACCATGAAGTGAAAACTCTCCACTTCAATGCATAAAGTTTCCTCATGTAGGGAGCTCTGGAATGTAGAATGGTCTACGCAACCTCAGTTGAGAGACCCGTCCCTATAAGCTTGGCCCCCTCAGAGGCCAAGTCCACAGGATCCACAGTTCTGGTCGGGGGTGAAATATCGAGCCCCCTGCTTGGGACAGAAGGTTCCTCCTGACGGGTAGCTCCAATGGAGGTTCGTCGAGGAGAGACACTAGATCAGGGAACCATACTCCCAGCCACCGCGGGGCTATAAAAAGTAGGCAAACCTGGTCCCTGCTATCTCTCCAGAACTCCCGGGAGAGAAGCGATCGGGGGGAAAGCATACAAACGTAGCAATTGCCACGTTTGTTCCATAGCATCCAGTCCAAGAGGAGCTGGATGTGTGAGGAAGAACCAAAGTGGGCAGTGAGACATCTCTTCGAGACGCAAACAGATCCACTTGTGCCTGGCTGAACACCATCCATATCTGCTCCACCACCTCGGGGTGGAGCCTCCATTCCCCGGGCCTCAGCCCCTGTCTCAACAGGATGTCTGCTCTTATATTCTGGGCCCCAGGGATGTAAGCCGGGGATATATTGCTAGGCCGAACTGAATAACTCTATTTTTTTGTAAGCTTTACCCCTGAAAGCTAACCTCAGGAACTTCCTGTGATATGGAAGGATGGAAATGTGGAAGTATGCGTCCTTGAGATCTATCGTGACAAACCAGTCCTCGGATCTGATCAGTGGCACGATTTGTCTCAGTGCTAACATTTTGAACTTTAGTTGAATAACAGACACGTTCGGCACTCAAAGATCCAAAATGGGACACAACCCCCCATCCTTCTTTGGAACTATGAAATACCGTCTGTAGAACACGGTTTCCCTGTTGGAGGGAGGTACATATTCTATGACCCCTTTCTCTAACAGGGTTTTCACTTCTTTTTCCATTACCAGAACCTGCTAGGGGTCCACCACAGTGGATAGGGCCCCCATAAACCTGGGCGGGCGAGACCCGAACTGTATTTGATACCCTTTTTCTAAGGTCTGCAGGACCTAACAAGAAACATTTGGCAGTAGCTTCCATGCTGCCAAAAATTCTACTAGTGGTACCAGCCTCTCGAGACTCGCCTCTGGTTTTTGTTGTGCAATCAGCCCGACGCCCTGTAACTGCGAACCGGCAGTGAACGACCGTCCTTACTGCTCTGGAACCTTCCTCGGAGATGGCAGGCATCCCGAGGCCACTACGTTTCCGGGTGGTCCTTTAGATATGTGCTTGCCGGTGACCGCTGCGCCCTGAAGCACACGAGGTGGCAGGATTGGCAGAAGGCTCCCCCTGAGGGCCCCGGAGGGAGACGGGCACCGTATAAAGAGGTGTTGACCACGCTCTCCTTCGGGGGGGACTGCCCTCACTGGCCTGAGCCCTTGGGCTTCAGGACCCCCGCAGCCTTCTTAGAAATAATGACGTCCTCAGATCCGTCTTACCCTTTGAAGACTGCGGTTGAGAGCGCCCTCCGTGTCCCCAGCCTTTCTGTGGGGGAGCATGGGAGACAACACTGCTTTTGGGTGGCACAGTGCGAAGAGCTGGCTTTTGAGGTTTGGGGCTGCTCCCGCTTAGCAGCCCCAGAGACATGAGAGTGATGGGGAAGGAGCTTCTGGAAAGCGGCCGCCTGTTTGGCTCGTAAATCTAAACATAAACATAAATCTGTGGCTCGACGTAGTTCGCATACTATGTCAGGGCCAATTCCCCCGCCCTCATCTATGTCTCCTAACAACTCGGCTTGGTAGTCCTGCAGCAGCGACATAGTGTGAAGGCATGCTGCAGCCTGACCGACAGCTGAGTAAGCTTTACCCACTGGAGAAGATGTAGTTCTGACTGGCTTAGTGGGTAATGGACGGGGCCTTTTAGGAAGATGCCGCTTTGGGGGAGAGATAGATCGCAAGCGACTCTTCCACTTTTGGCATCTCCCCATAACCGTGCTCTTTATAGTTAGATATAGAGGAGTAGTTTGATGTTTGTGCACTGTACACTCTATATGAAACCGGTTTCTCCCACGATCTTGACACCTCAGTGTGGAAACTGCTGCTTGCTTGCCATGACTTGACGCAAAAATCAATAATGTTCTTTAGTAACATTTACATTTATTTTTACTTTTGTTTATGGAAATATGATGTTGCTAAATTATGAATAAACTAAACTTAATTCCCTTTATTTAACCGGGGTTGCACTTACATTTATAAGTGTATTTCTCTGCCGCCACAGAACTATCACCCGCCATTTAAAAATAAAATAAAAATGCTGTCGTCACCGACGCCCAATGAATCTTGGGACAGGCTAGGCTGTGAAGGATCTACTCTATTCTTTGCAGTCTGGAGAATGAATGCATTTGTAGTCCACATTCTAAGGAGTTTTTGAATTCGGACAGCCTTCATTGCGCCGCTGTGACACAAATGGCCTTCGAAAGATGCAGCCTCTGAATTGACCCTTAGCAGGGAGTTTGATTGACAGGCGATCTGACTAATCATAATCCGCCATCCGCTGTTTTTCTCCGACAAAGCAGTCAGGAGAGTTAGTAGATTAACGTTGGAGGATTTGAACTTGAAAAACGGAGTGTACTGACGTCTTTCCACGGTTAAAACAACATTCCTTCTGATTCATGTTAATTTGATGCTATAAATTAACTATAAGGAAGAGATGATTGGTTCACGAGCAGCTTTAACTGAGGCTCTACAGCGATCTGTCATTAAAGAGCCACAAAACAGTATTTATTGTTTACATTTCTTTAAAAAAAATACCACATTTGAAAGTTGAGACTGTTTTATATCAAAAGTAACCTGGCCTGTCCTGTCTTTCAGCGCGTTGTCAGTGTCCTCTCTGCTTCGCGATGTATTTTTAACATGATGGGGCGTGAGAGCGGCGTGGCTTGTCGGTGGCTTTGCGACTGGTCAATTGGGATGTCTTTCAGTTATTCTGCTTGCTAACAGCAGGGGTTTATCAGTGTCTGAATTTACTCTTCTTTTCATTCACTGCAAAATGAACTATATTAGTCCTAAATATAAATATCCTTTTCCTCTAAGCCAGCTCTAATTGTCCTTCACATTTATGTTCAAAAGATTTACACAACACTTTTTGATTTACACCTGGTCACAAAAGGAAACTGAAAGAGTATGCTTAATTAGCGTTTCTCTTTATTAAAGACTTAACTAATATATTTATAAAAACAAAAACAAACAAAGATCAGTAAACAGGTAAGCAAATTTGAATAATAACCAGATTGTCAGGAGAGGGCCAGGCCAAAATATCAAATAAAACAGGGGCTTCCTAAAGTTTAAAGACAGTTATCTTACCTCTCTCCCTGACTAACGAAAAATAAACAGGAGAAAAGTTTAAGAGTGGATAATCCAAACAAATTGGCGCCCGTCTCCCTACAACGTTTAACTCTTCAAACTCACACAGTCTTAAGGGTTGTTGTACTCAGACAACAGATTTCACAGATAAGTTTCACACCTGCAGTTAACACAACAATGTGTCTGAGATAGCTGAAGAGGGATTCCTCCTGAACAGTTTCTTTGCTGCTTTATACAAGCTGCCAACAGAAAAGCCACGCTCCTGCTGATTAGCATCAGCTGTGGATGGTTTGGAGAGCTGCATGGCAGAGAGAGAGAGAAACACAGAAGGAGGGGAAAAAAACATCACCAGCACAACATACACACTAAATATTACATCATGGGATGTAATAGTAGCAAATAGTGAATGAGGGTATAGGGTGTGATTTGGGACAGTCTCTTAGTGTCGATTTTGAGCGCTGTTAATTCACGATATATTCCTGCAAGCTATTTTCTCAAAAACGGTGAATATTACCCAGAATGCATTGTTTTATAAACTGTCAGAATGTGGCAGTTTTTTTTTACAGCAAGATATTACTAGGCATATTTGCTGATGACAGCAACAATCCTCCATTCATTCAAGGTGACGGACATATTCAAGGTAATTTTGATTCCAGCAACTGCTCATGTTCTCTTTCTCACATGCTGTTTACACAATGCTATCACATTTGTGAAAATGCTTTAACTAAAGGTTCATAGTGTCACAGAAAGTGCATAGTTTCAGCTTTAAAATTAACATTTTCATTGGAAATCATGTTATCCACATAATACTGACTGAAAAATAAAATTTTAAAATGAACATGAATCTCAGAATTCATATGCGTTTTCTCACTTTTCTTCCGAAGACAGCAGCGTGCATTAAGTCCACAAGTTTGTGTAAAACCTGATAAGCATGTTCTCCAGCATGATTTCAGATGATCCAAAGAGCATCTTATATAAAGGGTGTGAAAAATTTATAAACCATGCACATAAAACATGTACTGATGAAATTACAAAATTACACTACCGAATAGATCAATAATATCTATTCATCTATTCAGTACATAGAACACACATACAACAGCATTAATCCACATCATAATAATGGTACAAGTATTATAACAGAAAGAGTGGGTACAAACTATATAAAAACATTGTTTGTACAGGAAGTGGGAACATGAGCAGGTGCTGGATGGTACTGATAAACAAACTCCCCTCCAACATAAAAAGGATAAACCCGGGTCCCACAATGCAACGTCCAGACATTGACATTGACATACTGAACTGGTTCGTGTTACAAAAATACATAATTGAACCATGTAAACGTTGTAATCATTTTTTATGTATAATTCTGTTTTAAATTCAATACAGAGTTCCAGTATTCTTTGAGAAACAATGGCAGTCTGGACTGTCTACCTGTCTCTCTGTCTTCTCGTAGCTTTGACTGCTTCAGGTAAGACCATTATTCCACTTTTCACATCATAACTGTTATTTTAACATGTATTGTAGCACTGCTGGGACACTGTAATGACTAATCAGAAGCCAGGAATGGAATGATCTAATGCACTATGTCCATGCACTAAACTAAACCTGAACCTGCCTCTTAATTATTATGATAATATTATTGTCTTGTCTTGTTTTGTTTGTTTATATTGTGAAAATGATGGTGATATATCTTTTTTGATAGTCATCTTCCTATGTGCTTTGTATGATGGTCATCTTTGTGTATTATGTTTGTTTTATGTCATTAGTGTCTTTTAAGCCTAAGGGCTGGGCATGTAAGTGCAAGACACTTTAATAAAATAATAATAATATTAAGATTATCATACAATTTTATTTTTATAATTATATCATTATATCAGCTAAACGTATTTAGTTATTACACATTTATTTATATTATTATTATTGACAATAAAATACATCAACAAATATGCCTGTTAATCTGTAGTATATTATTATTATTATTATTATTAGCAGCAGTAGTAGTGCAGCTATTGTTCCTTTTATTCTATTAAAGGAGTGTTTGTATGAACATTTGATGCTGACGTTAGTTCTTCATCATTTCAGAATTTGTTGTGAACCATTTTACGTTCCCTATGTTAATGTGATTTATGCAAAGCTTTCCAATATGACTATATCTAGCCTATGATAATAAGTTATTGATATCATTATGCACAATAATAGCCATATATATTTGCTGCAAATGAAAACAACAATGTGTGTGATAGACATACAGTCTGTTCCATAGAAGAGATACACAACCTAGAGCAAGTCTGAGACGAGCACGCCCGTCAACCCGATACCACCGTACCTCAACTACCGCTTTCTGGGCAAGGAGAACTGTGGCGAGCCGTGCGAACCCAAAAAACTACACGGGATGATGTACTTCAGCGAGGACATTTGGACATTCGCGCATTTGGATCGGGATTTGGTCTGTTATGTGCTGCGCGTCCACTTTATTCACCGTCCTGACTTATTTAGTTGTTTTAGTTACCCGGAAAGACCCATTATATTTCTGTCAGGGTGTTGAACGATGGTGTCCATCGCTTACATCGCCAGATTCCTGCTGGAAGACAAAGTGGTTTGCAATGAGCAGTTCGATAATGAATTCAGGACAGTGGTTCAAGGCACCAAAAAGGAAGGTTGCACCATCCTGTTCATGATGTAGTTCTTCAGCATGTCCAGCTCTAACTGGTGGGTCATCCTCACTTGGTTCCTCGCGGCCGGGATGAAATGGGGTCACGAGGCCATTGACGCAAATTTGCAATATTTCCATCTCGCAGTGTGGGCAGTGACAGCCATCAAGACCATTAGCATCCTGGCGGTGGATCAAGTGGATGGAGATGTTCTCAACGGCGTTTGCTTTGTGCGGAAGCGCTTATTCATCCTGGTGCCGCTGTTCATTGGCACCTCATTCCTTCTGGGGGGCTCCGTGTCTCTGTTCCGCATCAGGACCATCATGAAGCATGACGACACTAAGATGGAGAAGCTGATGGTGATCAGTGTCCCCTACACGATTCCGGCCACCATCGTGATCACGTGTTATTACTTCTACAAACAGGTCTTTTGGGATCGGTGGGAACAGACACGGAACATGGTGCCGTGTACCGCATACAACCCGCAGATGAACCCGGACTTTACGGTGTTCACGATCAAATACCTAATGACCGTGATCATGGGGATCATGTCTGGATTCTGGATATGGTCCAGAAAGACGCTTTACTCATGGAAGAAGTTCTACACGAGACTGGCAAACAGCAAACAAAGATAAATTACTAACTAAATTAATAACTTTTTTACAACGAAAATTAACCATCACTGAACTTAATTAAGCTGGACTATGACGCTATTCTCTTCTAGATCTGCTGTACAGCAGAACAATCTTTGTTCAGTGATGGTTAATTTTTGTTATAAAAAAAGTTATTTAGTTAATTTTTATATATATATACATATATATAGACGCTCTGGAGAAAACCGTGATGTCATCGTCCAGCTCAGTTCAGTTCTCATATAATGGTGTCAATGCAGGCAGATCAATAATATTGTTGAATATTAAGTGTCCCCAACTAGGCAAGCCAAAAGCCAAAGGCGACACTGGCAAGGAACCAAAACTCCATCAAGTGACAGAATGGAGAAATAAATTCAGGAATGTGATTAAAGACATTTTAAATAAATCAGATATTGGACTTTTACATTTGCCATGCAACATGTAGTATTAATATATAATTTAATTACTGTGTGATCACAAGTGCATTTTATTTGTTTTTAGCAAAGAAACTTCCATCAATGATTCTCTCTCTCTCTCTCTCTCTCTCTCTCTCTCTCTCTCTCTCTCTCTCTCTCTTTTTATCTTTTAAATTATATCACAGTGGTCATTTGTCCCTTTGTCCCCAACTTCTGATCCAGGATCAGATGGAGACATTGTTCCAGAATGTCCCAGCATTCCACATGCCGAGAGAGTGGACTGTTTCCCAGATCCCGACGCTTCCCAGGTAAACTGGAGTGGATATGGCCTACATTCCACACAAACCCCCAGCATGCTTTGCTAAATCTTACTGTGCGTCCTTACAGCAAAAGTGTTTGGAAAGAGCTTGCTGTTGGAGCCCCGTGAGTGAGGCTAACGTCCCCTGGTGCTTCTTTTCCAAACGCCACGGCTACACGGTGGTCAGCGAAAGCAAGCTTGACAGCACACGTGAGTTCAGCCTCAACCCAGATGTTGTACAAATAATCTACTTTCCATTGTGCTTTGAAAAGTTTGTATTCGACCATGTAGCAAGTAGACCAAACAATTCACCAAGACCTTGTGGAAAATGTTTGTTTTGCCATAGATATTGAGGCCAAGCTGACAAGAATGGATGCTCCATCTCTATTTGGAGCTGATATTAAAGAGTTGACCTTCTACGCTGAAATGCAGACAGAAAATCGTCTTCGATTTAAGGTCTGTTTAAAAACTGACGCAAATAGGAGAGGCATTGTGTCAATGTAAAGACGTCTTTAATGGCTTGCAATGTTGTCTTTGTCAGATCACTGATACAAAGCAAGCCAGGTTTGAGGTTCCTCATGAGCATGTGCAAGCGCCTTCCATCCCTCCCACCGGACCCCTAAAATATAGACTGGAGCTGATCCACAAGCCCTTTGGACTGAAAGTTTGGAGAACATCTCCTGAAAAACTGCTGTGAGTGGGGAGCTCTTCCTTTTCACACACAGATCATACACTATATTGCCAAAAGTATTGGGACACCCCTCCAAATCATTGAATTTAGATGTTTCAATCACTTCAATTTGTATAAAAGCAAGCACCTAGGCATGCAGACGCTTCTACAAACATTTGTGAAAGAATGGGTCGCTCTCAGGAGCTCAGTGAATTTAAGAGTGGTACCGTGATAGTTTGCCACCTGTGCAATTAGTCCATTCGTGAAACTTCCTCACTAATAAATATTCCACGGTCAACTGTTAGTTATAACAAAGTGGAAGGAGCAATTGGGAACAACAGCAACAAAGTGGTAGGCCACGTAAAATTACAGAGCGGGGTCAGCGCATGCTGAGGCGAACAGTGTGCAGAAGTCTCCAACTTTCTGCAGAGTCTATAGCTCCTGACCTCCAAACTTCGTGTGGCCTTCAGATTAGCTCAAGAAGAGCGAGTTTGGTGTGGAGGAACTTGACTGGCCTGCACAGAGTCCTGACCTCAACCCGATAGAACAGCTTTTCAGCTTTCGGAGACTGGGAGCCAGGCCTTCTCGTCCAACATCAGTGCCTGACCTCACAAATGCGCTTCTAGAAGAATGGTCAACAATTCCCATAAACACACTACTAAACCTCGTGGAAAGCCTTCCCAGAAGAGTTGAAGCTGTTATAGCTGTTAAGGGTGGGCCAACTCCATATTAAACCCTATGGATAAGGAATGGGATGTCATTAAAGTTCATGTGCATGTAATGGCAGATGTCCCAAAACTTGTGGCAATATAGTGTATGTTGACTCTTTGTGAGTTTAGTGCATTGCAGCACAAAATAATTTTAGAGTGTTTCTTTGACTAAACGAGGGACAATCACAGCACCAAAAAGACAGAAAGTAGAGGCATGAATAGAATGAGGGAATCCGGCTTTAATTAAGCAATGCAAATAATTTTCGTAAAGCAGTCAGTCTTCGTCTCGCTGTCTACATGATATTGATGGAAATTGCTTTGTTTCCTTTTGCCATTGTCTGCCGTCATGTGTGTTTTTGTGCACTGCTGAAAAATGACAGGCAGGTAAAGAGTAAGTCCTGATTCCTAGTTCTTACACGTGTTCAAATCTAATTTGATCATTTTTAAGTCACAGTAACTATCAGGCCAGCTTCATGCTTGTTGCATCTGTCACATAAGCAATGTGTATTCATTTCGGTGGCTTTTTTAAAAAGATATTAAAGAAAGCAGTGGACCGCTGCTTATTGGAAGCTAATGCAACAGTTTGCATCTATATTTTTGCTAATGAAATTATGTTCAACCAACAAACTAGATTAAGCTAGAGGAACTTAATTTGTAGCATAAACTGTTGAGTACTCAAAAAAACCCTAAAAAACTTAAGTTGGTCCTGAAATCAATTAATCTGATCTATTTCAGTTAACATCAAAAGCTAGCATATGTAACTTATTTAGCATGTGAAATCTTTTAAATGTAACAGCATTAAATAAAAATGTTCTTAACAGGTTTCATGACATTCACCCACAAACTTCCTCTCTCCAACACCTCTTCCTCTCTTGCTCGGTTAGGTTTGACACAACCATTGGGCCGCTGGTTTTTGCTGATCAGTATCTTCAGCTCTCGGCTAAACTCCCTTCTCACAACATCTATGGACTTGGAGAGCACGTCCATCAGACCTTCCGCCACGACACCAACTGGAGGACCTGGCCTATCTTCACAAGAGCTGCTTTTCCCAATGGCGTACGTCATAGCATTTAGGTCATTTGCACAAACATTTTCACTATTATTCCAAACCAGTATGACTTAGGGAAATGTCTCAGTTAAATTTCTAAGTAATTGTTCCCAACGTGTTTTAGAGAAAAGCATTTATTTCATAATGTGATTTTCCCCCACTTTTAATTCTTTACTGCAATGAAAGGTTAGATTTTTGCTAATTTTTAACAATACAAATTTATTTTTTACAGCCATCTTTGATCATATTTACCAAGGGGGCAAATAATTCTGACCATCACTGTATATATATATATATATATATATATATATATATATATATATATATAGATATAGATATAGTGTTCCAGAGAAGAAATTAGGACGAATGATGACAGAATTGACATTTTTGGTGAACTTTTCTTTTAATTCTAACTAATCTGATTCTTTTTTTGGTATAACCAAATGTAATCTGGTTGATTTTGTCATATTAACTAGATAATGAACCAATTAATTGAAACATTTCACATGAAGAAGATTTTCAGGTTACCTAATAAACAGTTTTTACAGTGCAGTGCCAGTGCTGTTTCTTCTTGTGCAGGATTATCCTGCAATTTGTGTTTCAAGATCATGAGACATAAATGTCCCATACTGTCTAATTAACTGATTAAAAGGTTGAAATTTGCCATTACAAACCTCTGTCTTCTCCTACCCCAGGGCCCAGACAACCTGTACGGCCACTACCCCTATTTCACATGTCTGGAAGATGCCAGTGGCCAATCCTTTGGTGTTTTTCTCATGAACAGCAATGCTATGGGTAATCTCTATAAACAGACTCTCTCTGGATTTATTGTGTCGTAGTGATTCGTTTTTTTTTTTGCATTGCTGGTCACAAACATGAGCTTTGCCGTGGACTAAATTCATAATCTTTAATATTGTGATGTCTGTGCACAGCATGTATAGTGCGTTATGATGTGTTTGTGTGTTTGTGTCTGTCTGTTCTTGTCTGTGTGCAGAGGTGACTATCCAGCCGGCTCCGGCCGTAACCTACCGGACGATTGGAGGGGTTTTGGACTTCTACATCTTGCTTGGAGACACACCAGAGGCAGTGGTGGACGAGTTCACACAGGTGAGCGTAAATAGAAACACCAGTGACTCTTGTGGGTGAAATTGTAAAGACTTGGAAATGCTTTTTCGTGTTAGACACACAGCATGGTGGACGGTACATATGCTAGGACATGTGGCAAAAACTAATAGGGTCATTTTCTGATCTTCCTGGTCATTTCTCCGCTTTCCAATTGGATTAAAAGCAAAAAGCTAATTTTTTAAACTATAAATATTTAAACTAAAATATTTTTAACAAAATACTATAATTTATTGTTAAAAAATACTCGATTCTTATTGGTCAGTCATAGTATTTTTGTATATTGGTCGCAAAAAAATATTCTACTATAAATTATAAACATTTATTATATGTTTATTTTCCATTAAAATTACATCGAAAATCTGAAATGCTTTATTGTGATTCTGGTCATTTGTGGCATTCTGTGCTCAAATGTTTTTGTGGAACCACAAAATTTAATGTTATTAATTACAAATATTATAAATTACAAGTTACAACTATTATGAATTAAAATCATATAAAATAGTTTCATTTATTACACAACAATGAGTGACTATTGTCCTGGTCAAAATATTTTTAATTCTTATATAAAATTTAAATATCACACTTTTCAAGTCCATTTCAGGATTAATTTCATTAACTCAAACTTAAAACTAAAACCGTTAAAAAAGATCAAATAATTTCAGCCATAGTTGACAAGACATAATTTATTTTTTTCTATCTAGTATTAAAACAACTAAAAGTAAAATTGAAATAAATATTTATAAGAACTATGTAGACATTAAACAAAACTACTAAAAATGACAAACCCACGCAAGGAAATTACTAAAACTTTAACTAAAATAAAAAATAAAAATAGAAACACGATATAAAACTAATTTGAAATATTAATAAAAACTAATATAATATATAAAATGCTACAAAAAAACACTGGTCCATTTATGTTAAAAAAATAAATAGCAGTAATAAGCAGTCAGACAGTCATTATTGCCAAATAGACCCTGATCCGGATCACGCCATGAACTTCATCAATGCTGTCATCGTGACGAGAGTTGAAGTGAAAACCTATAGGCCGAGAGATGAAGCTTCCAGATGAGCCTGAGGAAGTCTGTGAGGTTCAGAGTCTTTGTTCAACGTTGCTTTATGTCTCTGCAGCTGATCGGCAGGCCTTTCATCCCTCCGTACTGGTCTCTGGGCTTCCAGCTCTCTCGCTGGGACTACGGCAGCCTGGACGAGGTCAAGAGAGTCGTGGAGAGAAACCGACAGGCCAGCCTTCCGTATGTGAGTGCCAGGAACAGAAGGAGGCTCCTCGCTCTCTTCTGCAAAACTTGATTCCACCCAGTCCTTCAAAGCCACAATCGAGAGCACAGAATATAGCTTACAGATTCTTGAATAATAACTGCACATATACATGCATTAGAAATGTTTAGCACCTTATGGTGGGACTCTAACTGCCGAAAGATGCACTGAAGCTCAATGTTTGATGAAATTCGAACAAAGAAGGCATTAGCATGTCAGGATTTAGTTTTTCCGCCTGATTAGCATTAGAAAATGACTGCCATCTGCTGATGGTGTCATTTTCCATGTGTATGTATATGTATGTGTATGTATGTGTGTGTATAGGAATTGTTATTTATTATAATACTAGTGATTTTAATGTATGCATTTCAATGTTTCAATGTCAATGTAAACACCTTGAGTCCCACACAAATTTCCCCTTTGGGGACAATAAAGTGTATTTCATTCATTCATGGCTGATGGAAGTCAAGCCTTCCAGAAAAAAAACAAAACAGACAACAGTGAATCTACAATGTTAGCATGCAAAACCATAAAGGCTGAATGACTAGACTTCAGTGTTGTAGTGCATGAACATTAACAACCTAAAAAATAAAGCTTCCAAAAGTGGGTTTTCACGGCTATGCCAATTAAAGAACCATTTCTGGTTCCCCAAAGAACCTTTCAGTAAATAGAACCATTAATGTCTTAATGTAAAGAACATTTTACTTATCTAAAGAACACTATAAAGAACCTTATGTGCGATGGAAAGATTCCATGGATTCTTCAGAACCATTGATGCCAATAGAGAACCTTTATGTAACTTCCATAATTATAAAATGAAGTGAAACAGGATGTTCAGTGAGAGAAGGAAACTGATTTGATGTAGATTTTACAGAGACTCACATCATTATTTTGTGTTCCAGGACGTCCAGTACACTGATATTGACTACATGGAGGACAACAAGGTCTTCACCTATGATACAGTGAAATTTGCGGAGCTGCCTCAGTTTGCTGACTACATGCATGAGAAAGGGCAGAAATACATCATCATATTGGTGAGCCATTGATACTGTGGTTGAATTTATGCTGAGGATCAGAGTTTTATAGGTTGGCACATTAGTTCTGGGTTCTGGACTGTAGTTTAGAGTCATACATTTCAACCCCTTGCTGAACTTGATGTTGTCCAGTTGAAAACCTCAGAATATTTTGGTAGGATCCTGCCGTGTCCACCGGTCGAAGGATAAACGGGGCTTATGAAGCTCTGGACAGGGGTCATGCAGCTAAAGCTGGGTCACTGAAGCAGACGGGGAAACACCTCTTCTGGGAGAGGTACGATCCTCCAAACACTCCTGGGGCCGTATTCACAAAGAATTTTAAGGCTAAAAGTAGCTCCTAACTGGCGAATTTAGGAGCAACTCCTAAAAATAATGGGCGTGTCACGCCTAACTTTAGGACTCCTAATTTTTTTCACTAAGAGTAATTCTTGAAGCATTTTAGCCCTAAAAGTAGCGCCTAAGTCTGGGACAGCTTAAAAAAAGTCGAGAGGGCTCCTAACTCACTAAGACCTATTCACAAAGGATTGTAGCGCACACCAGCGCCTCTCGCAGTCGTCCGGGGTCCGCGACACAAGCGGGAATGCTGCATTGATCTGCACACAAATCATCTCCCATTCTCACGCTTAGTTTTGCTTGATATCCCAGTGCCAAATTTCCCTTTTATTATGTTTTTTTTTCCAAGCCCCAACTGGGCCAGCAGCAGTAACTGATCCTGCATCCAGTTGGGCTTTCTTTTCCGTTTTGGCGAGTTCATCATCCACCGTCATTCAACTATTACATTACTTCAATAGAAGAAACATTTCCTTGCTTTAAGTAGTCTATTTAGGCTAATAGGATGTCAATTAATGTGTTAAAAGAAAGTGTTAATGCAAGTGTCGTTTTTCATTATTAGGCAGGTGGCGGTTTTCATTGGGGTATTAGGCTACCTTGATTTAATTTAATTGAATTCACGACTTTTCTCTCTCTCTCTGCCTTTTTTAGAATTACACTTCACTGGGGTATGCACAAACATGATATGCATTTCGATGACATTACTATTATTATTTTGTGTAGGACACAGACATATTTAGATGTCGTAATTCCATGATTTGTTGCGTCTGTGTTATGCTCCGCATGATGGCCCTGTCATCTAACAACCAATCACCGTGATCATTGCGAGGAAGCTCGTGCATGAGAATTGACGTCATCCATAGCAACGAAGACTCACTCTTAGTTTAGGAGTTGTCATTTTTCCTTACTAAGAGTAGTTCTGAAAGGCGTTGTGAATAGCTTTTAAGAGAAAACTCCTAGCTAAAATATTTTAGTGCGATTTAGGAGTACTCCTAGTGGTAAGATAAAATTCTTTGTGAATACGGCCCCAGATCTCTTACAATTCCCATCCACACTTTTAACCCAATAAACATTTATTAATTGTCCAATTCTATATTGGGATACAATTATATTGTTTTGACTAACTTAGTTTCGGAATTAGTCTTGTATAGTGTAAAAATGTGTAAAAAATAACAAAGAGAATAATAATAATAATAATGAGGTAGAATAAGTTAAGAGACATGAAATAAGTGAATGATCTAATAAAGGACCATTAATTTACCATCTGTAAACTTCGATCACATATCAATCACCCCTCAGGGCAACGAGGCACAGATCACTTGGCAAAAATATCATGTGTGGCAGATGCGGATTGCTTTTTTATGGTTTTATTTTAGGCCAGTGTTTTCATTGATTTTGCATTATGAATATCACACCTTCATGCAGCTCTGCGCCATGTAAGAAGAGGGGGAAATGGACACAAGAGGGAATGGAAATAAACATTTAGACAGGCTGTCTTTGCAGTGCCATGTGTCTGTGACCGATTGTGATGCTAGCAAGCGAATCTCATAAAACATGGCTCATTCATTTCTTTGTTCATTCATTCATTCGTACGAATGGGAATTCACCCTCTCTCTCTCATGTCACAGGTCTGGCCAGGGGAAACCGTGTTTCCTGACTACACTAACCAGTCTTGCATTGATTGGTGGGTTGATGAAATTTCGCGCTTCCACAAAGAAGTCAAGCACGACGCTCTCTGGATTGTAAGTAACTGGCAGAGATCCTTACCAGTCACCAGATATTGAACCTGATCCTTTTACCACCTGGTGGAAAGGTCATGATATTCAAACACAGCAAAGCTCAATAAACATCTCATCTAGAGTGCAATAAAAACCACAAAAGCTTTAAATCAACATAAAATCATAAATGACCCTACTTACAGTAGTAATTAATCAAACTCCTGTTCAATTAAATTCACATTCATTAGTATAGCACTTTCACAGGACACATTTCAAAGCAGCTTTACAGAAAAAGCATGTTTCAAATATTGCAATCAATAAGCTAGTGGCGACTATGTTGAAGAAATGCATTTTACACCATCCAATCAATTCCCGATTGATAAAATCAAGTTCTGCCCGACAACTTGTCTCACTGAATATTCTGATTCAAAAAGTAAAATAAAATATTACGAATGCCATTTCATGTTGACTTTAAAGCCTCCCTACACTGCAAAAAAGAGAAGTTGAGCTGACTTAAAAAAAATAAGGCAACCTATCATAATCACACTAAACATTTCAGGTTAAATCAATTAATTCGCTCCAATTACAGACAACTTAAATTCTTTTGTTCATCTGAGTAATGTAGTCTTCTGAACTTAAAAATTATTGTCAAGGCAATCAAAGAAAGTTTAGCATTTAGCAATGTAAGCAGCTACAATTTTTCATCTCCATGTTTGATTTTCAAAGATAACTCCACGACATGAACATTGTTTGCCTCTTAAAACTAGAGTTTTGCTTTAATCTTGAGACAGTTAGCTGCCTGAATTAGGGAGTGCTGAACTAATTGCTGTTTTTTTCTGAGGACATGAATGAGGTGGCCAGTTTCGTGAAGGGAAGCATCAAAGGCTGCGCTGATAACAAACTCAACTATCCTCCATTCACCCCACGTGAGTCTGAAATGCATCTACAGCTAGATTTCACATCAGCATCTCCTCACCTTCTGTAAACATCAGTCCTCTTGATTTCCATTCGACTCTAAAGGTATCCTTGATAACCTGATGTTCAGTAAGACCTTGTGTATGGATGCTAAACACAACTGGGGGAACCACTATGATGTCCACAGTCTCTATGGCTACTCTATGGTCCTGGCCACTGAGAAGTAAGTGATGGTTTTTCCACACTCTCTATGCAAATAATCTCTGTTATGATTGACTGACACTGCGTTCCAGTCTTGTCAGAATGATTAATATGGATTAACATCACAACAATGTTAAATTTACTAGTGGATACTCTGAATTCTGAATTATGTCTATGAATCATTTCATAAATGGTCTGGGTGGTTGTAGGAGGGAGGTTAATGTTGTAAGTCTTAGTGTATGTCTACATAGTATATTCAGTTTTTTATTTCTCTGCTGCTCAATGTTGTATCTGGATAAACATACTTAATTTTGCAAGCACCTGATTTTTAAGTTGGAAATAAAATGGTCGTTGTGTCTTTCCAATACCCTCCTTGATGTCGTGCCAGCGCTCCCTGTACCTCTAGTGAGTGCCGGTCCTCCCTATACACAAAGTACACAAGTTTCATAGGGTCCCCGAACCACCCCTTGCACAGGGGCCCCCCTTGATCTCAAAGATGATTTAATGACTAGGGCTGAACGAGTAATATAATTTCTGTTTCATTTTTTTTGGCTTCCAACGACTATGAAAAAAACTATGCTGAATTCCGTCTCTTTCCTGTAAAGCGGAGCACTGTCTCCCTTCCTACAGTATGTAACATCCAAATCAGTACAATCATGTAATGCGACTGTCGTAATATACAGTCTCCGGATGGACGTGTTCGATACTTAAAAAAAAGAGTTAAAACTGTATTAAGCCGCGAAAGAAACTGTTCCCCAAATGGCTTTCTGTACGCACGATCTGAGACGGAGCAAAACACTGACAAGTATAGGCTATTTTGGGCTTCGGGTGTCCACTTAAACGAACTAATACACACAAAAAATATGTGTATTTGTCAAAATAACTGTCTTGGCAAGTTTCACTTAAACGCAGTTGGTTATGTCTTAAAGGTGCTGTATGTAAGTTTTTGACTGTACTAAAGCATAATAATACCATAATATGTTTGCAGATATTTAGGAAACATATTGAGTTCACACACTCGTTTCTCTGAAAAACGCTACTACAGCCAGTTATTTTACTGTGAAATGTGCTTTCTGTGTCGTAATGTCTGTTTTTCTTTTGGTCTGTGTGATTTCGCTCACTGTCAGTTTATCCAATAGTGTTTCGCCACCAGAGGTTGCCAGTTGGCGGAAACACAGCGTATTGCAGCAATGGAAGCCAGCGAACGAATTGGGTCAGAGATCGCAGATTCTACCCGACCTAAAAAGCCTCGGCATTTGTCTAAAAATTTAAATGAATGGGAGATATTAACTCATCATAAATCAATAAATCAACTCATCAATTTACAGTGTGTAAGTCTCCTCGCATTCCATTGTCAATTGCGCTCGTTCCTGTTGCGTGTCTCAATCTGGCAACCCGTGTGAGCGTCGAGTCTGAGGAGCAGGAGGTGCGGGAAACAACTCTTAAATATTTTAAATTCGGACTGCAGTGCCCATTTCAACCGCTAGCTGTCAATCTCACATACTGCACCTTTAAGTGAACATGGGAAAGGCATGCTTGTCAGCGTATTAGATCTGTGCATTAGGTCTTAAAGTGACAGCAGCCTAATAATCCCGCTGCTCTCTCTGTCATTAACCCTAATCAAACAACGGAAGAAAACGAGAGAATCATTCACTTCTCTTCACTGAATAACTTTAATAACTTTAATAAGAATCAACGTAAGCCTATATTTAATTCATACGGTGAAGATTATGCAGTGTTTTATTTTTTACATTTGATTGCTTTATTCAATTTCTGTATAGTATTCTATTATTAGTAATAGGCTAAATTTGTATCTTTTTTTCTATTGCATTTGTCCTTTTGTTTGTAAATTGTATTCTTTTTTATTGTATATTTCAGCTCACTGTTGTTGGTTGACAATGAAATTGCTCTGAAAGAACCGATTAAGGGGTTGCGGTTCACTTTTTATGAACGCACTGGCAGCGGCAGTCTTACAAAGTTTTGCATCCAGAAGTCTAGGACCGGCACTGCTTCTAATATTGTGTTTCTGCTTCCAGGGCGTCGAGAGCAGTGTTTGGGACGAACCGTTCCATGGTTTTCACCCGCTCCTCCTTCCCCGGGGTGGGCAAGTACGCTGGGCACTGGTTGGGTGACAACGCCGCCACCTGGAATGACATTAAGTGGGCGATACCCGGCATGCTGGAGTTTAACCTCTTTGGAATCCCTTACGTAAGTGGTTTGACTCCAAATGAAACGTCTTTTCCAACATGGGTAATTGATGGTAGACACCCGTCTTTCTTCCCAACACAACCGCCCCACTGAGAGACATGGAAAGCGTTATGAGAACATTTTGGTAGTGAATGGGAATGCATTTGGACTCAGTGTTGAGGTTGAATGTAGAGTGATTTTTCCCTCCTCTGGAGAGTCTAAACTGAATCTAATGACGTTCTTCTGCAGGTCGGTGCAGACATCTGTGGGTTCTTCCTCAACTCGTCGGAGGAGCTTTGCAGACGTTGGATGCAAGTCGGCGCATTTTACCCCTTCAGCCGTAACCACAACGCACAAGGTTTCAAAGTATGTGCTGCTCTTTATACACCCATAAACATTCAATCTTGAAGTGTCTTGCACTTTGTAACACATCTTTCACTCGCGGGTCAAAATGACCCGAAGCCCTAAAATTATACTTACTTTTTTTTTGTCCAGAAAGCTTATTTTATTTCATTTTGATAATATTTGTTCTATTTTTTAATGCAATTTTGTGGATATTTTTGATTATTTTTAATTTTTATTTACCTTTAAATTACTAGATTTGATTAATAAATAAATAGTAATTTAAGCACATTCCTCACATTCTTTCAACTTAAAGAGAAGGATTTACTTTTTTTAAATTTCAACCACAAAACTCCTAGAGTCCATTAAAAAAAATTGTGTGTATTCGTGGTTCAAGTGCGACAAAAGTCCTAAGGTATTGGACCCCTCTGATGAACACTCAATTTTTTGGGTCAAAATGACCCGAGGGAAGGATTCTGGTTTAAACATCTCTGCGACGTGTTTCTGGCCCGACGGCAGCGCACTGAATTACAAACGTGTCCTCTCTCTTTAAATGCAATTATTACCCTAATCATTATTGTGAGATGGCATGAGAGAAGCAATGATGAATATATTATCAGGATCCACGTGTCCATTTCTCTCTTTCTAACAGGACCAGGACCCTGCATCATACGGCTCTGACTCTCTCCTGGTGACCAGCTCCAGACATTACCTGGAGATCCGCTACAGCCTCCTGCCGTTCCTCTACACGCTGTTCTACAGGGCCCACGTCAGCGGGGAGACTGTAGTGCGGCCCATGATGCATGAGTGAGTGTGTAAGCATGAGCAAGCAGCAGTGGGACAGCTCCAGTGTTGCTTTTGTGTTCATGAACTTCATGTATTTCTATATGAGATCTCTCATGTAAAAACAAACAAAAAAATAAGATGTGTTTAGACCTTAATATAATATCTCAAATTAAACTAAAACCTATTTTTTTTTAAGTGAATACAATACCGTTCCAAGTTAAGGTAAGACATAAAAAAATAATCATTAAATTGATCAAAAGTGACAGTAAAGACATTTACATAGTAACAATAGTTTTCTATTTCAAATAAATCCTTTTTTCTTTTTACTTTAAATTCATCAAAGAATTCTTAAAAATGTATCACCACAAAACTGTGAAGCAGCACAACTGTTTTCAACACAATAAAATTCAGCTTTGATCACAGGAATAAATTACAATATATTCACATAGAAAACAGTCATTTTAAATTACTGGACGGTTTTGATCAAATATCAATATCTGCTTTATAAGAATTGTTTCCTGCTCTGCAGGTTTTATTCCGACAGTGAAACCTGGGCAGTGCACAAACAGTTCATGTGGGGAGCACATCTTCTCATCACACCTGTGCTGGATCTTGTGAGTGAACACGCACACACACACACACACACACACACACACACACACACACACACACACACTAACGCTCGCACACAGACAGCTTGATATGAATTATATCACATTATGTGAGTGCCATCATCTGAAGTGTTCTCTCATATTTTCTCTTTGTTCATTTGCTGCTTCTCTTTCGGTCAGCTTCTTACTTCTCCAATATCTCACTCATATTCTCTTTTTCTGACTTTCTGAAAAGTCATGACAGGAGGACCATATCTCTCTGAAAAATGACCACCTGTGATGGTCTGACGAGTAGTTTAATGATCAATGCTCATTATTAAACCATCAAAATTCTGTTTGTCATTATGTTTAGCTGATTTCCTGTTTGTTTGTTTGTTTAAGGGTTTTGAAACTGTGGAGGCCTATATCCCAGATGCCATCTGGTATGACTTTGAGAAGGTAAGACCATCCTCTCACACCACAAACCTATATATATATATAAACTTATATATACATATATATATATTGACAATGCAATTTTTTGGATTGTTTTATAGGAGATTAGGATTACAGATCGCAAAGCAAAAGTTTCCTTGAACCTGCCCGCTGATAAACTTGGTTTACATCTGAGAGGCGGAGCCATTCTTCCTGTACAAAGACCAGACGTCACCACTACATACAGGTAATGCTGGGAAAGCCAAAAAACATTCCTGTAGATTTCCCCTAAAAATGCATATCACCAGCTCATATCAAAGCATGCACGGTCACTAAACTATATCCGTGAAAATACAGTCAGTCCGCTCTCAGGGAGTCTTTCAGCCTCAAACACATCTAATGCCCATTTCAAAAAGTGTCTGCTATTTTTTTTTAGAGATTTTGATGTATTATAGTCTTCTTTAAATTAGTATAGTATTTAAATGAATTCAGAGCAATTGTAACATGATTCATATCATCACTATAACATGGTTAATATTGCAAAGTGAGTTTAATATGAGACTGTGAACGTACAAATATTTAGATTTTGTGTGTTTGTGTATTTTGGAACGTTCATCTCATTCCTGTTCATCTGCATGAGGCCTGAGTTTCTATTTAACATTAGGAAAATAGTTTTAATTTCTCTGTGTATATTACACCTTCAGCCGTAGAACTGTAAATGTGCTGTATCTCTCAGTAAAGTATCTTTTAAAGTAAAGTATCTTTTAAGTAAAGTATCTTTTGGGCTGCTCTAGCATTCAAAACAGGGCTGATACACAAATGCATCACAAATACATATTTTAAATCCACCCGGCTATGCTGTTTGGTGTCTGTGACGTTATTCACAAACCAGAATCCCATCTAATTCAAAGGATTCCTTTTCTGTCTGCTCTTAATTTCTGGTAAAAGTTGTTTGTTCCCTCAGCCGACTTCATCCCATGGGACTGATCGTCGCACTCGATGACAACGAGGCTGCGTCAGGCGAGCTGTTTTGGGATGATGGAGACTCTCGAGGTATTTTTGGAGGGACTTGCTATTGATTAAAACTTGTCCAGTTCACTGTCTGAAACAAAAATCGACCTTACACAACACATGGCTCAATAACAAGAATTACAATAACAGCTGTAATTGAATGCAGGTATTTTTTTAAATATAAGTGCAAAAACATGCATTTACACAATTAGTGCATTGTATCAAATTATTAATTTAAATGTTAATACATAGTAGTTAAAGTCACCTAATATAAAGTGGAACCAAATGTAACATTTTACAATAAGGTTCCATTAGTTAACATTAGTTATTGTATTGACTAACATTAACTAACAATGAGCAATACATTTGTTCCAGTATTTATTAATCTTTTTTTATGTTAATAAAATAAAAACATTTCATTGTTGGTTCCTGTTAGCTCAGCTTCATTAATTAATAACCACCGCTACAACTTTTGATTTTAATTATATATTAGTTAATGTTGAAATTAACATCAACTTAGATTAATAAATGTATTAGAAGTATAACTGGAGCTCAGGTGTGCAGAGGCCTCGGCAGAACGACTCTCTAAAGCGAGAGGAGACCAACCAAACCCAACCTCAAAGACAGTTTATTAAGGCGGCCTCACAGAAGGCCGAACACTTGATGTCACTGTCTGATAGGAGCTCATGATATTAAACCCAAGTAACAGCTTACCAAGGTGGCCTAGAGAGGGCCGAACACTAGATGGCACTGTCTAGCTGGAGCTCAGATGAACAGAGGCCTCAGCAGAACTACTCTCTATAACTAAAGGAGGTCAACCTTAATCGGCTTCAAAAACTGTTACCAAGGTGGCCTTAGAGAGGGCCTTAGATTGGCCTTAGATTACTCAGCATAACAACCCTCTAAAACGAGGGGAGTACTGTCAACACTCAACCTTTTCTAAGCTTGTCAAGGAGGCTCACAGAAAGCCAGTCAGCTTGACTCTAACTCTAAACAGAGCTTCTAGGGAGCAGCCAGCATGAAGACCCTCATAACAAGGGGAGTTCGCTCAGCCAGAACTGCTCCAATCAAGGAGGCTCACAGAGAGCAATTCAAATTAATACTGATGCTAATACTAAGCTTACTTTACTTACATACAGTGTTAAAATACCTCAAGTGGAAGGCACAATGTTTTTGGACAAACTCCACTCTGGCAATAAGCACACTCAACGCCCACGGCTCCACTCAAAACACAGCTCTGAGATCAAAGCAACAAGCATCAAGGAAAAATAATGTATTTTCCTCCGAATACAAATGCCTCCCCTTGCCAACTATAGCAACCATTAACCCAATGTCATTGGCTTTGTGGCACGAATAGCAAGATCTGCCTCAGGAGATAGTACAACCTGTGTGTGGACAGCAGAGGGAGCAGATTTATCAATAACATCCGCCTCGTCTCATTCTGCATCCAATTCCTCAGAATTAGACATTCCATCTTAATCAATTCCAGATTGGAAAAGACATGAAATATCAGAGCTAGTATGAAAGGGAAAGGACTTCCCATCTGACTCCTCCCATAACCTTACTTCTGCATCTAATTCCTCAGAATTAGATTCAGTAAAATCAGCAGCAGTACCAGAGCTAGCAAGAGGAGCTTAAACAAAAATATTCCTGTTCAACTCCTCCCGCGCTCTGCCTACAACCCCCACACTCTATCCCGCCTCACGGCAATGGCGGCCACGGGACCTGAACCGCAGAGAGTAGTTGATTGACTCTCATCTCTCAAGTGAGAGTCAAGTCTGGGTGGAAAAAAAAATCACAGCGACCGCATCACACAACGTGTGCTTAAGCGTGATAAGTTCAAACGCCAGATTCTGTCACTCTCAAAGAAACATACGAGAACATCCATGAATGCATGGCTATGAGTGCCTTCAACTCCCTCGAGAGCTGAACACACTTGTGCGAACGCTAACTACTATTCCTCAGCAGAGAACAGAAAAAACAAGCTTCTTACCTGTCTCTTTAAATAGTTTTGCGAATGCATCCTACCCAGCACATCCAGCTTCTTCGAAGAATTGAAGGCATTCCAACCAAATGCATGTTCCACATCCACTGAGAATAGGGATGAGGCAAACGCAGCTTTCATTGAGAAATCCTCCCTCGAGAACTGAACGTGCGTACTCCTCACTCGTGCACAAACGCACCAGACGCACACTTCCTGAAAACGCTTGGCAGAGCAATTCATCATGATATTCATGTTGCACGTACTCAAACAAACGGATCCTGAAGACAAAGAAGCTGAAGACGTGTACTCTAAGTGCCCTTTTAGACTCATGTCGCTCTAGAGTGACGTCACGACCTGTCACAGGCCAATGTCATTTTCACATTTGAATCACATGCTTCAGACACTGGTCATGCTGATGCGTTCCCCAAAGTGTCTTCGGACACAGTGCGAGTTCCCATTTGAAAGGTAACTTTACCTTTAAAATTAGCAGAATTTGCAACACCAAAATGTTCAATGAATTAACAGTGCAAAGACAAACAAATGTTTGCGTTTGCAAGACATAAAACACACACAGATGTAGTGAAAAAACAACACTGGCCTGAAACTATTTCAAATTGGTCACAGGGTTATCCTTATTATTGAGCCCTATTATAGACTAAATTATTAGATTTACCATAATGTTTCTAAAAAAAAACCCAGATAACACTTATGTGACTCATATATAAAGTTGATTTGTCTCTCATAAATTCTTTCTCTTTTTTTCTTAGATACGGTTTCATCCGGCTCCTACATTCGTTACCAGTTTTCTGTGGTTAATGTATGTCATCCTAATGTCCCATTTCTGTTTGTTTGTTTTTAGATGGAATTACATTTTATGTCCAAAAAGCAACGTTTATATATATATATATATATTTTTATTTTTTATTTATTTATTTATTTATTTATGGGATCTATTACAAAAATCTGTAGTGATATCTGATATTTTTCTGCTGGATCAGGATGTCTTGACAATGCATGTTGCTCACAATGGCTACACGGATCCAAACAGCTTAAAGTTTGAGAACATAACAGTGATGGGAGTGAGCGCGGCTTCCGCCTCTGTGCTCGTGTCGGACGGCATCACTACAAACGCTCTGTCGGAGTCCCAGGTTAACTACGATACAACCAAGAAGGTAATCATAGTTTTAATATAAAAGAGTTTTCTATTCACCACCAAAGTCAATATGAAACGGTGTTTGTGACCAGTTTTACTGATTTTGAATGAAATAGGATATTCAACACCCTACAGAAATGGGTATAATGCACATTGAGACCAGGAATATAAAGTAAATAGGGTCCATTTTTATTTAAATCACTTTGGAGGATGTTATTGCCTCTTCAAATATTATTGCATGATATACAATGTAGCTAGAATAACAGAATGAGCAGATATTGTATGAATCATATCATGTTTGCTTTGGACTCGTCAAAGTCCTCTAGTCTAAGTCAAAAGCAACAGGCATATAAATTGACAGAAACTTCAATCTAATACTTTCTTTAAACGCCATGATTTTCTGTTGTAATGACAACACAAGGCCGCACTGACTTTGGTCTTAATCTATGCATGACACATTAATGTCAGCTCCTGTAATTTATGGCAGGTCCACCAACTAACGCAAAAAGACTTTGTGAAACTTAACAGTATTTGTCATTTCTGTTATTTACATACTTTAACTAGAGGATAAGATTCTGACATGAATACACCTGCTGTCTTTTACGTGATATACTGTATAACATTGGGTGTTTGTGTTCTGCTAGGTGATGTATCTGAGAAATCTGGAGCTGGAACTGGGTAAGGACTACACAGTAAACTGGGAGGCCAAATACCCAAACTCTAGGCACTTCGACTGTCACCCTGAAGCAGGTGCCGATCAGGACAAATGTAAAGCCTGCAGCTGCACCTGGAAGGTCTGAGAGAGAAAATATTCAATGTAACAGGGCGGACATCCTCCGTCTACAATCCATGGGGGAGTAGACCCGCTCAAGTTGTTCAATTAAATGAAAGTATAGGCCCTGGTGAGGTACACCGTCTCTTTATTTATTTTAAAGGAATCAACAACATATATAAACATTAGTTAAAAAAAAATACCAAACAAAATAACCCTACACAGAATACAAACAAGATGAAGGGGCCGCAATAAGTGGGGGCCAGATTGATTTGGTTAGATAAAGTCTTGGACTGGAAGTAACAGTCTCTGCTATGAGACTGTTACTTCCAGTCCAAGACTTTGTCTAACCAAACCCGGTGCAACCCGGGAAAAATGTAACACACAACCAAATGTAATACGCCAAATGTAATACACAACCATCAAATCAGTCAAAAGATAGTGCTAACACTGCATCACACCACCTCCTAATAAGGGAGATATGGTTGCATCCAGTACAAAGCCCCCTAAACAGCCAAACAAAATAATAGTAAAAATAATAATTACACTATACAATACAACTCCCCTGAGTTACTGGCAGAAAGGCAGAAGATATAATCAAATCACAGGGTATGTGACAATTCTCCAAAGGCAATGGCTCCAACAAACCTGAAGAAAAAAATGTAGATCCCAACCCAGTGTGACAAATAGCAGGAACAAACTTTAAAGTACCAGCTCGAACCAGAACAGCAGGTCCAGGACGAACCCAAACGCGGCCAACCAACCCCGTCTCCAGGACACAGTCAAGCTGTCTGCATTCCGCCATTGCCTTCTTCCATTCTTTTCCTGAAGCTCGTACCCCTATATGTTGAAACAAAAAATCTCCATGCTGTATAAATAACTCTTGATAACACTGATTGATCACGTTCATTCCTAACAAGCTGGCGATCCGGCCATGCTGCCCCTGACCCCACACTCCCTCTGGATTCTTAACTACTAGAATTCCCATACCAGGAAGTAATCTACCCAATACTTGGACAGCCACCTCCAAGTAGCCCAAATATGGGATGGCGAGACCATTAGCGGCCTTTAACTTTAGCCAGTTGCAAGACTGCAACTCTGTTCCCAAAGCCGGCTGAAGATGTTTAAAAAAAAAAACTGTTCGGTAATCGTGGTCACCATAGAACCGGTGTCTAGCAAGCAAGCTACAGGTAACCCCCAATCATCATTTCTACTGTAAGACAGTTCCATATAAGCTTAATACCATCATGTCCTTTAAACCCCGAAAACTCCCCTTCCGATCCCTGGGCACCAGCACCGGAGGGTTCTAGTTTTCCGAGTGATCATGAGTTGCTCTAGATGTAACATTGGACTGACTTGAACTTCGTGGGCCATCCCCTCCAGCAACATTCTGAGATGACTTCAGATCTACCTTGCAAAACCTAGCAATGTGACCTGCTTTATTGCAATGAATACATACAGGTTTAAGATCTGGCTGGTAGGGAAAATTAGTACCACTTGGACGCACATCATACCTCTAAGGAAACACTGGTGGTTCAAGATGTCTCATGATGGAGTCTAAGGCCTGGGACACACTGGCTGCGTGGCGTGAGCGTGGCGTTTCGGTTGCGTGTCAGCTGCGTGGCGGCTGAGTCGTGTTTTCTGTGTCTTTGCACACCAGAAGCGTGTCTGACGCGGCGCTGCTGCTGCTAGGTGATGTACAGGGAGGATGTATTGTGGAAGCCCTATACTTCATGTTAAGCATAAATATAAAGCCTACTGATAAAGACACTGTCAGCAGTATTGACTGCAAAATAGACTACATAATATTTCGTTCTGTATTGACAGGTGCAATATTTGAAAATTGATCATTATTTATTTTTAAATTGTATGTATATCTGAATTTATGTCAAAACCTAGACTTTCAACCATCAAAATGTAATTTATTAATATTTATTCGTGTACAAAATAACATATAAACACATTTTCCTATTCTATTTTGCCTGGAAACGCTTCCAACACGCTTGCGTGTCGCATGAAAAATAGGCGTCGGTTCTATTTCTAGCATGCACGCGTTTTCCTGAGACGTGCGTATCACGCAGGCAGTCTGCAATCTCTAACCTGTTAACATGGGAGCCGAAATAAAAACGGACACGCCACGCAGCTGAGACGCTTACGCCATGCAGCCAGTGTGTCCCAGGCCTAATTGTGCTTTTTGCTTACGCAAGCACTCCTTTAATTCTATTAACTCATCTACTGACTGTATTTCAGCTATATTTTTTCGAATCTCCCCTGCCCTGCCCTGAACACTATATGAATAAGCACAGGGCCTTTGACTAGCCATGCATTCTCCTTCTACCCACTGGATAGCTTTGGTACGAATATCCAAAAAGGAGGCAGAAGGATCCATACGTACCATTCGCTTTAACTCTCATCTTAACATGCTATCCCTAACATGCTAAATAAACTGGTCCCTAAGAACAGAATCAGGATTGGCAAAACATTGTGGATCTCTTCGCTTAACTCCCTCAATAAGGGACATAAGGGCATGAGAATATTCCCTCAGCGATTCTCCCTCCATCTGTTTTCATTGAAAGAACTGAGTCTGCAGCCCTATGTAAGATTTAGAACAAACATAGGTCTCCCAAAGGATTTCTTTCTGCAGGGCTCAGCCATAAACACACAGTATCGGTCGGTTACCACCGGAAGAGATGGTATAGACACAGGAGTTGGTAGAAAATTAGTCAAAGGAATAGGCACCGAAGAAGGGCCCTCCAACAAATCATTAGCAGGGGCAGCTACTACTCTCTGGGAGGTTTCTTTTCTAAGCCTGGCATTTTCTGACTGCAATTGTTGTACCAATTCAGTTAATGCCTGCAATTGCGCTGCCATTAGCTCTGACATACTGCAATAAAGCAAAGAGACAAAAAAATAAAATAATAATAAGGATAATTTGCATATGTCTACCACTTCAACCACTGTTTTTCCCAGTACACAACACCATATAACAAACAAACAGAAAAAAAAGAAAAACCGTGCACCATACACCCACGGCCTTAGTACTATAATCCTGCCGACTATGCCAAATGTAACAGGGCGGACATCCACCGTCTATAATCCATGGGGGAGTAGACCCGCTCAAGTTGTTCAATTAAATGAAAGTATAGGCCCTGGTGAGGTACTCTTTATTTCTTTAAAAGGAATCAACAACATATGTAAACATTAGTTCAAACAAATACCAAACAAAATAACCCTACACAGAATACAAACAAGATGAAGGGGCCGCAATAAGGGGGTGCCAGATTGATTTGGTTAGACAAAGTCTTTGACTGTTAGAAGAGGCAGTTACTTTCAGTCCTTTTAGTGCAACCCGGGAAAATTGTAACAAACGTGCCAAATGTAATACACAACCATCAAATCAATCAAAAGATAGTGCTATCACTGCATCACACCACCTCCTAATAAGGGAGATATGGTCGCATCCAGTACAAAGCCACCCAAACGGCCAAACAAAATAATAAATAAATAAATAATTACACTATACAATACAACTAACAAAAATCAACAAAATAAAAAGAAAACAAATAAACGATACCATATTCAAATGACAAAACCAACCAAAACGAATCCAAACAAACACAGTTGTAAATAAACCATAAATACTGGGAAAAACAGTAGTTTAGTCTATTGCACCATTAGCTGCCAGATGAATCTGCCAAAAAGATTATACACATTCAGCAAATCTACATTTGTACACTATTAAAATATACAAATAACATTTGGACCATACATTTCATTTATACATCTTTCTATAAAATACAAAACCACATAAAACATCTCATTACCTCCACAATGTGTCTTATACTGAACATGTCATATCACAAGTCACAAACGTGATGCCAAGCTTGTTAGGCTACTACAACACATACAAAACATACATGCTCAAGAACAACAATACTCTGCTTTTTGCGCATAATAAAATCAAACGACCTACCCAGGAATTGTCAGCAATATGAACGGGAAACTGAACGATATGAGACGTACAGCTCCAAGTGAAAGACCACGATTCCAGGTTTGTTACTACAACACATCCAAAACACACATACTAAAGAACAAACAATACTCTGCTTTTTACACATAATAAATCAAACGACCTATTATTGGCAACATGAACAGGTAAGCGTTACCCTCAGCGTGCAGCAGCTCTTCACGCTTGCAGCAATGCCACACCAAACAAACATGTGCGTGTCTCCCACACTATTGTGCCACGCACCCTTTAACTCGCTTAGGCGGAAATTACGCTGGATGCATTCTGCCGTGACGTCAGTCACAATAAAAAAATTATAAACACTGCCAACCCACTACATCAATATCATTGTTTTCAAAGACGCTGTTTGATCTGAAGTGTAATAATGTGATTAAACACATTGTCTTTCATAGCCTTCAGATATTCCCAAGGAGCCCTGGTGTTATTACGCTGAGACCCACAGCTACGTCACCAGCAACATGTTTGAAACAGCAAGCGACATCATTGTAGATATAGAGCGCAATACCGATTTCCCATGTCAGCGTTCTCAATATCGAGACGTCAGAAAGCTCCGTGTGGAAATCACATACCTAAGTGGAAAAAGCCTGCGCTGGAAGGTATGCTTTTCTAAATTTAGGATTAAGACCAAGACAATGGGGCTTTCGTACTGTAAGACTGGAAAACTGGAAACTGGGTGAAGAGATAGACCACTGGTCTATGAGACAAAGGACCTTGGCAAATTAACATTTGAACTCTCACACACACACACACACACACACACTTCTTCCCCGCATCCCCCACTCTCGCAGTGACACATAAAAACTCACATAAGAATATCTATGGTTTGATGTGAATGATTATCATTGAGTATTATGTTTGGTATCATTTGAAATGTCTCAGGAATGAGTGGTACAAATGTCTCATTCCCAAAGTATAAAACAAAAGGTAATAAGGTTTTTTAGAAGTTTAGAGAAACTGGCACACAAAGAAAGGTGGACAAATGGCCTTTCTCCCCTACCCCCAAAATAAGGTGTAACCTGAATGCAAATTACCATTGAAAAGAAGTTCTGGCTATTTAATGGAATGCAGCAAGGAATCGTGGAATTTCTCTAATCCTAAAACATTTGATGATTTGCATTGATTATCTTTCAATTGATTATGGAATTGTTATAATACATTTACCTGACATAATAAATTGTTACATTTGATTATTCTAACAGACTTTGACTTTATTTTCATTGGAGTTAAAAGGAATAGTCAAACATTAACGTATATTTAAAGATGCACAGATATCATTGAAAAACACTTTCATTTTATGGAGTCAGATGAAACGAGTTAATACATAAGATAGAATGTATTGCATTTAATTATAAATCCCTTTGCCATTGGAAGAGACGGAACGCGCATGTGACTTTCACCGCTAATTTGAATGCCGCCCTTGGATCGAATTAGTCGGACTTACAAATTGGTGACCCCCGGACGTGATGTCGCAACCGAATTTCGCGAGCAACGTCCTTTCCAGCAAAGTATGGGGATTTTAAAATCAACACGAGGTTTGAACATCTTCCCTTTCTTCTGCCGCTGTGGTAAGTCATTTTTTTCTTCCCTTTTGAGAAGTGTTGAGAAAATGTTGTTTGCATTGTTACGGGTCGAAAAGCCCTTTGTTTAGTCCGGAACTGAAATACGTGAGGACGTGATAAGCGGCAGCGCAGATGAAGAATGAAAACCCTTGTTAATAGATTAAAGATATCCTTGTTTGCCTAAGCAACTAAAAACGAAACCTAAAATCGGAATAACATCTTCCAAATGTTTTTCGTGTAACGTTACTTGATGAGGAGCTGTAAAACAGCCTAAAAGTTTTCAAATCAGCCGCATGTTTGTCGCCATTGTGGTATTGGCTTTGTTGAAACGAACTAGCAACACATGAAGAGAATCGGCAAACAACAGAAAGAAAAATCTAAGTTTGTAAACGGAGAAATCGGAGAACACGTGATTTTATAAATAAAAAGGCAGATCGATGCATTGTTTATAAAAAGCTACATTTGGAAAAACAGGATGATATGATTTACAGGCTAAAATCGGATCTCAAGGCTAAGCTAAATGCTATTGTCCATGCTGCTTCCGAAAGGAGACTAAGCTAAATGCTAGTACGGTATTGCTCATGCTACTTAAAAAACAAAGCTAATGCTAAATGCTAAATGCCATGCTGCATTCCGAAATGCTTAACCCTTTGCGTGACCGGCCCAATGGTGGCCACAAAAGCCACATTGAATAATATTCGATAATAAACCAAAACTAATCTTTACAAACTCTACATTGCATTTGAAAGCTTCCACTTTAACACAGATGGGATTAAAAAGCAATAATGCAATAATTTGTATTTTCAAATTTGGAGTTGTGCTTTAAACATTGTAATGCACTCATAGAACACACTTTATAGTTGTTTGTGCAATATGTGCTCATAGGCTAATTGTAAGTTTATTCTTTAAACACAGGATTGCTTTACTGTTTGTGTATTTGGAACACTTAGGTAAAGGCTGTTGATGTTGTATTCTAGGCTATGTATCCTGTGTGAACTGAATTAAACGCGTGTGTCTCTATGCTGAATGTGGTTATAATGTGATTCACAATGAATTTGAAAGTCAGAAACCACGAACGTGCCACATCTTTTGCGTCAGTTTAGCGATGGCTAACATCCGGTATCATTTTCAAATTACCTCTGATTTGATGACCGGACCTGGCGAGAGTGTGTCGTGCGGACTTTAGAGAAGGACTGCACAGCCATATAGTTTCTTAATCTAAAAACGGGGAAAAAAAAAAATAAGTAAAGAATGAAAAGAATTATCAAACGTTAAATGACTTTGCCTTCATATAGTCTGAATCTTTGTATCCTTGGTGGAAAACTCCCATAGCTGCGGTAAAACCACGCAAAGGAACATAGATGAGAATCAGAAACTGTGAACGCGCATCTCATTAATCCTGAAACAAAAAACCTTTTCATATTCAAAGCTTTAGAGAACGTAGACTTTACATCTCCACTCTATGGGAGCTGTTTCGCATAGACGCATACCAAATTTGCAAATGGTTACGTTTGAATTAATTCTGAATGACTCTGAAAGACTGTTTTTTTCCATAGATTATTGGATTCGTATATTTCCACATCTTTCGCGTCAGATTAGCGACGGCTAATATCCGATACCATTTTAAGTGTACTTGAATGAGGGGACAAGCTATTTCCGACTAGAATCAGCAAACGCTGGTTAATCAACCTAGGTTCGGGTGTGTCCATATCCACTGTTTTAGGTCAGTGATCGCTTTGGATAAACGTGCGTGGTTTAAAGACCACGGGCTTGGCCTGAAGCCATTTTAAGGGAAGTTAAGTTGATAAACTGTCCTCTTTCTTGGTGGTCAATCGTCCCTACTAAAGTGACACATTGATTTAATTTCTAGAGGAGGCATTCAAGGGGACTTGTAAAGATATCTCTGATTGCACGTGTGAATACGGCAGATCCCAGATATTTAGTCAAATTACCTCTGAATTGGTTATTGGAACTGACGGGAGTGTGCCGTGCGGCCTTGGGAGAAGGAACGCTGAGCGATATAGATTCCCTGATCTAAACGAATAAAACTAAAATTAAGAGTTCAAAAGAATAATCAAACGTTAAAATGGCCATTTAAAAAGACTAAATGAGAAGAAAAGGTATTCAAAACCGAGGAAACAGAAAAGAGGAACAGCGAATGTACAGCTTATGAGCCCTGAGCCAGAAAGCCTTTTCATATTCAAATGTAAACACATGCGAACGAGCAGAGACTCTTCAGAAGACCAGAAATAATATAATTTAATTTATATTCTTAAATATAATGTAATTGTATTATAACTCAAATTATAATATACATTATATTGTAATCGCCAAGCAGGCATTAATTGGAGAAGTGTGACATTAATCCTTACAGTTCGAGTTCGTTGACCTGCTATCCAGTGCCAAAAGGGCGGAGGTGTGTTTTATTAATTTTTGCCTTTAAAAAACACTCCCAGAAGTGTGGCACAGGTAATAGCCAACTGATCAAGGAAGCAAATTTAGAAGGAGGGTGTGAACTAAACATCAGACGGACCACAGCCTTTTAAAGGTAACTAGAGACCTGCACTAACCAAACGTGTGAACGACACCATGCACTAATTCATGCCCACAGATCTGGCTGTAATGAAAGCAACTTGACGTAAAACCCGAAAACTGGGATCTCTAATGCTGTGACACAGCAGACTGTGAATGCTCGACCACAAGAGCAGCTTTTAGGTGTCGCACACTGCACTGAAACAACAGCAATAATTCAGACCTGGTCAATGAAACTCGGTTTCATGTGACAGCTGGAATTAAAATTGCAATGGACATGATAATGGAGCAAGCAAAATAATTCCACATGTCTGAATTTGAAACTGTTGAAAACATCAGAATTAACTTCGGAGGACGGATGCCAGGACAGCCGGACCTCACGATTGTTAGAACATAACCTGAGATTCGGGAGATGGGTGAAAAGACACTTCAAGAGGCCATTTACATCTCACAAACCACTACATTAGCATGGCCTCCCAGTTTAGAACTGGAACTAAATTTGCAACACAATTGCTATCCAGTCGATTCCACCCATCTCCTAGACATGAACACTGAACACACTCCTCCATCACTACACCCTCACAGCATCATCACCTGGAATAGATCAAGTCTATCCAGACTGAACACTACACATCATGAGAAGATAAAGATGACATAGAGTCCAAAAGTGTAACTTCACTAAAGATCTATTGTGCATCTTCACACTAACAGATCCAGATAGCTTCACACACATAGGATGGTAAAGCTGATCCCATGATGACCGAGGCACACATAGCATACGCTATTCACAACACTCTGCCAACTCATGGGAAAACACTGTAATATACATATGAATGGCTACAGTCACAAATCAATGATGCAAAAACAAAATTAAAGCAGAGGCAGACCTGCTATTAAATTTAAGAATGTTTAAACTTTCTGATTGTTATTAGGGTGGTTGGAAGGTCAGAGGGCCCCTGATTTCTCAACAACCACTAATAACAGAAACATCATAACTAATAGATCTGAAGTGTGAGCACTTCAAACAATTACAGAATTTACAATTCAACCCTGTCATTTACTGTGACTTAGCCAACAACACACACACACACACACACACACACACACTCTCTCTCACACAAACTATCACACTCACACAGAGACGCACACACACACACACACACACACACACACACACACACACCCTCACACAAACACACAATCTCACACCTGTTACAAGGGATGAACAATCTCCATTCTTGAATACATTTAAGCATGTTCCAAGTCACTTCTTAGATTGCATAAGTGACTTACATTGGAAGATTCCTGAACAAACAGTGATTCTTCATATTTTTTTATTTTTGGATATTATTGTTATTACAAGACGTATTGATGCATACCATTTATTTGATTGCTTTGATTACACTGACCTCTTGCTGCATTTCCTTTGTATAATTCAGACCAAAAAAATATATATATTTAAGAATTGGACATTTAATATGAGACATCCTTACCATTCAGGACCTTGAGAAACATATGAGACAGATGTACCATGCACACCTGCTGACAAGAACATGGTATTTTACATTGAATATGACATGATTCTGTTTTGTTGCATTATGCGTTTCTATGGATTTCTTCGCGAGTTCAAGTTCATATGTGTTCAATCGTGAAGCGGACATTTAAGATGCTTTTCAGGTGTCTCACACAAAGCAGTGTGAAGCCAAGGAGAACACCTTCATCCACTGAGGTCTGTCCAGACAGCCGCACCGTTGGGAGGTGACAGGATTGGTCAAGAAGGGACAGATTATCATCATCGGGAAGGTGCTAGGGAAGTGGAAGTTTCTCCATGAAGGAATGACACGTCAACTGAACAAGTCAAAAGGTCCAGATTGACTATATGAACTTTGCTCACATCACAGGATCACCGGAAGAAAGCCTGAATGCCTCATCCACCTGCTGGACTCATGCTACATACACCTGGTGAGAACAGGTGTTCTGCAGGGGAACACAGCCCTCTGAGCTTCTACAGATGCTGACATTGCAAAGACAATTGTTGAGTTACATCTCAATCACGACAAACGTCTTACTGTGACCCCTTAAGTGTCTGAATGTGACCCACGGGGTCAAGGAGGGATCTGTAAGACTGGAAAACTGGAAACTGGGTGAAGAGATAGACCACTGGTCTATGAGACAAAGGACCTTGGCAAATTAACATTTGAACTCTCACACACACACACACACACACTTCTTCCCCGCATCCCCCACTCTCGCAGTGACACATAAAAACGTCCTGGTTGCGTATGCAACCCACCGTTCCCTGAAGGAGGGAACGGAGGACGTAGTCGACGTCGACTGAAATGGGATCACGCTAGGGAGCCTATTGTCTTCGAGTAATTTAGAACGAGCCAATGCACATTGGCGTGCGAGATATGCATCTCACACTCCGCCCCGCGGCGCGGGTACAAATACGGAAGTAGATGCACGCACCATTGCTTTTCGCTGAGGAGCCGAGCGTAACTCGGAGTCAGCGGTGGTCCAGCGATAGTGGCAAGGGGACTACGTCCTCCGTTCCCTCCTTCAGGGAACGGTGGGTTGCATACGCAACCAGGACGTTCCCTTTCAGTCGTGAACGTCAGACGTAGTCGACGTCGACTGAAATGGGATCAACCATTGAAAACGCCACTAAAGCTGCCACCTTCCAGTGCCTAGACAAAAGCCTCCAGATCCTCCCGACCTTTTTAGCGGAAGAGGATAGGGCTTAGGCCAGGAAGTCACTGCTGTTCCACAAGACCCACTCAGTTAGACTTGGATAACACTGGGAAAGCGTACCCTGTACATGGAAGGAAGGGACGCTGCGGAAGCCACATCCTGCCCGAAGGGAGGTAACATGTGGAGAATACACATATGAACTGGGCGGAGACCGGGCAGTGCAACATATGGAAGGTCACTGGGGAGGCTCCAGCCTATGACAGGGGGGAGACTCAACCAGCCAATGACAGCAGAGCAGGCTCTGCCGAGGGAAGACACGGGCTCACCGTAGGGAGCCGTACCGTGGAAGAATACACATATGGGATCACCGTAGGGATCACAACATATGGACCCAGCCTAACACAGGTTCCACACTGCTTACGAGTGGTAGGCCTAACACCGGGCGTTCCGCCACGTCTGATGTCGGAGGGGTGCGGAGGAACTCAACAGGGTTCGGATAAGGGAACTCTACTGGAGCAACATGGCGCACGTATCCAGTCCATAGGAGGGGAATGGCGCAGCAAGCCGACACTTCGAACCGGGCTCATGGTGAAACTGGCTTCATATGAAGGGAGCCCACGGGAAGCCGCGGTTTGACTTAGGTGTCGCCCAGCCCCCAACTCTAGAATATCTGTCAGCGAAGCACTCTGTGTCAACGCCTAGGTGGGAGCAACACTCATAAAAGAGGAGCTCACCACGTAAGTGGACATGAGTATCTCGGGATTTTCACCAAGATAAGGCAACCACATTCAGTGGGCCAACCTCGCTTGGAAACAGCCTTCCCTCTCTGCTGACTTCCTTAACAGATAAGAGCTGGTCTGAGGTCCTATGGCTTGCGTTCTGTACACGTATAACCGCGATGAAGCTGACGGACAGAGAAAGCCAGGGCTGGGTCTGCCTCCTCCGGGGCAGTGCTTGCAGGCTCACCACCTGGTCCCAGTTTAAGGGAGAGGTAGGAACCTTGGGCACATATCCAGGCCGGGGTCTCAGCTAATGAGAGTTAGCCGGCCCGAATTCCAGGCACAAGTCATTGACCGAAAGCGAGCAAGTCCCTACCCTCTAGTAGAGACAATGCGAGCAGGAGAACTGTAAAAAACAGATTTTTAACTCACTGCCCGCAGTGGCTCAGGGGTGGTCTCTGCAGTGCAGTAGCACCAGAGATAGGCCCAAGAGGATAAAGAGGGACGCAGGGATGACCCTTGCTCCCTCAGGAACCTGACGATCAGGACGTGCTTCCCATGCTTCTGCATATGATGTTCGTCATCATATTGAGGGTGAAGGAACAGCCTACTCCAACCCAACTTGCAGGAAAGAGAGCACTGAAATGACCGAACGCTCTCAGGATCTCCTCAGGAGAGAAGACTCATTCAATGAATAGGTTCCACTTCTAACTTAGCGAAGCACAACTGCCTTATCTTAAGGGGGTGCTTGCAGAAGTGATGGTCACTACCACATATCCTTGTGGTAACCACCTGAACCTCCACGTCCATTTTTTTTTTTTTTTTTTTACGGGGGTGCCATCATGCCCCATCCCCAAAAAGTATTCAGGGGAAGTCAGGAAGGCTGTCGAGGGAACTAGATCTGGTTGGGCCAATAAGGGGCAACTATCAGACCTGTTCCACTCCTGACTTAGCACAGTAGGTGCAAGCGACCTGCGCACTGCTCAACACTAGATGTGAAAGTCACTGAGCTTCAGGAGCATCTCTGCTCAACACTTGAGTGTGATAAGTTCACTGAGCTCAGGAGCAACTCTGCTCAACACCTAAGTGTGATAATTCACTGAGCTTCAGGAGCATTTCTGCTCAACACCTGAGTGTGATGAAATTCACTGAGTTTCAGGAGCATTTCTGCTCAACACCTGAGTGTGATGAAAATCACTGAACTTGAGCAGCGCCAAGCGATAATGAATCGCATAGTCGCTTTCTTAGAAGGCTCACTGGGGAACGCATTTCTGCGGGGCCCCGGGGTCAGCTGAGAGCTAGTGTCTGTCCAAGGGATGTCTGCTCAGACAGAAACACAACTGGCAGAGGGACGAGTCCGGAGAGGCAACAGATGTAACTGTGCGGCCCCGAAGTGGTCCCTGCCCAGCTGGACCGCCAGGGGATGGAGTCTCCACTCTCCCTGGCCATAGCTGTCGTGAGGCTCTTTGGCGGCACGATTGAGCAGGCCGGAAGAATTTTATAGTGGAAAGAAGCAACCTCAGAAGCTTCTGACTCCAAGGAGGAGGTGACAGGCGAGTTATGACATGCGAGGGAAGCTTAGCGCAACGGTCGCGATGTTGTCTTTTCAGACCAGTACCAGCTAGCTGAGCAGTGGTGGCTCAAAGCGAGGTGAACTGACAACTCGAGGTAACAAATACCAATGCAGTCGGAGGTCGCCCAGGCCTCCGTTAAAGCATGCCCTTTGTACATGGCCCCTCAGTCGGTGTTAGTGGACCTGAAGGTCTAAACACGGGCTGAGAGTTTGGCGGCAGGCCGGGGTGATCTTTTAATCACACAGGGCGTGCCGCTCTGCCACGGTCACCTCGGGACTCGATCATAAAACTAGTGCTGAAGCGGTCTTCATATGGAGGAAGCCAAGCGACTGCGACTGCCATATGCCCCAGGAGCCTCTGAAAATTCTTTCAATTGAACCCTTTCTCACTTCTAGCACTAGCCTAACACACTCTTTTGAGAGACGTGTTGGACCGAGTCCCTCTCCTGAACTGAAAAGAGATACTCAGCCCGTGGGCGAGATTAATCTCTTCCAGTTGACCTGAAGACCCAACTGGCTATGGAGCACTCGAAGGGTAGGACCTGTACGGATACTTCGTACCCTCGACGCCAGACACAGAATGTTCTGTGGAGCGGAGGATAGAAATCTGAGTACTGTCCTTCAGGTCGAACGCCGCAGGCCATCCTTGGGGACGGAGCATTTGAAAATGCAACTCTGTGTTAGTAATTGAACGGAGGCTTTCGAAAAAGGGCCCGTTTCAACTGACACAGGTCCAAGGTGGCCATGACACACCACATATCTAGGGTACAATAAAGAACAGGTTAAAGAAACCGGTCTTCATATCGGCTGTTTAGGAAGAGGCTACATCGCGTCCTTCGCCAGTAGGACTGTGACGTGCGCACACAGGCCAGGAGCAGTGCTCAACACGTAGGTGTGATAATTATCACTAATTCTAGGAGCATTAGCTCAACACCTAGGTGTGAAAAATATCACTGAGCCAGGGCGGAAGCCAAGCGAAATGAATCGCAAGCCGAGTCTGCTGGTAACTCAGGGCCAATGGAGCGGTAGGAAGCACTTTAGGCTTACACACACCATACCAGGGCCCAGAGACCACAGACGTACCCGAGGTGAGGCAGCGTGGTGGAGGACAGGGACCCGGCTCGGAAGGCCCGTGGGCGGCCCGAAGCGGGGTCTGAGTGTGCAGTGCAACACCTACCTGTCTCCACGGGACAGCAGAAGATGCGTGAGAAGGCGGATGACCGGGTCCTCGAATGCGTCGTGCTGCCGGCTGGCGAACAAGAGGGGGCTGAGGGGTGCAAGGCTGTTCCACAGGGTCGCACACCGCCAACCTCGTGCTCTTGGGACCCAGGGACGGAGGAATTCGCTCTTTGACAATTTAGGAACCACTGGACTCCGGGGAGCCAGTGGTGGAACGGTAACCATCTGAAGAGCTCGTCCCCCCAACCCTGGGTGGCCTGTCTCAGGGACGCTTCGTCTGACACTCGCCCCCTGGCTGGGCAGTGCCTGAGACAGACCGGGCGACCTGCCTGCTGCTGGCTCTACGCTGGGGCCTGAGTGAAGGCTGTTGCAGGGGCCCCGCGGAACCGGAGGCAGCGGCAGGGGGACGCCCTCGGCGACGGGCAGGCGGAGGAACTGTCACTGGCGGCGGGTGGAGGCAACAGCAGGCCGCCAGGACAGGGTGTGTCGAAAACCCTCCGTCTGCTCTTGGGCTGTGAAGAGCTGTTGGGTACAGCTCTCCACCGCGTCGCCGAACAGCCCAACCCGGGAAATTGGGGAGTCCAGGGACCGAACCTTGTCCGCATCCGCCATCTCAACCAGGGTGAGCCAATGATGGCGCTCCTGGACCACTAAAGTGGACATCGCTAGACCGACCGCGCACGCTGCGACACTCGTGCCCCGTAGGGCGAGGTCAGTGGCAGTGCGGAGCTCACTCATGAGCGCACGATCTAGACTACCCTCGTGCATGTCCATGCAAAGAGGAAGCAGCTTGCCCGCCAGCTTTGTGAGCTCTGACCGTCAAATCTGACGTGAGCTCACAGGCCTGCGAGGGGAGACGAGGATCCCCCGTCCAAAATGCAGCGGCCGTTGGACACAGGTGTGTCGCAAAAGACCGCATCACTGGAGGGACAGCCTCATAACCCTTCAGCGCTCCTCCGTCAAGGGTCGCGAGGGGGGGAAGAACCACTCAGGCAGTTTTCAGCAGTAAAAGGTGCCGTCCACGACCTAGTAAGCTCTCCATGCACTTCAGGAAAGAAGGGTACTGGGGCGGCGGGCTGAGAACCAGCATGGCCCGCCCCGAGATACCAATCATCCAACCGAGACTGAGCAGGACACGGTGGAGGGTTCCACTCGAGCCCGACAGCCTCGGCGGCCCGTTTCAGCATAACTGACAAATCTGGATCCGGCTCGGGCAACGTTATGCTCCCAGAGGAAGACAACGCAGTCGAGTCGTCATCTCCAGAGGCCAGCTCACCCTCCGATGCTGCAATCGGCGTCCTGTCCGGTGCCGGAGCACACAGGGGAATGACCGCGGCAACACTGATACAGGAATGGTGCAGCCTGTATCAGTGAAGCACTCACTTTCTTCGCCCCCAAACGGCCGTCAGACAAACAAACACAAACAGAAATTTGGTTGCTGTGACAACAGCAGTTGAGAGCTCGGAAGCTCGCGATCACCGCTGTACTCGCGCTGTAAACACCGACACCAGGAGAGACTTCCAGAAGAAGCACGACACACTCACTCGTTGTATAACAAGACTCTACAGACCTGAACATGAAGCTCGGCTCCGAAGTGAAAGGCAATGGTGCGTGCATCTACTTCCGTATTTGTACCCGCGCCGCGGGGCGGAGTGTGAGATGCATATCTCGCACGCCAATGTGCATTGGCTCGTTCTAAATTACTCGAAGACAATAGGCTCCCTAGCATGATCCCATTTCAGTCGACGTCGACTACGTCTGACGTTCACGACTGAAAGGGAACTCACATAAGAATATCTATGGTTTGATGTGAATGATTATCATTGAGTATTATGTTTGGTATCATTTGAAATGTCTCAGGAATGAGTGGTACAAATGTCTCATTCCCAAAGTATAAAACAAAAGGTAATAAGGTTTTTTAGAAGTTTAGAGAAACTGGCACACAAAGAAAGGTGGACAAATGGCCTTTCTCCCCTACCCCCAAAATAAGGTGTAACCTGAATGCAAATTACCATTGAAAAGAAGTTCTGGCTATTTAATGGAATGTAGCAAGGAATCGTGGCTTTTTCTGTATTTCAGATAGCCCATGAGGACTAGCTCATGTAGTTCTTAAATGTTGCGTTTGCATCTATTTCTCTAATCCTAAAACATTTGATGATTTGCATTGATTATCTTTCAGTTGATTATGGAATTGTTATAATACATTTACCTGACATAATAAATTGTTACATTTGATTATGCTAACAGACTTTGACTTTATGTTAAAAGGAATAGTCAAACATTAACGTATATTTAAAGATGCACAGATATTATTGAAAAACACTTTCATTTTATGGAGTCAGATGAAACGAGTTAATACATAAGATAGAATGTATTGCATTTAATTATAAATCCCTTTGCCATTGGAAGAGACGGAACGCGCATGTGACCTTCACCGCTAATTTGAATGCCGCCCTTGGATCGAATTAGTCGGACTTACAGTACCAGTTGGGTCAAGGTCAAGGTAAACTTTATTATCCCACAAGGGGAAACTCATGTGGTCATTCATTACGCGCCCTTGTCACAACACATTCTCTAAAAACATAAAAACAACATATAAACACAAAAAGAGATGACAATACTGCAGAATTGACAATCACAATCCAACCTTTAACGCTAAAAGAATGTATAATATTATCAAGTGACTAAAACTATAATAACTTGCGATGTACTTGATCATTATACAATCTGATCGCTGTAGGTACAAATGATTTATTGTACCTTTCTGTTCTAATTCTCTGTTGTAAAATTCTACCAGTTGACCTATTGCTTCTCATAAATTTATGATGTAGAGGGTGAGTAGGATCTTTATGGATTTGATCAGTTTTAAAAAAAAATAAGCTCTTTGTACAGTTGAGCTGCCGACACCTGGTCAATTCCGATGATCCTGCCGGCCATCCTAATCATGCGCTGCAGTTTCCTTTGGTCCTTAACATGCATGTTGCCAAACACACAGATAAGGCCAAAGGACAGAACAATCTGGAGGAGACTTTTATAAATCATTACAAGAATGTGTCTTTCTAATCTAAAATTATATAATTTTCTAAGGAAGTACATCCGTTGGTGCATTTTCTTAGTTTTATTCAGTGCACATTCATTAAAAGTTAATTTCGAATCAATTTCAATTCCCAAGTATTTATATGTTGCGACCCTCTCCACTAATTCACCATTGATCTCAGAAGAGGGAACTATTGTTTTGTTTTTACTAAAATTTATGACCATCTCTTTTGTTTTCTTCACATTGATTTCGAGAAAGTTCTCAGAACACCAATGAGTGAAACCCTGCAATTCCCTCTGAAATCCACTCACAGAAGAATTGTCTGATTTAAAAAAAACAACCAATGCTGTGTCGTCAGCATATTTAAAATAAGTGTGGGACGAAGAGGAAGCTTGACAGTTATTGGTGTATATTGTGTATAGGATAGGCGACAGAACGCACCCTTTGTGGTGCCCCTGTATTTGTCATTTTTAAGGAAGATATACATGAATTTAATCTGACTTGCTGACTACGATCCGTCAAAAAGCCATAGATCCATAAAATCAATTGTGGATTTACTCCTAAATGCACTAATTTTCTCACCAACAGCTGGGGTTGGATCGTATTAAAAGCACTGCTGAAGTCGATGAACACAATCTTGACCAGGCTTTGAGCATGTTCAAGATGCTCATGAGTGCTGTTTATCAAAGATAGCAGTGCATCCTCAACACCTCTCTCTGCACAGGCAAATTGATTCGGGTCTAGAAGAGGTGAGACCTCATAAAGAAGATGTTTTAAAATTATTTTTTCAAAACATTTCATAACTGCAGAGGTAAGGGCAACAGGGCGCAGATCATTAAGTTCCTTAGGTCTATTGTTTTTAGGCACGGGCACTATTAGGGATTGTTTCCATAGGCTGGGAATAACACCTGTATCTAGTGACAGCTGGAACAACCTATGGAAGGGCTGTGCCAACTGGTCAGCACACACCTTTAGTGTCCTGCAGCTGATACCATCAGGTCCACAAGCTTTACGGGGATTTACACGTCTAAAATAAGATTTGACCTCATCTGTAGGGATGTAAATGCCCGTACCCTTCACGTGTTTTACTGCTTTAATGGCCTCATTCTGTTCAACTTTAAAATCATATGTGTCAAATCTACAATAAAAATTATTTAATTGATTTGCCATATTAAAATTGTTCTCTGCTACCATCGGGTGCTTCTTGGGCTTATATCCTGTGATAGATTGGACTCCCTGCCAAGCTCTCCTAGCATCATTTTTAAAAAAGTTTTCTAACTTGTGTTTATATGCTGCTTTACAATCATTGATCTTACTTTTAATCTTTTTCTGCACTATCTTTTTCTCTTCTCTACTTCCTCCTAATTTAAACACACGCTTTTTCTCATTAAGGAGTTGCTTTAACTCTGGGGTAACCCAAGGCTTGTTATTTGGGAACATCTTAATAGTCTTTCTGGGGATGATTGTGTCCTCACAGAATTGTACATACCCCGAGATAGCAAACACTGCGTCATTTACGTTGTCAGTCCCGTCTGTCACCACATTCCAATCCGTGCACTCCAGGCAATCCTGAAGTGCCTCAATCGCAGCAGCAGTTTAGCATTTAACCTCCACCTTTTTTGTTTTCTCACGCCGTAGGCGGGACACATATGTAGGCATCAGTTTAATCATATTATGGTCCGAGTTCCCTAAACCGGGCAATGCCTTAGAATAAAACGCGTCCTGGATGTTTCCATAAAAATGGTCAAGGCAAGCTTTATTGCACGTAGAACAGGTGACATATTGTTGGTACGTGGGTAAATGTTCCTTTAAACTGCATGAATTAAAATCACCCAACACAAAATTAGCTGCGTCGGGGGCCTCTTCCTCCGCTTTAGTTACAAGTTCATGAATCATAGTGGCAGCGGCCAGTGTGTCGGTGGAGGGTGCAATATACACAACAAACAGTCTGATTTGGTGTATCTCCCTAGGCAAGTGGTAAGGCCTTAGGGAAAGCGCTAACAGTTCAATGTCCTTCGTACAAATATGATACTTCATTGTAATATGACCAGGGTTACAGTATGTATTGTTAAAGAGGTCATATAATGGTACATGCACTTTTACAAGTTGATTGTACTGAAATGTGTGTTGGCAGTGCCTGTACACAACCATCATAAAATGATAAAAATCCATCCAGTGGTTTTGTTTTAATCTCCTTATATGTTTTCCCCTGCCTCAAATCGAGCCGTTCGAGCCTGTGACGTCACAAGCTCGCACGCCCCTCCCACGATTGTTGATTGACAGCATCGTTTCAACACAGACCCGCCCTCGCTCATGAGGGAGCTGTCAATCATAGTCTGCGCGGTGCGGACCGGCGCGGTCATTGTTGATGTGCCGGAGCACTGTCTATGAGCACAATGGCGGCTAAGCGACTGTGGTGTTCTGTTCTTGGGTGTAATAACGAACACAGCAGTCATTTTAATGTTCCTAAATCCGAACCGCTGAAGACGCAGTGGCTGTGTTTGTTTTCGAAGGGAATATTCCCCACGAGCAACGTCAATGCTCTCATGTTTGCACGAATCATTTCACACACCAGACTGCTTTATAAACGAGGATCAGTATAAAGCTGGATTTGCTAAGCTGCTGCTCATGAAAAAAGGATCTGTACCAGATATTCGTGTTCCTGTTGAATCTCCAGAAGAACGGAAGTGAGTGTAACGTTTTATTAAACTTTATATTAATATTTATATTAATCTTTACAAATCGTTAGCTGCACGCTTCACGATGAATGCGTCTAAGGTTTACACTCAGGGTACATTACAGCATGTTTTCTATGTATGATGTTCTTAATATAATTCATAATCCCACGTTTATACTGAACAACGCGTTATGGTTATTGTGTTATTGAGTTACAAATGGTGTACACACAGAACAGAGAGGCGGGGTGAGCGAAGCTCATTATCATTTAAAGTCATATGCACTGAAACGGCGTGCTGAAAACAGAGCTGTTTTTGACCAGGTAAAATAAGTGTTCCCTTTCGTAGTCACTCCGAGTTACGTCGGATGACGGAGAATGGGGGTTTCGCCAGAAAGCCAATCCTCTTCGAGTATTAAAAAACGAGCCAATGGCAAAGAAATGCCATGGGTCTGCGGAATTTGCATAATGTATCTCCGCCTCACTGCGTGAGTATTTAAGGAGAAACACCTGCAACAGCAGATCATGTTTTCGCTTCGGAGCCAAGAGAACCTCTTCACTCCACAGCCACATCTGAGTTTACAAGTGACTCACCTCTTCGAGACGAGCGAACTCTCCAGTGTTGGTGTGACGGCGGTACCCAGCGAGTCTTCACATTGCCTGCGATCTGTGCAGTGGTCTGCCTGACTTTGTGTTTTCTCCCTGGTCGCCTCAGCATTGCAGAGTTTTTCCTCTCCTAAAAGAGCTGCACGTGGCACGTCTTTTTAAAGATGTCTCGCCCGTGTTCTTCTGGTTGCGGTCGTTATCTGTCGTCTTCTGATGGGCACGAGCGCTGCTTTGTGTGTCTGGGCTTTGAACACGCTAAAGCAGCGCTCGTGGATGACTCATGTTCCTTCTGTGGGAACATGACCATCGCAACACTTAGATTAAGACTCAATGATCTTTCAGTGAGAGTCCCCGCGTCCACCACCCGTTCTGCTTCCTCCACGAGAGGTGGTAGTTCGGCTGGGGGACAGGGTGATCTGAGGGTGACGGTGTGGAGCAATCCGACGATGCGTCCTCGGACCACGCCCCCCTCCGCTGTGTTGCAACCCGCGAGTGCCGCGGTGATTCAGGCGGGCTCTTCTTCGGAAGCCCCGCGTGTTTCATTCGGCGCTCCAGAGGATGACACGATGTCGATCGCGGCATCACAAGGTGGGCTTGAGTCTTCAGGAAGTGAGGATGCGGCTGCGTTGCCTCCTTCGGGAGTCCCAGCGTTGCCCGTGTCGGATCCTGAGATGACAGCCATGCTGTCCCGGGCAGCCGTGAGCATCGGGCTAGAGTGGAACCCTCCGCCCTGCCCCGAGCGCTCGCGGCTGGACGATTGGTTTTTGGGTGCGGCTGCCGCCTCATGGCCTCAGCCAACCCCAATTCCTTTCTTCCCGGAGCTGCATGAGGAGCTGTCGAGATCATGGAAGGCTCCTTTGACCTCCCGTGAACGCTCGTCAGCTTTCTCCGCCTTTCCTCCCCTCGATGGCGCAGCTGCCCATGGGTACACTGGGATTCCCCCGGTGGAGCGCTCTGTTGCGATGCAACTGTGTCCTCAGAGCGCATCCTCTCGTGGTAATCCTAAGCACCCGTCCAAGGCCTGTAGATTCTCGTCATCTATGGTGGCGAGGTCTCACAGAGCTGCAGGACAGGCGGCTGCTGCCCTGCATGCGATGGGCACCTTACAGGTCTACCAGGCCCAGCTGCTCAGAGACATGCACGAGGGCAGGACTGACCCAGGGACGTTCGACGAACTGCGTGCCGCCACTGACCTCGCTCTCCGGGCGACGAAAGTGGCCTCACGCTCCCTGGGTCAGGTGATGGCCACTAATGTGGTCCAGGAGCGTCACCTATGGCTGAACCTGGCCGATATGCGGGACGTTGAGCGGACTCGTCTGCTCGATGCTCCCATATCCCAGGCCGGCCTCTTCGGCGGAGCGGTTGAAGACTTCGCCCAGCAGTTTTCGACCGCACAGAAGCAGTCTGAGGCGATAAAACACATTCTGCCCCGACGGCCAGCTGCTGCCTCCACCCAGCCGTCGGCACAGACGCCTCAGCCTGCTCGCCGCCGAGGGCGCCCTCCCGCGGCTCCCGCCCCTCCCGCACGGCCCCAGCAGCAGCCTTCACCCGGGCCGCGTCGTGGAGGAAGCCGCAGGAAGGCGTCCCAGCCCCCTCAGGCCCCGCGCCCCGCTAAACGCCAGGCCAAGCGGCGCTCCTGAGACGGGCTGCTCAGTGATGGTGTCGGTTTTTTCACAGGAGGCGGTTGCAGGCCCCCTCCTTCCCCCGGTGGAGGCTCGGCTATGCGATTCAGTTCGCACGGTCTCCTCCCCGCTTCAGGGGAGTCCGCTTTACTATGGTCGGTGGCAATGCCCCGGTCATGAGAGCGGAGGTTGCTACCCTGCTGGCGAAGGGTGCAATCGAGGCTGTCCCTCCAGCCGAGATGAGGTCAGGGTTCTACAGCCCCTACTTCATTGTCCCCAAGAAAACCGGTGGGTTACGGCCAATCCTGGACTTGCGCGTCTTGAACCGCTCCCTTCACAGGCTGCCGTTCAAGATGCTCACGGCCAAACGCATTTTCGAATGCGTGCGGCCACAGGATTGGTTTGCAGCGATAGACCTGAAGGACGCCTACTTTCATGTCTCCATTTTACCTCGACACAGACCGTTTCTTCGGTTTGCTTTCGAGGGGCAGGCATACCAGTACGCGGTTCTCCCATTCGGGTTGGCTCTGTCTCCTCGCGTCTTCACGAAGGTCGTCGAGGCAGCCCTTGTTCCCCTACGCGAACACGGGGTTCGCATCCTGAATTATCTCGACGACTGGCTAATATTAGCTCACTCTCGAGATCAGGTTTGCGAACACAGAGACCTTGTGCTCCGGCACCTAGCCCGTCTGGGCCTTCGGGTCAACTGGGAGAAGAGCAAACTTTGCCCCGTGCAGAGGATCTCTTTTCTCGGTATGGAGATAGACTCGGTCGCCATGTCCGCGCAGCTTACGAGCGAGCGCGCACACTCACTGCTGACTTGTCTTCGACAGTTCGAGGGCAAGAGTGCGGTCCCACTGAAACTTTTTCAGAGGCTCCTGGGGCATATGGCATCCGCAGCCGCGGCAACGCCACTCGGATTGCTTCATATGAGACCGCTTCAGCTGTGGCTTCGCGATCGGGTCCCGAGGTGGGCATGGCATCGCGGTACGCTCAGAGTTCCAATAACTCCGACCTGCCGTCAGACCTTCACCCCGTGGCGGAACCTCAGCTTTCTACGGGCCGGAGTTCCCCTAGAACGAGTTTCCAGGCATGTTGTCGTCTCCACAGATGCCTCTGCCACGGGCTGGGGCGCCATGTGCAATGGACATGCAGCCGCGGGCTCCTGGACAGGACCCCAGCACCTCATGCATGTCAATTGCCTCGAGTTGCTGGCAGTACGCCTTGCCCTGCACCGCTTCCACGCGTTGCTCCTGGGTCAACACGTACTTGTCCGCTCGGACAATACCGCGACTGTAGCGTACATCAACCGTCAGGGTGGTCTACCCTCTCGCCGTATGTCGCAACTCGCACGCCACCTCCTCTTATGGAGTCAGAAGCACCTGAGGTCCCTTCGTGCTATTTACATTCCAGGAGTGCGGAACCTTGCAGCCGACGAGCTGTCACGGCTCCGGCCAACCTCTGGCGAATGGAGACTCCATCCCCAGTCGGTCCAGCTGATGTGGGACCAGTTCGGGGACGCACAGATAGATCTGTTTGCCTCCCACGACTCATCCCATTGCGCCCTGTATTACTCCCTGACCGAGGGCACGCTCGGCACGGATGCACTGGCGCACAGCTGGCCGCAGGGCCTACGCAAGTATGCGTTTCCCCCAGTGAGCCTTCTCGCACGTACTCTGTGCAAGATCAAGGAGGACGAGGAGCAGGTCATATTGGTCGCCCCATACTGGCCCACCAAGACCTGGTTCTCCGAACTGATACTCCTCGCGACAGCACCTCCTTGGCCAATTCCTCTGAGGAAGGACCTCCTTTCTCAGAGACGGGGCACCCTATGGCACCCTCGTCCCGATCTTTGGAGACTCCACGTGTGGCTCCTGGACGGGACGAGGCAGGTTTGAGTACCCTGCCACCAGCGGTGGCGGCTACCATCACTTCCGCTAGAGCATCGTCCACGAGACATGTCTATGCGTTGAAGTGGAACCTCTTCGTTAACTGGTGCTCTTCTCGCCGAGAAGACCCCAGGAGATGCTCGATCAGCGTTGTGCTTTCCTTCCTGCAAGACGGGTTGGAGCGAAGGCTGTCTCCCTCCACCCTGAAGGTGTATGTGGCCGCTATCGCCGCATATCACGAAGCAGTTGAAGGTAAGTCTCTTGGAAGGCACGACCTGATCCTCAGGTTCCTGAGAGGAGCGAGGAGACTGAATCCTCCTCGCCCTCCTCTCGTTCCCTCTTGGGACCTCTCAGTGGTCTTAAGTGCCCTGCAGAGGGCTCCCTTTGAGCCTCTGCAATCAGCTGAGCTTAAGATCCTGTCAATGAAGACAGCGCTCCTGGTTGCGTTGGCCTCCATCAAGAGGGTAGGGGACCTGCACGCATTCTCCGTTGACGAAGCGTGCCTGGAGTTCGGGCCCGGCCTCTCTCACGTGATCCTGAGACCCCGGCCCGGATATGTGCCCAAGGTTCCCACCACTCCCTTCCGGGACCAAGTGGTGAACCTGCAAGCGCTGCCCCGGGAGGAGGCAGACCCAGCCTTGGCACTGCTCTGTCCAGTACGCGCACTCCGTGCTTACGTAGACAGGACGCAGTGTTTCAGGACCTCAGACCAGCTCTTTGTCTGTTATGGTGGGAAGCTGAAGGGAAAGGCTCTCTCCAAACAAAGGTTGTCTCACTGGATAGTGGACGCCATTGCTTTGGCATACCAGCAGCAAGGTCGACCATGCCCCCTTGGTGTGACCGCCCACTCCACCCGGAGTGTGGCGTCCTCTTGGGCTTTAGCGCGTGGCGCCTCGCTAACAGACATCTGCAGAGCTGCAGGCTGGGCGACACCTAACACATTCGCCAGATTCTACAATCTCCGAGTGGAGCCAGTCTCCGCCCATGTACTGTCTTTTTCAAGCTAACATGGGAGCTGTTAGGTGTCTCGCTTGCTCGCCATTCCACTCCACGGACTGGATACGTGCGATATTTCCTCAGGTGAGCCTTCCCCTCTGAAGCCCTGAGTTCCTCCAGCACTGTTGACGCTGGCGCCAGTGTCTATTGCCTGTGCGTCGGCTAGGTGCCTCCGTGTGCATGGTTCCTCCTCTGAGTAACCCCCACATGTGTATTTTCCACTGTAAGCCTCTTTGAGCATGTGTCTTTCCCTCGGCAAGTCACCTGCCACTCCTGGAGTTGAAAGTAGATGCCACCCTACGGGCTGGTCACTCCAGTGTTCCTCCATATGAAGCCCCCTCTGGCCATATGTGTATTCTTAAGTCCTCCCTACGGGTAGGCATGCTGCGGCATATCTCCCCTGAGATATGCTTCCCAGTGTACCTTGGTATTCCTGTGTTAGTAGGACTCCTTCGTCCGTGCCTACATCACGACAGGGAGGTCAGACTTCGCAGGGCACTGGAAGACAGCTGTGAAGGTGGCGTGATTACACGGGGACCCCCATTCTCCGTCATCCGACGTAACTCGGAGTGACTACGAAAGGGAACGTCTCGGTTACGGATGTAACCCTCGTTCCCTGAGTAGGGAACGGAGACGTTACGTCTCCCTGCCACTTCCGCTGTACCGCTGGGTAGACGCCTGAGTTCAGTCTCGGCTCCTCAGCGAATACATGATCTGCTGTTGCAGGTGTTTCTCCTTAAATACTCACGCAGTGAGGCGGAGATACATTATGCAAATTCCACAGACCCATGGCATTTCTTTGCCATTGGCTCGTTTTTTAATACTCGAAGAGGATTGGCTTTCTGGCGAAACCCCCATTCTCCGTCATCCGACGTAACGTCTCCGTTCCCTACTCAGGGAACGAGGGTTACATCCGTAACCGAGACGTTTTCTTACAATACTAATGAGAATTTTTAATTAAAGTATATTACAAACTTTTAATTTAGACCCTAAAGAATCATATTAGCTTGTACAAAAATGGCATTATATGACCCCTTTAATAAACACGCACACACCTCCACCTTTCCTTTGCTCACCTTTCCACCTTCCACCTTTCATTTCCTTTCCACTTTTCCCACCCTTCCTAGTTCCAGGAACCTGGTTCAAGGAAAAAGCCACCAGGGTGATTCCCTGAGAACTAATGGTTTCCTCAGGAACATTTCTCTGGTTACATTCGCACCGCCAGTAGGAACTCTGAAGTGACGTAAGCTTGTTGTTGTGACTTTTATTTTGAATGCGTGGCGGACCTTTATTTTGACAGCACTGAGTGAGAACGCCTAAGCATACAGTGTTCGCCTTCTCAGTGTTCATTAGTTGCTTTATAAAGCAACAGGCATATAAATTGACAGAAACTTCAATCAAATTCTTCCATTAAACGGCAAGGTTTTCTCATCAAAAAGCCATCTGAAAATACCCACCCTTCAATGGGCTTTACAGAATTCTCCGAAATGTATAAGCAAATTTGACATTTGGAGAACATATCTAATCAAAGTGAAAAAAAGCTGTGTGGTTGATGTCCAGTGTCTCTAGCTGAGCAGAAGTACATAATTATGTTTGGCTTGGTCCCCTCAAAGTTGCGTTGGATTTTCTCCTCAGCGTAAAGGTTAAGAGGCCCCTTTATCACTGTTTTCCATGTTCACAGAGTTAGTTTCTAGAGTAAATATATAGGCTATAATCTGTTAGCGTATACTGCTTTTTAAAACATGGCGGGTGCTTGTGTTTCACGTGCGTTCGGATAGTTCCTATAGCGCTGGTTTAGACCCGACTCTAAAGTAGGAGCTAAATTAGTTCCTCCAAAAGGAGTTCCTAGAACTAATATGGTTCCCAGTTCCTGTGGTGCGAACACGCCAAAATCTGGGAACTTCCACCAATAGGAACGTCTCGGGTTACGACTGTAACTCTCGTTCCCTGAGAAGGGAATGAGACGCTGTGTCGAGAATCGACACATTGGAGAACGCCTTCGGCATGAAGCGTCTGAAGTCAACTATTCAATCTCGATTGGCGTAGCCTAATCACGTCACTCGTGACGTCGCATGTGACGGCGATGCGGAAGCTATAAAAGGACGCCGGATCATAACAGCGTCAGCATCTGAATGGTCGAAGCAAGTCGTTCTCAGGAGCACGAAAAGTGTGGCCGAGGGACGCAGCGTCTCATTCCCTTCTCAGGGAAATAGGGTTACAGTCGTAACCCGAGACGTTCCCTTTCGAGGGAACTCGCGCTGCGTCGAGAATCGACACATTGGGGAACGAAATGGGCCACACTGAGAGAATACGCCCTGGTGTGAAGCATCTGGCACACTCACGGACGATAGGAATGAGAAGGCAGATCCAGATTGTCATAAGATTTGGTGTAAGAAGGGAAGGTCTGGAGCCGGTGGCTCAACGGACCCCATGGATGGGAACCCCAGACAGTAAAGAAATATTAGATGAGAGGTGAAGGCAAGAGCGCACCTCGTACATCAGTTATGAGAGGTTTCCGTAGATAACCAACAGTCTAATTGAAAAAAGGGGGATAGCTCCTAGCCCTTGATACATATCTAGATAGATCTAACTAATACCAGCCCGTGGCCTAACCTAGGGGCCTCCAAGGCTACAACCTTGACTTGACCTCCATCACATGTGTCGGATGGATTACCTGAAGAATCATGGTACTGCCTACAGGCACCTCAGAGTTAAGGCAGAAAAAAAGTAGAGTGGCTGCCGCGTATCATGTAAGAGGGGGCAGCACCACCACTCTTCCAGGGAGCAGGACGAGCAGGAAGCAGACTCAAATAGATTCTTACATGATGAATACCCGGATAATCATGATATTGCCTACAGGCACCTCAGTGTTGAGGCAGAAATAAGATAGAGTGGCTCCCACGCCCTCGAGTAAGAGGGGGCAACGCCACCGCTCTTCCAGGGAGTAGGACGAACAGGAAGCAGACTCAAGATTCTTATATATATTCTCATATAACTCATCCACAGGACATGACGGGTGCCAGGGATAACTCGATAGCCTGAATAGGCTAGATGATAGGATTTATTCTCCAATCTACAGGAACATGGAGTTTTTTAGTGGGAATGTCCCTACGAGCTCAACCTTAGAAGCTTGCGGAGGGCACTAACGCCGCCACAGAGGCCCTAAGCATGAACGGAGGTCCCGTTAGAGAACAGGATGGAACGCCAGTACTGAAGCCAGTGGGCAGTATTTAACTGGCTTCAATGCCGTACCTAACCTCTTAAAAATATTTAGTTCCTAGTAGAGTGGCCTACGGGCCGTCTCTTTAATAATACAGAGAGATAAGTCAGCCACTCTACGAAATTCAGTAATACCGTTGAGTGAGACCTCCCAGTTATCATCCACCTCTTCGAGGAGGTCAGCCTGGTATTCATTGTCCAGTCAGCTTCATTGATAATAACAGAGATGTGTGAGATCGCAATGAACTGTCAGCTTTTTAGGAATTATTAAGAGAGCGCACTTTGCGCACATTCAGTCATCCCAAACCTTGCACACATAGTAAACTGCTTGCTTTTATGTTAAATTAACAGTGGTCTGTGATTTAATGCTTTAATAACAAATAATTTATCAGGAGGATGTATGGTGGCGACACGTAGGCTAACTTGAAAGTATTTGGAGGTACAGAAAAAAGTCTATTTGCGGGCGGGAGAGGGACAAAACATAAATGTTGCGGGCGCGGGAGAAAGAAAGTTGAGAACGTCAGTTATAACGACCCACGCATTAAAAAATGGTCGGGTTAAAATCGGGCTCGGGCTCATAATTACGTTAAATGTGTCGGGCCGGGCTTGATTTTTTGGGCCCGATCTAAGCTCTAATTTGTAGCCTACTTATCATTTTGATACTAGAGGGCTAATATAACACTTACAGCATGTGTTGCCTTCATTATAAGGCTTATATAAAGCTTTTAATTTTTTGCGGCTCCAGACAGAATTCTTTTTTTTTTTTTTTTTTTTTAATATGGCTCTTTCAACATTTTGGGTTGCCGACCCCTGCTCTAGGGACTCTATATGAAATATGTTGAGTACTGTTTTACTCAAAAAACTGTAAGAAAATTAAAGCCATAAATCTAAACAAGTTGTGTTTAAAATCTAAGTCTAATGTTTAAAAGAAATTTGCATTCAGTGAGATGTTGTTTGGCCGCAGTACCAAATGTTTCCACTAGATGAAATTCGTGTCCGTTCATTTCCAAAGAGCTCATTTATGACCACGAGGAGGACAAGTGTGACTATTTCTTTCAGGACCATTTAACCTGTTCGAATCATGCACATCATTTGTTTTGTGTTCACAAAAAAAACTTTACCAAGTTTCGTACCATTCTGATGAAGAAAACAAAAACAAATGTAACATTTGTGACCGAAGAACACCAGAAAAAAGCTCTCCTGGTTTCATCACTTTATAATATTTTTTTGGATCTATAAATGTGGATTTTTAGATCCTTCATCACTGTGAAGTGGTATCCTGTGTCACACACACCACACCTTCATCACCTATTCATTGATCATTCTTAGTATTTTCCGACTGAATAATGAGTGTGAAAGAGGTGAGGCGGCTCCGTCTGTCTCCATGCGTTTGTTTGCAGCGTATGTCAGATCAGAGCTGCCGTTTCCCAACCATTCACTCCAAAACCTTTGATTCTCTCCATCATTTCACCATTATGAGGTCATTGATGGAATTGGCTTACAATCACACATGCGTTTAAGCTCTTACAGGGATAGTTTACCCAAAAATGCAAATGTGCTGAAAATATATTCACCCTGTAAATGTGCTGAAAATATATGCGACCCAAGATGTACATGAGTTTGTTTCATAATGGGAACAGATTTGGAGAAATGTAGCATTACATCACTTGTTCACCAATGGATGCTGTGCAATGATTGAGAGTCCGAACAGCTTATAAAAAAACATCACAATAACCCACTCCAGTCCATCACACTGAATATAAAGTTATAACAACATATATTTTTACTCATCAAAATAAGCAATTTTCAACTTTTTTTTGTAAGTTATACAAGATTCAACTAATATTTTTTTATGTCAGTTTAATGTCATTTAAGTTGAAATGACTTAAATAGCTGTTGATTGTACTTAAAAATGTAAGGCAGTAAAAAAAAAAAAGAAAATAGCGTCCTGTGAAGTCAAAATCTGCATTTTTGTAAGAAACAAATCCATCATTAAGACTTTTCAACTTTAAACCGTTGTTTCTGGCTAACATACGAGTCCATAGTCCATAATAACACTTCTTCCAATGAAAAAGTCATCTAGTCTGAATCAGGAGACAAATATGCACAAATCAAGTACCATTTACAAGCCAAAACAGTCCTTAACAAATATATAGGTGGATGTTGATGTGAGAGGACAACAGGTGATGGACTTTTTCACTGGAGGAAGCGTTATAATGGATTAACGTAAAAACGTCCTGATTGATTTGTGTCATCTTTTCTCTTCACATGAGGTTAGTTGATGGACTGGAGTGGTGTGGATTATTGTGATGTGCTTCATCAGCTGTTTGGACTCTCATTCACAGCACAGGGTCCATTTCTGAGCAAGTGATGTAATGCTGCATTTCTCCAAATCTGTTCCCATGAAAAAACAAACACCTCTACATCTTTGATGGCATGAGGTTGAGCTCATTTCCAGCCAGGCACGTGCACAGGTAGGGCTCAACCTGTGCAGAGCACATGCCCTTTTTGCCGAAGTGCCCTTTTTTTTTGGTGGTGTTTTTTTTTATTTTTTTTTATAAATGAATGCTATTGGTCACCCTTTAAGTCTATCTGTTTTAAAAATATTTAGCCAATGAAAGATCTTAAAAAGAGCTTGTGTAAATCTTGTTCGATGTTAAACTGTCAGTAAAGCTGATAACTCCGCCCCCTCTGTCTTGACTGAATGAGCTGAAGCTCCGCAGCGGCAGAAGACAGCAGCTGAACGAAGTTTTGCATGCATGCATGGGTAAACAAAGATCTTGTTGTTTGAATAAGTACTAAACACGTTGTCTATAAAAGCGCATATTTTATTTATTTGATGTCTGACTAAGACATGTGGGACCTGAGAGAGAGGGCTATGCTAGCATTTGCCATAGTCATAGCCAATACATAGCCTACACCAGGGCTGGACTGGGACAAAAAATCGGCCCGGGCATTTTTGGCCCAGACTGGCCCACCATTTAACACAACCGAACTTTGCACGCCCTTGAATATGTATACCAACTCCTATTAAAACCACTAATGCCATAAGTGAATAGGAGTGAGTAAGAGTTAACCGATGAAATAACTACTAAGTTGAACTATACTCCACAGTGATGAATCCTAAAGAAAGCTATAAGCTGTGATCGCAATACCGGTTTTTCCCAGAGGATTTTGGGAAATCTGTGGTGAGTGCACCTCTGTCCCTCTAGGGGGGTTGGGGGGCATGCTCCCCCGTAAGAAAATTGTGTGCTTTTTAATGTTAAATTCATCAATCTGGTGCACTTTGAGAGTTAAAAATTAAGAGCTCCAACCCATATTCAGTGTGCAAATTGAACAAAGAAAAACTCTAAACTCTTTTAGTTGTGATATAGTGTCTGTCTACATTACACTACTACATAATAATAGTTATAATATTAATCCCATGGCAGTAATAGCCATATGTTGTAAAACAAATGCACTGAAAAATAAAAGCAACTTTCATAATTAGTTTCGTACTAATTTCTATACAGAGAAGCACATACTCTTTTATTTTGACGGAAACGGCATCGAGCTTTTATTTTGAAGAAAAATATGGTTTACAAACTCATTACTCATTATTGTCTCATTACAATTCTAATAAAATGCGTAATCGTCAAATATGCAGATGTGTAAATAATGCGTAACTGGGTAGTGGGTTCCTACATAGCCTAATGGTGTGTTCACAGTTCACACCGAACCCGAATTTAATTATTTGGGCGAGTAGATTACATACAAAGTCAATGCAAAGACGCGAATAGACGCATCATTCGCGCCGGGGCGTTGCGAATGACGCGATTTGGGCGACGCGTTTGCCGCGAATGTCTTCCGCGCAAGTTGAAAAATTTGAACTCGAGTGAATGTTCAAGCGTCTAACTAAACGCGATAGACGCGTATTTGACGCTCTATTCGCGTTCGGTGTGAACACACCATAAGTGTTGTGACAGTAGCCTAGTTCTGCTTACCACAGTTCTCTGCAGTCACTCATCTCTCTCCTTATCCTCCTCACTATCCTCCTCATCAGACACTTGAAGGGCCTTTGAAGTTTCTTTTTTCGGGCTATTTCTCTGCACATTCCTTGCGTTTCTTCTCCATCGCTCTGACTATTTTGACAGATACACACTGACACTGCTCGCTCACTCAGAGCTCAAAGGGGGAGGAGTTTAAAGATGTGATTGGACCAGCCCAGTGTCAATCAAGAAAATAAACAATGGGCTGCTGATCTACGCGTTTCATCATGCGCCGGTCTGTGAGAAAAAGAAAAAACTACGTGGACTTTTTTGTCCAATGCATTACACCGGCACAAAGATCCCAGAGCCGCCAATTAAACAAAACTAAACGCAATGGGCCGCCGATGTACAAGTTTTATGGGCCGTTCAGACAAAAAAAAAAAAAAATTAAGTATGAGATACATCGGCCCACAAAGCATGTCGGCCCACCGGGCAAATGCCCGGTATGCCCGATGGCCAGTCTAGCCCTGGCCTACACTTAAATAGCCTGTGTGCATACAGTAGCATTTCATTTTTTATAAAATGCGATTTTGACCAAATGTATTTTACAACAGGAAAAACTGAGCGCCTATATAGCTATAACAATCGAGTTGGTAAGCTGTTGATGAAAATGTAATGATGCCGCCGGCGCCGTTTCCATCGGAGAATCATAAGCACAGGTGCGCCCCCGCGCTGTTCGTACTGGAACTATACAAAGCGACGAGTGATCCTCGTCACCTAGGTAACATATATTTCAAAGAAATGTGTTCTTTGATTTATGATTGCTGATACACTTAATTTATTAACATTTAATAATTTAACATTTAATGTTATGGTAATAATATTAAATCATGGTTAATTCAAGTCTGTTAATATGCACGTATTCGCTATCTAATTTTTGAATCTACAGTATTCTATACCTACTCTCCGGTCGTCCTCACATGTATAAATGTAGTTAAACATGGTTTTACTACAGTAATGTTGTAGTAGTAAAAAAAAAAAAAAAAAAAAAAACCATTACAGAAGATCACTGTGAAATCTTTATATTTTATCATGCAGAATGTAATTCATGATTTAATTCATTCCAAGGCTTAATTTATTTGATCCAAAATAAGCAAAACCAGTAATATTGTGAAATATTTTTACAATTTAAAATAACTGTTTTCTATTTGAATATATTTGAAAATGTAATTTATTTCTGTGGTCAAAGCTGAATTTTCAGCATGTTTAGTTCAGTACTCTGCAGTGTCACATGATCCTTCAGAAATGCTTTTCACTGCAACTGTACTTTTCACACTATTTTATCATTTTTTTCATTGCTGGCTTATTTTATGGGAAGTGTAGTGAATAAGAGACCTTCAAGAGACCAGCATTGGTCCTCCACAGTATCAGGTTTTTGCCATCAACTGCAACTGTGGAGAGATCCTTTTCAAAAATGAGGTTAATTAAGAACCAACTCTGAAGCCTTTGCTCAGAGGAGAGACTCTCAGACCTTCTCCTCATAGCCATAGAGAGGGACATCACAGGGAAGTCATAAACATCTTCAAGCATGGCTCACAGAAAGTTGCTGTTGTAATTAGGTTTAAAGAAGCCCTGAAACCCTGTATATCTATATTATCTATATTATTATTATTATTACGGTTATTAATAGTGAATAAATCTAAAGCTTTTGAGACTTTTTTTTTTTTTTTGTCATGAAGATGAGACCATTTCCTCCTTTAATGTAGGCTTACTAAATAATCTATATATAAAAAAAGGGAGGGGGGTGCCCTTTTTCAGTTTCAGCACATGCCCCTCAAAAGGTCTGTGCACAGCCCTGTTTCCAGCACACTTTCATTCCGTTAAAGAGGATTTGTATAGTAACTGCTGACCATGAGCGTGTAGTTTAGCTTTCGTTTTGTCTGAAAAACTCTTCCTCTCCCTCAGGTTCAGGAGTTGCAGTTTGATGCAACATCACAATCTCACACCGTTGAAAAGCCTTTCACAATCACCTGGAACTAGGGGTGGAACGGTACATGTATTCGTACCGAACCGAAACGGTACGGGCGTCACGGTTCGGTGCACGAATTTACACGGAGAATACACGGTATAAAAATAAATAAAACTGGCGTGAAAATTAATTAATATAATGCGGAACTACTGTTAGATACGCGGGTTCTTTAGGGACCCATAATCTGTATGCTACCATCGGCTTAGCTCTGAACGGTGAACGCGCGTTCACTTCAAACGTTGCCTTTATACGCGCGTCCTATTCGCTTTGGACTAGCGTCGAACTAGACGCGATAGACGCGAATTTAACGCTCTATTCGCGTTTGGTGTGACCGCATAATGAACAGGCTGCGATGTCAAGATTGCAATGCTGGAGTGTGTGTGTGTGTGTGTGTGTGTGTGTGTGTGTGTGTGGTGTGTGTGTGTGTGAGAGAGAGAGGCGCGGCCGCGATCGAACAGTGGAAATATAAAAAACATACTCCGTCATTTTGTTCATACAGATCATTAAACCTGCAAAGTGTTTACTTATATTTGTGTACACTCGCAATAAAACACAATATTGTGCTTTTGTCACACTGTAAACTCTTGTCAAACTGTAACCTACAACTGTCACCCAACCAAAATCTCTCTCTCTCTCTCACACACACACACACACACACACACACACACACACACACACACACACTGTTTTAAAAGCAAAACATATTTATCCAACTCCATTTCAAAACAGTCTGTGGGTCCCATCTTTTAGACATTCATCATATTGCATTGGTGTTCATTTCTTGTCCTCGGAGCACTAATCTTACACATTCTACATTGATTAAAAAAGAAAATCGAATGTGTTTTTAATGGTAGTATTATTTTATACAGAAATCAATTATTTATAATTCAGATGAGAATAATGTTACATTGTTAATTAATAATGTTAATTAAAATTAAGGAAAACAAATATATTTATCTGAAATATAGCAAATTAATTTTAAATTAATTCAGGTACAATTACCAAACATATCGCAAGGTCTTTTTGTCTTTTTATTAATTTAATTAATAAACGAATTATATAAAACTATTGTCAGTGCACTACAAATAAACTGGTTCTATGCCTTTATTAATAAAACTTATTTCAAAAATACAATGCCTTCTGCATTTTTGTTTTGCCTTTCCCTCCATTGTACCGAAATCGTACCGAACCGTGATGTCTGAACCGAGGTATGAACCGAACCGTGACTTCTGTGTACCGTTCCACCCCTACCTGGAACGCAGTTTAGACTCGGACACCAGTCTATGGAAAGAGCAATCGCAGGATTTTTTACATTTATTTACTAAGGTTCAGTCAACTAGTCATTTATTTAGCATTTCCACTGAGAGCTTTTTATGGTAGATATCATCTGAATTTGAAATTTGAAAGGATTTCTTCTAAAATCAATGTTTAGGTTTGGATCTCATATTAGAAATAATAGTGGTTGTGTGTCTTTTGGTGAAATTTGGAAGGCTGAATATTTAATGATGGCATTTGGGGCAGTGGCAATATAATGATAACCATTAATTATCAACAATCACAGCTTTTTAACGAGAAAACCTCTTAGCGGCAGCTTAACGCTCAATTACAGTTTTATGTGATGATACAATAATCAATAATTCATTCTACAGTAAACATGATGATATGGATACTGTAAATTGATTTCTGCTGTAATTGGCTATTATTGAGAGTTGGAGACATGTACAATATTTAGATGCTAGCCAAAAACAATGAGAATTGAGAACTTTTTTATCCAAGTGTGAAGCAGGATGGAGCCGTTCTGATTGAGACCGTCTTTATTTGGGTTTTCTGGGTTTATCCAGAGCGTGTATATGTCTATTTGTACACTGCAGTGTCTAGAGCCGTTCTCAAGACTTTCAATCATCACGGCACATGTGACAATAAAAGTCATTTGATTTGAAAACACCCATCCGGGTTTTTGGAGGAGTGATTTTTATTTATTCTGTCTTAACGTTTTATTAAAATTATATCAAGCTACCATGCTATTAAACTATCATTTACATTTTGTGAATAGCTCAGCATTTGTTAATGATCCTGATTTCTGAATGACGTCATTAATCTATTTGTGGGATGTGTTTGATACTTGTCTTCACACTGTACATTGGTAGCCTGGGTTTCCCCATACTGCCTTCCCGCAGCGCGATTCAATTCACGCTGAAAGGCGGTCTGGATACCATGGCCAGATTTTTCGCCTCATTTAGGGAACCAATCACAGAACGGGGAGGGAGCAGCAAGACGATGATGCGTCTATGCGACACACCGAAGCAGTTTGTTTATACCTATGGATCAAACATGGCAGCAGACGCGAAGTTACCTTTCGATGCAGCCTTACGGCCGTTTCACACATAGGTTTCACACCGCAAGCGTGAGCGGCATTTGAGCAAGAGTATTCACACTGGAAGCGTTTGTACAGTGTCACAGCAGCGGCTCCAAAGCTACATATCGTTAGCCTCATAGCATAATTGCTTAAGTCATTTTGTGTTTTTTCTTGTTTTCCAAAGACATTGAAATATGACTTCGGCATTATATATAAGCGAGCAATTCTTTACAAAAACAACTATACATTTGTTTTTAGAAGTTGGTCATTTTATAACATTGATAGTCTTGAAAGTTTGTAATGGGGAGGTGTACAACATTCGCATATAAGTTAAATGTAATACAACAAAACAACCCAGAAAATGGCTCCAATCTATTAGTTTCAGTCATACTTTCGATGTTTACAAGACCGCAACTCCGCGGATAAAAAACAAAACACACAAATAAACCACACACTCGGTTTTGATTTGGGTTGTGCTAGCCTGTAGCTGTCTGTGTGTTAACGTTACATGAACTAAAAGAACGTTTATATATAATATTTTCTGGCTAGTTTACTTTAGTTTTTTTTTATTTATATAATACACAACTTTCACCCAAACTGAATAATTAAAAACAAGTTTTTACCGGGTAAATCTTCTATAAATATTTTAGAGTCTTTATTTTCTTTTATTTGCCTACTCAAGTTCTTGTTAAAACTCACTAGACATGCTAATTCTGTGCATTTTGGGCAATTTTTGTGTGAAATCACATTTATTTTTGTCCATCAAAAGTGTGCTTTCACTTTAATTTAGCGTGAGCAATGCAGCAAAAAACAGATTCGAAACCCCCGCTTCACTGCTGCTCACGCGCCGCTCCTGCTCGACGCTCACGCGCTGCTCCCGGTGTGAATGCACTCATTGCTTAACATGCACGCCGAAAAAATACGCGCCGCTCACGCATGCGGTGTGAAACGGCCGTTAGATACACGCCATCGTGTAGGCTACACATAAATCTCTGACCCATCGGCCATCGTCGTCTCCCTCGTCTAATTTCTGTCGCTCTACATACGTCATCTGGTATAATCGAAACGATTGGCTATGAGCTACGTACAGGCGCATTTGATAGACATTCGTAGCACCCAATAAACGTCTCTGGGCATTCGTAAACCACGCCTCAAATACGAGAAAATGAACATGTGGTTCCCAGACCCAAGCCTCAACGAGATTGGGTCTGGCGTTAGCCAGGCTAGTACATTGGTGTCTCTATCTAACAACAAATACCAAGCTTGATTCCAAAGTAACAACCTACGTCAACAAAAACAGAAGAATAAACACTAAAAATATAATAATTTCTAGAATTTAATGACATGCAGGAAACTGCTAAAAGAAAGAAGTGAAACTAATAGTAATGCTCTCGTGAGCAAAAGAATATCGCATAAACTGTGTTCAGAGCAGATGTGTGTCGAGTAAGTGTGGTTGAAAATTATGCACTTCTGACACTGAAGAACATATTTCACAACCAGTGTCATGTCAAAGTCTGTTTCCCTCTGTTCTTCCTTAGGTTAGTGGTAATGGTTATTAGGGTTAGACAGTTGATGGGAATCATTGGAGAACAGATTTTAACACCGGTAACAGTCAGATCTCTCTAGATGGAAGGTTTAATGTATTGTAACTGCAACGTTTACAGAATGATTGTAGGGTAAAACTGCCTGGGCTATTCTTAATTCTCCCACTTCTCCATTAAAACTCAGATGATCAGAACAGAGGAAGTTAAAATCCACAGGAGGGGCTGATGATGTTTAAAGGAAGAGCTGTAACTATATAATGAAAAGAAAGACTGTCAGACACAGAATGATCAGTTCCAGCAGACATGGATCACACTTATCAGACATTTTCTTAGTTTTTTGAAAACGGTTTATTCAGCATCACAAACTACAATACCATACAAACTGCATGGTGCTTTAAGCAGTTCTTTCAGGCCAAAAGTGCTGGATCCAGGTAAGAGGGATGCCGACACTCGCATGATTCCAGAGGTATCTTCTTGAAACCGATTGCTCAGCTCTGCCATCATCATTGCTTTTGACAACGGATATTTTCCCTAGTGTTGTGGTTACGACAGACTCGATTGAATTTAGCAGGCAGCTTGCGCTCACGAGAAGAAGTAACGTCCCAGTTTGCTATGTCGTGCTTGGCCATTAACTCCTCCGTTAGTCTGAGCACTTCATCAAAGTCAAAATTTGAATCATCCCGGAGAGCTGCAAAAGTAGCTTTCAGTGTTTTAAATAGACTTCGTTGTCAAAAAGGCCCAGCAGAGACTGTGCTTCCCATCTTCGAAGTTCTTCGAACTGGAGCTGCTGACACAATTCTACTCTGATACAATTTCTTCTTCTATTTGTATTATTTATAGTATCTGTGTCCTGTCACTGTCATTCTGTTAGTGCGTCTGTCACCAAAACAAATTCCTTCTATGTGCAAACATACCTGGCAGTAAAGCTCTTTCTGATTCTGATTCATTTATTTGTATCATATTAACACAAGTAATAAGATATTCCTGTTGTTGCTGCAGCTAGCTTTGTTGTGGTAACATTCAACATGAAGCTAATGAGGAAATTACTTAGTCTTTTATTGCTTCCTTTGCCAAGTGCGTTCCATATGGCTTCATCATGACACACAAGTGCCCTGCTCCCTCCAAAGTCCCCACCTCAAGGGCTCTGCCCTGGGAGTAGGGCATAGGGATGCTCACTTCTGATAGGGATTTGCCCCAAGCGTGCTACACATGTCCTGGAAGGTGAGGTCAAATTTTGATCGCCCCCTGGTGGCTGAATGCAGTTTGGTAAACCCTGCCCTCTCCATGTAAACAAATGGGAGCCGTTAAACTAAACACCTCCAGGTGTCGAAGTCAGGCTCGTTGTTTGGACGAGGGCTCATCCCAGAGAAAGCTTTCAGGCGGAATGAAGCACTGTGTGGGGACACGGGATCACTCGTCCTCACCATGTGCTCCATCACTATTCTATGGATGCCTGAAGGGTTCATAGCAGACATGGGATGCTTCACTGATATTGTCTCAGCAGAGTTGGCATCTGCATCGTTCGAAAAGTGAGGCGACGTTGCGCCTATGCTCACCTTGACTGGGTTTTCAGGCTCTATTCTCAGTTCAGAGGGTGACTTGAATCATTCCAACCGTGAAGGAGTGCTAGTCGCTAGTCGCACAAGGGGCTTGTTTCTAGAGGGCCTTGCTCTTGCCCAGGTCCTGCTCTACGTGGCGCATTAGCTTGAGCTTTCACTCCACTAACCTTCATCAATTCTCATTGGAGAACATCTCGTAGGGTTTCCCCATTGGCGCTTGCTATTGCTTGTAGTTTGCGCTACTAGTGGTGGGGGTGTAAACCGTACCAGAGCACGCACATGGAACACAGTGTCTGCATCAGTAGGGCTCACTAAGATTAGAGGCAGCTGGGGCTCAAGATCGCACATGGCTGAACTGTGCGTGAACTCCACTACTGCATTACGATCAGTGGTGTAAAGTAACGAATTACAAATACTCTCGTTACTGTAATTGAGTAGTTTTTTTTAGGAATTGTACTTTTTTAAGTAGTTTAAAAACAGTGTACTTTTTACTTTTACTTGAGTACATTTTAAGTGCTGTATCGTTACTTTTACTGCGCTATTTTCCCTGAACCTGCCGTCGCTACATTTATCTTGAGCCTGGAGGAAGTTCATGCATTCGTGTCTTCATATAGGCAAAAAAACAGCGCAAGCGTCACACGTGCTTCAGTGTGTGTGTGTGGGTGTGTGGTAAATGAAACTGCGCGTCGGCTGCACCATTCATTCACACAGAACATGCAGGATTCGTTTTTAAATTGTCTTTGAGGTTTAATATTTACACACACACACACACACTATATCGCGATTTGATTTCAAGTGTACTGAACTGCTTTCTATTTATTCCTCAAAAAATTTACAAATTCCGTGAAATTCCGCATTATACAGTAAATTCCTTTTTTATGACTGGATTTTGTCATCATTTTAGGGGGAGGGGGAGGGGGAGGGGGGAGGGGGAGGGGGGAGGGGGGAGGGGGGTAGTCCAAAACAATGGTTGGGGAAACGCTGTATTTTTAGTGCTAGCAGTCAAAAATAAAACTGTTGGATATTGAAATAGGCCTACTGTTTCTTTTTTTTTCTATGAATCTGTGATAAGAGAAGCACCCCTGGTATGCGGTGACTTTTCCTGACATTAGACATTACAAATACTATTTTGTATTTTACACAATTTTAATTGATGTATGCTTTCAATTATATCATGTCCTCAGTGCACAGTAATCAACTTCTGCAAGAAATATAAACCATGAAATGACAAAAACCTCAAAATATTTTTTTATTATGGTATAGACTAGGCTAAATTGCCTCTAATCATACATATACATCATGTGAAAATATAGGTCTTTTTCTTAAAATTTTCTTCAATTACTGCGTCCCTGAAGTAGTCTTCCACCCTGTTAGTACTTTTTTGCCTTCCAAATCCGACTGCAATTTCATTGAGACCATTTTCAAGAAGTGACTTAATTTCTTTTACCTGCTGGAATTCAACTGTACAAACTGAAGTAAGCTTCAACTCTCACTCCTAACTTTTTTTTTTTTTTTTTTTTTTAATGTTATCCTGGTTGTCCCACCCTTAAAGTTCCACCCTGTTAGGCTATGTTATGGAGAATGTTTGTCCTATCAAAAAAATGTAAAAACAAATCTGACATAGTTATAAAAGTTATATTTATCTGTAGAAGGTTAGCTAAATGTTGATCACTCAAAGAGCTATGGCTAATTTAGCAAAAAATTTCCACCCTGTTAAATTCCACCGTATTAGGTCTTTAAACCTAACAGGGTGTAATGTGAAACATATTCTATTCATCAAAAATTGTTTTGCTTGTTTCAAGAAGAAAAAAAATATATCTAAGATGGCATAAGGGACATATACTATCAAAGAAAAGCTCATTATTGTTTAACATTTACATTATTAACATGTTGTGATAATTATGTATATGTCCCTAACAGGGTGGAATGTTTTCATGGACAGTGTCTGAACAAACTACCATAATTATTAATATAGAGTCCCTGAGCTTGACCAATATGTATTCCTTATAGTTAAACATGTCACTATTTTGGTAGAATGCTAAAAACATGAAAATCATGTTCTTTTTTTTTTCAACACTTCCATCTTCTTCTTCCGCTTATCCGGGGCCGGGTCGCGGGGGCAGCAGTCTAAGCAGAGATGCCCAGACTTCCCTCTCCCTGGACACTTCCTCCAGCTCTTCCGGGGGGACACCGAGGCGTTCCCAGGCCAGCCGGGAGACATAGTCTCTCCAGCGTGTCCTAGGTCTTCCCCGGGGTCTCCTCCCAGTGGGACGTGCCCGGAACACCTCCCCGGGAAGGCGTCCAGGAGGCATCCGAAACAGATGCCCGAGCCACCTCAGCTGACCCCTCTCGATGTGGAGGAGCAGCGGCTCTACTCTGAGCTCCTCCCGAGTGACCGCGCTTCTCACCCTATCTCTAAGGGATCGCCCAGCCACCCTGCGGAGAAAGCTCATTTCGGCCGCCTGTATCCGGGATCTTGTCCTTTCGGTCATGACCCAAAGCTCATGACCATAGGTGAGAGTAGGAACGTAGATTGACCGGTAAATCGAGAGCTTTGCCTTACGGCTCAGCTCTTTCTTCACCACAACAGACCGGTACATCGACCGCATTACTGCAGAAGCTGCACCGATCCGTCTGTCAATCTCCCGTTCCATCCTTCCCTCACTCGTGAACAAAACCCCAAGATACTTAAACTCCTCCACTTGAGGAAGGATCTCTCCACCAACCTGAAGTGAGCAAGCCGCCCTTTTCCGACTGAGGACCATGGCCTCGGATTTGGAGGCGCTGATTCTCATCCCAGCCGCTTCACACTCGGCTGCAAACCGTCCCAGTGCACGCTGAAGGTCCTGGTGTGAGGGGGCCAATACGACAACATCATCCGCAAAGAGCAGAGACGAAATCGCGTGGTCCCCAAACCTGACACCCTCCGGCCCCTGGCTGCGCCTAGAAGTTCTGTCCATAAAAATTATGAACAGAACCGGCGACAAAGGGCAGCCCTGCCGGAGTCCAACATGCACCGGGAAGAAGTCTGACTTACTACCGGCAATGCGAACCAAGCTCCTGCTTCGGTCATACAGGGACCGGACAGCCCTTAGCAAAGGACCCAGGACCCCATACTCCCGGAGCACCCTCCACAGGCCGCCTCGGGGGACACAGTCGAATGCCTTCTCCAAATCCACAAAGCACATGTGGACTGGTTGGGCAAACTCCCATGAACCCTCCAGCACCCTGTAGAGGGTATAGAGCTGGTCCAGTGTTCCACGGCCTGGACGAAAACCGCACTGTTCCTCCTGAATCCGAGGAACAGTGCGGGGTTCCGTCTCTAGTGCTTGATCTTTCAACACTTATGAAGCCAAAATGTCACGACCGCATACCAGGAATGACCCAAAAGAGCTCTACATTTTCAATTTGCAGGGTATAAGGTGGACTAACATTCATAGCATAATACTCACTACTCACTACTCTTGAGTACTTTTAAAAGGGCTACTTTTTACTCCTACTTTGAGTAGTATTTAGGACAGGTACTTTTACTCTACTCTCACTACATTTTTTGACAAGTAACAGTACTTTTACTTGATTATGCTTTTTCAGTACTCTTTCCACCACTGATTACGATGAAACTCAGATCGTGGATCGTCAATCAGTAGATTGCGTCATATGGAGCCAAATCTCAAGAGGCATGTCTCTAGTGCTTGATCTGATTCAGTCAGTGTTATGCCACTAATGATTACTGCATTTTGCACATTAACGCCTTCCCGTTCCACAACATCCATTTCTGTCAGATTCTCTGTGTGTACTCGTATCGATGATTATTCACCTCAGTCGCTGCTGCGCCCTCTCTCCTGGCTGGCTCGCCAAGGTTGTAACGTGGTCAGGTGCCAGGTCTGATGTGTCACTTGTATAGGGTTCAATATGGTTCGATATGGGCCAACTGATAAGAAGGTAAGGAGCGCCTATTGGAGAGAAGGAAGCAACACAGCAGGTAGGTGAAAACCAAGAACTTCGTTTACTGGTTGGAATCTTGCATTCATTGAAGAAATTCTTAATTGCTATTTGTCTGGAGCATGTAAATCTCAATTCGGTCATTTAACAACATACAATTGCATAGTGTGCGTGTCACAGACCTAGCATGTCTGCTGGCCACTCTTTTGTATTTGGTATTTCTTTTTTTCCACTCTGGGTTATATCTATAAATTTTCATTTTTGTTTCTCCCTTACTTTGATTTGGTAAAATTGCTTCTGTCGATTCTTCCTCGTGGGCTCGTTTGGGTTTGTGTGGATCACTTGAAAATAGAGCTTAATTTTCTCGTCAACAAGCAGCTGCGTAGAAATTATGGGCGCGTTACTTAGGAATTGTGGGAAATGGAGTTGGACAAAATTACTCAATGCAGCCGGGACACAAGTTTTAATAACACAATAGACTACAACTACTAAGTATAATAGCAGTGTGCCATCAATCTCACACGCAAACAAGCACAATCACTTCACACTATTACCCCTTATTTACACTGCACACGTCTGTGGCGCATTACGGCTCGACAAGACTTTATTCCGTCCTTCACGCGGTGCCAACTCACACCAGGAGCATTTCAGAAGCGAAGCGACTGGATGCGCGAGACCACGTGATTTGCCTGTCAGACATGGTTTTTCTTGATTTTTGGGTTTCTACCTTACAGTCTATGGTTTCTACCAAGGATATATTGGTGTGCAATACAATTGGGAGTCTGCAAAGGGTGTTTATTTTGAAATTTACAGTGTTTTTTTACTTTTATTTTGTATTTACTGTGAGGCTTGGACGTGGTGTCCGTCGAAAATAGACTCGGTGCCTTTAGCGAAGCGTCGCGGAGAGTCGCTTCTGGGACGCTTCTGAAACTCGCCATGTTGCGGCTGATGTAAACACAAGCATTGACTAGAGTGGCCACGATCAGCTCCGGTAGCCGTGTCGCAGCAGTAATGCGCCACAGACGTGTGCAGTGTAAATAAGAGGTACATTTATTCATCGCACAGACACATTTTTTTCGTAGCATGAGCGACATATACATATTAACGCAATCGGACCAACACTGAAAGAAAGGGTGTATGGAAGTAAAATAATGCCAAATGTTTTTGAAACAAAAATGCCTGTTGAATTGCACTACTTGAAAAAAATATGCATTGCATTAACCATGCATTGTATTTTTAGGGCTTGCATTTTTATGGGCTGAAATTCAGCATGGTTGAATATTTAAGCTGTGAAAATTTCAATTCAAAACATTTCAAACATATTTTCATTATTAAAAATTCAATAATCCATATTCACCTTTCATATTTCACTTCCAAAATATTCAAACTGTTTTAAAGTACAACCTTTAATATTCAACAGGCAATTTTCGGTCCATTTAATTTCGCTTTGCAAATTCGCTTCCACAAATTCAGTGGTTCAAATTCGACAGTAAATTCAACGTTGACATCCAGGAACTGCAGTAAAAGCAGTAGATTACTGAGCATAATCTCCATCTGCTGTTAGTTTACCTCACCAGCAGGGGGTGCAAGCGCGTGTTGTTGATGAAGACAAGAGCAACAGTTAGAGCAAGCCATTCATTCATAAAAACTCATTTACCGAGTGGTTAGTGGTGTTCGTTGATGTTCCAAAACAAGTAGCGTAGCGGAATACAGTGGGTGCTTCTCAATTCTTATTTGTGCATCCTCGTTTCCTTTCCTCGCTTCCTTTCCTCGCGTCTCAGCTCCACCCCCTGCAGGACGCGAGGGAAGGCTGCAAGGAAAGAGAATAAGGACAGAGGAATCAAAGGAAAGTTTTTTTTATACTTTGGAATACTTGATCACTCGAGCGTCACTTCACTGCGTCATCAGCAGCGCTCAAAGGATCTGCCCTTAAGTTGTTGAAGTTTGGTTATTTAAGAAATTAGTAATAAATAATAATAAAGCAAGATACCCTGTTGAAATATGTGAGATGTGTGGTTTATATAAACTACAAAGGTAAAGTATAAATTAAAATGATTGTGACCGACGTGAAGGGGGAGGAGAATGTATACGTGCGTCACGTTAAGTCGATAAAACACTTCCGCAAAGCATACAACTGTGCATCCTCGCTCATAGCTCCTCTGGTAGCCTCCTCACTCCTCGATCCTCGCCTCCTCGCGGTGCAATTAGAGAATTGAGATGTCCTTCAAGATGGCTGAGCTCGATCGGTTTCCGGGTCATAGGATGGAGGACGGAGGAGCGAGGAGACGAGTAGGGATATTGAGAAGCACCCCGTTTCTGTCGTGTTTTATTTTGCATTTTGTAACATCGCATTGATTTATGTTGGAGGATTCGTTGCTCGTTGATATTACTGCGCTACCATCAAGTGGTCGGGAGTGTGCTAACGCTTCAGACTCAAATATCGAGCGGAAGTTTATATGCGGTTGTGAGGTATCTGAAAAAATAGTTCCACTATAGCAAATAACACGGATTGAAATCATACATTGCGCCGATATATTTGTTTTTAATCATCAACGAACACCACTAATCACTCGGTGATTAGTGGTTAACAACGTTAAGGGTTGTTTTAAGGTCATGTTTGTGCATACCCGTAGACAGCCACTCTGAAGCGGTCAAAGGCGATTCTAAGAGAGTCAAAAAGTCGAGACAGGACCCATTGTCAAAATTTCTGTGTCCACCACTCTAGTTCATCCAAAACAAACTAGAAAATAGACTCAAAGTGCTAAATACCGGAATTGTCCTTTAAATAGCAAACAGAAATAAGATAAGATAATTAATCAGACACGGCTGGGACAAATTAACTCATAATAACAGTAACCATAGAAACAAAGCAGAAAAAGGACAAAGGAAAACAGGAACCAATCAAAATACAAACTGAAAATCCAAACATAAACTGAAACGTGACACCACCCTCTTCGCATACATGCAACTAGCACAACCTGGAATTATACAGGAAGTACAGGCAGAAGTATATGGGGTAAGAATTCGTTCACAATTCTGCGCGCGCAAGATCACATTTTGAGCGCGCAAAATGACATTTCGCACGCGCGTGAACTGAGTTTTGAGGAGAAATGTTCGTCTCGCAGATAAGAAAATATTTCGAGCGAACGAAAATCAATTTTGCATTTAAAATAAGTATTTGGATGTGCGCAGACGTTCTCTTTCGCATGTGCAAAGTTTCACTTTCTTGCTCCTCTCATACCAGCCATAAGCGCTCTTGAAGCGCAGACCGCTCGAGTGCTCAACACAACCCAGCGTTACAATATGCCATAATTCCAGCCAATCAGAGATGAGGCTGCTAAATTCTGATTGGCTGGCTTGAAAACCAATCACAAGACTCCCTGCAGCTGTGGACTAGGAAAAATACAAGGTGGAAGATATTTATGTTTAATTTGTTTAATGGATTGAACACTTCAATTTAAGTTCAAGTAAACAAAAACATTAACAGCAGAGATGTTCTGGAAAAAGAACTATCTTACTAAAAAAATATACTGTATTTTTATACTATTTTAGGATGGATAGTGTGCACATTGGGATGCAGGCTTGTTCCCCTCACTGCAAAAAAATAATAAAGAAAGACATGGGTAAAAATGCAAACATATATGCAAATATAACTGTAAGTGAAAATCTTGGATGTGTGACCCACAAGACTTCTATATAATTACTCGCATAATTAGATTTTTTTTTTTTTTTGCAGTGAGGGGAACAAGCCTGCATCCCAATGTGCACACTATCCATCTTAAAATTGTATATAAGAAAATACAGTATATTTTTTTAGTATGATAGTTGTTTTTACATGACGTGAATGTTTTTGTTTAAATAATTCCAAGGATATGAAGTAGATTGATTATTATTTTAACGTTATTACATTGCATTTCTACGTTTATTTGATGGCTTATTTTTTATTCTGATGTGAGTGATGTACCGTTTTTACACACTTATTTCATTAAAAGGGGAAAAGTCTCTTCATTTGTGAAAATGTGTAACATTTGAGACCCCAGCTCGGTCACATTCATATTTCACTAATGTTAATTACATTAGAAGTTAGAACTACCTCTTGAGGTGTAGCAAACACTGGGGCATGCCATTATGTACAGTAATAGTACGATTTGATTTTGATTAAAAATAAGCTAAAGAAAATTAGCTTAAAATAAGCTAAAAAATAAACTGTGATCGTCGAGTGGTAGACAATAATGAACTTAAATAGAAGTGTGCAAGCTAAACATAAACATATTCCACCATGTATTTTTCCTCGTTCACACTCGGTGATGCAGGGAGTCTTGTGATTGGTTTTCAATCCAGCCAATCAGAATTTAGCAGCCTCATCTCTGATTGGCTGGAATTATGGCATATTGTAACGCTGGGTTGTGTTGAGCACGCGAGCCGTCTGCGCTTCGAGAGCGCTTATGGCTGGTATGAGAGGAGCAAGAAAGTGAAACTTTGCACATGCGAAAGAGAACGTCTGTGCACATCCAAATACTTATTTTAAATGCAAAATTGATTTTCGTTAGCTCGAAATATTTTCTTATCTGCGAGACGAACATTTCTCTGCAAAACCCAGTTCACGCGCGTGCGAAATGTCATTTTACGCGCTCAAAATGTGATTTTGCGCGCGCAGAATTGTGACCGAAATCTAATCCCATAGAAGTAAAGCCAGGCAGACCCAATAGACAACGAAATAAGTTATTGGTTTGGTCATACAAGAGAGTATCCTTTGAATTAAAAATATTTATAATTTTGATAACTGATCACTTTCAAGGAAGCAATAGCAGTGTCTTTTCTTCTAGCCTGGCCTGAAACTTCAGATCATGAAGGATAAGCTTGCATTAATAAAGGGCAAACAAAAAAACAGCCTTGGCAGATGTGCAAACTCTGGTCAATCATAAATGATTTTTACACTGAGCATGACTGAGTGCATAAATATTTTTTTTTGGTCACACTTTATCTTTATATCAAGGTTGTGGTTCGTTCATACCTTTTTTCACTTCCACCTTCGCACATACATAGTTTATAAGCTGAATGCTTCCAATAAAGATTTGACTTTGAGTTAACTACACTTCTGTGTCTGTGACATTCTTGGTCCCTGATATCAGTGTCACTCACTGTATCTTTAATTCAACAAGGAAGATCCATAATTATTTATCTAACACATACATACATGCATGCATGCATAGATAGATGCACACTTTGTGGATAATTGTCATAAAAAGAAATGTTCCAATGTTTAGTTTAATGTAAAGTTCAAATAATTGTTCAGTTGCTTTATTGACTGCTGTCATTAAAATAACCACATCATGATTCCTTTAGGTGTTACATAATAAAACAAACAAAACAAAACGTAAAAAACAGACCTGGGGGCTGGGGTGCTTCTCATATCTTATTTGTGCATCATCGTTTCCTTTCCTCGCATCTCAGCTCCACCACCTGTTAGTGGTGTTACATTAGACACTGAAGCTTCAAAGCGCGTATCGAGTATGCGGTGCAATTTCTCATGAAGCTCCATGCAGGAGCGCGTATTGTTTTCAGAGAAACAAGTGGTCAACAAGAAATAAAACCTCACTTTCTTTCCAGTCACGTGAATGCTTCACTTTGCGTGTCGGAGTGTTTGAACCCAGACCACTACTCTACAGGTTTGTGGAAGTTTAAGTCCATTTACTAACATTTTTTAAAATATATATAATAAACATATATATAAATAAACCTATAGCCTATGTTACATGATCATATATTCTGACACATAAACAGCATAGAAACCATAAAATAATTAGACCAACATTTACTTGCATCAAGCAACTCTGTTGGTATTTTTATAATTAGTAAAATATAATTGTTACATTTATTTTATTGCCACACTTTAATATGTGAATTATCAGAATTATCAGAAAACTGAACATTTAGCGTTGTCAGGCTTTTGTTAGTGCTTAATGGATAAAACAATGGCCCTGTGCACTCAGCTGCTCATAAACACGGCTGCTATAAATTTTCAACACTCTTGATGCTTCGAATCTTTTCCCGAAACATTCAGGGGAAAGCCTCAGTGCTTCATGAGGCTTCATTTGCCCATCCCTACCCCCTGTCGGATGCGGGTCTAATAGAGTCCACTGGAGGCAAGGTGAAGTGAGAACCCAAGTGCAGCTTTAATTCCAAAACATGATCAAACATAAAATAAAGGCGTGGCATCGAACTCAAAACATGAACTTACAGGAAACAATACTTGACCAAGACACACGGCAAACATGAGGGCTTAAAAACACCAGACTAATGACTAGACAAGGGACACCTGCTTCCTCACTCCTCGTTCCTCGCGGTGAAATTAGAGATGTCCTTCAAGATGGCTGAGCTCGATTGGTTTCCGGGTCATAGGATGGAGGAGCGAGGAAACGAGGAGGGATATTGAGAAGCACCCCTGGTCCTTTAATGTTGTCGCTCCTCCTTTTACGCTTCTGAAGCTCCTCCGTGAGAGATACGAGACCGGTGCAGTGCGGCGGTGGCGCTTATCAGTAAAAAAGTGAAACCACCCTCCACGAACGCCAGCGGCCTCGTGACGTTCTCTCACGGCCCTCGGCCTGCTTGCCACATATTAAAAAAAGCAATTCAGGCTATGTTTACACGGAAACGATCTGAAGAGAAAACGCAAAAGTGGCGTTGCGTTATCACTTTTTTATTCTGCGTTTAGACGAGTGTTATGGGTGGGAAATCCGCGTGCATATGGTGACGTAAAGGTGTGTGAAATTTGATGTAGTACTCCAGGCAGCAATGTGAAGCACTGCCACACAACAACACCAAGTCCGTGCTCCTGCGTACATCCAGATCTGTGCCTTCACTGTCTAGCAGACTTTTGCGTTTTTACCCTTTAGACGGGAACGCGATGGTGGAGCGTTTTTAAGATTTCCACTCTGGATGAAAAAAACGAAAATTTCCCCCCTATGCTGGGTCACATTTGTAGGCTGCATATGTCACCAAGGATGTTTTATTTAAGAAAAGTAACAATAATAAAATGTACTGTTAATCTTTGTGAGGTGCAAAATACTGTAAAAAAAAATATATATATATTTAATTTTCTTTAATGAGACCACATAGACATGGCTATTGAGAACATGAATGCAGTCAATAAGCAGACTGATCTCATGAAATGGCGTATGTATGACACGCCAATTCGTATTTCCATTTTTGGCGTGCTATTAACACGCATAATCGCTTTTCAGCGTGTTTATCAACGCCTTTGACTTAACGTTATATTACTGTATTATGTATATAGAAATATATGACCTACCCCGTCCCTAAACCTACCCGTCACTGGGGTTAATACCATTTATGAGCCTTCTCCTACCATCCTAGGAAAAGAAATATCGCTCCACAGATGTAGATATAGATTTTGCTTCGTTTCGCTCGGACATTTAACGGCGTACACATACACGCGGAAACACTCGGACATTTAATGGCGTAGACATACACGCAAAAGATTTCGGCGTGGACATACACGCGGGTAGCTCAAAATGCGTATAGATAACACGCCACTTGAATTGAAAGTGGCGTGTATGTTTACGCAAAGTCATGATGTCATGTTGCAATAAGAGGTGTTTAAAAAAGCCAAAGAAAATTGTTCAGTTAAAAAATCAATTCTGACTAATTTAAGCAGCCTGAAAACTTTGTTTAAAATGATCCTTGGTGAATTATTATAATTTATAATAAATAAAATGTCACCTTTGTAGCTACTCATCTATGGAAAGTCTGCTGGGACAAACCAAGGTCTCAACCCCCGGGTTGCTGGCATGGGAGGCAGGCGCGCTAACAAGGACGCTAGAATGCAGTCTCTAGTGTCAGTCGCTAGTGCGCCTCCTGAGGTCGGGGAATGAAGTTTACCAAAGTCCTTTTAGGCAAGTCGTGCCACTCGGCCGCCATCTTGGTAACGCCTCCGGGCAGCTATTTCGGACTAACAAGACCAGGCTCCTATCTAAATGAATGGGCAGAGAGTCAGAACTGCACTTTCACTGGTCACCGGGACATAAAAACTGCATGTATAGAAACAGCAGTAAAATATGATAAAAATCGCTGAAAAAGTTTGATGACTTTGCCCCAAAATAAGGTTTAAAACGCCCTTTTCCCCACAGGTTATACTTGTACTACGTATGCGCAAGGGTTCACGACACCAACTTCATTTACGTCTCTATCCAGAATGCCGGTGTTGTGCTCTACAGCACATACTTAGAATGTAAGGAAACATATTTGTGGTCGATATAAAATGCTTTAACTACTAACAAGGTTCAGATGTTATGGAAAGAAGGAGGCGGGAACCGGCGAACACTCAACCATTTTAATAAATAAACAAATACAAAAATGGAAGTATGTCAGCAGCCCTTCACGGACGACTGCTGGCCACACAAAACAGAAACAAAACACAACATAAAATCAGGCCTGTTCCTCTCTCGATCTCCACTGTCGTCGCTCCTTCTTTTATGCTTCCGCTTATGTCGCTCATCAGTAATCACGCCACCGGCCTCACGCCGCTCTCTCACGGCCCTCGTCCTCGTCCTGCTCGCCACAACTACAGTACCTTGGTAGTCCGGTGCCTTCGCGTTGTTATCACCCTCTTCCATCTGATCTTGCACACAACACAACTCGCTGTAGCCAAATCGTCAGTGGAACCAGACGATAGGCTTAAGTGTTTCCCGGCTTGACTGTTAAAAGCAGACGATTGGCTTTCCAGCGGGAGGGGCGGGACATGTGCAGACGCCATATTTGGCGTTACAGGTTTTCCCTATATAGTTGTATTGAGGATTGAGGAAGTGGCATGTCTCTATATAAATTGTCTCTGGGTTTACTCACACAGCTCTTTACCAGCTGGCCTCCGTTACTCTTGTTTTTTTTTACTCTCAAAGTGGCAAAACCCATTGACTTCCATTTTAATGAATCAACAAGGACCAGGTTTCAGCAAAAAATCTTCTTTACTGTTCTACTGAAGAAACAAAAAATCAGATGACCTGAGGGTTAATAGATCAACAGTAAATTCTCGTTTTTGGATGAACTATCCCTTTAAAAAAACTTTTTTATGTTTTATGTTACCCGAGGTAAATAGCGTTCGTCAGCTCCAGTTTGTATCCAGCCTCTCACGGAGATTTCAGATGCCCCAACACCTGTGAAGAGACGACTCAACGCCGGCAATATGTTATGCCCTAAATTAATACATGATTAACTAACTGTATTTTTCTATGTACATTTGTGAAATGCACTTTCTGTAAAGCTGCTTTGAAACAATATGTATTGTGAAAAGCACTATACAAATACATTTGAATTGAATGTTGCTGGGTTTACATGTAAACCAGTAATGCGGGATATTTCAATGAACTGATTTGTGTCAGCGTATTGCTGTGTATGAAAACATACTGTAAATATCCAATCCAATCCTGTAAATATCCAATCCAAAAACCAAAATGGTTCTTTAATGAAAACAAACTAAGGTAATCCTCAACGACAAAGAGAAAGTAACATCGTGTAACATGCACACAAACAACAACTGACGAACACAGAGTGAAGGTGAGGAACTTTGGGTAAGTTTCCATTTGAGGTTTCCACGTAGAGACGACACAATTGTCAAAACGATCCCCATTAACACAGATCCACGAAAATCACTGTATTCTGCTGCCAGGCCATTAGATGGCGATGAAACACTGTAGACTGAACACGTAATACGCGTGTGCATCACGTCATCGTCTTCAGAGATTAGCTTTTTTGTTGTTTACGTTTGCCCTTTTCAAATATTTGCGCTTTGAAACACGTTTTCAAAAGTTTCAGTTCAGGCACCCAAAACACTGTTGTCGTGTAAACCAACCGCTGAAACACATTAAAAGGTATACGTTTTTAGTTGAAAATGGTGTCGTGTAAACAGCCCCATAAATACACAGTGATAATGAGGAGATGATGAACAGGTGTGATGATCTGATGAGTGTCCATGGCAACTGATTAGTGGTGGAAAAATCAAACAGTCCATGAAAGAGAAACTAAAGATAAATAAGTCCAGATAACTGTGAGAGTAAGTACGGCAGTGGTAGCTGATTTTAACCCTGGTTGTATGGAAGCAGCCGTTGTCATGACACTCGTTAACGGTAGATGATCTCCGCGTCACGTCTCTCACTCGGTCTGCAACTCAAGCGAACGTAGAATTTGTGAAATAGTGGAACAAACAATGGCAAATGTAATTGTAAAAAGAAAAGTCGAAACTGTTTTTTTTCTGTACAGTAATTATTTCATTCACAGATATACAAAACTTCAAAAGGCTCTAAGAGATGTCACGCGTTTTTTAGGCCAAAACATTTTTTGTCACATACAGCAAACATCTCCTCACTATCCGCTGGCTGCCTGTCTCCTGAACACACTGTAAAGAAACGCGATCTCTGTAGACAGCCCAGGCTCCACAAACAGCAACAAAAACAAACTGGGCTTACCCGTTCCCCGAAACATGACAAACAGTTCCAGCCAATGACCGACAAGAAGGGTTTGGGGGGTTAGTGCGCGGATGAGGAGGAGGGAGGGTCTAGCTAGCCTCCGTTTTGTTTGACAATACTTTAAATGTCAACAAGAAGTGACGTCACCCGACATCGCTTAGAGAAACTTTAAAGTTATTCAAAAATGTAATGTATGTTCTATTGGGTATCATCGTTTTTTGTGATAAGCCTGCCACCTTGTGGTGACCTATAGGCTATAGTGATGTATTGAGAATTGAGCTCAGTTCAATAAAAGAATAACGTGAGTTGCACAGCAGACGATTGTGTTGCGTTATTATTTATCTGCCAGTGCGACAACGAAGATCACCTCAGGAAGTTTTCCCTCAGGACAGAAGACAAAATGACTGTTACCAGTCCAGTTTATTCCAGTTTGGCAAATCACCAGCAGTTACTACCCAGCTGTGTAGTTTATGAGGGGGTGCATCGTTTCTACTGAAATTTAACCCAACAAAATGACTCAACAGGCAGAACCCAGCAGTCTGGGTAAGAAAATAACCCAGCACATTTTAGAGTGAGAGGAGACAGAAAGCTGATATCTTCTAACAAAGCAAACGTGAATGGTGTCGTCTGTTGAATAGACAGTTCTTTTCTTCCCACAGATGCCAGAAGCACACAGAGTTTGCTCCTTTTGCTGTCACTTAAATGTTTTATGATGCTGTTAGTGTACTTGCCGTTAAATAAAATTATTTGATTTAGACTGTTTAATGCCCGTTCACTTCCTAAATTACCAATATATATAATTAAATAATTTATATAGCCTAAATAAAATATACAAATTACATTTCCTTGAAATGGAAATAACTCATATTGAGCTAAAATTAGCCCAGCGTTTAGTCAGTGTGCAACATATGGGTTGTTTTGATCTGTAGAATGGGTTTGCCAAAATTATTTCTTGTTACACTATAATTGATTTATCTCAAACGATAACCTCAATGTAAGACATTTGTGTGAGCATATTCAGATTTCCTTTTCTTAGTAACTGTCATAGTGCCTAGGGGACGTCACGAAGAGTCCTAAACCCACCCCTTTCTGAACAGACATAAAAGAAACCAAAGCATTACTTCTGTTCAGTCATTCAGCTCCTGACACAAGATGAATCTGCAGGTCTCCATCGTTCTTCTTTTCATTTCTCTCACTGGAGGTACAGAAAACAGCAAGTGTTGAAATGTATTATTTGCTAATCATACTGTAGAGCGCTAACTCAATGTCTCTCTCTGTCTGTAAGGTTATTCTCTCAAGTGTTACTCCTGCACATCTCCGACGAGTTCCTGTGATGCAAAAGTGGAGACGTGTGCAGTTGGAGTTTCTAAATGTATCAGCACTTTGGTTGAAACATCCATCGGTAAGTCCAGTATAATGTGGAAATGTGCTGTATACGTGATACCGCTGGAGAGAACGTTTCCACTTGTTAATCCTGGAATTGGTTTATTATCTTATTATATGGACATTTATGTCTTTTTTACAGGTTCCTCTAAGGTGTCTGCCATAAATAAAGGGTGCGCAGCTCAATGTGAACCAGGGACTTCAACGCTACTAGGAGCGACAACGACTACGAGCTGCTGTAACACTGATCTATGCAATGCTGCAGGTATTGGCCTTTGTTTGATCATGCGCTTGCAGTTTGATTTCATCCACAGTAACTTAAAATGAGGAAATTATAAAAACAATAATTCAATATGAACTAGTTATTGTTAATAAGCAGCACAATATCAAAAGTAATCAAAAATAGTGTAAAGCTATAGCAGCATGAACAGGAGAAGCTTATGAATTAGTCTAGTACTTTCAGAGATTTTATTGTTTTTTAAAAAATGTGAGAAATTGATCAACAATGAACATGCAGTTTTCATAACTATTATTATTATAAGTATTAGTATGGGAGTGTTATACTAATGTCCTTCCTGTCTTGATTAGATGGAGTGTACAAGGGAAGCTTCCTCTTGCTGGTGTCTCCTCTGCTCTTCTACTTCCTGTTTCAGTGAGTCCAGCTGAACTTCAGATTCTACAGCAAAGACCATCAAACAAACTCAATATGATACACAATCTGAATAAAGCTTGTTTGTTGCTCTGCTGTTCTTTGGTTTAAGGAACTGAAAATATGTACTTTTTTAAATAAATAAAAAATACTGCATTAGAACTACTACATTCATTTTCTTTCCATAAAGGAAAAGTTCTTATAGAATGTAATTGTTATGATGTTGGAAGGGTGAAGAAGGGAATGAACCCAATCGCAGACAGTAGTCACAGCACACGGTTTATTATGAACAAAAAGGGAAAACAAAACCCACGAGGGGGCGAAACAGACAGGACAAGGACTCTTAGGCTGACAAGACTAAACTAGGACTTCACAATAAACTGACAATAATTCTAATGAATGCTCACAATGACAATAATCTCCACAAGGTACTCACAGGTAACATCAGGCAATGAACCGACACAAGACAGCAAACACAAGGGGATTAAATAAGGAGACTAATCAAGACATGACAGGTGACACTGGTAAAGCAATGATGACTGAATCAGGATAACAAGGGGGCGGGTCTAAGAGACGAGACAACACAAGCACATGACCAAAACACAAGGCCATGTACTTGCACACAGAACATGGGTCTGTCATGATCCTGCCGTAATACTAAGAGAATCACGGACATGATGGCAGAATCATGACAGAACCCCCTCCTTAAGGAGCGGCTACCAGACGCTCCCCAAGGAGACATCAAACACGGGAGAAGACTGACTGAGACATAGACAAGACCCAACAAAACATGACAAATAATAACAAGGGCATACAAGAGTAAACAATGACAGGGTTGGGGTGGAACATCAAAAATAATAAACAAGGAAGGGGAGGCGGAGGTACAACAAAGTCTTTGAGCGAGGGTCCAGGGTGGGTAGGCGGGACGGTGATCTTGGGACTACGGGGTGTGGGCTTAGGACGGGGGGTCCGAACGGACTTGGGTGGAGTGGTGTGGGTAGAGGGAGAAACAGTCCTGGGTTGAGCCATGACGGGGGAAACAAACGGGAGTCCGGGGGCAGTGGAGACAGCAGCAGCGGGAGACGAAACGGAGACACGGGAACTGACAGGGGAAGAGGAAGCAGGAACGGGAACAGAGTTACTTGAGTCAAGGCTTCCCCAAGAAGAGGTGAGACTCATCATCTCCGACTCTGGAGAGGCGTTGACTGCGGCGCTCTCGGCGACAGGCGTGGGTGCGGCGCTCTCGGCGACAGGCGTGGGTGCGGCGCTCTCGGCGACAGGCGTGGGTGCGGCGCTCTCGGCGACAGGCGTGGGTGCGGCGCTCTCGGCGACAGGCGTGGGTGCGGCGCTCTCGGCGACAGGCGTGGGTGCGGCGCTCTCGGCGACAGGCGTGGGTGCGGCGCTCTCGGCGACAGGCGTGGGTGCGGCGCTCTCGGCGACAGGCGTGGGTGCGGCGCTCTCGGCGACAGGTGCGGCGCTCTCGGCGACAGGTGCGGCGCTCTCGGCGACAGGTGCGGCGCTCTCGGCGACAGGTGCGGCGCTCTCGGCGACAGGTGCGGCGCTCTCGGCGACAGGCGTGGGTGCGGCGCTCTCGGCGACAGGCGTGGGTGCGGCGCTCTCGGCGACAGGCGTGGGTGCGGCGCTCTCGGCGACAGGCGTGGGTGCGGCGCTCTCGGCGACAGGCTCTCGGCGACAGGCGTGGGTGCGGCGCTCTCGGCGACAGGCGCTCTCGGCGACAGGTGCGGCGCTCTCGGCGACAGGTGCGGCGCTCTCGGCGACAGGTGCGGCGCTCTCGGCGACAGGTGCGGCGCTCTCGGCGACAGGTGCGGCGCTCTCGGCGACAGGTGCGGCGCTCTCGGCGACAGGTGCGGCGCTCTCGGCGACAGGCGTGGGTGCGGCGCTCTCGGCGACAGGCGTGGGTGCGGCGCTCTCGGCGACAGGCGTGGGTGCGGCGCTCTCGGCGACAGGCGTGGGTGCGGCGCTCTCGGCGACAGGCGTGGGTGCGGCGCTCTCGGCGACAGGCGTGGGTGCGGCGCTCTCGGCGGCGGGTTCGGGTGCCGCGCTCTCGGCGGCGGATACTGGGACTGAGGGTGAGACAGGACGGACAGGGACATCAAGGATCTTGACAAGACGGGACAAGTACTCTGACAGGGTTCTTGCAGCAATGACGACCGGCATCTCTTGATGGGCTGATACAGACTGTATCACAGCCTTTGCAGCGGAATCGGCCGATGCTCTCTTCAGCTGAAATGACTGAAGACTCAGAGACGACATTCACAGTACAAGTCTCTGGAATGGATCTCCCCAACGCCGACTGGGAAACAGCGCTTTCTGCAGCAGGTTGAAGAACTATGTCTCCTGTTGCAAAGACCGGAACCGCACTTACAGCAGCGGAGCCAGGAACAGCGCTCTTGACTTCAGCGGCGGGTTGGAGAGCCATCGCGGACTCAGGAGGAGGTAGAGATGGAGAACCAGAAGCTCCCTTCTTCCTCTTCTTCTTCCTGGGTCGCGGAGCGGAGAATGTGGCCAGACTGGGGACCGGAGAGGGAGGTGAAGCAGGAACCGTGACAGGAACTGGTGAACTCACTGCAGGCGAGGAGGATTCCGGGCAGGAAGACTCCGATGCTGACTCCCACGACGGGTGCCTTCCACGCTTACCATGAAGATTGGTGGACGTGGAAGGTGTCTCAGGAGTCGCGGCGGGACTGGGTTGGTCCCCAAGTGTAGCAACGGCTAGCAGACGACCCTCAGGGATCACAGAAAGTGTAGCGTGAGATGAAGACTTTGTAGTACCCTGCAGCTCCCTCCGTGACAGACTGTCCACCATACTGTGGAACGGGCGGCTGACAAGTCTCTCTCGTTCAGCGAGAGGAGGAGGGACGTTGAGACCCGCGATGAGGTAGCGGTTAACCAGGATTTCCGGCAAGAAAAACCTCCTCTCCTCCACGACCTGGGCATACCTTCTCAGGGTCAACCTACCCTGAGGAGGGAAAGGAAGCTTGCCTTCCAGGCTGTCGGCGATGGCCGACTGCCACCATCGTTCAGGGTCTGACGACTGTAGAGTAGGGAAAATCGGCACGCTGTCTGCTGGGTTCTTTCTTGGTCGGTTCATTCTGTTATGATGTTGGAAGGGTGAAGAAGGGAATGAACCCAATCGCAGACAGTAGTCACAGCACACGGTTTATTATGAACAAAAAGGGAAAACAAAACCCACGAGGGGACGAAACACAGACAGGACAAGGACTCTTAGGCTGACAAGACTAAACTAGGACTTCACAATAAACAGACAATAATTCTAATGAATGCTCACAATGACAATAATCTCCACAAGGTACTCACAGGTAACATCAGGCAATGAACCGACACAAGACAGCAAACACAAGGGGATTAAATAAGGAGACTAATCAAGACATGACAGGTGACACGGGTAAAGCAATGATGACTGAATCAGGATAACAAGGGGGCGGGTCTAAGAGACGAGACAACACAAGCACATGACCAAAACACAAGGCCATGTGCTTGCACACAGAACATGGGTCTGTCATGATCCTGCCGCAATACTAAGAGAATCACGGATATGATGGCAGAATCATGACAGTAATAAAGAATTAAAGAAAAACGTTGCCGTTTTAAAAAGTGTGATGAACGTCTGTAATAAAATATTTACTTATGTGTAAAAAACATCTCTCTCAGTGAGTGACTGGAAATTTGTTTAACTTTTGTTTCAATAAGTAAGTGTCATGGGAGGTAGTATATAAGTCTGTATATACCTCTATGTAGACCTCCGGAGTATATAAGTAGAGCACGAAGACAAAGACAGCAAGAACACAAGCCCTGTGTTAGACCTGCTGCTACTGTGATTTACAAGCTTAGATGTGGGCCAAGGAAGGATGTCGAAACTCATGAGCTGAATAGGTTAACATTACCAGCTACCTCTGCCTTGCTGATTGAAATAGAAAACATCTGTTTATCCAATTTAATTTTTGTAAACATATACAGAACTTCATATACAGATACAGAATATATATAAAAACTGTTTAATATATTATATATAATGTGTATATATATACAGTGGGGAGAACAAGTATTTGATACACTGCCGGTTTTACATTTACATTTACATTTAGTCATTTAGCAGACGCTTTTATCCAAAGCGACTTACAACTGAGGACTAAACCAAGCGAGTCATCGTGAAGAGGCAAAAACAACGCAAGAAGTGCTCAAAATACAAAGTTCAGACATAGCTCGGAGTAGCATAAGCCAGGCAGGCGAGGATTTAGGGGAAAGGATTTTTTTTGTTTGTTTTTTTTTGTGTTATGTTAAGTGCTCCCGGAAGAGATGAGTTTTCAGTTGTCTTTTGAATGCTGTCAGGGATTCTGCATTCCGGATGAGGGACGGGAGATCATTCCACCAGCATGGAACCGTGAATGAGAATGATCTGGAGAGTGATTTTGTGCCCCGCTGTGATGGTACCACGAGCCGTCGCTCATTGACCGATCGTAGGCTTCTGGTAGGGATGTAGACTTGTAGTAGTGAGTGGAAGTAGGAGGGAGCTGAACCTGTGGTCAATCTGTAAGCAAGCGTCAAAGCCTTGAACTTGATGCGAGCAGCGAGTGGTAGCCAGTGCAGAGAGATGAACAGAGGAGTGACGTGGGCCCTTTTGGGCTCGTTGAAGACAAGACGAGCTGCAGCATTCTGGATCATTTGTAGAGGTTTAGTTGCACATGATGGAAGTCCAGCCAGAAGAGCATTGCAGTAATCAAGCCTAGAAATGACCAGGGCCTGGACGAGAAGTTGTGTTGCATGCTCAGTTAGGAAAGGCCTGATCTTCCTGATGTTGTGCATAGCAAACCTGCATGATCGAGCTGTCTTTGTAATGTGGTCTGTGAAGGTCAGCTGATCATCAAAGATTACTCCAAGATTTCTGACCGAACTTGATGGGGTGATTGAGGAAGAATCTAGCTGGATAGTGAGGTCGTGCTGTAGAGACGGATTGGCAGGGAGGACAAGAAGCTCAGTCGATCCGCAGGGCTTCGGTGACCGACAGCAATGCAGTCTCAGTTGAATGTCCTTTCTTGAAGCCAGATTGGTTGACATCCAGCTGGTTGTTCAGAGACAGGAAGGATGATACTTGGTTAAAAGCAACTCGTTCAAGTGTTTTCGCAATGAATGGTAGGAGAGAGACAGGTCTGTAGTTCTCTAGAAGTGATGTGTTTAATGTTGATTTTTTAAGCAGAGGAGTTACCCGAGCCTGCTTAAATGCTGTAGGGAAAATGCCAGTGTGGAGGGATGAGTTGATAATGTGTGTGAGAGCTGGTAGAAGTGTGGGAGAGATGGCTTGTAGAAGGTGTGAGGGGATGGGGTCTAGAGGGCAGGTGGTAGGATGACTGGAGAGGAGAAGTTTAGATACATCTTCCTCGGTTAGTGGAGTGAAGGAGGAGAGAAGGTTATTGGCTGTGGGAGAGGTTAGTCTGGGTTCCTGTGTGTGTGAATCTGAGAACTGACTGCTGATAGTTGTAGTTTTGTTAGTGAAAAAGTTAGCAAAATCATCAGCAGTTAAAGAGGAGGTGGGTGGTGGTGGAGGTGGACAGAGGAGAGAATTGAATGTCTTGAACAGTGAACGTGTGTTAGAGGCGCTGTTGATCTTGTTGTGGAAATATGAAGATTTTGCGGCGTGAACGTCAACAGAGAAGGCAGAGTGCAGAGATTGATACCTACTGAGGTCAGATGTGTCTTTTGATTTGCGCCATTTCCTCTCCGCTGCCCTGAGCTTGGTCCGGTGTTCACGAAGAACCTCAGATAACCAGGGGTTAGAGGGAGTGGTGCGTGCTGGCCTAGAGGAGAGAGGGCAGATATTGTCTAAAGAAGAGGTTAGGATGGAGCATAAAGTATCCATTGCAGTATTCACATCCAGAGATGAGAAATGTGAGTGTGAGGGAAGAGAAGATGACACAGCAGAGGAAAGATGGGATGGAGAAAGTGAGCGCAGGTTTCGTCTGAAAGTAAATGGTGGGGAGGTTGGTGGAGCATGGGTAGTGAGTTGTAGATTGAAAGTAATGAGGAAATGATCTGAAACTTGGAGAGGTTTCACCAAAATGGTCTGTGATACAGGTTTTGCAGATTTTCCCACTTACAAAGCATGTAGAAACACAACTCCAATGCAGCAATTCACAAAAAAAGGTCACATAAAATTTTTATCAGACATCAATTTTAACTTAAGAAATCTACACAGACAAAGAAATATAATAAAAAAAATAATAATAATTTTACAATCCTTAAAAAAGTTATGTGAAATAAAGTGAAATGACTCAGGAAAAAACTTTCAGGCACACAAAACGCTGTTGTCACAAAACGAACGGCCAAAACGCATACAAAGTTTTACGTTTTTTGTTGAAAACGGTGTTGTGTTAACAGTCCCTTCGTTGGACTACTTTAACTACTGGCTACCCAACCTGTTTATGCAGTGCGCACACAAGTCTGTAGTTATACAATATTCTATGAAAGTACTGCAGTAGGTACAGAAATATTGTTTTATTTTGAAATGCATTCCAGTGTATACTGTCCATGTACTGAACAAACTACAAAAACAACTATCCTTATTTATGTACATGCAAGAGCATTGTTTTACTGTAAAATTAAATAACATTTTTGACAGGTCCTTTGTCAGTAGAGCATAAACAGTCCACATCTGGATCAGTGAACCACAAGGTGAAAGGGACAAGACAGTCAAAAACGTAGCAATCGTTGTTGTGTCTGATGGCGCTCTCAACATGTATCTTCAAGAGGGCAGTCTCTGTCTGTGTGATTTCATCTAATCGTGGTCATGCGTCCTCCTCCTCTTGTTTCTCTTCTTCTTTTTCATTCTTTCCACTGATGAGAAATCCCATGTCTTTTACTATTCTGTATTAAAATAAAATAAAAACACAGTACACCGCCAACTGTCACCAGCGCGTACATGAGAGTCGAGTTCACTTTGACCTATTGTGAAGCACAAAGTGAAGTGAGACGTGAGCGGATGTAAAACTCGTGCAAGAACCGGCGTGTCTGTCTTGTTGTTTCTCATTGTTATTATCTGTTACTGTTTGTATTATGTTGTGAGCATAAATTTTAATTAATTTTAAAACAATAATGTCTTAGTAAAAAACTTAAGTAATATTGACAAACTACAGTATATATCATTTGAAAGCTTACAATCTCTAGTTTCCATATTTGGTGACTGATTTTCCAAATAAATTACAGAGGAGCCGTAATTTATCAATTTGCAACAAGAATATTTTCATACTCCTAAGGCGTGTTCAGACCTTTATTTTAAAATGGCAATGGTAGCAAAAAAATGGTAGTAACCTCAGTTTGTTTTCATGCCAAAAGTTTAAAAGATAGCATCCATTCAATTATTTTAGACAAAAAGCTCTGAAAATGTTTTAAATATAAAAAAAAAAAAAAAAATTCACCATTTGTGATGTGGCAGCGAGCTATAACGCACATACGTGTTCTTTGTATGTGTTTCTTAGAGATTGAATTCATGTCAAAATCTGCCAAACTTCTCATACTACTTCTGAATAGGATGTCTACTTCATAAATTGTATGAAAATTGTGGAAATAATGGTTCAGATCACTCAAAACATATATGGAAATGGCCAATCACCAATCACCGACAGGGGGCGGGTGTGAGGTTTTGCGCTTGTGCACGGCTGCACGCGAAGGCGGAGCTGAAGAAGAAGCCAGCGTTGGTGATTGGTTGGAACACTGTTTATTTTGGTTTTGGTGGTTGGTGAACCCCATTGTTTTTGTGTGCAGATCCCAGAGCCTAGGCTGCCTACAGAGACACGGTTTTTGGACGGCCTGCTTATGGGGTGGCCAGCTAGCGGATCGTTAGGAAAAATTAGATGAATGTGATGATTTATGTTTTGGCCTTTTTTGGGCCTGAAATCACTGATAGCACCTTTAAAAAGGAGTATTAATGAAAAACAGTTTTTCGGCACACTTCAAGTCATGTCAATGTCACACTTACCCTGTAACTACACGGAACAAGAGTATATTTCCCCAGTATAAAAAAAAAAGTTGCAATAGGGTTAGTTTCACTAAACACAGCCCACACTAAAACAGCTGCACTTTTGCTATCAAAACAAATTACTGTATGCACTGATATGTACAATTTGTCATTTAAAAAAAAAATAGCCTTTATGTATTTGTACACTATTATTACAAAAAGCTACACAGTGTATGTTCTCGCTAAATTGCTCCCAAATGTAAGATTGTTGCCTTTCATAATAGTATAATAACTACCCCTTAGTTCTAAAATAATTACAGTATAAATAATTTGTTAATTCTCCTGGTTGTTACCCCTTCATTCCCTAAACTTTACATATTGTTCCCGTAAACCTACACAAAGTACTTTATAGGTACACTATAATTACCGAAAGTTACGCTGTAAATTCGTTTTACTTAAAGCTCCAGTAGGGAGTTTTGAGAAAACGTTGACTTAGCCTGAAAATTTGAACAAGCACAACTTACAGGTCCCGCCCCCTTGCTCTCTGCTGCGCTACAGCCCTCCCGCCACAGCCCTCCCTCCACAGCGGAGCCTGTCATGAACGCGCAGGCTAGTAAACAGGGCCACTCATAACGGCGGATAAAAAGTTATATGGCACATTCACTAATAGGGACTAAACGTCAAAAATATGCTTTACATTGACTATGGCCTGCCCATACTTTGACTACAAACTTGGTCCTCAAGTTATAAAAAGCTAGTAAGATAACGTTAATATAACGGTAACTAACGTTACAGTATGTAAGTAATTATTCTAGCGATATATAATGCTAGATAAGGTGTGCTAGTACATTATTTCAGTAACATGACAAGCCAGTGAATTAGCAGGTTTCAATTGTTGCTTAGCAGAGTGCGTGACATTTTATCTACATGTTATGCGGCTAGAGTTTTGACAGCGAGTCAATGGGCTCTGTGTAATTCTTTCTTTTTCGCTTGTTTATCGTCATCAGTCTTTTTCCTTTTACCTCTTTGTTTTATGAGCAGGTGTCACTCGAGAATTGGCAGTTTAGGTTGTTTCTCCGTCATAAGCACAGCTGCAGCACGCCGGCAATCTTGAGTTTGAACGACGGCTCGCGCTGTGCAAGAGAGGGGTGTGATCAGCGCGTACACGAGCGTGATTGACACTGCTAAGACATTCCTCCTGGCTCTGATTGGTTGTTTCTGACCGGGAGCGTTTATTTCTTGCAAATGGCAATAGGAACACTGGGAGGAGCCAGAGGAGCTTGATTTTTACACAGATTATCTGTCTCATATTCTACTGTCAGGACATAATGACAGTTTTAACAAATACATGTTTTCAAAAGTTACCTACAGGAGCTTTAAACAGTACTTTCTGGTCTGTAATCTAAAGCGTTACCAGAAAATCCCCAACCAGAGTGGATTATATGTGCAAAAGTACTCTCTCATGCATGAAACCAGCATTTTTGCGCAGGCATTCAGATAGAGTTTTTTGAAAGACAATTAAAGCAACTCGGAAGTAGCAAGGCCCTTTTACCAGCGTCAGAAAACCTTAATAAGAAGGATCTGGAAGCATCCTACATGCTGAGTTACAGAGTGGCTAAGACGGTCAAACCCCATACTATTGTGCAGAAGTAAAAAAACAAAACAAAAAAACATAAAGATGATGCCATCATCAAACAGCACTGTTTCACGTCGCATCGCTGATATGGCAGAAGTAGGGTTGCCAACTTTCTGAAATGGAAATAAGGAACGGATATTGTATGCTATCATACATTAACGTTATAACTTATTAGGCCTACGCCTATATATTTATAGAATAGCAAAGTAGTCCTAATCAATAATAGGCCTATACAAGACTGAACCACATAGATATATAGCTATCATGATCATTTTGCCAACAATGAACCATGGATTTGTTTAGTTTATAATACGTTTTATTTTTAACTTAAACAAATACAACATTCAAAACTCAGACTGCATTTGAAGAAAAATATACACAACAGTTTTCTGTAGCCTTGTGCGAACTTATTCAATAGAATTAGACTTCTAGAATGTTCTTTCCAGTGCAAAAAAAAATTATATTTTTAATATCCCTACCTTTAATACCTCGCGCATACCAGCCACGGGTAGTCATTTTCCCATTCAACTATATATTTGCTCTTTTCTTTTTCGCCGGCTGCTCGGAGGTAGTTATTTTTACATTTCCCGCTGTTGTCACTTGTCGTCATCGTTGCTACAATACGTGACTCACAATGACTAACGACCAATTAAAAGGGCATTCTCTAATGATGATAAAAACGCTACGCGGCTAATCACAGACAAACAGGGGGAGAAATTAGTATCTACCGCACCGTAGGGTTTTTCTTTTCTTATCATAGCCTTAAATGTCTTCGTTCATAGTCTGTCTGACATTTATTAGAAGCTATGTGCCTGTCATGAATTTGCACTGAATTGATTCTCAAAAATACGGAACAAAGTGCGTTCCGTATCTGTTCAATACGGAACAAGACGTTTATGTGTCAAATACGGGACGATTCCGTATTATACGGAACGGTTGGCAACCCTAGGCAGAAGACATTTTAAAACTATTGCTTTGCAGAGAATTCAATTCAATGCCGAGAATTCAATGCTTTACAAATTGATGAATGAACGGATGTAGCTGGTTTAGCTCAACTGTTGGTATATACATTTATAAAGTTACAAATATAAAAGATGTACTTTTCTGCAAACCATTGGATGGCGGGTCAACTGGGGAGGAGATTTTCAAAGTCTTAGATGGCTTTGTAACGTCACATAGGCTTCTGTGGACAAAATGTGTGGGCATCTGTACTGATGGAGCAAAAGCTATGACAGGAGAGCATAGAGGAGTGGTAACATGCGTGCAAGCAGTGCGACCTGTGTGGCTTGGGTACATTGGGTACATTAACCAGAGAGGCGTTGTCCACCAAGGGAATGCCAGGCCGTCTGAAGGAGGTTTTGGACGATGCTGTGAGAATAGTAAACTTTGTTAAAGCAAGGCCTTTAAATTCCTGTGTGTTGTCTACATTGCGCAATGAAATGGGCAGCAACCAAGTCACACAGTTACTCCATACTGATGTCCAGGAGAAAGGTACTGTTTGAATTGAGGGATGAATTAAAAGCTGTTTTTCTTCCGTCCTTTTGAATTGTGTCACCGCATGCACGACGAAGAGTGGCCCACAATACTGGCCTATCTGGGTGATGTTTTTCCCCGTCTGAATGAGCTTAACCTCGGTTTACAAGGGTAGCTATTAACAATTTTCAACGTCCAAGAATGTAACCCCCAGGGTGCGCTCTTAAGCGCACAATTTGAATACATAAGCTAGACTTAGAAAAACCAAACAGCTATCTATAATCTATAAGCTATCTAGGCAGGTTATGTCCAATGAAGGAACAGAAATGGGACTGATGTACTCAAACATATAATATATAACATATTAAACATTTAATTTTATTAAACACTAGACAATAATATACTGGTTTGCAATCAGAGCAAGCAAATGTCCCCCATAGGTAACAGTGGACCAAATTCTACAATTAAAAGTCACAGTGTATAAAGTCTCATAGTAGATGAGTTACAGTGTATAAAGTCTCATAATACATAATCTCCGTCAGCGTCACCGGTTGCGGATGTGATTTCATGTCAAGTCAAGTCATCTTCATTTATATAGCGCTTTTAACAATGTAGATTGGTTCAAAGCTGCTTTACAGTGATCATAGTAAATTAGTTATTAACTTAGGGGCCGCTAACACGACACCGTTTTAACAGAAAACTCTCAAGTTCTCTCTACGCAAACTTTAAAAATGCGAACCTCTGAGAACGCTGATGGTGTACACATGCGTTAATAAGAGTTCATTCCATATGCGCATTTGAATATATGTGCGCAGGCATGTAGTCCTTCCCTAAAAAAACAATCCTCAACAAACTACTTGTCTGGCCTTAAAATTTATAATACAGAATTATATCGCTTCGGTGTAGCCACGTGAACCGGCATTATCCCGACAATGATTATCTGTACAGAGGTAAAGGGAAGGAGGCCTTCACAGTGAGGGACTAGTGACACTTCAGGACTGCTTTGTCGTCGCGTCCAGGCGCGGCCTGGATCCGGTGGACTGCGATAAACCTCAGGATAAACAGAGAGACTAATATTAGCGTAGATGCCATTCTTCTTATGATGTAACGAGTACATCAGGATTTATGGGAAGTGTTCCCGGTTCAGGCTGACCTAATCTATGCAGCCTAACATTGAATTATAGAAGTCTATAGTGTGTTATGTGTATGCAAGGTCAAAGAGATGTGTTTTTAGTCTAGATTTAAACTGATAGAGTGTGTCCGCTTCCCGGACAATGTTAGGAAGACTGTTCCAAAGTTTTGGTGCTAAATAGGAAAAGGATCTACCGCCAGCAGTCGATTTTGATGTTCTCAGTATTATCAACTGGCCGGAATTTTGAGATCGCAATAGACGTGAAGGACTATAATGCGTTAAGAGCTCGCTCAAGTACTGGGGAGCTAAACCTTTTAGTGCTTTGTAGGTAGTCAGCAATATTAAAAAATGTATACGATGTTTAATAGGGAGCCAATGCAGTGTTGACAGAATCGGGCTAATATGGTCATATTTCCTGGTTCTGGTAAGAACTCGAGCTGCGGCGTTTTGAACTAGCTGTAGTTTGTTTATTAAGCGTGCAGGGCAACCACCCAGTAGAGCATTACAATAATCTAGCCTTGATGTCATGAACGCATGAACTACCTGTTCTGCATTTTTCATTAAAAGCATATGTTGTAATTTAGATACATTTTTAAGATGGAAGAATGTGGTTTTACAGATGCTAGAAATTTGACTTTTAAATGAAAGATTGGTATCAAAGAGCACACCCAGGTTCCTAATCAGACATAGTAACTACTTTCTCAGGTAGTGGTCTGATCTGTCTGACCCCAGCGCAACTCAATGATGTGCTGATCACCTTTCTGATATTATTGATTTTCTCAGAGAAGAAAGAAGCAAACTCACTGCACTTGCCGTCTGAGAGCATTTCACTGGGAATCTGGCTTGGGGGGTTTGTCAGTGTCTCTACAGTAGCAAAAAGTGTGCGTGTGTTGTTTAAGTTGCTTTTATAATATTCGAGAAGAAAGTCTGTCTAGCTTTGCCTAGTTCCATATTGAAAGCATGGATGCTGTCTTCGTAGATGTTATAATGGACTACAAGTTTTGTCTTCCGCCACATGCACTGCATTCACTGCATTGTCTTTTCATATTTTACACTGCTGTTGAGTTTTTCCAAGGTGCTTTTGGCTACCATGGTTGATGGAATATTTGTAAATCAGTTGCGCCCCTTCTTGGAACGTAGTTGGATGTCCCACAAACTGTCAGATAGTTTATATTAATTTCATTGTATTCTTTAACAATTATTACAAATTGGATCCTGTATGTTCATGTTCCAAAGATACATGATGTCTCTCCACACCTCATAACCTACCTCTGTTTGCAAGAGTGGAGATGCTAATCTGACTTGTCACATGACATCAGATACTCGGTTATTTTGTCATGATCAGATCAGTTACACTGCTGATAACTGTCCCGTTCGCATGCAAATCATGTTATTTTTAAACAAATTCATATGAATATTGCTTGCTATTAAAGACATACTTTTATTCATAGAAATGCCGTAGTATTAGTAAACTTATTGCACAAAAATGCATTTAACATTTAATTATGCAACACTCTTTACAGTTCTATATAAACTTTCTATTTGCATGTAATGTAATAAATTTACCTTCCTTTCTGTCTTGCAGGATTACAACATCAAACTCAGCAGCTCTTTTAACAACCCTCACAAGAGTTACTAGTGAGTCGCAGTGAATCTTGCCGTGATCAGCCCTTACCAGCTAAAGTTTCTACAATATTTCAATCAGTATTTACTCATCAAATGCTCTCTCCTGAATCGTATGGTAAATTAACTTATTTATAACTGTCTTAATTTATATTTCAAGAACAATAGTAATTATACATAGAGTAAGTAGAGACTTTCTTGTTTTACAGCAGAGAAGGAAGACCAGTCCTTATATCAACGCAAGCTAATCGAATAAGTCCTTTGTTTAGGGCGAGGAAGGAATATCTGGTGCCCAAATAAGACAGAAATGTGCGCAAGTCCATTGGTATGTCTTGTATTGAAACAATGTTTTAATATGTAGTACATAATTTGATGTTGACAATTTTACATTGTACAGGATATCACTTGGTTTTTGACCAAGTGAAGCTCTTGAAACAAGTGTCAGAAGAGTATGTTGTCTTGAAAGAAATCAAGCATCATTGGTGAAGGCTCAAAAGAGACCATGCCTTTCTAAAAGATCTTTTAAAATAGGTTGCTGTTGATATGGGTAACTTAGCTTATATTATGTGCTAAAATATTATATATATAATACTTCAATGTGTATGTTATATGATGTACTGACTGCTGATTTGTACATTTAAATCAGGAACGGGCAACTCTGACCCTTTTGCATTCTCCTTTTTGAGGTGGAGAGTTTACCTCCAACCCCAATTGAGCACATCTGATAATGTTATTTTAACCAAAGTCTTCAGGTTTCATCTAAATCTGCAGGACAGTGGACTCTTAGAGCCAGAGTAACCCATCGCTGCTTTAAATCATGCAGAACATAAGCTGACCTGACTCTCCATTAAACAACTTCATTTGAGTTGTTTGTGTTTTTTGCTTTACTTTCAGACCAGGAATGGAGAACGTCTTACAATGGGATGTTGACACTTCTTCCTGTGGTTGAGAAAAGGCAACACCACATCAGTGACCACATCCTCTGTTTATCAGCTGTATTGTTCGGTACAACTGAAAAAACTGTTTAGATGAGGAAGAAGAACATGAACATGATAGAAACGTACAGGGAAGAGCAAGAAACCTGTTTAGCTGTGATAATGAATCATTATTTTCAAGCAAAATATCAAATCTGTTTTCTGTATCATTGGTGACTGGACAGGATTCACGTGGCAGTCATTTTTATTGCTTCAGCAGCTGCGAATGGATTAATATGATGCTTATTTTTTATGTAGACACATTTTATTTATCTTGAATCTCATTTGTCTTTATGCTACTTTATCGACTTTATGTTGTGTCCTCCAATAAAGTGTTGTGTAATAAAGTATGGTGACCATTGTGTATTCAAAGTGGTGTTTGGTACAGCAAATACACAATTTTATTGTTTAGTTAATTTAAAAACTACTACATATAATAAATTACCATGATTCTTTTACTTAGGACATAAACATTTTTGATCTGGTTAATGATATTTGGGACAGAAATGCATTAAAAGTTACTTGGATGTTGTGAGAAGTATGCCAGTGTTCAGTGAAATAAAGGGAAGGTGTGTGAATAACAAGAGGCTATATTGCTACAAACACTTCAAGCTTAATTGAAGATGATCCATGTTGATCATTCTATCTAAATGATTAAACCATAGTACATCTACTACGGCATTTAAAATGAAAGCATGGATATTACTGATGTCAGGCATAAAAAGAGGGGGTGAAAAGGAAATGTTGGCACTGTTTGTTTGTTGTTTTACTGAATGGTGCATTATCCTTGTGTAATAGTGAAGTGTAAATATATAAATTGATTTTTGTTTACTGCCAACACTGGAAATTGGAAAATGGCAAGTTGTTGCAGATTCATCCATTATATTTATTGGTGTAAGAAATAATAATAATTATTATTGTTATACATTACAGCATTCTTTAAAATATTCATATCAGATGGTCTCACAATACCAATCAAAACTAATACAAGCATGATGTTAGAATAGAAAAGGGGGGAAAAGTCTGTTTAGTGTATCAAAGAACAAATATGCAGGATAACTGCTTATGCTATGTTTACTAAACAATGTTGGGCACAGTTTTCAGACATATATGGAAAGCTGGCATAAAGGTTTTTTTAAAAGTACTCAAAGTAAAATATCTAATTTCATTCTGACCCTCATATATGTCATAAAGGTTTGCACAATGAACATATTTAGATATCCAGTCATCCATTAAATATATAATTTATTTAATATGTATTGTTTCATTGCTAAACATTGCTGTAGAGAGACTGACAAACCCCCCAAGCCAGATTCCCAATGAATTGCTTTCAGACAGGAAGTGCAGGGAGTTTGCTTCTTTCTTCTCTGAGAAAATCAATAATATCAGAAAGGTGATCAGCACATCATTGAGCCGCACTGAGGTCAGACAGTTCAGACCACAACCGCAGAAAGTAGCTACTATGTCTGTTTTCGAAGAAATTGATGGCAAAATTTTAGAAGAAACCGTACAGCACCTTAAAACATCAACCTGCGCCCTTGACGCACTTCCCACATCTTTCTTCAAAAGTGTGTTAAACTGTTTAGAAGCAGATCTCCTAGAAGTGGTAAATGCCTCACTTCTCTCTGGGAATTTTCCAAACTCCCTGAAAACTGCAGTTGTCAAGCCCCTCCTGAAAAAGAGCAATCTGGATAAGACCATATTAAGCAACTATAGACCGATCTCAAATCTTCCTTTCATAGGCAAGATCATTGAAAAAGTTGTCTTCAATCAGCTGAACAAATTCTTAGTCTCGAATGGATACTTTGACAATTTTCAATCTGGTTTCAGATCGCATCACAGCACAGAGACAGCGCTCATAAAGATAATAAACGATATTCGCTTAAATACTGATACAGGGAAATTATCAGTGCTGGTACTACTCGACCTCAGTGCTGCATTTGACACTGTCGATCACGACATACTTCTTGACAGGCTGGAAAACTGGGTGGGGCTTTCTGGGATAGTCCTAAAATGGTTCAGGTCATACTTAGAAAGGAGAGGTTATTATGTGAGTATAGGAGACCATAAGTCTGAGTGGACGTCCATGACATGCGGAGTCCCTCAAGGCTCAATTCTTGCACCACTCCTATTCAACCTGTATATGCTCCCAATGAGCCAAATAATGAGAAAGAACAAAATCTCTTGCCACAGCTATGCAGACGACTCACAGCTCTACTTAGCCCTATCGCCTAACGATTATAGCCCCATTGACTCCCTGTGCCAATGTATTGATGAAGTAAACAGTTGGATGTGCCAAAACTTTCTTCAGTTAAACAAAGACAAAACTGAAGTCATTGCGTTTGGAAACAAAGATGAAGTTCTGAAGGTGAACGCATACCTTGACGCTAGGGGTCTAACAACTAAAAATCAAGTCAGGAATCTTGGTGTGTCTCTAGAGTCAGACCTTAGTTTCAGTAGTCATGTCAAATCAATAACTAAATCAGCATACTATCATCTGAAAAATATTGCAAGAATTAGATGCTTTGTTTCCAGTCAAGACTTAGAGAAACTTGTGCATGCTTTCATCACCAGCAGGGTGGACTATTGTAATGGACTCCTCACTGGCCTTCCTAAAAAGACCATAAGACAGTTGCAGCTCATACAGAACACTGCTGCCAGGATTCTGAGCAGGACCAGAAAATATGAACACATCACACCCGTCCTCAGGGCTTTACACTGGCTCCCAGTTACATTTAGGATTGATTTTAAAGTATTATTACTGGTATATAAATCATTTAATGGCCTAGGACCTAAATACATTGCAGATATGCTCACTGAATATAAATCCAACAGATCACTCAGATCATTAGGATCACATCAGCTAGAAATACCAAGGCTTCACTCTAAGCAAGGAGAGTCTGCTTTTAGCTATTATGCCAGCCGAAGCTGGAACCAGCTTCCAGAAGAGATCAGATGTGCTCCTACAGTAGTCACATTCAAATCCAGACTCAAAACACTTCTGTTTAGCTATGCATTTACTGAATGAGCACTGTCACAGTAACGTAAAAAAAAAAAAATCGCTATGATGAAGTAATAATATTTTTTACAAAACAAGAGATGACATTCAACTTTATGTGGAAATATATTTGTTTCTTCCTCCCTATAAAGAACAAGGCAAAAACGTAAGCACGACATTATTCTCAACTTTCATTTAGTTTCAATAAAAGTGAACAATAATCACAATGATATAGAATTAAAGGAAACTTAAAATAGTTAGATTATAAATGTCAGCAAGAAAATGCTTCTATAAAATACATTTACATTAAAGGGTCACTCCACCCATTTGCATTAAGCTTTCCATTGTTAGAAACCCAGTAATACTATTGAATGGTCCTGAAAAAATCTTTCATTTTCCCCTGAGACGAGAGAAATCCACTATTTACCTTTTTCACTTCCGCCTACAATGACGCAAAAATCGTCAATTAGCGTCATTGTAGGAGGAAGTGTAAGAGGGGGGGATTTCTGTAAAGACTACAAGCACTAGTTCCCACCCTTTCCAACCCGCCCATTGGGGGTTGGACCTAATGCGCTAACAGAGCTATCACAGATCAGTGGGTGGGACTTCACTTGTAGATACTGAAATCAATATCAGCCATCTTGTTTATAAGCTAAGCTAACAAGCGCTGTGGAGATAGGAAGTTATGACAATGACGGAAGAAACTAAACATGATATGGAAGTAGAGGATTTTGAAATTCTGCTGCTCGAATCCGCTGTTCGTGGCTATCTTTACGAGCCGCAATATAGTGAAGAGCAGCTGAGGCTGATGGAGGACCAGGAGGCGGCTGCCTGTCGCGGACGAGGAGCCGGGACTGGCTCGAGCTGGGCGGACTGCTGGTGCCTGTGCTCTCGCTGTGCGCTACGGACACAGATAGAGTTCGTCTGCTGCAGAGAATCTCAACGATAGCAATTTCTCCTGGACGAAATCTCTGAATCAGACGAGCACACGGACGTTTGTGTTGTGATGTGAACCATCCTAGTGTCACAACGCATATGTTCTGACTGGAACATCCAAGTATCATGAAATAATTCACCATATAGAAAGAAATACAAACGAGGAGTAATTCGCTAATGAGTTTGCCAATGTAACGAGGTTCGTTGTTGTGGGAAGAAGGAGGCAGGAAACGGCGCACATTTAAACATTTTAATAGTAAAATAAACAAATACAAAACAAAAGTATAAGCCAGCTGGCCACACACAACAGAAACAAAACATAAAATCAGGCCTGTTCCTTTTGTGCTTCCGCTCCTCCGTGAGAGATATGAGACCGCTGCGTCTCACAGGTGTCATTCATTATCACTCGCGTCGTCCTCTCACGTCCCTCGCCCTCGTCCTGCTCGCCACAGCCAACTAACTAGACATTTTGTGTGAAATGAATTTAAAAACTCTTTTGGCAGCTAGCCTTGTAGGCGGATTTCTAGTTTCGGATTTTCAAACAGAGAGTGATTTCTCTGTTTGCGCTGTTCTGGATTAGTGGGAGTGGCTTGCGGAGCTGTGGCTTGCGGAGCTGCATTGTGGGAGTTGTTGTCTTACATACAAATGCGCCCTAAAGTTATTTTCTGTCTTTTCTCGGTCAAGAGGGCACCAAATTCAAAATTTCTTTTACATTTCGACTACATATATAACCCACTTTCAATAAAGATTAATGTTGAAATGGGTGGAGTGACCCTTTAACCATGCAGTGATATAATGATACCAGATGTAGTTATGGTGGACATTTACTATAGTGACCACTGTAATGAAAGGTTTAATGAAGCTAAATGCAAGACATTAAGTCCATCTAAATGTAAAGGTTCTTTTTTTAAACCTTTGGTTTTGTTTTCAAAGAAAGGAAACACACTTGCGTCTGTCTGCCGCAAAAGTCAAGGTAAGTGTACACACACACACACGCACTGATGACTGTCCTGTCGACCACATTATACATTATACTTCATCAATAGCGGTTCACTTCGGCGATTTGGTACAATTGCTTTCATATCTGCAGCGGACCGGCGATATGTTATGCCCTAAATTAATACATGATTAAATAACTGTATATTTCTATGTACCTTTCTGAAATGCACTTTCTGTAAAGCTGCTTTGAAACAATATGCATTGTGAAAAGCGCTATACAAATAAATTTGAATTGAATTTGTCACAGCCCGGCTCAGAGGTTGTGACAAAGAAGCGGGACGCAAAAACTCAATCAAGCGATGACCAATTTATTTACCAAACAAAAACACAATTAAACACAAAATGCCGGCAACAACACAAAACATGTAAAGGGAAAAGCACGCAGGCGGGAGAACCCCTCGCTCGTTCCTCCTGAAGGCAGGGAGCCGGAAGCTTTTATCAGGAAGAGAAACTCCCCTCGCAGGTGTCCTCCATCCGCGCTCAGGATTGAAGCCCCGCCCCACTGAAACACAGACATAACACAAACAAGTATGCAGGCCGTCACACTCCCCCCCCATAAAAAAGGAAACCCCAGAAGGAAACCCGACAACAATAAATATTACTCCCACTTAAACTCAAAACAATAATCCCACCCCCTACCAACATTCAAGGATAAATAAATGAATACTTAACTAGCCATTACTATTCCAATCATCCGCATCTTTCAGTCCCACTTCTGGTTCAGCAGTCGATATACCTAAAAGGCAATTTAAAGAATCCAGAAGAGGCAAACGACTATAAGTACCAAACAATTACCCTAGCGGCGCCCTAGACAGCGCGTCCGCAATTACATTGTCCACTCCCTTCACATAGCGAACGTCCAAACAATAGGACTGCAAAAACAATGACCATCGAATCAATCTTTGGTTCGGACACTGTAAAGAATTTAAGAAAGTCAACGGATTATGATCGGTAAAGACCACCACAGGAGCACTACCACTAACATAAACATCAAAATGTTTTAGAGCCAAAATCAGAGCAAGCGTCTCCTTTTCGATCACAGAATAATTCCCCTGGTAACGATTAAATTTCTTTGAAAAGAAACTAACCGGCCTCTCAATACCACAGTCATCCTCTTGCATGAGGACAGCCCCAGCCCCTACCTGGCTTGCATCCACATACAATTTAAACGATCTGTCCAAACGTGGCGCCGCTAACACTGTCCACCTCAATGTCATGTTCTATCAGATGAGTGCACGTCGGTAAATTAGAAAATAAACAAGAAAAACACTTAATTAATTCTGTCAACTGCTCCGCACGTGCCACCGGCAAATGAGCAAACAACTTCTCCAGTTCAGCCAAAGTCTGTGAGTTATTAAAACCACCTATAGACATTTCTTCTACCTCATCCAATGTTTCCTCAATGTCTCTACTGTCAGTTTTAACTAGACCTGTAGAGACCGCGACACACGCCGCCTGAGCTTGAACTACTGTATGAGGACCACTACACGCAGAAGGCTGAGGTACACTAGTAAAATATGGCTTTAGTAAATTCACATGACAAAGCTGTGTACTTTTCCTACGCTCCGGAGTTGCAATAATGTAATTTTGCTCTGACACCTGCTTTACAATCGTATAAGGTCCTGCAAACTTTGCCTGAAATGGAGAACCAATTACCGGAAACAGAGCCAACACCTGGTCCCCCCGGCTAAACGTGCGTAACTCCGCATGCCTATCATACCACGATTTCGTTTTCTCCTGAGATGACGCCAAATTTGTTTTCGCTAACATCCCAGCTGTATAAAGGCGATGTCGAAACCCATTAACAAAATCTATCAAGTTTACAGGAGGTTCAACATCTTTCCAACCATCTGCCAATGCTCCCAAGGGACCCTGCACTTTATGCGCAAACACAAGCTCATTCGGGGAAAACCCCAAGCTCTCCTGTGTAACTTCTCTAGCTGAAAGCATTAACCAGGAAAGACCTTCCTCCCAGTCCCCACCTAATTCAGTGCAATACGCTCGTAACAGGGATTTTAACGTTTGATGGAAACGTTCTAACGCCCCCTGACTCTGCGCATGATAGGCCGAGGCTTGAACATGACGAACACGAAGTTGTTTTAAAACCTGACTGAACATATGGGAGGAGAAATTAGATCCTTGATCTGATTGAACTACCCTTGGAATGCCGAAAATCGAAATAAACTGAGAAAGTGCACGAACCACAGACCTAGTAGTTATCGTGCGTAAAGGATATGCCGCAGGATAACGGGTGCTCTGACACATCACTGTTAGTAAATAATTTGCCCCCGATTTCGATCTAGGCAAAGGACCTACGCAGTCAATTATAAGATGTTCAAACGGCTGGCCTACTGCAGGAATAGGAAATAGCGGAGCAGGTTTTAACGTCTGATTCGGTTTATCAGTAAGCTGACACGTATGACAAGTTTGAATATAGGCGGAAACATCTTTTTTTACACAAGGCCAAAAAAAATGTCTCAACACTCTGTCACAAGTTTTATTAACGCCCGCATGCCCAGATTCATTATGTGCCACCTTCAAAACCGCCTCACGAAATCTTAATGGCAGCACAACCTGAAGAAGCGGTTCCCCAAGGACTTTACCTTTATGATCCACCCACTTTCTCACTAACAATGAGTTCTGGAGAAAATATCCACTGACACTATCCTCTATCTCAGCGTCGGGCTTCACGTGCTGAAACAGCTCAGATAAAGAGGAATCCCCCTGTTGCTCTGAGACCAACTCACTGCAAGATACAGACAAAGGGAAATCAGCCAAAGGCAAGTACATTCTTTTCAAAGGCTTATTCGCACAAGACAGTGCGGTAGATTCCTCATCAATTTTTACGCGCGACATAGCACGCGTTACCGCACAAGCCGTAAAAACTTCCGGAAAATCCAACCTGCCTTCATCCAGCTCCTGACCTAACCAACGTTTTTCCTCCACCGCCCCCAACGGTGGGATATCGGGCCAAATCCGATCACCTGCTAGTTTGTTACCAAGAATAACGGTGACTCCTTCAATCGGGAACGCCGGACGCACCGCCAGTGCGGCCTCACCCTGAAACAGATCACATTCAAGCATCACTTTATGCAGTGGCACATGCAAAACATTTAACCCCATTCCCCGAACTGGCACTAAGCTACCCAATTCTGACTCCCGAGAAAAGGGCAACACATCGGCCAGAATAAAGGAATCAAATGCTCCTGTGTCTCTTAAAATTTTGACAGGCACTTTTACCCCACTGCCTAACAAAGACACAAGCCCTGTTCTAACAAAAGGCTGGTACGAATTCAGCACTGCAGAACACAAAGATTTAGTTTGTCCAAACGTATTCCCATCAGACGAACTTGAGTCACACGAACGCACAGGGGCCGCTAAACCCGTACCTTTAGCCGAAGCACCTGAAACAAATGTCGGCTTAGATTTAAGTACATAACAGTCAGCTTTCCAATGACCCCGTCTATGGCAATATTGACAAAATTTATCTGAGTCACGCAAACTATTATTTCTATTTTCTGACTGGAATCCTCTACTCTTGCGCGGCCCAATCTCGTCCGACACATTAACATTTGGCAAACTGTAATTTGGCTGGGACTCGTACTGATCAAAAATGCGTTTGTGCATTAACACATAATCGTCTGCAAGCATTGCCGCCTTGGTTGCAGTCGGTGCTTTTTGTTTACTAACATAGACTGCAACGCGACTGGGAACCGAATTTTTAAATTGTTCCAAAACAATTAAATTGCACAACCCCTCAAAATCACTGACTTCGGCAGCAGAACACCAACGGGAAAAATGCATTTGTAAATCACGAGCAAACTCCAGATAACTCTGTTTCTCACTTTTCTTCCAAGTTCTAAATTGCTGCCTGTAAAATTCTGGAACACGTTCATAGGCTTTCAATACTGCTGCCTTGACTTCCACATAATCCTGACTATCCTCCACAGTTAACGACGAATACGCCTCTTGTGCTTTACCTGTCAATACAGTCTGAAGCATTAACGCTCTGGCCGCATCCGGCCATTTACACGCATCGGCAATTCGTTCAAAAAGTACAAAAAAAGAATCAGGATCTCTTTCGCAAAATTTCGGTACAAGCCGCAAATTTCCTTCGACATCAAAACCAGAAACACCCCTATTTGAAAAAGAAGTTGACCGTGCATACACATCTGTACCGGCTGCAGCAACTTCCCTGTCCGTTTCAAGTCTAAATTCCAAATCAAGCTTTGCCTGCATTGTTTCCTGTCGCATTTTTTCCACTGCCAAATCCCTATCTATTTCGACCTTCACTTTGAACCTTTCATGCTCAATTTGCATGCTAAGCAACTCTTTTTGCTGTTCAAATGTTAAATTTGAAGTCGACATAGAAAGTGAAGGTAACGATACAGACGGGTTTTCTGCCAGAATTCTCTTTTCTATTAAGCTACTTCTTACAATAGCTTTCTGCCGCTCTTTGAGCATATTATTACTGATATCAATCTCATAATGTTCAGCTATTCCAAGCAGCTGGTCTTTTGTGCAAAGATCTAATAATTCTTCCGACGGAGATGCAATAAATTCCTCTACAGCCGACATTTTAACCGCGTGCGTGAAATCTCCGTAAGCCTAATGGAAATCAAATTACCACATTACTAGGCTACCAACATAAAAAAAACAAAAAGGTGTGTCCCTCTAACTAACTCAACCCCAAACTTACCACATACACCCAACCCTAGTCTTCATGCGGCTACTTATGGTGGTTCCATTATGCACAGAGCCCGATGGCAAGGAAAAGCAACCAGAAACTGGCGACTCTCCTAAATCCACGGTAGTGCCCCCGAGACAACTGCTCTGTCCACTCTCACCGCAACACTACACAACCCAACCAGACGAAACCCAAAAGGGTAACGCCACTAAGCCTCCCAGAGACACACCCCTTTGATAACAATGACAATTTAAAATAACCTACTTACCTCGATTTCCCGCACACCGGTCAAAATCATGACATCTCACCAGCGACACTTCATTCACAAATAGGCCTACCGTCCCGCCCCAGCACGACTTAATACGTAGCGAAAATAAACAAACGGACGAGCCCCCATTTGTCACAGCCCGGCTCAGAGGTTGTGACAAAGAAGCGGGACGCAAAAACTCAATCAAGCGATGACCAATTTATTTACCAAACAAAAACACAATTAAACACAAAATGCCGGCAACAACACAAAACATGTAAAGGGAAAAGCACGCAGGCGGGAGAACCCCTCGCTCGTTTCTCCTGAAGGCAGGGAGCCGGAAGCTTTTATCAGGAAGAGAAACTCCCCTCGCAGGTGTCCTCCATCCGCGCTCAGGATTGAAGCCCCGCCCCACTGAAACACAGACATAACACAAACAAGTATGCAGGCCGTCACAAATTGTACTGGTGTTCACATGAACCGTACCCCAGACCAGCCTTTTTAAGCGTGATTGTACAAAATTGTTTTCAACACTAATAATAATCATAAATGTTTCTTGAGCATCAGATCGTCATATTAAAGTGATTTCTGAAGGATCATGTGACACTGAAGACTGGAGTAATGATGCTGAAAGTTCAGCTTTGATCACAGGACTACATTACACTATATATTCGCATAGAAAACAGCTGCTCCTTTTCCTTCTTCAGGGTAGTCTAATGGCACTATCCACCCGCCATACTGGGCGACGCTGGTAAGATGACGCCTCCCTCTTGTTCACTGGTCCTCTACCTGATATCTGCTCCTCTCATAATAATAGCTTTGTAGGACTATATTTTGATAAAAGGTCAAAAAACAAATCTGTTAAATCTGATTCTGCTGCATAGAACCAAATGAAGGATAATATATTGATATTCATACGTTGGTATTTAATATTATTTTAACATAGGCCTATTTTCTGTCCAATTTTGGTGTGTTACTTTATAAAATACAAGACAAAAAATTAAATAACCGCACTTTTATTTAATTTTTTGTCTTGTATTTTATAAATTATTATATTTTATAAATTACAGACTCTGAATTTGACATACTCTGGACTCAGTCCATTTTGATTTATTCATAAGTTTTGGTTTTGGCCCAACATTTTAATTTTGGTGCATCCCTAGTTTAAATGACCCTCTCATTAAGACAACTCCACCTACTGGTGGTTTAATCTCATGTTTAATAGTAGGCAATCATTCTTTCCAACTTTTCTTATTTGTATATTCAATATATTTTTGTATATATTTAAAAAAATCTCAAAACATTATTCAATGCAGGTAATTTTTCAGTCTAAATTATTTAATTTGATTGGTAACAGTCCTCTGGTGTCTTATTATTGTAATTGAATTTGATTAAATGTATGCTTCATCTCTCATTTTAAATTCTTTAATTTAATCAGATTAGGGGGGAAAAATTCACTTTTTTTTTTTTTTTTATTCCAGAAAAGCAACTTGTTTTACACGTCATGAGCTTGTAAATCGGTCATTCACATGTCCAAGGCTTAAAGTCGAGCCCTGAGTTTCCCCAAAACCTTCACACTGTCTCCTCAATCCACACCTTTAAGACTGAACTCAAAACTCAGTAATTTACAATATGTTTCATTAACTGATTATTATACATATTACGGCTTGTCTTGTATGTTACATGATCTCCGTCTGACTACCTGTTCACTTCGTGTTACCTGATTTTACATCTGTGTTTGTGTTATTTAAAGGCACTAATAAAACATTAACTAAAGCTTTTATTCATTATACTGCTTTAACTTATACTGTGCGTACAGTTTAGTACTGTACGAGAGTTAATGTGTGTATGTTAGAATAGTTTAAGTGTTTAGTGTAGTTAATAAAGTCTTAATTGTATCACACACAATGATGTTAGTTTATGCTCATAAACTGCAGATATTAATCATGCTAACTACTATTACATGCTCTTAAAAAGGTCTTGGATCAGTATTACGGTATCATTTACGGCCAAGAGAGTAACATCTCGTTAAACATCTGCTGGATTTGATCAGTTATTGATCCAAATGTTTTTATTGTTTGTGCTAATATTTCCACCTGACACCTCGTAACACAACTACTACCAGAATTCAAAATATCTCCCATCCGTCCTATGCGTCACAAAGCTGTTCATATTCATCACATCAGTTTATTGAAATCACAGCTTAATCCGATGAATGCTTTCTGATTTTTCTCAATTCAAACGGTTGTTTTATTAATATTACCACTTGAGACATGGGAAACTTGATTTATATATAAATGAACAAATAATTAGGATGCAGTCACTCTGACATTTTGTTTAAAGTAATTTTATTCAACTTTAATAATCAAAAAAGATCCATGCCATGTGCATAATTTACTGGAGGATATGAAGACAGAGTTTCCTGGCACAAATGAAATAAACTCGATGTAATGCATTAAAGACGAGGTTACAATCCTGTTGCAAACTTTATGAGTATCATATCATAGTAATAAGAAGATTCCAGCACCCATGAGTTCAAAACTATGTAAAACCTTTTCTATAATGAGATAATGCTAACACTTTACAATGAGGTTCATTAGTTAATATTAGCTAATAATGAACAATACTTCTACAGCATTTATTAATCTTTGTTAATTTCAACATTTACTAATACGTTATTAAAATCTTGTTAACATTAGTTAGTGCACTGTGAACTAACATGACCTAACAATGAACAGCTGGATTTATTAACAAAGATTAACTAATAATGTAACATGTATTGCTCATGGTTAGTTCACACATTATCTAATGTTACCTAATGAACCTTATTGTAAAGTGGGTTACACTTTATTTTAAGATGTCATTGTTACAGTGTAATTATATATTAGTACTGAGTAATATTAATTAACTACATGTACTTACTGTAAGATTAGGGTTTGGTTGAGTGTCAGATGCATGTAATTATGCATAATTTACTGTTATTACTACGGTAACATATGTAACAAGGACACTGTAAAAAAAAAGTGTTACCGAGATAATTAATTAACCAATATGTCCACTCATCTAGTACAATATTGCAATGTTTCTGCATTTGCTTCATTCATTCTGTCCTACTTATGTCTTCATGCCATATTTTGTGAATTGGTTTACAACGTTGGGCAAGAAATAAATCCCTATATTCCCCCAAACACGCTCAATACTTGCACCAAAGAACTCTTACCGTTGAAGTCACACCATTAAACAGTCTTTATTCGTACTTTCTCAGCGCCTGACATCCGCCTAGATCTTCCTCCCGCCAACCAATGACAGCAGACAATGCCCACAGACGGACAGCAAATCCTTGCGATTGGCACAACGTGTGATTGTTCTGAAACCGCTCCAGCACAAGCTGGTTACTTCCAGAAGAGGATGTTCCAGAACATCAGCCAGCAGGGGTACACGAACAGGGCCAGCAGCGGGTACACGAGCGAGCCGTACAGCGCGTGGTCCAGGATGCCCTGCGAGATGACCGAGAGGAACAGCATCCAGCCCTCGTTGATGCTGACGGGCGCCTCGATGAGCTCCTGGTAGATGAAGACGCAGTAGAGGATGGTGAAGGCAGGACTGAGCAGCACCATCACCACAGCACTCAGAGCTCTACACACACCAAACACAGCATTAGCGGACAACAGGCACAGGACCAGGAACACAGGAAACACTCAATAGCACATTCGAGATGTAGAATTTGGTTATATCTTTACACGATATGCTTAAAACGGAGATGTTTTTCCTTTGAGTTTTCAGCGTACAGACAAAACCATCCTCATTCACACGGATCCGCGATAACGGCTAAAAACGCTGTACTCTGCTGCCAGGCCACTAGATGGCGATGAAACACTATAGACTGAACACGTCATACGCATGAACATGACGTCATCGTCTTCACCATAGACCGTATAAGAAGTGGACAGAGCCATCTCATTGGAACTCAGTTGAGACAGTTGAAGCCCATTTTTAGCGATTTTTGAGCACTTCCGTTCCTGACGCGCAGACTCAAACCGACTCAAACTAAGCTTGATGACGTGAGCAACCTGTCTGACAGACGTTAATCTTCTAGTAGCTGTGAGTGAAAATTGCCAACGTTAATCTTGCAGAGACGGGGAACTTGAGCAAAGAGTTCTTTGGTGTGAGTGAGCAGGAGTAAGTATTCCGTTGCTTTTATGGACTCATTATCTATGGGCTTCTCCCTTGACGGGACGTCCCCCCGATCGCCTGCGAGCTTCTCCTCCTGTCTGTACGGTCATTTCTGTACAGCGCGACAGAGAGTCGAGTGGTTATGACGCAATCGTTAGCCTATTTTTACTAAATCTGTTTCTACGGGGCCATAATGTAACATAGAAGGTAATGGAGCCCTTTATACATTGTCGTGTTTCTTTAGAAATAAATAATAGACAAATTGAGTCTTTAAACGCCTCAGATGTAAAGTTATTCGCTGTCAAAGTGACGCCAAAATGAATGGGAGTCAATGGAAATGCTAACGCAAGTGAAGTTCTGCTACAAGATGGCGGCACCTGGCCGGCTTCAACTTCCGGTCGATGGATTACCCCCTTGGTCTTCACACACTACAGACCTTATGCGCCAGAGAAACGAGGGCGCCGCCATCTTTAGAATATTGTCTTTGAACGTCCGTTTTTGCGGTCGCTCTATGGCATCGCTGTCCAGGAGTAATTAGCTTTTGAAGTGGATTTACTTAATGTAAAAGTTAACGAAAGTTTTCACGAGGATTGTACTGTTTAAAGCAGATGTCTTAACAAATGTCAGTCGACCGGGAAGATTTTAAAACGAGCCGTTCATTCATAAATACGCAAGATCGCTGTGAAAATACAGACCGGAAGACAAAAGACAACGAGCGCAGCGCAGAAAAGGGGCGGGGCTACATAAGGTCTATAGACTGAACACGTAATACGCATGTGTATGACATCATAATCTTCACAGATTCACGTTTTTGTGGTTCACACGGAGACCGTTTTCAAAAACTTGCGTTTTCAGGCGCCCAAAACACTTTTGTCGTGTAAACGAACGGCCAAAACGCGTTTAAAGTTTTACGTTTTTAGGAGACGGTGTCGTGTAAACGGCTTCTAAACTTGTATTAAGAGTATTTTCAGCAGTTATCGGTATCGCTGACCACAGACTGATGAGGCATTGAAATCAACATGTAACGTTAATACTGTAGTGTGTAGTCTGTGAGACTGACAGCTAGTGGTGCAAATTGGTACTGCAGCCCAAAAGATATCAGAGAGAGTCGTTTCCCCGCCTCCTCAGACTCGACGCTCACACGGGTTGCCAGATTGAGACACGCAACAGGAACAAGCGCAATTAACAATGAAAGCCAAGGACACTTACAGACTAAGTTAATGAGTTGATTTATCAGCTTTTAATATGCTCTCATTCATAGAGATTTTTAGATGGATACCGAGGCTTTTTATGTTGGTTAGAATCTGCGATTTTTGACCCGGTTTGTTTGCTGGCTGCAATACGCTGTTTCTGCTGGCAACCCGGGTGTCGAAATACTATTGGGTGAACTGGCAGTGTGCGATCACACAGACCAAATCAAAAACAGACTTTACAACACGGTACGCACATTTCACAGTAACATAACGGGCTGTCGAAGTGTTTTTCAGAGAAACGAGTATGTGAACTCAGCATGTTTCCTAAATATCATTATGGTATTTGTATGCTTTACGATATTTAGACTTGCAAAAGTTTTGTGCAAATTTGTAAAGGAAACACGCCTAGTGATAGACGACGCACGTTAAACTGGTTAAAACTGCTTATTTCTCTGGATTTAAACATTCTTAAAAACGTTTGACAACACAACAAAATATATAACATTGTTCTAGGGGTTTTCAGATATTTTGATCCAAAACCTACTAGCCTAACTAATTTAACACAATCTGTTATAAGCCGTTTCATATACTCGCCTTCAACGCCGAATTTTACTTGCGTTTGGCGAGTGTTGATTTTAGGCTCTATATAACAAGGGAATGTTTTTCAATTTGATGTTCATTATAATGGCCATTGGGTCTTAATATAAGCAAAAAAAGATTAGCTTATACCGTCATTTCAACAAATTCCGTCAGATTTCACCTAAATTGTCTCAGATTATCTTCAGAGCATTCTTGACAAATATAAAAGAGTGTTTGCTGAAACTGTTTTTGTACTTGGGCATGTGTGGCGTGATGCTGGCGGTGATGGGCACCAGTGTGACGGCCAAGATGAAGCCCAGAGAGAAGTTGATGAGGGCCGTGCAGCCCAACAGCGCTGCTAGATACAGCAAAGCGGTCAGTTTCAGCACTTTCCAGCCCTGCTCGGTTCCCTCTCCAGACAACAACCTGTCAGACACAAGAAAACACACCATCAGGATTGGGGAATAAACATCTGGCACAGTGGAAAGAGCATTAAGGCCCGGGTATACTTCATTTTCCGTGCTTCGCTCAGCTTTCAAACTATGCTCAACCGTGGATGGATGAGTTCAACACATGCGCAGTCATATTTATTTTCTGTACTCTACCAGACGCCAGCACTGAGTCACATCACTTACAGGACATTCGCTCGCAAGCATTGAAGAAGAAAAGTAGCGGATCCGCCATTACATGCAACGTTTAGAACAAGAACCAAAACAAAAACGATGGTGAATGATCCGCTGCTTTGTGTTGTTTTGTATAAAGAGAGAGCTGCTGTATGACAGGGTGTACAGCAAACAAGCTAAAATAACCCAGAACTAAGCTTTTATAAGCTACCGAACCGTAAAAACGAGCCTTTAAGGACACAAAAGTGGATACAGGCAGTAAGACGTGAAGCATCAGCAGGGAGAATAGGTTAATTGTGGGATCCTGACACTCAGTGTGCACTAAAAATACACCACACGTGCAGTAAACATTGTCACTGGTAGGTCAAACATCCAAATGTCAGTTTTATATATATTATATTTCTGTAAGCTAAGCTATCCTGTCGCCGATTACGATCCCCTCCAGGGGGCGTGAGTTAGTTCTCAGAGTAATATGACACGTTGCGCTCTGTCTGTACTGTATCCACTTTAGTGTCCATAAACGCTCGGTTTTTGGGTCGACGGCTTATAAAAACATAGTTCTGGGTTTTTTAGCTTGTTTGCTGTACACCCCCTGTTGCTGTCACATAGCAGCTTTTAGACATTGTTTTTTTGTTGTTGTTATAAGTAAGAAGAGACAAGGAGGCAGCTTCTCGCAATACAAAGTCAATGGAGAGGGTTGACGGTCGCTTTCAGATTATGCCGCTATATGTGAACGCTAAGCGGACCGGGACTACTTTTGAACCAAGCGAACTGAACTACAAGTGTGAACACACCCTAAAACTTTCAAATTAGGACTATATCTTGAGGAATTTGTATAAAACAGTTTGAAAAGATGCTATCAAAACAGTGTCTATCACAAACGTAGTCTCAGAGGTCACGAACTGTTGGCTGAACGTCTGACGCATACGGCACACTTTTCTGGAAACACTTCAGGAGTTTCGAAGGCGCGATCTGATTGGTTGAACTCTACAGGAAGTCCGGGAGACGTGTGTGTCGCGTTCTCTACCGCCTGGAAACAAATGCTGTGACGCCAAAACCCCTCGTGGAAGAATAAAGCCGCTGTGTTTACAACCGTGACAATGAGCGCTTACCAGGGTCGACTAAACGCTGGATTTTCAAAAGTATGTGAAGTTCGCGGCTCCATTGTTGTAGTAAACTAGCACGAAGTTCTTGAATGAATAATTTATTAGATGCACGCCGGTCTGTTATTGTAGGGACATAAACATTATATCTTCACACCCCTAAACATGACGCGGAACAAAACTAACTGTGATTGGTTGCGGTCAAACGTCAGTCAAGCGTCCATCCACTCGGACCCTCCTGATGGCGGAAACTAGGTCACGCGGACAGTGAAGTGTACTTCGGGCTTTAAGAGGAGTCAGTGTGTGTACCGTTGTGTGTTGTGTGGCAGGGCTAGGCCTGCGGTATAGATGGCAATAGCAGTGAGCACCACAGCTTCAGTTTCAGACACAGGGAAGTGCTCGACGGCGATCTCCTGCAGATGAACAGGTAGCAGGTACAGCGCCACACCGGTCAGGTGACTTATCACCACTGGGGTCAACACTGACAACACGCCCGGACCCGGCGGCTAAAGAGAAACACAGGAAACAAGCGTCACGCTACGAGCAACTGGAATACATCACTGATACATTAAACATTAAAAGTGAAAGTCAACACCCAGACAGTAACAGAGTGCCGGCCCAGATCCGGGATGTGTGGATCCACGTGTGCCAGATGTGGGCCGGATCTGGGCCGACTCTATGTTGCTGTCTCGGCATGTAACAATTGTAGTGAAGCAGAATGAGAAAAACTAAAAGCCGAGGCAGAATTGTATTCATCTGGAACTGACTGGATCGTGAAAAATGGAGCGAGACCTCAATGTAAGAAACTTGACTGTAAACTGCTCACCGACCAGAGTTATTTTAGTTTTATTAAGATTTTGAATTCGTTTTTATTTAATTCTTAGTAATTATGTGCTTTGGTCATTTTATTCGTTTTTTTTGTAATATTGCCATTTAGCTTTAATTTATTTTTATTTAATTTATTTATATGTGATAAGTTTGAACTTGAACTCAGTTTATTGCCAAGACAACATTTCTAATTTTCGTTTAAAGTTTTAGAACTAATATTTATAATTTATTTTATATTGAATTTATATTTAATTTCAAATAAGTTAACGATAATAGCCGTGTCACCAACACAAACTCCAATCCAAACCTTCTGTTTCAAACGGTCATCATTATTTTTTTATTAATGCCATAGGCTTTATTACATAAACATTATACATCATTATTTACTGTGTAAGATCTTGGCAACGTTTTAGAAGAGCATCATATGTAATGTATTTTGTATTCTCTCATGTTGTACTTCTAGAGACTGATGCATTTACAATTCTAATAAAGATTTGTGCAAATAATATCTCATGTATAGCCTGAGTTCTCAATTCAGCAATGAGTGATTCTCAAGCCCAAAAGACAGAAGACACAAACTGTCCTGAAGTGATCAACAAGAGGAGATATTACTCAGTTTGTCTACAAATATGAAAGATTGCAGACGCTAAAAACAAGATTTCATCAAGATTTTGAGAAGTCATATTCGTATGATATAAATGCTTTCTTGTTATTGATGATGAATAGATGAATGAACTTTACAGTTATTGAACCAAACTGAATCAACACTGATTTCACCAGAATAATGACTATTTACTATTGTCTTTTAGAGTTTGCATCACTAATTTTTTTCCTCTTTAACACTGTAAAGCTGCATCTGTATTGTATAAAGTGGCATATAAATAAAGGTGACTTAACTTCTGATGCTGAAGAAGCATCAGAACAACAGGAGAGAACATCAGTCTGTGAGTGTTTACTTTCTCATTTGATTTTAGCGCGGCTCTTCGTTACTCTGTTTACCCTGGTAAAAACGCGCGTGTGTTTGTTTGTGTCGTGACTGAGTTTCGCTGGCCAAAGAGTTGGGCGTGGCCTGCTGTATTCATTAACAGGGTATTAGGTGTGTATAAAACTGGTTAGTGCACTGCGGCAGCGGTCGCGGCTGCCCTCGTGTGAAGCCCTCATCGTGTGAAGACCAAAGAGTGTAAAGACAAGCGACTCTACCTGTGCGACTCCACCGAGCAAGGACACCGACAAAGCACTTGAGTATTAAATTGTTCTTGTTTATTTATTGTTGTTTCCTTTCTCTTCCACACACTTCTCTTTTAATCTTTCTGTTTGTAAGCTCCTTTTCACTATGTGTTTTCAAATCTCTACTATTACTAACATACGTAAATCAAACGTCACACGTCAGAGGCGGTGCAATCCTAACAATCTCCGTACCCTTCCGGTGTCTTCTAATACTTTATTCTCTTTTCCTATTGGTCTCTGGAACTGCCAGTCCGCTGTTAACAAAGCTGATTTCATTACATCTTTTTCAAGTCATTCAGGTCTCAGTCTATTGGCCCTGACTGAGACCTGGATCAGACCAGAGGACACTGTCACACCTGCTGCTCTCTCCACTAACTTCACTTTCTCACACAGCCCCCGTCTGACCGGAAGGGGTGGTGGTACTGGTCTGCTCATCTCAAATGACTGGAAATTTGATCCTTTACCACCTCTATTTGACAACAGCTCATTTGAATCACATTCAATTACCATCACTAGTCCTATAAAAATCCATTTTGTAGTTGTATATCGTCCCCCAGGTCAACTTGGCAGTTTTTTGGAGGAGCTTGATGTGCTACTCTCATCCTTCCCAGAAGATGGTACTCCTCTTGTAATTCTTGGAGACTTCAACATCCACCTAGAAAAACCTCAGGCTGCTGATTTCCACACCCTGCTTGCATCATTCGACCTCAAACGAGTATCTACTGTGGCTACTCACAAATCAGGTAACCAATTGGACCTCATCTACACGCGCTACTGCTCTACGGACAATACACTGGTCACTCCACTGCACACCTCAGATCACTTCCTCCTCACTCTCAACCTCAACCTGCCTCAGAACACAACACACACTCCTCCACAGGTCACCTTTCGACGAAACCTACGCTCACTTTCACCCTCTCACCTATCCTCTTTGGTCTCATCCACACTTCCTCCACCTGATCAGCTCTCAACACTTGATACTAACTGTGCAACTGATACTCTATTCTCCACTTTAACATCCTGCTTGGACAACTTCTGTCCCCTTTCCTCCAGGCCAGCCCGCGCCACACCCTCTGCCCCCTGGTTAACTGATATTCTTCGCGAACATCGTACTAAACTCAGGGGTGCAGAGAGGAAGTGGCGCAAATCGAAAGATTCGACAGACCTGGGTCTTTATCAATCCCTTCTCTCTTCCTTCTCTGCTAATATCTCTACTGCTAAAATGGCTTACTATCACAACAAAATTATCAATTCTTCTGACTCTCGCATGCTTTTCAAAACCTTCTCCTCTCTTCTTAACCCTCCTCCTCCTCCTCCTTCATCAACCCTAACAGCTGACGATTTTGCCACATTCTTCATAGAAAAAACAACCACCATCAGCGGCCAATTTACCAATCCACAAACTGACACACACATTTTACCAACAAACGCACACATTCTACCCTCCTTCTCTCTACTTTCAGAGGCGGAAGTCTCTAAACTTCTTCTTTCCAATCGCCCTACTTCTTGTCCGCTTGATCCTATCCCCACTAATCTACTTCAAGCCATTTCTTCCTCAGTTGTACCCACACTCACGCACATCATAAACACCTCTCTTCACACTGGTACCTTTCCCACAGCTTTTAAGCAGGCTCGAGTAACCCCACTGCTTAAGAAACCCAATCTAAATCCAGCACATCTAACAAGTTACAGACCGGTATCTCTTCTTCCATTTGTCGCGAAAACACTTGAACGAGTCGTTTTCAACCAGATCTCCTCCTTTCTTACACAGAACAACCTCCTGGACGACAATCAGTCTGGTTTCAAAAGTGGACACTCAACTGAGACTGCCCTGCTCTCAGTAATTGAAGCTCTCAAACTGGCAAGAGCAGCTTCCAAATCCTCAGTCCTCATCCTGCTGGATCTGTCTGCTGCTTTTGACACAATTAACCACCAGATCCTCCTGTCAATCCTAAAGATGAAGGGCATCTCGGGAACTGCACTCCAATGGTTCGAGTCTTACCTCTCAGGTAGGTCCTTTAGGGTGTCGTGGAGAGGTGTGGCATCTAAGACCCAACATCTAGCTACTGGGGTGCCTCAGGGCTCAGTGCTTGGACCACTCCTCTTCTCCATCTACATGACATCACTAGGATCTGTGATTCAGAAACATGGCTTTTCCTATCATTGCTACGCTGATGACACGCAACTCTACCTCTCATTCCAGCCTGACGATCCGACGGTAGCTGCTCGTATCTCAGCCTGCCTGACAGACATTTCTGGCTGGATGAAGGACCACCACCTTCAACTAAACCTTGCGAAGACAGAGCTACTTGTGGTCCCGGCCAACCCAACACTTCATCACAACTTCTCCATTCAGCTAGGCTCGTCATCCATAACTCCATCAAGGTCAGCTAAGAACCTTGGGGTTGTAATTGATGATCAGTTGAAATTCACAGACCACATTGCTAGAACTGCCCGGTCCTGCAGATTTGCCTTGCACAACATTAGGAGGATCAGGCCCTTCCTTACAGAGCATGCCACACAACTCCTTGTCCAAGCACTTGTTTTATCCAGACTGGACTATTGTAATGCTCTCCTGGCTGGTCTTCCAGCTTGCTCTCTTAAACCTCTACAACTGATCCAGAATGCTGCAGCCAGAGTAGTCTTCAATGAGCCGAAGAGAACACACGTCACTCCTCTCCTCACACAATTGCACTGGTTGCCAGTTGCCGCTCGCATTAAATTCAAGGCACTGACGTTTGCCTATACAGAACAACCACTGGCACTGCTCCATCTTACCTAAACTCATTACTTCAGACTTATGTGCCATCCAGAAACCTGCGCTCTGCTAGCGAATGTCGTCTTGTGGTACCATCTCAAAGAGGCACAAAATCTCTTTCTCGGACCTTTACCATGGCTGTTCCCTGTTGGTGGAATGATCTGCCTAACTCAACCAGAGCTTCTTAGTCAGTAGCCACTTTCAAGAAACTGCTGAAGACATATCTTTTTCGGCAGCACTTGATTCAGTAGAATTAACACTTTCTCTTCTCTTCTAATTCTAATTCTAAAAAAAAAAAAAAAAAAAAAAAAACTGCACTAAAATTGAACTAAGAGGGGTTATACCACTTACGTATTGTTGTCCTACTGTTAGTTTAACTGCTTCTATTGTTCTCATTTGTAAGTCGCTTTGGATAAAAGCGTCTGCTAAATGAATAAATGTAAATGTAAATGTTAACTTGTAATTTTACTTTCTTTGCTTAGACTTTCGAGAAGTTAAGAGAGTGCAGAAACTTATCCCACTGTCCTCATCAACATATTTGTCAATTATCAACATTTAAATTCTATTAATTTCTTTAGGTGTAAAACTAAGTGGGAAACAAATGACTCTGTGTACCTTAAAATAACAGGAGACTTACTCGCTCTGCTTCACTGACTCCATCGACCGCGGCCAGATCCGGCGTTCCCAGATGAACCCAGAGATCCAGCGCCTGAGGGGAAGTTAAGGATTCACACACACACATCATCCTATTCTGGTGAACAATAGTGTTCGGTTCTGAATTATGCCCCATTGGCTTTGTTCAGAAAAAAATCTTAAAAAGTTGCACCACAATAATTATCACACAAGCAAATTTCCAATCTAGGTGCGGGAAAAAAGGTCCCTTGTGTAATTGTGAATAGTGTAGAGGATCATGAAGCCGGCTCACACTGAAGTCCACTACAAACCAGGCAGCTTTAGTCAACTTGGCGAATACGCGGGACCAACGTTCGCCCTCGCCCGATCATGTTGATTCCTATTGAACTGACTAGATTTTTCCAAGGAAAATTTGACCGCACCTTTATACAACAAAATACAAAACCAAAATGCTGGATTTTGGTCAGCATAGATAATTCTGAATGGTTCCTAATAGAGAAAATTTAATTATATCCGCACTGATTTGATTGAACTGTACATTCGATTCAATGATTGGTTCATAATTGCTCAATGTTTGTTTACATTGCCATTTATCAGTAAGAGTTTCTTGCCTTCCTCGTGTTCATTTAGTGGAGTCTTTGAAAAGTAGAAAACAGACGACACCGTGCAAAGTGCAAGTTTATGAAAACGGTCTACGTGAAAACAACAAAACCGTGAATGTCATCGTGAAAGACGATGACGTCATGCACATGCGTATGACGTGTTCAGTCTACAGTGTTTCATCGCCATCTAGTGGCCTGGCAGCAGAATACAGCGTTTTTTTGTCAGATCCGTGTGAATGAGGATTGTTTTGACAATGGTGTCATATGAAACAATGTGCTCTATACACAAACAACACCAGACATAGAACAGAGCAAACTGAGGGAAATAATTACACAGCAAACTGATGAATCAAACAAGGAGCAGGTGACGGAAATCAATCAAACAATGAGTAACTATGACAACGAGCATAGAACATATTTAGAAACCAAGACAACTGAAAGGAAACACAGCAAACAATGAGTAAAACTAAAGGGCTGTTCACACGACATGGTTTTCATGCTAAAAACAGGGATGTCCCGATCCGATCACGCGATTGGAAATTGGGCCCCATCACGTGGTTTCAGACTCGATCGGAATCGGACGTTACCTCCCGATCAGGACTCGGATATATGTAAATTACGGGTGTAATGGTAGATGTATTCGTAATTATTGAACCGTTTCGGTACGAGGCTTCCGTTTCGGTACGCATACAAACAGTGGTTAAATTGGCTTTTATAGGGAGGGGGAGCCCGTATTTATGGTGAATGGTCATCATTCAAAATCGCGCCGTAAAATGACTTAATGTGTTTCTACACCAAAGAGGCTCCTTTTCCAGTATTAATGTGTAAGGTAGGGTTGAGTGTGTATTTAAACAAAGAGAAATACTTTACAATTCACTTTTTTTTTTTTTTTACTTTTAATGTTAACAGACAGCAATGGATTTCACCCTCGGGAAATGTATGAAATTGAACATGTTTGAAAATATTGTTTGGCAAATATCTTTTTAAAACAAGAAAAAATTTTGATTTAAAAGAATCAGGGCCAATATATAATTTATCATAATAACTGGACCCAGACCTTACAGACGGTTAAAAGCAAGCACAGACTTAAAAGGATACTCGAAGCAGTAAGATGACAGCCAGGAGGCCAAACGCCGGCATATAGTAGCCAATGGACACAAACCGAGAGAGAGAAGGCAGGAGGTAGAAGAAATATGACTGATGAAGACGCTCCAGGAGATTGTTCAGTTTACGGGCCATTCCCTCCAACAATCTGAGGAGGTGAAAGAGAAGAACAACAGATCAGGATGGATGGTCAATTTATCTGATTTCCCCAATACTGGCTTCAACCCTGATCCTAAAGTAAGAACAATTGCCATAAAACAGTGTTTGACTGCTTAGCATGGGCCATGGCTCTCAAAAGTAAAACGGTTGTGACATCAATAGCGAATTTCTTGTGTAATACAAACTAGGGGTGTGCAATTCAAATATTTGATCTGTAATTATTAGTCGTCATTATTCAATTTATATGAGCCCGAATTTCCCAACCTGCCAATGGTGGTGGCGTCCATCTTGTAGTGTCTGAAACTGTTGATGCCCCGGATAGAGGCGGCTTCGATGTGGTATCGCAGGAAGAGGCCGTGATCGCCCCACGAGCGTCCACACGCCTGCTTCAGCACCATCAGCATCATGGTCTGAGCCGCGTGCGTGTAGCCCTCCGCCGTGTCCCAGTCGTTCCTCTGGAGCTGTGGAGACACGAGCAACAGCGATCCTGACGTGTTCAGCAATATGTGTTATGTTGTGTGTTTTTACACGAGATTAACATAGGCAGAGTGATTTTTGTAGAGTAGAGCCTGTGGTCGGGTTAAAGATGGGCTATAAAACCTTAACCGTTTCAGGGCAGTGTATAGTGATAAGGTGCGTCCCAAATCACATACCTGTTCACTATTCTACGCCATTTTATAGTATAAATAGTGCGAGTGGTGCGTTCAAATCCCAAAAGAAAAAGTGCTCTTTAAATACCCGGATGATTCACTTATTTAACCGGAAAAAAACGACGTGTGGAACATTAGACACAGTCACAGCTTTAATTACGTATGGAGGGGGAGGGGCATCAGACTCCGATGTTGAAAGACAAAATAAACGTATAAAGTTCATTCACTACACGGTTGAGTAACTTACATAGTGTATTAGCATATACAAGCGTCTTATTGCTAGCTAACCGTTTACCACACATATAACTAGGGTTGCACGATATATCGGCCACCATATCGGTATCGGCTGATATATGTTCATCTTTAATGTTATATTTATGGGCCTGATCAAATTTGGCCGATATATTAAAGATAAATAATGTATTATTTCCTTCAGCTGAAACGCTTCAGATGCGCACTGTTAAACATGATGGGTTTAAATTGGTTGAAATATGATTGAAATCACTTCAAATAGAAAATACAGTTAAGGGCAACATTTGCTGTCATATAGGGTACATACACTCATGAGAACATCATTATAATTGTGTGTTTGGGACACGACTTCTACTGTTTATAGCCTCCAACACGCAGCGTTTCTGTAACTCTCCAAAGCACGTGGATATGAGGCACTCGATTGCTAAGCATTGTAACACCACATCCTTAATTATGAATATAAGTTCTATCTAACATAACGACAGTGTAATGGAAGACAGTTTAATTTCTAATCTAACTCGGGCTTCCCCAGTGTGTCCCACCTTCCCCTGGATGGTGCAGAGCACTCCCAGCTTCTGGCAGAAGGCGTAGAAGAGGTTGGCCAGGTCCAGGTTGGGCAGCTGCCCGTTGAGCCCCTCCAGGACCAGGTCCAGGCTGGTGATGACGTCACTGCTGAGCTCCAGCGAGAGGGCGGCTTGAATCGACCCGGCGCGGCCCTGCAGGGGCGAGTACTCCATCCCTGAAGCAGAGAGAGAGCCGGGACAATGACCACAGACACAGCTGCCGATTCACTCCTTGAAACGGCTAGAATGAGTGCAACTGTGAGATTAGTAGGGGTGTGGCGAGACCAAAATGCGACGAGAGTGAAAAGGTGATTCGCGATATCGCCATGACGGAGCGCGAGGGTGAAATTAGCATCGAATATGCCACCGCTACATTCACATTACACTGTCGTTTTGATTACAAATGAAGACCATTGTAGACTATGGTAAACGCCTGCTCTGCTCATCCAGCATGAGCTGGAGTCGCACACAGCGCAGCAGGAACCACAGGTCACCGATCGCATCGAGTACGTGCAATCGCGAATCCGAAAGTGATGCGCAAAGTTATGCTGCATGCAATAGCCTATCTCTGGACTGTGTGCTTGTGGATCTGGTCTCTGTTTGCACTTTCTCAGAGAGTACTTTGATTATGGTTGCACTTGCACTTATTGTTTGCACTTAATAAACGTATTTATTTTTGTTATTTATACTGTTTTTATTTCTATGTTCATTTTGTGGAAAGGAGTTCAGTTAGGAGGTCGCACACACAGCCTCAATCAGAAGTACTGGAAGCTCATAATGTACAGTTAGGTCTGTAGAGACTGTCGTAGATGTTTTCCTAACATTAACTACGTCCTATAATATCTATACCCTAGCGCGTCTACTCGTCGACTACAGCTATGTTCCCCACCTATACTCAAACTTACTTGCATACTAACTTGCTTGCTTCCCTAAACTGTCCTGCGGCGCAGAAGTGATAACAGACAGATCTCAGCAGACGTCCTCCAAATGCTTTAATTAAGGCCGGGAGATCTTTCCGAGCAGTTCTCAGGAAATCTCCCAAAAAGAAGCAAGGCCGGTGGATCTCAGACAAAACCCACTGAGAATCCCACCAGTAAACACGAACACAACAGTTTTTTTAGAATAGGGGTATGGCAAAATGACACACCTTGATTGGTTCTTCATAGACAAGCCCTCTTGTAACCAGGTAACCAAAAGGTTTCAAGGTTGGACATCTGTCTAGTTTCATTTCCCATATATGTAATTTTTACAACCAAAGTCATGAGTTTTCACTAGTTTCGAAAACTGAAAGCCTAAAAGGGAAGTAAGGTAAGATTTGGTCATAATATTAGACCCAACGGGAAAGTAGGGTGAAAGTTTATCATAAGGTTAGATAATCTAAAGGGCAGATTTTTAGAGACAGAAACATGATTAGTTCTAGAAGATAGTTTACTATCTTATCTATTAAAAATCCTCCATAAGACTCATGTGAAATCATACAGGAGAAAAGCCAGTCAGTATGGTGTGTGGCAAAGCCTTTTACAGTGCTTGTATACTGTTGTCTTTCAATGCATTTGATCATTCTGAACTGAAATGACATTCATTACACGATTATTAGTTAAAACAGACAATTCCAGTCATGAATTTTGTCATTGAGGATTTCTATAATTCTGTGCAAAAATCTCGTCTCGTTCTCGTGAAGATAAGCGTTTCGTCACACCCCTATAAAAGAGGTAATGTTTCATGAGATGAAGCCTGTGTCTGTGCACACCTGTAATGTTGGTGTGGTGGTATCCCTCCAGCCAGGCCTGCATGCCGATCAGATCGTGCTCGTTCACCAGGAAGATGATGTCTTTGGCCCAGTAAACCTGGTCTTTGGGGAAGAAGTGGATCAGTCAATTATTTAAAAAAGAAGATCAATCTCGTCATTGCAGAACATTGTGATTTTAACAGGGGGTGTTACACCTAAAGCAGACTTACCAAGAGGCACAGACTCAAATGCTTTATATAACCTTATAAAACAAACTAAATCTCTCTCTCAGAATTCACTTCCATCTAGGGAAAACCAACCATGTATATAGGCAAAAAAAAGTCCTAGAACGGTTGCCCAATCAAAGCTTATTAATCCTATTATTAATCATGCTGAACTGTAATTATTGTGGATATTTTGACAATTTTTAGTTTATCAATGCAAACGCAACACATTATTTTGCAGGGCTTGGCCACTTGGTGGCACAATCACAAACATAAATAGGAACCACAATTATTTATAATTTTCTTGATTTATTTTTTGAACAAGTGCGGGGAGATTTTTGGAGACTGTATTTACCAAAAACATCAAACTTTGAATTCCCCAGTAAATGGCCTAATTCCTTTATATTATATCTTGAACAAAATGTCCAATTTTCTAAATACTATGTAAGAAGTGATTCATGTAAAAACTGGTGCCAATCAAACACCAGGTGGTGCAATAAATATGATAAACACACCAAAGTTAAGCACATTTTTCAGTGTCTCTTTTTTAATGCATCACAGAAATGTGGATATTTTAGGGCCCATTGCAGTCGTTTTATTCTTGACAGTCTACGTCTAAAACTAAAAGCTTTTAATATTCAGATGCTTTTCATTAGATTAAGGGAAACATGTCAGTCAGTCAGTCAGAAATCAGAGCTTTCTCAACTAAAATACCACATCATACACATTATCTACTACTCGATGTGTATTTAAATGTTTTAAACCTTGTACAATATGATACATTTCTCCGTCTCACTCTCTCGAAGAGCCGACATTTATGTATCCTTTTTTAACTGTTCAGATTTGCATTTACATGTATAGTAAAGATGGTTTTAGCTGAATATGTCCATGTTCTCTGATCAGCTATTGTACATCAAGTCCTCTTATTTAAGGCGGTAATTCAAAGTTCCAATTAAAAGGAAAGATTTTGATCCCCCTTTTATATAACATTTCATATTATTGTTTAAATTAGAAGATATTTAGAGAAATATTATTATAATAAAAAATTATTATTTATTATTTTATTTAGTTATTAAAGGCATACTTGTTAAATGTAAACTATGAAGGGAAGAGGATTACATTTACAACTTGATTCTCATGTAATTCGACGGGCTTTCGTCTTAAGCCCCGCCCACTTCCGGCTGCACCCGAATACACATACAGGCCCCGCCCACTTTCCCAGCGGCATTGAGATCAGCACAGACACTCAGGCTCTGTTTACAGCTGGTGTTAGGATGCGTTTCAGCCGATCGGATCACTAGTGGATGACACTAAACACAGCTGTAAACGGGGTTTACATGTTTTGAGCTTGTCCACTTCCGACCCAAGTTTGGTTTGAAGATGATAAACCTACCAAACACAATGTTCCTCACCATTCCTGATCTCTAACACACACTCACAGCGTTCGGCTGGTCTTGTGTCTGTCAGAGCAGAAACTAAAGCTGAAGCTCTGTGTGTGTTTCTGTCGTCTCCGGTCGTGTTCATGTGTGAATTGTCGAGCTTCTTTTGTCCCTTAGACTGATAAATCTGAAGAAACCTACACATTTACCCACCCATAGGCCCTCTCCTCGAAGAAATCAGGACAGAAGTGGGTAAAAGTGGACAGAAGAGATGGATTTAAACACCAGGTGTGAATGAGAACGTGTCTCTCGTCTACTTGTGATCCGATCCACCAAAACGCATCTAAATATCGAGTGTAACCAGGGCCTCAGTTATCTCCCAGTGTGAGCGGTGTCTTACTCCTGAAGTACTGCGCGAGCGCCAGCAGGAGGCCGACCGCCTGGTTGTTGCTGTGTCCGGGACTGCAGGGGGCGCTGATGACGAGCGCCTCTGTGCGAGGAGCTCGAGGAGCGCGCAGGATCCCGTACACATTCGTGCCTCGAACCATCTGGACAAAACACACAGGAAAACAGCTTTTATTCCCTTATACCTCATTACTGAATCATTCGTGTGACTCTAAACATGAAAGCAATGCCAGTCTTGCCTTTTGTTATGTAAAAAAAACAAAAGTAACAAAATTATTGGTAACACTTTATATTAATGTGTCCTTGTTACACACGTTACATGTAATTGCTATAGTAATAACTATAACCCAGGCATAATTACATCCAACTAACCCTATAGGAAGTACATGGATTTAATTATTATTACTCAGTTCTTACATCTATAATTACACTGTAACAGGGACACATTAAAAGAAATGTAACCGAATTATTTAATGCATAATATTCCCCAAATAAACCCCAGCTTAGAGTCAGTACAGGTAATTTGCATGATTTAGGGTTAAGCCCGTGATAGACTCACATATCTTTCCTTGTTCTCGTCGGGGAACGGCAGCTTGCGGGAGAAGCTCTGGGTGAACACCTCCAGTCCTCGAGCCTGCATCGTCTTCACTAACCAGTCCACCGGCATCCCTCTGCACACACACACACACCAGTTACGCTCACTCACCACACACACATCGGCTCATTTAGAGTCCGCGTCAAATCAACAATGGTCAGTTCTTGCTCTGAAACTCTGCAACCTTTTACAGTCACAAACAGCACTATTACACACTGCACGAAAGGAGACATCCAAAAAAGCAGAATTATACAGCAAGCACTGGTGTTGCTCAGACACTGCGATGGTCTCCATGGTCGACTCACCCTGCCTTCCTCTTGTGAGCGCCGAACTCCTTGGCAGTGGCCAGCGCTCGCTCCCCAGCGGAGAAGCGCTCCTCCACCATGGTGGAGCCCATGGCGTTCTCCGACATGTACGTGCGCAGCGTGAAGGGCTCGAACGCCAGGCCCATGAACCACACTATGGCCGCCAGGTAGCACACCATACTGAATAAACACAGCGAAGAGAACCACATGTGGGACAGGAAGTGATGACAGCATTTCAAAGGCAAATCAACTCAATGAAACAAGAATAGTTACAATAAATATTTTTACATTCATAATACCATATTTTACATTCGTCTATCTGGCAGACACGTACCATATGGGTGTGTTGAGGCGGGTCAAGAGGTTGGTCAGGGCTTTTCTGCGATTCGGGTCAGACAACAGACCCATGGTGATGATCTACTGCTCTGCTTCAATACACACCTAATGAATGCGAAACAAATATCTCCATCTTAAAGAATATGGAAACACTGTATAATAGCCTTTACAGTGTCTTCAACAGAAGGTGTTTATTCACCTTTATTGCCCAGGAAATAAAAGACATCTTCACATGGTAATGTTTTATAGCAAACAATATGTTGAAATAGGACATTTAGTTTAAAGGACAGAATTCATAAAGGTGTTTAAAACCATTATATTTCCACGTGTTTAAAACCAACACACAAAACGACTGAGGGGAAAACAAGCAATTTGACTCGAAAAGCTGCAGTCCAATGTTTACACATAGTGAACCAATGCTTTAAAGAAAGAAAAACACACATTGATAATAATAATAATAATCGTGTTCTGCAGATTTGATTCATGCTCTGTAACTGACCCATATGTCCGTGTAATGCTTACAATAATGTTTTTGATTGAAGTTATTATTATAACGTATTAATAAATCTATTAAATGACGATGTCAAAGCTAATAATGAAAGGGAGTCGATTAGGCAACTAAAACACCAGCAGGAGACATCCACAGCAAATGCATTGAAATGAAGACATTATTGCGATTAAAATGACCAGAATGTTCTCGTTATTAAGGTAAATTACCTGAAGTATCAGTGGGATTTATTCATATGCTGTATGAATGCAGACACTAGCTCATCCCCTGCGAACATACATTTTAAAAGCCTTTAGGACAATCACAAAATTTGTGTTGGCTTTCAGATTACCTAAATAATGTTAACGTTCCTTTATATCGTGTCCTTACCTTGCAATATAAAACATTACAGTTCAGTTTCATCTGCAGCTGCAGTAATTCATTTACTCACACTGTTGTTCCGTGTTTCTGCCGGAAGTAATACGGTGCGGACCAACTTCCTGCGAGCGACCCTAATGGGCGGGGCTTAGGAAATCGGAAGATTCGGGTTAGTTTTGTTTGTTTATTTTTTCATGTTCCAGTGTGTCAAAAATTATCATTATTATTATGGTGCATATAGGTTTAAAAACAGTGCCGCCCTAAAAATTAATAAAGCCATCAAATGAGAGTATTTAAAACGGCGAAATTTATAAATAGAGGGAATATGAATGATAATAAATATTTTTACAATGTTACAATGGGCAATTATATTTTAACTTTTAAGGGATAGTTCAGCCAAAAAATTAAAACTGTGTCGTCATTTACTCACACAAGGCGTTTTCCTTAATTGTATTAGCTCATTTCATTCCTCAAATCAAGCCTCAAAATTGCAGACATTTCCTTCAATAAAAGAGGAAAGTTTCTCTCATGGTTTTATTTGGGAAATCTTCTCAATATGTGCTTTCAAACACTAAACCAATTTCATTAATGAAATATACATATTTTTAATTATCAAATTCATTATAATGAAAATTACAAGACTCATTTTTTTTTACAGTGAAGTACAGAATAATTTTAGTATAATTACAGTAGACTATCACACTTCATAATGCACAGTTTTATCACAGATTCATTCCAGCCATCATTCAATAGAAAAAGGAAAAAAAAAGTCAGAATCACTGCTGGATCCATTTATTTCACGCCAACATTTACAAGTTATGTTTTCATTTATAAACAAACATGTAATCAAACCACCAACTTCCAAAGTTCCCACACAATGAGATACACAACGACAAAAGCAAAGTATTAATGTGTATTAATCGATAACATGCACAAGTTACTCTCAATCCTTTTGCAAATTCATTCAATAGTTCATATGACAAAGTGCCACACCCTCGTTTCATTAAAACCCCTAAACTGCCATTGTGTTATCCGTCCTCGATCGAGCCCTCGTCGCTCAGTGCCAACGTTTCAAACCTCAAGTGTTCACTTTACAAATGCAAAGAGAAAAACTGGCATTTAATGAATGTTAAACCGAGTCTTCAGACACAGGACTGACGAACTGTAAAACTGAAGCCCAGTGCTAGATGGTTATATCCCAAACGCCAGCTTCCATGGTCATGATCGAGGTGTGAAATCAACATCACTGTGGAAGGAAGAAAAAAAAAAAGATGTTAGATACGCAACTCAATGTTTTGATGGTACCCAGGGGGCACAGGCGGTTTAGCAGACATGGGCTGCTGTAAAAGGTTGTCATATGCTGCTGGAAACTTGCAATTAGGGTCAAAACAATGCTACCTCAAGTTCTGCTTTAACTCCCCCGAATCACCCAAACTTGCTAAAAAGGTTTAATTATATTCATGAATCCTGAGCCATATCTCCCTGATACTTTATGCTAGAAACAAACTGAACACACCTTTCAAAAGAGTGGAAGATAAGCGTTCATCTGATGCCTTGGTTGTACATGTAATTAGAAAGTAAGAGTTAACCCTTGTGCATTGTTCAAATTCACTACCCTTTCGTTATGTTCGTGGCTGAAAACAGCCTCTACTTTACACTGCTGTAAAAATGCATCAGATAAATATTTTTTTCAATTTGTTTTGCATAAATATATTAATCAACCTCAGTCCTGATCAAAACTACTAAATGTAAAAAAAAAAAAAAAAAAAAATCACGATTTTAACTCTTTAATTGCCAAATTCATAAATGATGTCACTGATTTGGGGGGGAAAAAACACACAAACTGACTTATTTTTAGTATAAAATGTGATTGTGGACTGGATTTTTTTTATCCTTTTATCACAGTCTTGGACATGTCAAAGATTAGAAACAACATTGGTTTTGATGCATTGTTAGTTTTTGTGCAGCAACAGATTTGAACTTTTTCTCCCTCATTTACTGTTCGTGGCTGTTTTGGCCCCATTGACTTCCATTATAGCCACATTTTTGGATTGCAAAGCCGTGACACCATATAATCATGCTTTTTTGATTGTTGGTGGTTTTCCCTGTTGGCAAGAGGTAAAATTTGTAATTTTTACTGTTGATAATCAGGTGGCACCATTAACCCTTTAGATAGGCCTGTGCAAAAAAAAAAGCCTCGTTTCTGGCTTTACATGGAGTTATATGGAGTATAATAGCATATTAATGTGTGTGTGTGTGTGTGAGAGAGAGAGAGAGAGTGTGTGAGAACTCACCTTGATGCGTCAGACTCCACTAGGGTCAGTGGCTGACAGGAATATAGCATCAAATGATCAGATAAAACTCACCACAGGCTCAGAGAGAGTCGGCGTAAAGTGCCGGAGGAGGCAGAAGATCAACGTCTGCAAACTGGAAGTGTTCTGCCTCTCTGTCACGAACACAGAGAGACAGGACATTATCACACACACACACACAGACTGCATTTCTTTGAAAGATATCAAACTCAGATTCAAACACAGAATAGCGATAGCATGAGTATCATTACTAGCAAGGAATCGATGGGACAAGAAATAGTTACTATCACTTACTTAGATCATCAGTGCTGACAAAAAAGTTGCAAATGTTCAAAGAAAGAAATATACTATACATGATTTGCAATAAAACGTATAACTATGAATAAAATAACACCTTATATCGATAGTCCACTTTAGACATACTATTAACTACTAGTAAATGTCAACTTATTCCACTAACCTGACCCTGGACATGTAGTTACTTATAGCTAGTGGAATGTGAAAAGAGAAATATCGAAATAAGGTAAAAGTCAAAAACTTTGAGAGTCTTTTTGAGCTTCATGTCTAACGCATGACCTTTCCACATTAATGAACACTACAACACTTAATCACTACTGGATATTTGTGTCCTCAATCAATCCTGTGGACCGACCGGAGAGTAACACATGATTCTACAGCGGTGTTATATCCCTGTGGTGTGGAGCTCACTGTGTGTGGACGTCTTCAATGCTCCAGTCACTGAACGTCTGATGAGCAGAGGAGGTGCTATCGACTGAGGAGAGAGAAGAAACAAACATAAAGTACATAAAGCTCAAGGCAGAGACAGCAGAAGTGCACACTTACAGATCTCAGGCATAGAGGCCGCTTTAACCTGACTCCTGCAGATAAAGAGAGAGAGACACACGAGTGTAGAGATCTGTGTAAAGTTCAGGTGAACTGAGGCCATGTTTATGAAACGTAGTTCAGGCTCACGAGTTTTCAGCAGAGAGAGACAAGGAGTCATCCTCATACATCCACTCTTCACTGTCATCCGTGACTGGAGGAAGTCAAACACAAAGAAACAAAAAAGTAATACACACCATTTTACTTTTCATTGACATGCTTCTATAATAACGGCCCAAAATATTGGCAGCCTTGCACTTTTTTTCAAATCATCCACAGTCTCTTCCAGAAACTGCTATCCACATGTTTCTTCTGTGTGCAACTGAACAAAAACTATCAAAAATAAATCGTAATTTCACAGAAAATGCTAAAATGGCCCAGACTATGTTATTTGCACCTTCCCAAATCCATTACATTTTTAAAACCGTAATATCCTATACTAAACCTAAACTAATCTTGACAAACTATATATCATTTGAAAGCTTACAATCTCTAGTTTCCAGATGTGGTGATTGATTTGCAGAGGAGCCGTAATTTAAATATATCAATTTGCAGCAAGAATATTTTCATACTCCTAAGGCGTGTTCAGACCTTTATTTTGAAATAGTGATGAACATGAAAATCATGAAAGAAGGGTAGAAACCTCAGTTTGTTTTCATGCCAAGAGTTCAAAAGATAGCATCCATTCAATTATTTTAGAAAAAAAGTTATGCGTTTCTTAGAGGATGAATTCATATCAAAATCTGCCAAACTTCTCATAGTACTTCTGAATAGGATGCCTACTTCATAAATTGTATGAAAATTGTGGAAATAATGGTTCATATCACTCAAAACACATTTGGAAATGGAGGCGCCCTTATATGGGCAGTAATGGAGTCTGTGCCCTAGTGGAAGCGTTCGGTACTGCGCCCAAACACACACTCACTGAAAGCTCATTTTTTGAGATATCAACCTAAAATTTTAAACAACTTGTTCAGATTTTTGGCTTTGGTTTTTTGCAGTTTTAGAGTCGCCCAGGTTTTGAAAATATATATTTTATATAAAATATGAATAATTTATTTTTTTACATTGTACATTTTCATAAACTCAAACTTCTATAACTTTATTTCTGTTTCTACAAAAATCTGCCAAATGTCTTTAAAACGAGACCAATCTTAGATCTATATTCCAAAGCATTCTTGAATTACAACCATTTAAGTTCGAAATGTGCATTTTCATGTATATAAAAAAAAAAGGAGGGGGGGGGGGGGGTGCACTTAACAGGTTAAAAAAGTAGTTAAAATAGATTAAGCAAGTACAGTGGGAGGTTTTGAGTCTTATTTACTTGTTCAACCAGTTTGAGAGCATGAACAAAAGAAAGAAAACTAGAGAAATTGTCTGAGATGTCGTCAGACAAATAATTAATAGTATTATCAAGAAACTCAAGGCTCATATCTGCCTTGGTTCTCCTGGGTTTTGCCCTTTGATTATGGTTTGACTTTTTACTGTCACCACTTTTCCCTATTAAACATGAGGCTGCAACTGGATCATGACTTTGATTACGGTTTGACTTTGACGGATGTCATAGAAATGAATAAGTAGTGCTGTAAACCGAGTTCTACCTGCCGCTAAGTTGTCTCGCTTCCCTTGTGAAACAATTATTTTTCAGTGTAAACTCCCAAAAAAGTCAATCCAAAACTAATGTTAAATGGCGAACATGTTGAAGGTTCCCTGATAATCACTCACTCACACTCTTGGATTTATTATGCTCCTCTGATGGGAACTCACTCACATACAGTACATACTGCGACTTGTTATTCATTGTTGCATATTCGTTTGTTTTGTCGTCTATGGACCTAATAAAATGAATTATTATTGAAATGTAGTTTTAAAAAGTTTGACCCCGACCCAAGCCGATCTGAGAAAGCACACAGGATTATTTCACCACCAGGTATTAAAGAAAGTGCCAGGCTGCCAACACACTTACCCACGGCTGGATAAAGAGAAACAGAAGACTTACAGCTACTGGTGAACACCGGATTCTGATGAGACGACCTGCAAACATCAGACCGCTTACAGTGATTACTCTGACATGCTGTAGATACAGTGTTAAAAGCCTGTACTGGATTGCAGTGTCTGATTTGAGTCTATGAAACGAGTACGTGTTTTGAGTCTATGATACGAGTACGTGTTTTGAGTCTATGATACGAGTAGGTGTTTTGAGTCTATGATACGAGTACGTGTTTTGAGTCTATGATACGAGTACGTGTTTTGAGTCTATGATACGAGTACGTGTTTTGAGTCTATGATACGAGTACGTGTTTTGAGTCTATGATACGAGTAGGTGTTTTGAGTCTGTGATACGAGTAGGTGTTTTGGGTCTGTGATACGAGTAGGTGTTTTGAGTCTATGATACGAGTACGTGTTTTGAGTCTATGATACGAGTACGTGTTTTGAGTCTATGATACGAGTAGGTGTTTTGAGTCTATGATACGAGTACGTGTTTTGAGTCTATGATACGAGTACGTGTTTTGAGTCTATGATACGAGTACGTGTTTTGAGTCTATGATACGAGTACGTGTTTTGAGTCTATGATACGAGTAGGTGTTTTGAGTCTGTGATACGAGTAGGTGTTTTGGGTCTGTGATACGAGCAGGTGTTTTGAGTCTATGATACGAGTACGTGTTTTGAGTCTATGATACGAGTACGTGTTTTGAGTCTATGATACGAGTAGGTGTTTTGAGTCTATGATACGAGTACGTGTTTTGAGTCTATGATACGAGTAGGTGTTTTGAGTCTGTGATACGAGTAGGTGTTTTGGGTCTGTGATACGAGTAGGTGTTTTGAGTCTATGATACGAGTACGTGTTTTGAGTCTATGATACGAGTACGTGTTTTGAGTCTATGATACGAGTAGGTGTTTTGAGTCTATGATACGAGTACGTGTTTTGAGTCTATGATACGAGTACGTGTTTTGAGTCTATGATACGAGTACGTGTTTTGAGTCTATGATACGAGTACGTGTTTTGAGTCTATGATACGAGTAGGTGTTTTGAGTCTGTGATACGAGTAGGTGTTTTGGGTCTGTGATACGAGTAGGTGTTTTGAGTCTATGATACGAGTACGTGTTTTGAGTCTATGATACGAGTACGTGTTTTGAGTCTATGATACGAGTAGGTGTTTTGAGTCTATGATACGAGTACGTGTTTTGAGTCTATGATACGAGTAGGTGTTTTGGGTCTATGATACGAGTAGGTGTTTTGAGTCTATGATACGAGTAGGTGTTTTGAGTCTGTGATACGAGTAGGTATTTTGAGTCTATGATACGAGTACGTGTTTTGGGTCTATGATACGAGTAGGTGTTTTGAGTCTATGATACGAGTAGGTGTTTTGAGTCTATGATACGAGTAGGTGTTTTGGGTCTATGATACGAGTACGTGTTTTGAGTCTGTGATACGAGTACGTGTTTTGAGTCTATGATACGAGTAGGTGTTTTGAGTCTGTGATACGAGTAGGTATTTTGAGTCTATGATACGAGTACGTGTTTTGGGTCTATGATACGAGTAGGTGTTTTGAGTCTATGATACGAGTACGTGTTTTGAGTCTATGATACGAGTAGGTGTTTTGAGTCTATGATACGAGTACGTGTTTTGAGTCTATGATACGAGTACGTGTTTTGAGTCTATGATACGAGTAGGTGTTTTGAGTCTATGATACGAGTACATGTTTTGAGTCTATGATACGAGTAGGTGTTTTGAGTCTATGATACGAGTAGGTGTTTTGAGTCTATGATACGAGTACGTGTTTTGAGTCTGTGATACGAGTAGGTATTTTGAGTCTATGATACGAGTACGTGTTTTGGGTCTATGATACGAGTAGGTGTTTTGAGTCTATGATACGAGTACGTGTTTTGAGTCTGTGATACGAGTACGTGTTTTGAGTCTATGATACGAGTACGTGTTTTGAGTCTATGATACGAGTAGGTGTTTTGAGTCTATGATACGAGTAGGTGTTTTGAGTCTGTGATACGAGTAGGTATTTTGAGTCTATGATACGAGTAGGTGTTTTGGGTCTATGATACGAGTAGGTGTTTTGAGTCTATGATACGAGTAGGTGTTTTGAGTCTATGATAAGAGTAGGTGTTTTGGGTCTATGATACGAGTAGGTCTTTTGAGTCTATGATACGAGTAGGTCTTTTGAGTCTATGATACGAGTACGTGTTTTGAGTCTATGATACGGGTACGTGTTTTGGGTCTATGATACGAGTAGGTGTTTTGAGTCTATGATACGAGTAGGTCTTTTGAGTCTATGATACGAGTAGGTCTTTTGAGTCTATGATACGAGTATGTGTTTTGAGTCTATGATACGGGTACGTGTTTTGGGTCTATGATACGAGTAGGTGTTTTGAGTCTATGATACGAGTACGTGTTTTGAGTCTGTGATACGAGTACGTGTTTTGAGTCTATGATACGAGTACGTGTTTTGAGTCTATGATAAGAGTAGGTGTTTTGGGTCTATGATACGAGTAGGTCTTTTGAGTCTATGATACGAGTAGGTCTTTTGAGTCTATGATACGAGTAGGTCTTTTGAGTCTATGATACGAGTACGTGTTTTGAGTCTATGATACGAGTACGTGTTTTGAGTCTGTGATACGAGTACGTGTTTTGAGTCTATGATACGAGTAGGTGTTTTGAGTCTATGATACGAGTACATGTTTTGAGTCTATGATACGAGTAGGTGTTTTGAGTCTATGATACGAGTACATGTTTTGAGTCTATGATACGAGTACATGTTTTGGGTCTATGATACGAGTACGTGTTTTGAGTCTATGATACGAGTACGTGTTTTGAGTCTATGATACGAGTAGGTGTTTTGAGTCTATGATACGAGTACGTGTTTTGAGTCTATGATACGAGTAGGTGTTTTGAGTCTATGATAAGAGTACGTGTTTTGAGTCTGTGATACGAGTAGGTGTTTTGAGTCTATGATACGAGTAGGTGTTTTGAGTCTATGATACGAGTAGGTGTTTTGAGTCTGTGATACGAGTACGTGTTTTGAGTCTATGATAAGAGTACGTGTTTTGAGTCTATGATAAGAGTACGTGTTTTGAGTCTGTGATACGAGTAGGTGTTTTGAGTCTATGATACGGGTACGTGTTTTGGGTCTATGATAAGAGTACGTGTTTTGAGTCTATGATACGAGTAGGTGTTTTGAGTCTATGATACGAGTAGGTGTTTTGAGTCTGTGATACGAGTACGTGTTTTGAGTCTATGATAAGAGTACGTGTTTTGAGTCTATGATAAGAGTACGTGTTTTGAGTCTGTGATACGAGTAGGTGTTTTGAGTCTATGATACGGGTACGTGTTTTGGGTCTATGATAAGAGTACGTGTTTTGAGTCTATGATACGAGTACGTGTTTTGAGTCTATGATAAGAGTACGTGTTTTGAGTCTGTGATACGAGTAGGTGTTTTGAGTCTATGATACGGGTACGTGTTTTGGGTCTATGATACGGGTACGTGTTTTGGGTCTATGATACGAGTCTATGTTTTGAGCTTTATATTTCTATCATGAGATGTAAAATAGAACTTCAGATCGGTGACCATACGTGAAGCTGAACGCTCAGACCGCAACATCTACGGACACAGAATTACTTTTGAATGTTGACTTTTTTCATTCGCTATAATGATTATACATAATAGCCACAAATGTAAACCTATATATATGTATGATGTGCATATCTTAGAGAGCAGGTCGATGGCTGATGTGTGTGAAACAATTTAACAATGGGAATTAATAAATGCACAGCATTGCTGCAATCAAATAAATATAATTTACTAAAATTACTTTTAAAAAATGAATCAATGTTGATAAAATAATGAAATCATTTGATTATAATTTGTATATTAGTGAATATGAGATTAACATGACACAGGAACTAGACCAAGCGTTTGAAACCTAGAATTTAAAGTTTCTCTTTCATATCCACCCAGTGAGAGCAGAAATAAATAAAAAGGCTTCACGGGATATTCATCTTGCAGTAATTTTTCTATTCTACTATTCCTCAAATGTCAATTAATACAGATTTACAACACAAGGTTGCCAACAGGGGTGTAAATCGAACGTTTTGTAGCGATACGATACAAAATCGATTCTTTTAGCCAGCTATTCAATATGTGCCAACAGCTTAACTGTGCGTTCACACCGGACACGAATAGCGCGTCAAATTCACGTCTAGTTTGACGCTTGACCACTGTGTTCATTTTTATGTTGATCGAGCATTCATCGGGAGAGTCACCTCTCTGTATTTGCTCTGGAGAGCAGAACAGCGGCGTAGGGATCATCGACGCCGTATTTGTGTCCACCAGACCCTTCGGAGGCGAACCCAGTTTGGCAGTTTCACCATTTGCTCGCTCCAGGAGCTGCGTCTGGATGACGGCCGCTGTCAGCGGTACTTCCGCCTGTCCCGTGCCCAGTTTGATGACCTGTTGTCCCGCATCGGAGCGAGGATCACCCTTGCCCTCACACACCTAATATGTCATTTATTTTTGTGTTGATGATAAATGGAGCCAGCCTCCAAAAGTGATTAACCTGTCCTGTGATTTTTCTCTCTCTCTCACACAACACTGTCCAGACACGAACTTACGCACTATAGTATGTTGGTTGTTTTTACATTATAATAATATTTCATATAATCTAGATATGGAATAAATAGCATTCAATACAAAATGAATGTCTCATATATTGAAATCAAGTTTTATGTGATAAAATATTTGCTTTGTTGTGCATTAGAACCACACAGGGATTTAGTCATATTACAAAATAATTTATTGAAGCATCCGGATACTTCACCACGTGACAGCAGCAAGCAGCTAGGCTCCTGATTGGTTAACGCGGCGCGAATTGACGCCAAAGTTCAGATTTTTAAACTCGGGCGGCAGACGCGAAATCGCGTCAAACCCGTGAATGCACAAAAAGCACTTAATAAAATCATTCGCATGACGCGCGTGAGCGCCAGACGCTCAATTCATACCATTCGCGCGAACTTGACGCGCTAATGAGGCGTATTCGCGTCTACCGCGCCGCGCTCTACACCTCATTCGTGCCGCAGGAATTTTTTTACGCGCGTAACGCGTCTTTGCATTGACATTGAAATCACTCGCGCCTGACGCGTCCGGTGTGAACGCACCATATAGTAATAGTAATATTATTAACCTGATGTTTTGTCCTGCAGTTTACATTTACTTTAGACACAACTGGTATCTGATATCTGTGTTTACAGATTTCAGATTTGAAAAAGGAGTTTGTTTGCGAAAAAAAATCTTGCATATTTGTGCGTTTACATGTGAGCAACAAACTCCGATGTGTCAGATGTGTGTAAAAAATAGGATTTTTTGCCCCAGTGTAAACACAGCCAGAGACGCCTAGCGTCAGAATAAAGGTGTTGCATCAATACATCGTATCATTAGTCTTTGATCGTAACACCCCTAGTTGCCAATCCATGGTTAACTGAGCTTTATTTCATATGCATGATGTCATCGAGTGTGTCTGGGTATGGATATGCTGTCCGCCGAGAGCTCGTTCACTCTTTACCTGCTGCTGAAGCTGAGGTTATCTCCATCGGCCTGGCCTCGTCCGGCGGCCTGCGACGCCTTCTTCCCCAGCTCCAGCATCTCCTTAATGTTCAACTCCACATTCATCACGGAGATGTAGCCGTCTGCACACACCACAGCAGAAGGAAGACCGTCTCCTGTCAAAGCCTCAGAAACTAAAGCGCTTTCACAGTAGCTCCTGAAGGAGATTTTTTAGGACACTGGGATGACTTTCAAACAGTGGTCAACTTTACTTTAATTTATCTTAAAGGGGAATGATTATGAGTTCACTTGTCTAACTTTAGTCAGTGTGTAATGTTGCTGTTTGAGCATAATCAACATCTGCAAAGTCACAACGCTCAGAGTTCAAAGCAAAGGAAGATATTTGCTTTTACAGAAAACTCTTTTTAAGGACTACAACAAACGTCTGGTAGGGACTACACGAGCTTCCTCCCGGGTTAGTGACATCACCAACTGCAAAATTTACTTATAAAACGGTTAGTTCCAGTCCTTGATTCTGATTGGTCAATAGCTGTGTTTTATTCATGATAAAACACGGCTATAACCGCTTCACCCAACGGCTCTATGCATCACTACACAACACCCCTAGCAACCACTCTTAGCAACGTAAACATATGTTTGTTCTCATTGATATTGTTCATTGAAGTTTATAGAGTAACTTTCGAGTAAGCGAGTGTACCTGCATTTACAGTAGATATAGCATTTTCCTTCAGGTCAGTCCTATATTCATAATACAAAATCAGTTTGAATGTTCGCTGCGATATCTTGTCTTTTTAACAGTAAAGGGGTTTTTCCGTGATAGCTAACTTAGTCATTCGTCAGTTGTGTCTTCCTTATCCGTGTTCACAAGAGTCCTTTCAATGTAAAAGTCTTCTGACGGACCGACTCACTCATAAAGACAGTACTTGCCGCCATCTAATGGTGAAATAATGTAATGTAACTTCTGTTGCTGTTTACGGTCAGGGACTACTTTTTCCAGCGGAAGGAAGGCTTTTAGTGATTTTACTTCATGAACGTTGCATAGATGCATATTTTTCGGCTTTAATATTTGTATTGTGTGGTAACCGTTTTATAAAAGCAATAAGGTACGACATGCTTTGCGTCGTACCAAACGCCCTTCAGCCGTGACTTACAGCATACAGCACTAGCCTCTCGTATATTATTGCTTCCATAAACCCCGCCCCCGGGAACGCTACTCATAGATTATCATGACAGAATATGCTAATCAATAACTAGAAGACAGTTAACTCAGCAACTAACCATTCAGAAACGTCCTTCTTGAGTCTCTCCATCTTTGTCCGACTCCGGTTTAAACATAAAAGGCTAAAAGTTTTTGATATTTTCAGTGCGTATGTGTGTGAGGTAGTCGGAGCTACTAACACACACACACACACAAGCTCTTGAAGCTCCGCCCTCTGTCCCGGGAGCAGCAGCTCATTTGCATTTAAAGGGACAGACACGAAAACACCACGTTTTTGCTCACCCTCAAAAAGTGACCATTTTAACATGCTATAAAAAAATTATCTGTGGGGTATTTTGAGCTAAAACTTCACATACACACTATAGGGACATCAGAGACTTATTTTACATCTTGTGAAAGGGCATTATAGGACCCCTTTAAGGAGTGGGGAGGGAAAAGAATACACATCCAGTTTCTGCTACAGTATAAGCCATGACGAGAAGATGTTCTCACATTTGTTGTTGGCGTCTCTGGCCAGCCATTTGCCCTTGGGGCAGTTGACCGTTCGGATGATGCTGATGAGATCCCCACTTTTGACGGGCAGGTCGTATTTGCGGAGTTTGCTGGCCGCCAGCACTCGGGCGCGATACATGGGCTCTTCCAGTCCGGTGATCTATTGGGGAACATGGGAAATATATCAGGACCTGGAGAAGTTACACTAATGTACGTCACTACATTAAAGATCAAAGCAAACGGCATCTAGAGAAGTGAGCGTGTGCGATCCATCTTTAAAGTAAACACCAGTCAGTTTGAAACTATATCTATATTAAGTTATGCATCTGAATTCACTTTAAATTTCTTGTGCAACATGTTTCTCTTTTTGTCCTTCTCTTTCTGCTCTTTCTTCTCCTTCTCCAGACGCTGCTTCTCCTTCTTCTTCAGCTCTTTATCCTCCTGGTGTTCAGGGCTCAGCATCTTCTTTCTGAAACAAACACACATTTTTTTAGCAGGTCAGTTTCTATGAGGAACAAGCTTTGCTCAGTCTCAATTGGTAAAAAAACAGATTGGCTGTGTTTTTAGCAATGAAACATTTACATGTGTTACAAGTTACGCATAGAAGCGTAAATCTCATGTCCCAATAATGAGACATTATACGATATAAAATAATCATATTAAATATAATTAAAATTAATCCAGTTATTTTAAAGTAATAATTATATATTTTTCTTTGCTCAGACAACATTTTCACTGGCCTCAACACAAAAGCCTGATATTTTATTATTAAGATTAAGATATTTATATTTTTACTCCAATAACTTCAATTCATAAACACACTTTTGCTGGAAAATGATGGAAAACAAGGCAAAACATTGCCGACTGATACATATTAAAACACATTCTTACCGAATCTTGCGAGACTATAACAAGTCGTTTTTGCAAATTCAGCAATATTTCTAGATAATATCTTTGTGACAAATCAACAGAATTTGAAACAATGAAAAGTGTGTCACAGAAAACTAAACCTGATGTACAAGACCAATGAATCTAATGGCAATGCATGGCTGGGCCGAAGGGCATGTGACCACACTATAACCTGTCCCGATGAGCTATTGTCATGACTATAGTGTGCACTAGCGCCCGCTTTTTAGCGGCGTTGGTTACGGAAGTATTTTCTTAATTTATTTCTCCCATAGGGATTTTTTTTTAAAGTCTTTGCTAAAGCGTTATAAGCCATGAACCAAACCAACCAGCTTCGAGAATCACATTACAAACTTTGATTTGAAGCAAAAACACCAAGTACAAAAAGTACAAGACCGTGAACTTAACGGCTTTAGTGAGAAAGAACTACAATCCCATGAAGCATTGCAGACAGCATAACTCCATTAATAATAAATTAATATAAAAATACTTTCAAATATTGTGAAAAAAATATTCACACACCATGTATTTTAAGTTTATTGCAAAATGCGCATGTATATTGGAATATATAAATATCTTAATAGCGTAGGGAGACCGACTCGATGCTCCATAGAACTGGCCGGATCCTTTGGTGAGTTTTGCTTGTTTCGAGCCTATTTTTTTTTTTTACAGTCTATGGTTTCGAGACTCTGATTGGTGTAATTTTCTGCACAGCATCATGGGTAATGTAGTTTTCACCACCATACAATCTTAAAAATAAGCTGAAATAATGTGGGCTGACGGCTTCAACAGAAGCAAATACCATCGATTAACAACCTCGTAACTCACAGCAGGGCTGAATTGAAAGCTTTATAAGCTATCATTAAAAATCTATTTCCCTATGGAGAAAATGGATAGAGTTTTTGCTTGGGAAACCCGACTGTTGAGCTCTATAGTGACAATATATAAAACAAAAAACTATAGTACAACTGTGACTACTTCTGCTTCTGTGACAAGGGTTCATATAATGTAGGGGTGTAACAATATGTCGTGTCAAAATATATCGCGATACAAAAATCCAACAATATGTATCGTGGATAGTGACAATATGTGTTGTTTAGTTAATAGTAAAATTACTGTGTGAGAAAAAACAAATCACGTTCCTCGTAGCTCACAGCAGGGCTGAATTTAAAGGTTTATAAGGTTTCTGTAAAAATCTATTTCTCTTTGGAGAAAATGAATACTAGTTCTTACTTGAGGAACCCATAAAGCATGTTTTCTCATAATTTACATCAACACGTTGTTCTCAAATTTAAACCTAGCTAAATGTAAGTCTCCATTTCGTCACAATCTTGTCCTCCCTCATGTGTTTTTGAGTTTATCATTAGATTATTTGATGGCATTTCTTCCCACATTATAGTAATGAGATTTAGTTTTCACAGATTACAGTAGAGTAAATGAACCTTCAGTCAGAAAACCGATATCATGATACCTTTCGTGATGACTGTGGCCGTTGTGATCTTCAGCTGCATTAGACCTTCACATCGGGAGGGGGAAAACAACACAAACTAAAGTCTGCACTGCAAAAAAATACTTTTCTCACTCTGTATTTTTGTCTTGATTCCAGACCAAATATAAAAAAGATCTTAATTCACGAGGCATTTACTAAAGTAGTGAAATGCAGTAAGATATTATATCTTATTTTCTGGGGAAATAATCAAAATCAAGTGAGTTTTTGTTTAAAACAAGCAAAATTATCTGCCAAAGGGGTAAGAAAAAATTCTCTAGTTTCTGTTTGAATTAAGATTATTTTTCTGACCTCATTGGTAGATAACTTAGCTTGTTTTAAGCAAAAACTCACTTGATTTGGATTATTTCCCCAGGAAACAAGACACAATACAGTATTTTATGCCATTTTAGTCATCTAGTAAATATACCTACAGTAGATGGGGTGCATTTACCAGATGAGTAGTACATTTGGACTGGTATATATTTGGACTGGAAACAATACTAAGAAAAGCATTTTTTGCAGTGTAGTCTTTACAGCATTTGAAAACAACATTTATCATGAGTTTCTTGACAACAGCAGAGAAAACAAGTCCTGACAAACCACTGAGGGACATGCCATATATTCTTCCAAGTCTCTTCTTTCTGTCAAACAAATCAAGAGATCAATAGAAATAATGTACATCATTATTAGCATTGCTCAAGTTGGCAAAGACACATTCACAGCATTAGCACTTCGTCCAGGATTCCCAGAACAGGCTTTCCATGAACACCATTTTTAAGGATGTTTCCGAGTATCTTTTCAAGTACCTATCATGATATATCAAACAATCTTTCACGTAAATTAGCAATTCTTAAATAAATGGCAATTATAAGAAAGAATCGCTCACCACATGGCCGTTATCCGCATATGGGTCTGAAGGAGAAAGCGCATCAGTCATTGTCCTCCACCCATTGACTAGAGATGCACTGCTAGCATAATACTCACTTTTAGGAGCTGCTCTACTCTTGAACGAGTTTTGAGCAAAAGAAAATTTGGGAACAGTCTCCACATCCTCATAAACATTGTCAAATGTCCCATGCAAACGCCTTTCCTTGGAAAAACTGAGGGGAAAAGAAGAACATATTGATGAGATGAAGTCTGATCTATCGCATTACAGAGAAAATTACACGGCAATATTTAAGATAGGAGTTTAAACCGAATTCTCATCCTTCCCTCGGGTCTAAGAGGTCTAAGACCACAGGACTTTTGTCGCACTTGAACCACGAAAACACAGACAAAAATTATGGATTCGATGAGTTTTGTGGTTGAAATTTTAAAAAGTAACAATCCTTTCCTCGCGGCTCAATTTGACCCCCATAGGATTTAAATGAATGCGAGGAATGCTTCATGTATGCTAAAAATGCTCAATTCAAACTAAAAATGCAAAAACTTTACCAAAAAAATATTATATAATGTCTACATGTGTATCTGAATGCACACTGAAGAGAAACTGACTTTAGGACCCAGAGGAACAGCTCATTTGCTCCATATAGAGCTATAAGGCCCTCTAGAGTCATGAAATATCATGTTATATTATTAATTTTTCTCACAAGAGGTCGGCAAAGACACCCAATGTAAGATATTTTGAGCTGAATTAAAAGGGTTATGCATGAAATTGTGAGTTTAATTTAAGTTGAAAGAATGTGAAGAATGTGCTTAAATTACTATTTATTTATTGTTTAAAGTGATTTAAAGGTAAATAAAATATAAAATTAAAAAAATATATAATAATATCACAATGAAATAAAATAAGCTTTCTGGACAAAAAAAAAAAAAAGTAGTATAATTTTAGGGCTTCAGGTCATTTTGACCCGTGAGGGAAGGATACAATTTACCATATTTAATTCATATTTCCGGAAGATCCCACATAATGAGACAAATGAAAGGTTTACACTGGTTGCTGGTGTTCAGTGTGTGATCCGTTCATCTTGAGGTCAGAGGTGGCCAAGACGGCTGCGCTGGTGGCCTGAGCGAGAGCGTCTCCTGACGGCGTGTCCTGTGCGCCGGCGTCCCCGGGGGAACATGTGACCGGGCCGTTGTGTTCCTCTGGCAAGGAGTCGGGGAACTCTGTGGCCTCCAGCTCCAGGGCTGCCAGGTCGATGGCGTCGCTGTCTGCCGCTTCTGCCGCAAACACGTCAAAATCGGGGAATTCGGGAGGAGGTAAACTCGTGTCCTCTAGTGGCGCATCAGCGGGGGCAGAAACCTCAGGCTCCGGTTCTGGGAAAACAGAGAACAAGACTGAAACCAGCTCCCGAACGGACATCATTCTGGGTGGATGAGCTGCATTTCAAGCTGAAGATAAGACACATTAATGCACAAACTGATATTTTGCACAAACCTCCTATAGTTAGGCTAATAAACCATTTTTTTCGTATATATATATATATATATATATATACACACACAAACATATAGACTACCAGTCAGTTACCAGTTAAGGAGTTTTTTTATGTTTTTGAAAGCCTGCATTTATTTGATCAAAAATACAGTAAAAACAGCAATATTGTGAAATTATATTACAATTTAAAATAATTTTTCTTGATCAAAGCAGAATTTAAACATTTTTTTTTAAAACCTAATTTTTTTCTGATTAATTGCAAATTAAGAACACTTAAGTTTTTATATATATTATTGTGCAATAATTAATCTCCAAATAAATGTAGAAACAACATACAGTGTATTTTAAATACTTGTTTAATGACGTATTTTTAAGAATGAAGGCCAGTATCACTAATAGTATATACACACACACATACAAATAAAAGAAAAAAAGGCTTTCAAAAACCTGAATAATTCCTCTTAGTCAGAGCGCTTCATCATGAATACCCCCTAATTTTACTTCTCATGGCTTTAACCATGTTATTGTTGTACTGAGGTAAATTGCTATATGCACAAAAATCAACTCTAAAAAGCTCAAAAGTAGTGATGTGTGTGAAAGAAGTTGTACAAACCAGCAGTGAGCGCTCCAGTGCCGTGTCGTGCAGCCTTGTGTCTGTGGAGGTCCACACGCGGGGGTCGCGGCGGCTTCGAGGGCCCCGGCCCGAGGGACGCGGGGTCAGGGAGAGGTTTGCGTGGTCTTCCGGTCGGCAGGACTGAGCCGAGCTCCATCACAGCGGCTACGGCACACACAGGCATGTGTCAATGCACTCACGAACTAACAGGACAGCCTCCACAGGACCAATACAGCCTTAACTTCACAGCTCGTATCATGCACAGTGAAACTGTTGAGTTCATACAGTACAGGTCAAAAGTTTGGAAACATTACTATTATTAATGCTTTTGAAAAAAGAGTCTCTGCATTTATTGATCAGAAATACAGAAAAAAAACATAATATTGTGAAATATTACAATTTCGAATAATGGTTTTCTATTTTAATATACTTTTTAATATAATTTATACCTGTGATCAAAGCTGTATTTTCAGCATCATTACTCCAGTCTTCAGTGTTACATGATCCTTCAGAAATCACTCTAATATGAGGATTTATCATCAATGTTGGAAACATTGTGCTGCTTAATATTTTTTCTTTATAACTGTGATACTTTTTTCAGGATTCATTGATGAATAAAAAGTTCAAAAGAACAGCATTTATTCAAAATAGACAATATAAATCTTTACTTTTAATCAATTTAACATCCTTGCTGAATAAAGGTATTAATTTCTTTCAAAAAAAGAAAAAGATTAAAGCGTAATGATGTTGAAAACTCATCTTTGATCACCAAAATAACATATTAAGTCTTCATGCCTTAAAATATCTTGAATGTAACTCGACACCCTTGCCTCATTTAGTATACGCGGTTCTATGAATATGCAAATTAGCCCCGCCTCCACTCACTCAGCTCAGAGATCCACTCGCTGACGATCACACGTTGATCTGATTGGTTACAAGGTCGTTTGTGACGTCAGAAACACCAGCGATTTCAAACCGTGTTTTTGAGACTGTCTTTGGTTTTAAGCAGAAAATACTTATGAATTTAGTACACATGGCTTGTCTTAAAGCGCATTAAAAACACCACATAGACACATAAACAACATTAAAAGCTGGATTTTCACCACAATAGTATATTAAAATAGAAAACCATTATTTTAAATTGTAATAATATTTCACAATATTACCGTTTTTTCTGTACTTTGATCAAATAAATGCAGGCTTGATGAGTATACGCCATTTAGAAACAGTATAGTTTGGACCGGTACCGTATGCATCCGTGTAAAAGACTGCAGAGTTTGCGACTCACTGTGTGCCGCTCTGCTGCTCTTCAGTGGAGACGAGGTCTCTGGACGGTCAGCAGGAGATGGAGGACTCTCGGGGGCTTTGCTGATGTAGAAGCCCTTGGGTCGGCCACACACCAGCAGGCTCTTGTGGGACAGCTTCCTCTTGGCTTTCTCCAGCGTGCTCAACACATGCTGGTCAAAGAAGTGGCTAACACTCCCCGTCCCAGAAGACGAGTCCGTCAGGGACGATCCGTCGCTCGGGGAAGGAGTAGCAGAGCGCTCGAGACTCGCACACGGGTTTGACTCTCCGGTCTCAACACTAAGAGTACTTTTAAGACCATTTTTACCCATTTCTTTGCCACACGCTGAAACTTTGGTCAAGCTGAAAGGCGTAGGGAATTGCTTCCGGATGCATTTGAGAGGTGATGTGATTCCCTTTGAACAAGGAGCTGAAGAATCATGCGCTGGCTCGTTTGAAAGCGGCAACACGAGGGGCAAATGCCGAACTTTGAGCGACTGCCTGTTGTGCCCATCCTCACCAGACCTGCTGACTTCAGATGTTGTGTTGGGAAAGCTTGGGAAAGATACAGGCCGTCTTCCTGAGGCTGTTTTCAGGTCTTCTCTGAAAATGGCCCGGGGTAGACTAGGGGTCTTGGTTTCCACAGCTGAACTCCAGCTCATGGTTATCGGACCAGAGCGGCCCACGCCGGCTGTCGGGAGGCGTCTGGGTCTCTCGGGAAGCACAGGTCTGTTCCTCACCTGGAGCTCTTCCTGAAACTTGGCCCTTATGGATCTGAAATTGCTGCAGGCTTCCTATAGTCGACATGAAACGCAAACGGTAACAGATTTAATCGGTTAGTTGTCATACATATGCATGTAAGCACCCACATATCAACACATTTCAAGAGATAGTGTAATATTCAAGTAGGCAAACACATCCCTTATGAAAATTAACCTTGGTTTTACTAGTACAAATAAAACCAAAACAACATGGATACTGTAGTTAAACCACGGTTTCACAAAAAATAAAACCAAAAAAACATGGTTAGTATAGTTAAACCTTGATAACCACAAATTAATTATGGTTGTACTACAAATAATAATATTAAAAAACATGGTTAAGTGTAATTAAACCATGGTAACCACCACACATTAATCATGGTTTTGCTACACTAACCATAGTTTAACCATTAGGCTACTAACGTTACACTTTTACTAATTACAACCCACGTTTAATTTCATAAGGGATTGATTGAAATAGCGTATTTCAGTATAAAACATCAACTCCATAAACAAAATACACGTAGGCTATTTGTGATTAAACTACGCGTACTTTTTGACCCATTTAAACCCATCTATCTATTTGACAAAATAGGATCTGCTTGGCGTTTTTATTGTGTTTGTTATCCCAAACAATTTCTTTACCTGTTCCATCGTCGTTCAGTCTCCTTCTTGGGCAAGAGCAGATTATATAAGCATTATAATATCTTGAAAATAATCGCAAAACACGTTTAGGCAGCGGGGCATTGTTCTTATTGATTGATCAAACCGACTCTGTTGAAGGATTGGCTCATGAATATTAATCACGTTGCGTGTGGGTTGCACACCTGATTGGCTGAAATTAAGTAGCGGGCAAATGAAAGAATCCTACATTTACTTGACGACGTTCGAGGAGAAACGAAGCTTTTCTGAACTTTGAATCAACTGAACCAATGGCTTGATTCCCTGTTCGGACGCGCTGGAAACGCCACACCCTGGAGACCCCTGCTGGACAGAACAGTGTAAATGCAGACCAAACATGCATAACAACCAGACGTTTATTATGTAGCCTATGCAATCAAGAAACCATCAAATACGATTAAATGTCAAGTGTTTTTATAATATGAGTTATTTTATTAACTTGATTTGTTTTCTTTATAGAGAGCTTGCTTAATCAGGCTTTTAGCCACAAATAAAATCCTTATTTTTATTATAAAAAGGTGTCATTAAATATTTACAAATTTATAAGACTGATCCGAGATCAGGTAAAAATATAGACACTGGTTCATGGGTTAATAGAGATGGCGCCTATAGCGGGGAACCATTTAAATGTTTTTTTTTTTTTTTTTGCGAACCATTGACATTTGTGACTCACCGTTTTGAAACAAATTAATCGGAAATGTTTCGAAAGCGCCCATTACTAGGCTACATCTAGGCTATAATTTGCTGGTATAAGACTTTAGATTTGTAAATGTGTGCTGTGGTAAAAGCCTTAGGGTTAAAGAGTTATTCGTTTTTCTACAGATTTTTTATGTGTGAAAAGTGACATAATAATGGCCAGAAAACATGGAATGCAATCCGGTAATAATTACTGTTTATTTTCACTCAATGCCAGTCAACCCTAATTCTCCATGTAGAGCTTGTCATGTATTTGCTTAGAGGTGGAGCATTCGGGGCAAAAGTGACTAGAGTTTTTCCCCCCCAAATCCTGTCAATCATTAATAATACTGACAAACAGTATGTAGACTGGACCTAGGTCTCAGATCAATCTCTAACCATCTCAGCTATGTGCCGATTTTTGTTTTCTGTTTGCACATTTGGACTTTTTTTTGAATGTTTCAGTCACCATGTTTCTGCCAGATTTACTGATGAATCATCAAGCAACAGGTAATAATAGATACTGTACTTTTAGGAGATTTTTTCATGTTGTACTCTTCACATATTGTGTCTCTTCAGGGCTAATGCATCTTCGAGACACACCAGAGGAGTCGATACCCCCTCTCCTATCGACTGTAAACTCAAGAGCTGGACGGCCTGGTCACCCTGTAACTCATGTAGCGACAGGACGGTAAAAACATAATTTAGACACTCATACAAACAAACAAATATGGAAAAGAAAGTCTGTTTTTGTTCATTGTAATGAGGTTAAAATAAATAAAAAATATCTGTCCACTCTAGTGGACTTCATGCATTATAGGATTATTATTATTGCATAATTGATGCATTATTATTTGCTGGGCAACAAACAAGTGTAGCTCTAATGCAAACATAAGCAACATTTTGAGGTGATCTAATTGCGATTGTTACATAGCTGATGTGCATTGAACATAAACATTTAAAATGTGTTTAACATAAATATGTTTGTGATGTTTCACAGTTTCGCTTCCAGTACTTGGAACGGCCGTCTCAGTTTGGTGGTCAGCAGTGTGTTCACAGTCAGTGGGACGAAAGACTATGTCCACAAGAGGACGAGTGCCAACTCCAAGAGGACCACTGTGGGGACATGTTTGCTTGTGGGCCCGCTGGTAAATATTTCTGTCTGCCTTCTTTTCTACACTTTTGTCTGTGTGTATGTTAAAGGGGACCTATTATGCCCCTTTATACAAGATGTCTCGGGTGTCCTCAGAGCCCATTTTTGAGTGGAAGGAAAAACATGCTGTTTTCGTGCATGTATCTTTAAATGCAAATTAGCTTTTGAGTCCCCGCCCCCCTTTCCAGAAGAGGGCGGAGCCTCGGATACTCTGCCAAAAAGCTGAAAAAGCCGGCTTCTACAGCCCGTACTTCATTGTCCCGAAGAAAACCGGTGGGTTACGGCCAATCCTAGACCTGCACGTGCTGAACCGCTCCCTTCACAGGATGCCGTTCAAGATGCTCACTGCCAAACGCATTTTCGAATGTGTGCGGCCCCAGGATTGGTTTGCAGGGATCGACCTGAAGGACGCCTACTTCCATGTCTCCATTCTCCCTCGACACAGACCGTTCCTACGGTTTGCTTTCGAGAGGCAGGCATACCAGTATCGCTGTACGTCTTGCTCTGCGCCGATTCCGGGCCGTGCTCAAGAATCAACACGTACTAGTCCGATCAGACAATACCGCCACTGTAGCATACATCAACCGTCAAGGTGGTCTACGCTCCCGCCGTATGTCACAACTCGCCCGCCACCTCCTCATATGGAGTCAGAAGCATCTGAGGTCGCTTCGTGCCATTTCTATCCCCGGAGCCCTGAACTGTGCAGCCGACGAGCTCTCACGGCTTCAGCCCCTCCCCGGGAGATTGGCGACTCCATCCCCAGTCGGTTCAGCTGATTTGGGACCAGTTCGGGGACGCACAGATAGATCTGTTTGCCTCTCACGACTCGACCCATTGCGCCCTGTATTATTCCCTGACTGAGGGCACGCTCGGCACAGATGCACTGGCGCACAGCAGGTCGCGGGGGCGCAAATATGCGTTTCCCCCAGTGAGCCTTCTTGCGCAGACCCTGCGCAAGGTCAGGGAGGACGAGGAGCAGGTCATTCTGGTCGCGCCGTACTGGCCCACCCGGACCTGGTTCTCAGAACTTGTACTCCTCGCGACAGCACCTCCTTGGGCGATTCCCCTGAGGAAGGACCTCCTTTCTCAGGGACGGGGCAGGTTTGAGTACCCTACCACCAGCGGTGGTGGCTACCATCACTTCCGCTAGAGCGTCGTCCACGAGACACGTCTACGTGTTGAAGTGGAACCTCTTCGTCAACTGGTGCTCTTCTCACCGAGAAGACCCCCGGAGATGTTTGATCAGTGTCGTGCTTTCCTTTTTTCAAGATGGGTTGGAGCGAAGGCTGTCTCCCTCCACCCTCAAGGTCTATGTTGCCGCTATTGCCGCACACCATGACCCAGTCGAAGGTAAGTCTGTGGGGAAACACGACCTGATCGTCAGGTTCCTAAGAGGAGCGAGGAGACTGAATCCTCCTCGCCCTCCTCTCGTTCCCTCTTGGGACCTCGCAGTGGTTCTAATTGCCCTGCAGAGTGCTCCCTTTGAGCCTTTGCAATCAGTGGAGCTTAAGTTCCTGTCTATGAAGACAGTGCTCCTGGTTGCATTGGCCTCCATCAAGAGGGTAGGGGACCTGCACGCATTCTCCATTGACGAAGCGTGCCTGGAATTCGGGCCGGCCTACTCTCACGTGATCCTGAGACCCCGGCTTGGATATGTGCCCTAGGTTCCTACCACTCCCTTCCGGGACCAGGTGGTGAACCTGCAAGCGCTGCCCCTGGAGGAGGCAGACCCAGCCTTGGCACTGCTCTGTCCAGTACGTGCTCTCCGCGCCTATGTAGACAGAACGCAGTGTTTCAGGACCTCAGACCAGCTCTTTGTCTGTTATGGTGGGAAGCTGAAGGGAAAGGCTCTCTCCAAGCAAAGGCTGTCTCACTGGATAGTGGACCCCATTGCTTTGGCATACCAGCAGCAAGGTCGACCGGCCTTGGTGTGACTGCCCAATCCACCCAGAGTGTGGCGTCCTCTTGGGCTATAGCGCATGGCGCCTCGCTAACAGACATCTGCAGAGCTGCAGGCTGGGCGACACCCAACACATTCGCCAGATTCTACAATCTCCGAGTGGAGCCAGTGTCCTCTCATGTACTCGCTTCAACCAGCTAGTACCGGACCCGCTCAGGTGTCTTCGCTTGCTCGACTCTTCCACTCACATTCCACTCTTCGGACTGGATACGTGCAATATTCTCCTCAGGTGAGCTTCTCCGTAAGCCCTGAGTTCCTCCAGCACTCCTGACGTCGGCGCCAGTGTCAATTGCCTGTGCGTCGGCTAGGTGCCTCCCGTGTGCATGGTCCCTCCTCTGAGCGACCCCCACATGTGTATTTCCACTGTAAGCCTCTCTGAGCATGTGTCTTTCCCTTGGCAAGCCACCTTGCCACCCCTGGGGTTGAAATATTCCACCTTCGGCTGGACACCCTAGTGTTCTCCATATGCATCCCTCCGGTACATATGTGTATTCTCTAAGTCCCCCCCCCCCCTCTGGGTTGGCAGTAATTGCATATTCCTCTAAGCTATGGGATATGCTCCCCAGTGTACCTTGGTATTCCTGTGCTAAATAGGAGTCCTTCGTCCGTGCCAGTCCCACGACAGGGATCTCAGATTTACGCAGGGCACTGGAAGACAGCCAAGAAGGTGGCGTGATTAGACTGGTATCCCCATTCGTCGTCATCCGACGGCACTCGGAGTGACAACGAAAGGGAACGTCTCGGTTACGAATGTAACCCTCGTTCCCTGAGTAGGGAACGGAGAGGTTCGTCTTCCTGCCACTTTCCGCTGTACCGCGTGGATCGCCTGAGCTCAGTCTTGGCTCCTCAGCGAAGAAACATATCTGCATTCTGCCTGGCTTCCTCCTTTTATACCCACGAGGTGGGGCGGAGTTGCGCCATCCAAATTCCGTAGACCCATGGCATTTCTTTGCCATTGGCTCGTTTTGTAAGACTCGAAGTTGATAGGCTTTCTAAGCGAAACCCCATTCGTCGCCATCCGACAGAATGCCTCCGTTCCCTACTCAGGGAACGAGGGTTACATCCGTAACCGAGACGTTCTTCATCATGATGTAAGTTTATTATCAGCATGTGTTTTATCAGTGTAAACTTCTGATATATGGTTTTCTGAGTGCACAGAAAGCTGAATGTCATTACTGTCACTAAGTTCTCTCTCACTATCCACATACACACAAGGCTGTCAAAAACAGTCGGTTATGTCTGTGAACGTCAACAGCAGGGAAAAGAAATCGCATGTGTATATTAGATCTGTGTATTAAAGTGACAGCAGAGTAATATACAGGACCTACTGCTATAAATGCTGTTAAAATATGAATCAAACAACAAGAGAAAAACAGAAAATCACTCACTGCTTTTGACTGTATAACTTTAGTAGCTTTAATAAGAATACATTTCTTGCTTGAATGCTGCTGTTAAATGCTCTGGCGTGGAGGTAAACATGGCGGACTGTGTACAGCTCACTGATGGGCGGAGCCTACGCGAATGGGGCGGAGTCTGTCAGCGGTTGTGGGCGGGGCCTAAGCATGTGTGACTCACATTGCATTGAAACTGAAAATGGCTTAATCTGAGACATTGTTTATGATTTATGGGGATGAAAAAAGGAGTGGGTGGATTTTTAGCATTGTTGGGTGGTTGTGTACACACACTGATTCAACACACACGTTCAAACACCATGTAAAAGTGAATTTTGCATAATAGGTCCCCTTTAAATGTGTTGTCTGTGTTCTCACAGGACGTTGTATTGGACAGCCGCTCCGTTGCAATGATGAAATAGACTGTGTAAATCAGAAAGATGAGATTGACTGTGAAGTGTTGAATAAAAGAGAAACCAAGTGTACCGACATGTTGATCATACCAGGAGCGGATAAAGCCACTCGAGGGTAAGAATCAGCAAACCCATGTAGAAATGCATCGGTCTGCACATGAATGAGAGTCACTGGTCTCCAATACGGTTTGGTTCACAACATTCTTCAAAATATCTACAGATATTTGGAACCACATAATAGTATGCGTTTAATGCTAAATATCAGAAAATTACATTTTTGGCAGATAATCTAGCTTTACATTTCATTATATTTTAACAAGTTCAACATGTATCCAAATCCTGAATTATTTTTTGTTTAATTCCCTCAGATATAATGCTTTAACGGGAGATTTTATGAATCATGTTCTGGACCCAAGATACTTTGGAGGTGTTTGTGAATACATCTATAATGGAGAGTGGCGGAAACTCACGTATGATCCTTTCTGTGAACACCTCAGTTATGATGATGCTGAAAAATATTACCGGAAACCATACAACTTCCTCACATATCAGATAATGGTGAGCGCTGATATCTCCGGCTCTTTAATTAGAACTTCATTACTTTCAATGTTTATTATGCTGCACATGATTGTGTGTGAAAATTACGTTTGAACATTCAAGAAATCATATTTTCTGTATGAAAACAAAGGTTAATACAAACCTGTTCCTCACATCTATGCAATGGCTTTAAGAGGCTTACAATACCAATCATGAAGCATTTATGGACTAATATCGACATTTGGATAATTTATACTAAACTTGGCTTTATTAAGCAAAATGCAACCTCTTACAATAAATAATCAGAATGGACACTATTTTGACATATTTATTTAGGGATATTGTAACTGAAAGCAACAAAGACACTCAACTTCTTTAATATGTTATTGCCATATTTTGTGCGTTAAGGCCACCAACTTGGTTCAGACTGCAATTTTCATGTTTTTAAACACTGATTATTCTCTAGATTATTGCTCAACCAATATGGGTTTTTCCAATGGCTGATTCTTAAACTAGTAACCCGATTCTTAAATATGTGGTTAGAACAGTTAGGTCAATTTGTGTTTAGTTAGGATGTTGGAGTACATTTTAAAATTTTTTACATTTGAGTTTACATTTTTTTTAACATGTCCATTCATTTCCAGAATCTAATCCATGCTCTTTTGTTTGTAGCATAATTCTATTATTAGTAAGTTTTGGGGACACACATAGTGCATAAATGGCATCGTTTGCTGAGAATGACTAACATTTTATGCTACCAATCAAACAATCCTTAAATATTAATGTTAGTGAACATAGATGAACAGTTCTGAATTCTTTTTAAAGATTTTGAATTTCACATATTGGGTGCTTCTCAATCGGAAGGCTGTCTCCTATAAGGCCCATGTGGACTCATTCTTCTGTGTAATGCTGAGTAGGACTGGGTGAAGAAGGACACAGCCTAACTAGGATGCAACCTTACGATTGAGACGCATCCGCTGACTGTGCTTTTGTCCTCGCCAGGCACAAGCAACTACTGAGGAAGCCTCAGAATATTTTGAGGATGCTGTCAGCTTTCTCAGAGCAAGCCAGAAAGAAGGATCCTTCAACTTGGGTATAACACTGAGAGTCTCTTTTGTGGAAGTTGGTCTGGAAGGTAGTGACCATCACAAGTTTCTCAGCAACATATCACAATACAATAACAAGGTAAAGCAATACATTTGGATATCTACTCAACTCTCTTTATTGTCACCATGTACCAGTGTTGCCAAGTCTGCATATTATATTGAAGTGTAAGGCTCCAGCTTAAGATTCTCCCAGCCACTAGCTGTATTGTACACTTCGGTCTTGTAATGTCTCTCCTGGCCACTGAGAATGCTGTAGAATTTAAGAGTGCTCTGATTGATTGTGCGTTGATTGTTATCAGCCAATAATAGCTTTACATAGTTGATCGGTCTCTATGATGCAACCCTACAGCAAACAATTAGAACTGTGTGATTTTATTGGATTTCTATCCTTCACAGTGGTGAGCTTTTGTTCACCCCCTTGCGAAAAAGAAGTTCATTTTATGTATACTTTATGTAGTAAGTATACTAATATCACTTTACTAGTAGTAAATTGTAAGTGTCCTATTTCAATACTGCATGGGACTAAATTAGCCCACTTTGTAGTATATAAAGTATACATTTAGGTGTACTATAACTGTAATAGTAGTAAACTTTAAGTGCACAACTACGTTTCTCATTTGTACTGCATCTGTACTACAAGTGAACTTATAAGTATACTAGTAGTTTACTATTTTAATACTTGTAGTAAATGTTTTAGTTTATAAAAGTACACTTTTAAAGTATATTCTCAATAAACTAGTTTAGTAGTTTTATACTGCAATTGTTCTTGTAAGCATTCTTTAAGTGAACATAACATCATACTTATAGTTTACTATTCAAATGTTTGTTTGCACTTTTAGTATTCTACTATGTTCTTATTTAGGTCTTAATTTTTTATACTTTAAATACACCTTTAACTATACTTTAACTTTCCATTTTGAAATAAATTTATTTTAGTTTCATGCATCCTTTTTATCAACACCTGAATGAGGGTAAGTGTCACTAAAAAAAAGACCATTTTAAACAAAAAGCTGAGAAAATTGCATTTTAATTTATTTATATGTATGTAAAACTATATGAAGAATATATTTAATAGGCTACTCAACCAAAAGATTAAACAACTACAAGCCAAGTACAGTATACTTAGAATACTTTATTAAACTTTAAAGTATTTTGATCAAAAGATTGAGTACATTATAATCCAAAAATACATACACACCTTTCTGTCAGTATAAGTCAACTTACAGTAAGTGCATTTTTAAGTCTGAGAAGTACATAAAAAGTAGACTGAAAATAAACTTTCTTATTATTTAGTTTAAAAGAAGTATACTAATAACACACTTGAATAAACGTATTTTTCGTAAGGGTATAGATTGATGTGTGGGGAAAAAAAACATTTAATAGTTTTAGCATACGGCTGCAGCAGTCTGAATACTTTCTGAATACACTGTGACCATTTTTATGTTCCATTGATTACCCTGAAAAATGTAAACAATTCAATTCAATTGAATTCACATTTATTTGTGTAGCGCTTTTCACAATACAAAGCAGCTTTACAGAAAATGCATGTGTCTACATTACATTGATGGATTGTAGGCCGATAGAAGATCAGTTAAATACACAGATACTAAACCATTTAGGGCCTTATAGGTCAGTAGCAATACTTTGTAATTGATACAGAACTTAATAGGTAACCAGTGTAGAGATGATCAAATTGGTGTTATTTGTAACTCTAGCAGCTGCATTTTGGACTTATTGTAGCTTGTTTATTGAGGATGAAGGACAACCAGCTAGTAATGCATTATAGTAATCTAGTCTAGAGAAATATAGCGTATAATATACGATCTAAACCACCTGAATGCCTGTCCCTGAATACCTGTGTAATTTTGTAATCGATCTAAGAGTATTTCATGATCTATAGTGTTGAACGCAGCACTAAGATCAAGTAAAACTAGTATAGAGATATAGCCTTGGTCAAAAGCTAGAAGTAAGTCATTTGTGATTTTAACGAGTGCAGTTTCTGTGCTATGATGTGGCCCAAATCCAGACTGAAATTTTTCATAGATATCATTATTTTGCAAAAAAGAGCACAATTGAGCGGACACGGCTTTTTCTTATATTTAAGACTGAATATTTAAAGATTTGAAAAGGGGTCTGTAATTTGCCAATTCATTTGGATCTAATTGTGATTTCTTTATGAGAGACTTAATAACTGCCAGCTTGAACGATCTTGAAACATAACGATAAAGACGAGCTAATAATATTGAGAAGAGACTCTTCTTCTACAGGTAACAACCCTTTCAGTAGTTTAGTGGGTATTGGATCTAATAAACATGTTGTTGGTTTAGATGCAAAGATAAGTTTATTTAGCTCTTCCAGTCCTACAGTTGTAAAGAACTGCAATGGTTCTTGAGGGGCGATAATTGAGGTGAATCATAAAACACTGTCTTGTACATTTGCTTTTAATTTTCTCATTGAAGAAATTCATAAAGGCATTATTACTAAACTGTAATGGAATAGTTCAGGTGATGTCTGTTTATTTGACCTTGGATTGTTTTGGTTATTTTCTATTAGTTTGCGGAGATGCTCGGCTGCTTTTATACCGGGGAATGCTGTCTTTCCACGCGACTCTAAAGACCTCTTGATGAGTTTGTTTCCACTTATGCTTTTTTACCTTTTTTAATCTGATGGGTGCAACAGTTTCTAACCTACTAGAGAAAATGGTGCAAATACTGCTAGTCATTTCCTCTAGTTCATTTGTGTGTTTGGGTTCACTGAGCGGCTGAGACAGATCAGGCAGGTTATTTGTGAATCTATCGATAATATTTGGGAGAATTGTTCTACCTTGCCGCTAACATGATAATCAAGTGTATGATTAAAACGATGAGTGGGTTTAGTGACGTTTTGTTTGACCCAAAAAGGAGTTTAGTAAATCTTTAAACGCAGCCCCCAACGCATCAATTGTATCATCTACAGAGAGAGCCCGCACATGCGCTCTTCTGATTGGCTGTGATTTTTGGTTGATTTTGTCAAATTGCTGGAAATCTTAAAGCATCGCGTCTGGTTAAGACACGGCGTTAGGCTGTTTAAATTTGCTTTTCAAAGTGCCAATTTCTGCCAAAGGCAAACTCCAGCAAGAGAATTAACGAGCAGCATAAATGCCATACTCTGCCATATGTAAACGCCGCCCATGAACAATAACTCTTTTAGGAAATCAATGTAGGGCCCTGGAGGTCTATAAGCAAAAGCAAGAGATAGTATGGATTTTAATTTTCTTATGAAAGTGTAACATTTAGCACAAGCATTTCAAATGATTTAATCCTGGGTCCTGTTTTCTGAGTAACATTAAGAATATCTCTATAGATTGTAGCAACACCGCCGCTACAGTTAATCAGACAGGGCTCGTGCTTATATCCATTGGCCCTTGCCAATCATGGCCTCCTAATAACCCCCATCCATTGTTTCCTTTTCATGTTCAGGAGATGGGTTTTGTCAGGCTGCTGTCAACAGTGCAAACGGCTCAGTTTAAGATGAGAAGCAGAGACTTGACTCTGGATGAGGACATGCTCTGGGCTCTGGGGGATCTGCCAGATCAGTACAGTTTTGGTGCATATTCCAATTTCTTCAATCAATTTGGTACACACTATGTCACAGAGGGAACCATGGGTGGGGTCGTTGATTATGTTGCTGTTGTGAACAAGAATGCAATGGAAAGAAATGGTAAGTAAATTACATACACAACCCAAATAAAGTATCTCAAATAAATGACTCAACTGTATTTAGCTAACTTTATTCAAGTTAGAAAATCTAATTGGTACTTGTGCCATTTCCCACAAAAAAAATTTGAAATTTCTTTTCACTATTAGAAAAATCTGGGCAAGAGATTGGAGGGTGCATTGGTGGTTCTTTGGGCCTGACATTGAACAAAAAGGTCAAAATTAAAACAAAAGAAAAATCATGTCAAAAAGATGCAACAATGGATGAGAGTACGTAACTTGGAGTCCCATGCATTTTCTTTTCTTCTTTTGGTTTTATACTTGTTAAAATTCAACATTTATTATTATTTTATTCTCAACAGTTCGTGATCAGTCCAATGGTGCTATTGAGGATGTCTTGGGCTTTGTGAAGGGTGGAGACACAGGCTCCAGCAGTGGAAGTTTGGGTATCAGAGATGCCAAAAGTTACAAGCATTGGGGGAAGAGTCTCAAATATAACCCTGCGCTAATTGAGTTTGAGGTGCATTGGCCTTACTAACTTAACCTGCTCTTCGCAGGTCGGTCAAAAAGTACAGATTTTTTTTTATTAAACGAATGTACTAAATTTTAGTTTGATAAAGTTTTTATTTAATATTTTGTATTTTTAGTGGATTTTTTATACTAAATTAGTATTAATACTGTATTTATAATCCATTTATTCACTTTTTGAGTATAGACCTGAAAATTAAATGTCCAACTTAAACTGTCATAAATCTTGAATGGTTTTTAGAGCAACAGACTGAAGTTTGATCTCTTTTCAAAGACGACACTTGGCAGATTATTGCTGAAGTGAAAAAAGTTTAAAAAAGTGAACTTTACGTGGATTGTTATGGAAAATGCACAAAAATACACTTTAAAATTTTTAAATGAAATATATATTTTCAAAATCACGTTTTACTCTAAAGCTGCAAGAAAATCAAAGCTAAATATAAAATCGAAACAAAGTGTGTTCCACATTTGAGCTTGATATCTCAAAAAATGAGCTTTCAGTAAGATTTTGTTTGGCCACAGTACCAAAAGTTTCCACAAGATGAAATTCGTCTCCCATTCATTTCCAATGAAATTTCCAAATTTTTCGGTCAAAAATGACAGAAGAGCACCAGAGGATACTTAGCTGTTTCAAACTTTAGTTTCATCAACTCTGGCCCTTGAGGTCCACTTTTCTGCAGAGTTTAGTGTAAATGTAACTTGACAGTGAGCTATAAATATATGCTTTAGGTAAATAATTTTCCGTCATGTTCTAGGAAATTTGATTAGAATGGAATACAAATGCAGGGTTAAAAACAACACAATTTTGGTCATTTGGCAACCCAGCGCTGGGTTGAAAAGGGACAAACACAGCACTTGGTTGTTTTGACCCTGGGTTAAATGTAGTTTGACCCAACATGCTGAATTGTTTTTTACCAATTCTACAATTTAAAAAAAAAAAGTCTAAAACGAACTCTAAATAGGTTGTAAATGAAAATCACTCTAATACTCACAGAATGACTACAGGAACACAGGCAACAGCAATAATCAAAAGGTGAAAAATATTATTGACAGACAAAAATAAATAAATAAAGGCAACAGTTTTAAGTGAGAAAAAGTGCAGAAAACAATGGCAACTTAACAGTTAAACAGCTTATACAGGTAGAAAAAATTGCTTTATAAAATATTAATATTGAATAACTTACATTTAAAAAAAAATTCAACAGTTATTTAGTGTTTCTTCTATCATTGAAAATAATACCACTAACCAATGAAACCATCCGACTGAGTGCTGAAGAAACACACGGACTGAGAACCTAAATGTCAGGATAAAATAAAATATTTTTGATTATTAAAGCAAATCGACAGGATTTTACTCTCTCCATTTAATGCCTGGTACACATTGTATGATTTTGGGCTGTCCCAGATGAAAGATGTCCAATCGTGGAGATTTCTATGGTCGTGGCTCCTAAACTCTGGCCCTACGTCCCACAGTGACAGAGGTTCAAAGACGGCCGTTCTCACGGTCTTGCAACCAAAGATAGTCTGCGATAATTTTCTGACAGTTATAAATTCAGCATGATCATCTCACAGTGTGTTTGCTTCTACGACCTGCGTCTACTGACTAGCCAATACAAATGCAGCATGAAATGGCGTATTGATCAACACGACATGCCGCTAAAAATTAAACGTACTTACCTCAAGCTGCAGAATTGTCATGCCAAGTTGTTCTCTTTTCCCAACGTCCATATTCTCCTCTTTTTTTCATCTCATTTTGAAAATCGCACCAGAACTGAATGTGGACGTGGGCACCCTATGATCTGCGCTGCAAGAAGCTCGTCAGCTTTGGTTAAAAGCATTATTGTAAAGTGTGAACACACTGGCAATGCGAGTTGCATTAACCGTTCAATCACATGTGAAACGGTGTATGATAAATTACGTTATTAATGTTCTAAACGCAGCAGTAGTTTATGTTTTTCTCTTGTGTGTATTTGAGCGACACATTATTTCCATACGTTTGCTCTTTCCACTTTGTTAATGGCAGACCCGCTGAAGATCATCCCTTTAATATTTGCCCACTTCTGAACGATAAACATGTTACAGCCACTGTAATTTCTTGAACAATAACATGTGGACATCAAAACACGCAGAATCATGAGGGTTTAAACTTTTATTTTGAAATCGCGATGAATGAACAGTTTGCATATTTAGAAACATATTGATGGATCCTCCTGTGTTGGCGTATGTTTATAGATAATTTACGTTACAAATCTGGTGAAATGGCGCACATTGAGAAAGACCCGTCCACTCTGAGTCACAACAAAAATGATGGATATATTGAATAAATGTTCTCATAAGATGTCAGGCCACTTCTTCATTACATCCCCCACTGTGTTATACACCACGTTTAATACTATGTTTAATAGTGTTTTGTGCGTACTCCCATAACATGGCTTCTTCCCCACCGGCTAGCGAAGCATAAGTCTAACACATTAAAAGAAAGTATTTCATTGTATTTACTTACGCGTTGCAAAATAACCGTTTTTAATCACTCCGGTCAAGCGCTATTCCAGCTTCTTTAGTCTCTGTTCACCAGTCACTGCTTGAGTGATTTGTGTGAGAAAACACAACCCTCCAGTTAAAAATAGTATCAAAGTTGAAACTCTCTAAACGCTCTTATTAGTTTTCTTCTATTTTACGGACATATTCCTTTCATTAGCACCACTAACACCGATAGGAAAAGAGGTATGGACACAGAAATTGCGTGACATGCATGCTGTCCTTCCTTCCTAACCCAGCACCATTGGGTTACTCATTATGAACGATTATCAACCCAAATTTTGATCTCTGTCAAAATTCTATGTTTGAAATGTTCAATTTAAGCAATATACTATTTATAGTTATTTCTTCTCTATGTTCTGGTCATTGTGGTCCTGTCATAGATTGCACCGATATACGAGTTGGTCCGCTTAAGCACATCAGCCGAGCAGCTGCGCACGAAGTTGCCCCACCTGAAGATGGCATGGGAAGAGTATATGGAGAACTTCAACCCATGTCACTGTGCCCCCTGCATGAATAATGGCGTCCCCATGCTCTCCAGGACAGCGTGCAGTTGTATATGTAAAAGTGGATACAGAGGTAATGCCTGTGAGGAGACTGAAAGAAAAGGTAATGTACTTTGCCAAAGTATAACTCTTTTTTTTTTACAAATGTATGTGGTTTGAGTACTGGCAGTGTGTCAGAAGAGGCGAACCTCTATTCGAAATAAAAATAACTGCTGCGTCTGAAACCTGAAAAATGGTGCCTTCACAGTTTAGTATTAACATACACACCTGTAGTTTTCACATAAGCCTGAAGAGCTGGATTAGGTGTGTTAAATATGGGTTGAAGCTAAACTCTGCAGGGCTGTGGCCTAAGCTTTCAGACGCAGCCAACATCTAAAGCAGTGCTTCTGAACCCTGTTACTGGAAGCCCCTGCCACTGCTCTGAGACAAGAAGGTTGAGGATCCAAACGCAGTATTTATTGAACAGGGCAGTCCAAAGACATAATCCAAATCCAGGCAAGGGTCATACACAAACAAGCAATCCAAACAATAACAGAAAAGGACTGAGGCAAGGAAAGAAATCCAAGAGAACAGGCAGGACACAAACAGGACACACATACCCCTTTTCCACCAACGCATTTTGAGAGCCGATTCGGAGCGGGTGCCTGCGCGCGAACCAGTTCTTTGTGTTTCGACAGGCAAAGAACCGGTTCTTGCCCAGGAAAACTGGTTCCAAAGCGGCACCAACTCTTTGCTGGACTAGAACCGTTCTTTTACCACGTCATGCTTACGTCAGGGGCTGGGGGCGGGTTTAGATAACATATTTTCTGACATAATATAGGATCGCAAAGCCAGGAGAAACATTTGCAGAAACACGATGTAGTCCACCATTGTAATTGTTATGCTTGAAGTTGGCGCAAGCGTTTCTAGTTTATTTTTTTATTTTTTTATTGAAGGAGAAAACAGTCACAATATAGAACAAATAAATGGAAAGAAAAAAAGACACAAGACAGGAGTACATAACTAATCAGAAAAGATTACATAAAGGAAAAGATTAAAAGACTTACATATTTCAATTGTTTTTAAAGCCTTCTTGGTTCACGAGTAAGAGATAATCCCAAAGTAATGTTGTACTTGCAAGCGTTTCTAGCTAAGACGTATGGCGACGTACACAGTGACGTAACGACGTCGTTCGCTGGGCGCTCTAGTCAGTGGAAAAACAAACCGGTTCTGAGAAGGTTCGCAAGTTGAACCAACTCCGAACCAACTTTGAACCAGCACCAGTTCCGAACCAGTTCGTTTTTGGTGGAAAAGGGGTAAAACACACTCATAATTGCTGTACTAACACTAAACAAGGCATCGCAGATAATGAATGAGAAATCCAGGCTTATATGGGGTGAGCTAAACAAGATAATGAGACACAGGTGAATGTGATAATGGATGATGAGTCTATGAGTTATGGGAGATGTAGTTCGTGAGGGAATGACAATAGTCTGATAGTCTTCAACAAATTGAAGAGAGACATACAGTAGTCCAGGGGTTCTCAACTGCAGAGGTTTGCTCCAATCTTGATCAAACTCACCTGCCTGCAACTTTCTGGTAACGCTGGCTACACAATTTAAGCCCGATTTTGAGCCCAATTCGATCTGACCACTTCGAGGCTTGTCTTTCTGGTAAGGCTGGCTACACACTTGAAGATTTTAAGCCCGATTTGCACAGGGCTTAAACGCGATCTGACCAATTCCAGACTTGTCGCAAATTACTTTTTGTCCAAAAATCCTCAATCGTTTGGTGTCATTGTGATTATTTTACTGCTCCGGATGGCGTCGGAGCCCGCACTATCCCAAATCGAACATGTTTGATATTAACGACTCTTGATCTGGTGCCTCTGACGTATGATAGCCAATGAGAGCGAGCGAGCTTCACCAACCAGATGTTGCCGAGCTTCTATAGCCAAAACACGCCACGAAAGTGTAGTACTGAGAAAGAAGATCACACACATCCTTTTTTCCTCCGTTGTTTAACAAAACTCACGCCAGGAGAACCAGCTGACGACGTCGATCTTCCTCCATACTTATGTAACGGCGGCTGCCCCAAATCAAATCTGATCATTTAATAAATGTAAATTAAATTTAAAATGTTCGGGCGCCAGACACGTCAAAACTTGTCAAGTTAAAAAAATTAAAAGTTCAGTTTGCCAAAAAATAGCTCAAACCACCGATACACAAAATGAATGCCTTCCAATACCCACAATAACATAGAATAGGAGCTTAAATGACACACATTCACATTGAAGGGTTAGAGTCAAAAATTGTTATTTAGGAAAATATTTTTCACACAAAAAACATACACAAAGTTCAATTTTCACACAGATTTTTTCTTTTCTTTGCCTCACATGACAAATGTCAAAAGAATGAATGAAAACAAACAGTAAGGAGATTGCTGTCCAAGTTCAGTTCAAGTAGATTTCACCGAATAAAGTAGATTACATCCTCCAGTCTCCATGAGATCGCGTCTCACTGTGGAAATGTTACTACAATCGACAGGTGTGTGGTCTCAGACATAACTGCCCTTATGTCTGTTGCCTCTCCCACAGTTTTAAAATCTTCTATTGTGTCCCAGGCCTAATCCTAAAGACTTTGATTATTTTTCAGGTGTGTTTAATCTGAACTCTGCAAAAAAGTGGACTTGTTGAAAGTGTAAAGTTGAGAATCCCTGCAGTAGAGGGTGATGTAACTTCTGTGAATACAACAAATGACAATATAGCTGTTGTAGGGCTGCATGATTAACTGCAGTTAACATGAAATCGAGCTTAAAACATTTTGGCTTAGTGCGATTATGAAATCGCAAAGGCTGTGATAATGTTTTCTGTGCAGCTTGTCAGTGAAGTACGGCTCAGTGATCAGTAGTAGACGCTGCTTCATCTGAAAGCATGAGTTTGAGTCGCTTATAACGTCCTTTTGAAAAATCAACACGCGTCAAACATCTTTCCAAACATGAGAAGCATTTCTGAACCTCTTGTCCAACACAAGACAACATTTAATAACATGCTTTTACTCCAAACTCACTTCATAACGACAGCTGAGCTCATCCTTCTGGGAGATGATGTGCTTCTTACAGAGAATAAGGCAGTTGTGTGTTTATTAGTCATGTTTAATCAATCAAAGCGTTTCAATCTTCTGTTCATTCAGCTACAGATAGTATGATGCCCATAGGGATTTCCTGGAATGAATCGTGCAGTCCTTATCAGTTGTGAGGGTCCAAGTTATGCTCAACCATAATGCAAAGTTACTCTATTACAGTGTTTCTCAGCTCTGGTCCTGGATCTGCCCTAAAAAACATTTAAGGAAACTTATGGCTGTTTTGTAGGTGGAAGTGATGTGCCCATTTACATGTGAATGATTTTAGGATGATTTGTGATTTATAAAAATGCACTTAGAAACATTTGTTTCATGTATATTAACAAAAATCATAATGTGTTGAAGCAATCTTCCCCAGTGAAGCCCTGGTTTACTTTGATTTTAGAAGAGCTCATAATTTGTTGAAAGCAAATAATAACGTTTCTGCCCAGTGATGTAGTTCTCCAGCAATGTTTAGCCGTATGGTTGCATGCGTGTAATGCGGTCAGTTCACAGGTGTTTGTTTAGAGTATTTTACAACAGCTTCAAATGCATCTCAGCCAATCATAATCAAGGGCCGTAACTATCTGTTTTATAACCGTGTTTCTGTGACTGCTGCAGTTTCAAACAAAATTTCAATGCACTGTTAGTGGCTTTGGATATAGTCTGCCAAATTCAAGTAAAAAGTAGTCGTAAAAGTGGGATCGGGACATTAGCGCTTTGGGTATGAGAAAAGCACATAATACATAAAGTGTATTATTATTATTATTATTATTATGACTAATCAGACTCGACCTTGGGTTTCCCAGTGTTTCCTAACTCTGTGCTTCCAGGAACAGGGTTGGGAAACACTGTGGTTCACATTTATAAAATATGCATTTGCACAGATTTGAACTTTAATTGAATCCTAACCAACGTTTATATATAAAAAACACATTTTTTTGACGTGGAAAAGTGCGTCAGGATCTAAGCAGATGTACACACATTTCCTTGTGGCAGAGAGACGAAGAACTGCAGGTATTTGGAAATCTGAGCAATTTTAACCGCTGGCCGTTCTTAAGTAAAGTGTTTAGAAGTTGACTGATGCTCTTTTATAACTTAATGACATTTATTAGGCAGCGTTTACAAGGCGGAGATCTGAAACCATTCAGCATTTGCGATTTATAACTTCACATCTGAAAGAGATTTTTTTTTTTTTTTTTTTTTTTGCGTATGTTCGTTCTCTGAATCATATGTACTGTACATTTAAGAAATTATGTTAATATCAATGTAGGACAGTTTCTTTGCCACATCTTATAAATGAGGCGTGTCCCAATAGCCACACTTGTGGTCTTTGCACTTGACTACTTGTCTATTTACATGTCTACTAGCTTGATATTCACTACTTTGCACTTTAAAAAAAAATCTGAATGTCTTTTCAGTAGTTACTTTGCAACACAACTAATTGAATTGTGGTTTATCTAATTAAGTGGTAAAAAGCAGTTGAAAATGTTTTAGAAAATACACATACTCATCTCTGTACCAATAAAATTTGTAACACTTTATGTTTTACAAACCAATTATATGTAATCTAGCTAATTTGACTTGCACTGTAAGGTTTTCTTGTGCACTTTCTGTCATTCGCACACACTCTCGAGTGGCCAAGAACGCAAGTGTTGGGACAGGCCCACTGCACTACACACTTGAAATGCCTTTCACATTGGTTTTATTGGTGTATATGATCTGTCCCACCTGAGCACTTGTGATCAGATGAGATGATGAGTGTTCACAGAGCACACACTCCCTCTGACAGGTCCCACACATGGAGTCTGGAGCTGCTGGAGCCCCTGGTCCCCGTGTGTGTCGGGAGCAAAGACACGGACACGACAGTGCAACAATCCCCCGCCTAAAGACGGTGGTCTGGCTTGTCAAGGAAGCAGTAATCAGAAGAGAAGTTGTTAAGAATCTGACAGTTTTCTTACACAATACCACTTCTATCTGCATAAAAGATTGAGTCTGCCATTGATGTTCATTTTGGTTGCAAGACAAGCACTAATTTGAATGACTAATTTGGATTTACCTTTAATTTTTAGTTCAAAAATGTTACTTTTTTTTTCAGATGAATGATTGTGAGTGCCGGCTTGTGGCCCATCATGTTCCCCTTTCTCCTCTTCTATTGTTTATCACTATACTGTCCTATCAACATAAGGCAGACAACTTTTTTTTTTTTTTTTTTTTTTTAAATTTTAAGGAAAAGTTGACCTAAAAATGTTATGTGATCAGTTGTAAGGTTTGTGAGAAGTGTTTATGAGATTTGAAAGCAAGATATATATATATATATATATATATATATATATATATATATATATATATATATATATATATATATATTAGGGCTGTCAGTTAAACGCGTTATTAACGGCGTTAACGCAAACCCATTTTAACGGCGTTCATTTTTTTATCGCGCGATTAACGGTCTTTTTGGCCTAGCAAACTTTGTAGTTTTTTTTTCACATGCTTTTGCAACAGGACGGCATGCGGGCCGCTGCGCTATGAAACCCTTTCATTTCAATGGCTTGCGGCGCGCGAGGACGTTTTGAAAGCGCAAGCTGATCTAGCTAGACCGGAAACAAAACAACAGGCACGCCGCACACACTTGTTTGGGCTTGCGAGCCGGATGCGCGAGCGCGAATCTCTCTGCTCGCGCGCGGAATATAATGTGCCGAGCACGAATCTCTCTGCTCGAGTCGCGCGCTCTCAGATACACGCTGCTCTTGTAAGAATTTTCTCTGGGCTCACTCAGAGAATATGCCTGCACTTAAAACGTGTTCAGTGCAATCGCGAATCTCTCCTCTTCCCCAGCTAACAATTTTAGGTTATAAGAACGTTTTCATAACGTTCCCATTAAGTTATAAAAGGGTTATTTCTGAATGTTATAGGAACGTTCAAAACGTCCAGTTTTGAGTGGATGACGAGCGTGAGACGCCGAAATGGATGCCAATAAGATTCTGAATGGAAAGTTTACTTTTAAAAAGTTGCCAAATGGTTCCATTGACAAGACCAAAGTGATCTGTGTGTTTTGTCGTTGTGAACTGAGCTATCATCATCGCAGCACGTCCAGTCTGAATACCACTTGATGATGGCCAACACACACACACACACACACACACACACACACACACACACACACACACACACACACACACACACACAGCTGATGCGAATTCTCCGCCCCCTCGTCAATATCAGGACCTCGTCAGTATTTATTTCACCCTTTTATTGATGGACAGTGTTATATTGTGTGAGAGATTATTTGCTCCAAGTGATAATGTTTTAGTGTGAAATTGAACAGTATATGCCAATATTGTTTTCAATAAAAAACATTTGCACAAAGCAAGCCGATCCACTTTTCCATGTTGATAAGAGCATTAAAATGAGAAAAAAATAATGGGACAAAAAGAAATCAAGAGACATTTATAATAGATAAAAATGTGCGATTAAATGCGATTAATCGCGAGTTAACTATGGCATTAATGCGATTAATTATTTTAATCGTTTGACAGCACTAATATATATATATATATATATTTAAAATAACAGCTGTTACTCTAAGCTAGGAGAAGGGCCCAGCATTTCTATGGACTACTTGTGGTACATTTATGGTGTTTATTATGTCCTTTTTGGAACTTGACAGCCCTAGTTCTTATTAACAGGCACTAAAAGTGACTTTTTTTTTCATCTTGCATTTCAAAATTTCGATAATGATCAAATTCAAACATACAAAGAACACAAATGACATCAGTTAAATTTGACTAAAACACCATGTCTGTGTTTAATGTTTCATGAATGTAGGAAACATAATAAATTCAGTAAAGTGTGTCCAAACCTCTGACTCGTAGTGTTGGTTATGTATCATTCAGTTATAATATATTATTCATATTATTATCTTAAAATTAGAAACAACAGACCAGAATATTCACTAGTAGCAACCACAGTAAGATCATTCTGATGGCATGTACACTTGGCTATTCATACTGTATATGCAGAGAAAGCCACAAAATACATATTTCATGTATGCAGGTATGCTTTAATTTTGTGTACAGTCCTTCGTGTTGTGTTTGTTCCATTTTGTGTTATGTTAGCTTTATAGTAAGCAGGTTAACTCAATGTGCGTTCATATATAAAATATCTCGCTGAGTTCAGAGGTTGTCTCGTGGCTCGAATGGTGCTATATGCAGAGAAAGTCACAAAATACATGTTTGCAACTTATATTTCACATTTATGCAGAAAATAAAAACAGTGCTGAACAGCAAGAGGGTTGAAGTTTCTTTATTCAGTCCATCAACACACGCAACCCTGGACCGTTATACACTGGCTAATTTCAATGTGCGCAAGTGTGAATACTTATGTGCATGAGATTTTTTCATTTTTAATTTGCATAAATTTCAAACAACTTCTTTCGCATTGTAATTATGGGGTATTGTTTGTAGAATTTAGAGGAAAATAATGATTTTAATCTGGAATAAGGTTGTAACATAACAAAATGTGGCAAAAGTGAAGCGCTGTGAATACTTTCCAGATGCACTAGACCAGCAAAAGTGCTTCACAAAATGTAAAGTACCACTTTTTGTGTGTTTTTGTATTAACATTAATCTCTTAAAACTAAATTTCTCCCAAAGCAAAACATCTGAAAAATTACAATAATGAGAATATACTTAATTGTCATGACAAAACTCACAATTTTGGGGAATAATACAGACATATTTTCATGTTTCACACATATAGAGAATATCAGTGAAAGAATGACTTTTTTCAAGCAATTATTACAGCTCTGGTCAAAGGAATTGATTTATTGACGTAGGCTCACCATATTCGGCAGAGTAAAGGAATGTTTTTACAACAATGTGTAAGTAATTGTTTTTATGTTAAGTCTTTTTAATACTATGGATCCTTTTCACAGACTGTGATAACGCCTTTCCACTTCTCAACATTGCAAATGTTATTTTTGCTTTAAAAAAAATGTAATACAGATTTATAATGCTGTATTGTGTTATATTACCTTGGCAGTAAATGAAAACGAAAATGCTGCGAATGCTGTAATCAGTAAAAGTCATGGAAACACTACCACAGATTTTTTAATTCTTTTGCTATTACAGCAAATACAAAAATGATATTTGCTGTCATCTCCTGTTCAGCACTATAGACGTTTACCCAACTATCCGCTTCTGATAACCCTGGAAATGTAAAACGATCTCATTGTGTGTGAACTCGAGAGATAGAGATGTTAGAGGCAGACGGCTGATTCCTCCTGGGACCCGAGGCACGCCGCTCCTCCGTTCTGCGGGGCTGGGTTGTCACACTGGCGGGTGCGGAGCTGGCTCCTCATTGAGCAGGCGGACCATGAAGACCAGCAGCTCCAGCTGCCGTCCACTGCAGATGCTGTGCGTGTGCGGATGACAGGACACATGCATGAGTTAGGTGTGTGTGTGTGTTTTCAGTTAGCACAGCTATAGTCCTCCAAAGTCACTTACAAATGAAAATAAATAAATAAATAACATGCAATTTGTCATAAGAGCCAACAATATTCATATTACGCAATGCCAAGTTTACACTCAACTAGCTTAATACGCAAACTAGAGCAGAGGTGAAATGCAGAAGAGAAATAGAAGACAAATTGTTCTTTTTTTTGCATATATTCTGTTATGTAAGAGTCTATATTCATTTTTAATCTGTTAAAAACGATGTTTAATATTTTTAAAACGTAGTAGCTGCAGAGATGCAATGACTTTATCAATCAGCAGCTCTTTTATTTAGAAGGCTGGACTTCCTTTGCTATATTGTGTGTTGCACTTTCTCCCATTCATTGTAATATGAGTGTATCGGTTTTGTATATCTAAAGACTTTGATAGTAACTCTATTGCACACGGTGCCTGAAACACCAATTTTAACATGGCCTCTAGTACCTTTTCTCTTAAATTTGATATAGTGGTCAGTTGACTGTCACTATCAAATGCTAATAAAGTACTTTAAAAACTGAATTTGAATATATTTTTGAGTACAATTTCTATTAAGGAAAACGTCATACTCTGGCATTAATACAAGCCCAATCAGAACCTCTAAATCACAAATGAACAAATGGGAAAGCTCTTGAAACGAATGGGCCTCCACATCAAGTCCAGCGTTTGAGACAGGGCCAAAGCTTAGCTTTCTTATAGATAGACAAACCTTTTCGTTGGGTGATCTCACAGCTCACTCCTCTGAAACCAGCTGGACAAATACAAATACACCTGGTGCCTGTCGAGAGAAACAGACAATTATTACACATCTCATACGGATCAAAGGAACTACATACATTTGTAATATTTAGAATATTTACAAATTATGTGAAAACAATAATTACCTCTCATTACCTCTCAATAATTCAACAATCCAGAGTCAGTTTTTGCATTTGTATTCCTCGTTACCACAACAAGACATATTCTGTCATAGTTGTTTCCCATAACACATTCTTGTGTGTAGAACTACTACTGTAGAAATAAATTGGAAGTGCTCCAAACTAGCACATATGAGACTGTAATGTCCTGCACGCTTCAGCATACTGACTTCATTTCCCGTCGAAACGAGTGTGACGCTTATTTCAAGTCTATACAACGGCCGAAAGGCTTAGGCCTCGAGCCGCGAGGCGTTACAGAAGTGGACATTTGGTCTTTTAAGACTTAAGACTCCAGCATTGATATTTGACCACTGATTTAAATCTGGGTTCACACCAAGGGCGTAGCCAGAATTGTATTTTTGGGGGGTCCCGTCTTTAAATGAGGGGGCAGCATATATATATATATATATAGCCAGAATTTTATATATACAGGCCTATTCTGGTGGGTGCGGTGATGCGGTGGCGACTCATAACATTGGCGGCGCTGCCAATAAAGCACCTAAAAGCTGTCACAAAAAAACGGCAAAAGTAATGATTATAAATATGTAAAATATAGCAAAGTGTTTTCTTTGTCAGTGTCGGCTAAGATGAAGTTGACGACGATGCTGACTCGCGATCTTCAGTAGTGAACGCGCCAGAGAGAAATGCACATTTCATACGGATTTCATAAGCAGAGAGCAGTCTGTAGTCTGTTTTCTTTCGTTTTGAATTGTTCTGTTTAAAAGTAGACATGTCTGTGAGGCGAGTAGGCTACCTTATACACTGAGTTTCGGTTCATTTATGAGACGAGCTCCAGTTCACGCGCCGGCGCCTCCGTTTCTTATCTATCTTCTGCTATATTTTCTTCTTATTTATTAAATCCAGACAATTGGTTGATGAAACATTGATTCAAATTAAGATACAATTAATTCAAAACGAAATTCAGGTTAAAGAAAGGTTTTGTGCTTTCTGTTTGATGTCTCAGTGAAAGTTTTAAAGCATTTTTTAGTGCCGCTTTCAGAGCGCTCACGTCCGTAACGGAGAACACGTCCGTAACATTGTTTTTTCCACATAAATGCGAACACGCAAAAAAATGATTAAAAAAAATTAATATTTGATGTACTGTGGAGACTGAAAGCCAATGCTTCTTCATCCGGTGGGTAGTATTACTTTGGTTTGCGCAGTGTAGGCTAATTCACATGCCTCCTAAAGTTTTTTATTTTTAATTTTTTTTAAGCAATCAGAAATCTGAGGGGGCCGGACATGTAAATGAGGGGGCCTAGGCCCACCCAGGCCCCCTCGTGCCTACGCCACTGGTTCACACTGTACGATTTTGGCCACGATTTGGCGGTCTGAGACAAAGTTTGCAAATTCCTCTGATCCAAGGCTAAAATCAGAAGTCTTTGATCGTTAGTTTGCCATGTTCACCGACAGCCGGTTAAAGAATTCAGCAACAAAATCTGACATGAATTGTCCTATAAATTATGTTTCTTATGCTCAAATAGCAGTAAAAAAGCTTACTTTTCAGGCAAGACGAGCCACTGCGCATGTTCCGTTTTAAGCGCGAGTCTCAGGTTTCTATGGGAACCGGAGCTTCTAACGGCAGCTGCAGTGATGTAATGACTTTGCCAATCAGCGATTGGCTCTTTTACTTAAAAGGCGGGACATATTGCGTGTTGCACTTTTACACATTCATTGTAATATAAGTGCACCATCTTTCTATATCTATAGTCTTTGGTTTTAATAATTTCTCTGAATCCAATCCAGAAGAAGTCTGAAAAAACATGATCTCAGCCTTTTGTTCGAAATGTTTTTATTTTTTTATGAAAATTACCAACATTCAAATGTTACTAAAAAAGAATGAATATAATAGGAAAACACTCAACACTATTTATAACGTTATTATTAGTGGTGTCTGATTCCTCTCACCTTTGAGCACCGCCATGCCATTATTGAGGCAGGGGGAGCAGCGACAGGAGCTGATTTCCTTCAGGTACTCAGACAGAGCTCTTCTCAGGTTTTTCTTCAGGATGTTAGCATTCGATTCTTGTGATGGCACCAACTCATAAAGTGGTTCTATCTGTAAACATTGTTTACATTTAACATTACAGGATTTTGCAAAAGTGAAATCAATAATCAAGGACAAATGGCTGTGTTGAAAACCCTGTAACACTTGCGATGTTTCCGGTCAAAAATTACTGGCCTGCAAAAAATTGCTTATAAACCTCTCGTTATGCTACATCCCCAAATATTGGAATCAATCTTTTTGTCAGCATGTTTTCTTTCGATTAGGACAGGTTTTGTATTTATTTTTAGAACTGATAAATCATAGGTCTTGTTTATCTGAGCTTATGTATTTCGGTCTTTGAGTGAAATATTTGTGGATAATTTTGTAAATTTTACATAAAATATGAAAATACATTTGCACTGTTTATCACACTAGTTAGTTCTCATGTTTAAGCTATACATTTGTTTTGAAATGTTTTTTTTTTTTTTGTACAAAATGGCACAAAGTCACACTTGTGGTGTTCATGGTCAAAAATGACCGGCCTACAAAAAAGCTTATAAATCACTCGTCTATTTAATCACCAAATATTGGATTCAATATTTTTGTCAACTTGTTTTCTTTCAGTTAAGACAGGTTTTTATTCTCGAAACAATTGATCATAAGTCTCATTGATCTGAGCCTCACTGATTTGAGAATAAAGTTCATCTCTGTGTAAAGAAAGCCTGTAATACTCAAAATAGTGTGTGTGTGTGTGTGTGTGTGTGTGTGTGTGTGTGTATGCGTGTGTGTGTGTGTGGATGCACGAGTATACATGTCTACATATGTGAACATGATAAACACACTCCTGAACACTAATTGTTTCTCTGATTTTCGACTCCACCATTCATTTTCAATGGGCAGTCATTTTTGACCAATAAAAGCATTTCAAAACGAATTTCCTAGTTAAACATTAAAGCACACTAGTGTGATAAACAGTGCAATTTTTTTTCTTAATTTACGTGAAACTGACAAAATTATCCACAAATAACGCTTTTTTCACAAAAAAACTGAGGTATGTAAGATCAGTGAGACCTACAATCAATGAATTTCAAAAATAAATATAAAACCATTCCTAATCGAAAGAAAACAAGCTGGCAAAAAAATTGAATCCAATATTTGGTGATGATGTAGCCTAATGAGAAATTTATAAGCAATTTTTTGTAGGCCTCTCATTTTTGACCGGGAACACCACAAGTGTTACAATGTGGAAAAAACCCCCACAAAAAATTACAAATATTTTTGGGAAGTTGTTTTAGACTCTGGGTGAGTAAAGTCAGAAAATTTAGTCCAATGCAATAACATTAAGTAGCATTTTCAGGTACTGGAATATCCTCTCCGGGTCAAAATGACCCGAACACAACCCGAGGGTTAAGAATGCAACCCTAGTTCCCTGAGTTGAGAACGAGATGCTGCAACAGCAGTTGACTCTATGGGGAACACCTCCCAGGTATGATGATTGCATGACACCCATATAGAACCACAGAAATAAATATCGGCTGATGCTACTTGGCGGCGTACAGAAGTCACTTCATAATCAAACCCTTCTCAGGGAAATGCAGCAGTGGCAAAATGCTCTTTTCTCTCAGACAGTGTTGTATAAAGTATACAATTGTCATACTTAAAAGCAAAGAGATCTTTTTATAGAAACTGATTCAGGTAAAAATTTAGATTCGAGTAGCTTACTAAAATAAGCAACAGACAAGATAGAAGTTTGACCAAGATACAGTTGCTGACTAAACTAATTAAGGAAACAAACTGAACATCAGCATCACATGTTGGCTTTCCAAAACACAGCATATGCAGGTGATCAGACATTCTGCTCTTTTCAACAGGGATGACACAGTCTAAAGAAGCATTTGAAGCTCTTTTGTATAAGATACCAATATGCACAAAAGTTATCTTTACCTGTTCAAGCAAGGTCATAGATTTTATTCCCAGGGAACACAGATACCAGTAAAATGTGTACACTGAAAGGTTTCTTTATATAAAAGTAAATGCCAAATGTAAAAGGCTTTGCCCAAAGAGCAGAAGCTTTTGTTGTTGGAGTCTATCTAGCATTCTAAGAATGTGAGAAAAGTGTTAAAATTTTGCATACAAATTTTATTTATTGGTATATTATTGGTTTATACGATTTTTGGTTAATTGAAGACAACAGTTTAATGTCTGGTCTATAGCGATATAGAAATATTCAGATTTAAGTTGACAAGTTGAGGCTTTGTAAAGAAATGTATACTGAGTGAAAAATGTCACCTTCTTGTGAATAAAATCTGGATTGTAGAAAACGGCATCGCCCCACAGCTGCATGATGTCTGGAGTTGGTAGCTGTTTTGCAGCTAGACGTGACACTGTTTCACTGTCACCCCCTCTGACCTCAATAAAGACATCTTCCACCATGTCCCTTTCTTTACTGGAATCTGAAATGTCAGACAACAAAACAGGGTGTTTAATTAAACATTAGTAACATTAATTATCTGCTCTACAAGCAGCAAATGGATTTAGTGACTGTTTCCAAACAGGCTTTCTAAACACAAGTAGAGAATTGTTTTGATAGTGTTCAAACTCCTTATGAATTCAACCATGTCTATGTGGAGTTGTCACGATATCTTAAAATTGACATTAAACAGAAGTTGCTATAGTCTTTTTTTTTCTTTATTGTGATGTATATCCGAATGAAACGTCTTCTTGAACAACTTTAAGAAGACTTGATTTTGTCCATCAGGAATCGTTTGTATTATTGGATCATTGTTGTTCGCAACTGCTGCAATTTTATGTGAGTGACAGGTTGTCCCACCCTTGTGACTGAAAACACATCATCAGAGAAGATAAGAGATGCTGAAAGCGGGAGGCAGGGCTCTGGCTAGAGGGGTGAATGGGGATGACGATCGAGGGCCCCCTTGATTCCCCTGGAAAGTATTTTCAACCGACTTAACCGATAAATCATGTAAACCAAGCCTTCTGGGAATCTCCATTCAAAGATGCAATACAGCGAATTGCCATTTATAACTCCAGTTTCTTGCTGAACTGGTGCATTTCTAAATTCACACACACCACTCTGAGTGGGATTTGAGCCAGCATCAACCGGCATGAGTGAGTAGGTTGGTGCACTAAAAAGAAGCTGCACCCCTTGAGGCCAGTCGTGGGCTGGTCAGGGTATTCGTGGGAGCCTCGTGGTCAGAGAGCCAGACTGGTAACCCAAAGGTTGCAGGTTCGATTCTCGATACCGGCAGGAAATTACTGAGGTCCTCTTCAACAAGGCTCCTAACCCCCAATTGCTCCCCAGGCGCCACAACAAAAATGGCTGCCCACTGTTCTGGGTGTATGTGTGTTCACTACTCACTACTCCTAATGTGTGTTTTCTAACTTTGGTTGGGTCAAATGCAGAGGAAAAATTCCGAGTATGGGTTACTCTACTTGGCCTTCACATGTGACTTTCAGTTTTCTTTTTCACGCTCACCCAGGTTACACTCAGCATTACATTCACTCACCTAAACCCCACTCCCATCCAGGGCAAATCATCAATATAACTGGTCCTACTTGCACCACTCTAAAAGAAGTCAAACTACAGTCAACTCCACTTTCAACAAATACTCTTTCATGGCTGGTTGGTGAAGCTTGCTCGCTCTCATTGGCAAACATTGGCATGTCAGAGGCAGCCTGATCAAGAGCAGTCAAATAATTGTAATGACACCACACAATTGAGGATTTTTTGGACAAAAAGTCAGTTGCCAGAAGCCTCGAATTGGGCCACACCCCCGATTGTTTGGGGGGTGCAAATCAGGCTAAAAATCTTCAAGTGTGTGGCCAGCCTAAAACATCATGCACCTAACACATTGCAGTGAATAGCCGTAATTCAATAAAAAAAGGGGTAGGGTAATTTCTGACTGTAAGGATTACAAGATTATTTTACAAGAGACGGATTTTGTTGCACTCCTGACCTTACTCCCATTGGCAGATGCTGCTGAAATTTGCAGTTAAAATAAACTTTTCTCAACTTTGTTGTGTCACTGTTCTCTGGTGCAGTCTCTGCACATTAAGCTGAGGCTGGATAAATTGATTTAAAAGCAAAGAAATGCTTGCTTCAAGTTTCAGGTTATTTGATCTGAACTGTGTAATTGTGGATTTGCTCACCTCCAAGCTCTTCCAACAGGCCTTTGCAGCTACCACCTGAAAATCCTGCACCCACATACACTTTCTTAATTTGGGCTCCAATTTTCAGCCCAGCCTGGACACATTTCTTGGTTTCGTCAAGTGTGTATCCTATAATGAAAGAAAACCCCTTAGATTCAGTGTAGGCTTATCTTTTGGAATAACAGTGTTGTCCTTGTTTTGATCACATAATATTTTTCCTTACTTTTACCTACCAGATTTTTCAAGTCGCTCATCATTGAGGACAACAGTATATTCAAAATCTCCACCGAGAGTTGCCTCTTTGATGAAATGTGTCCCATAGTCACTGTAGATCTGGCGATATTCTCCATATGTGTATTCCAGGGGCAGGGCGCGCAAGCGGGACAGGAATTCAGGGTGTAGCACCAGGTTTGCGGCCTTTAAAGCATAGCGAGCTACCTCAAGCTCAGAGTATGCTCGGATGAATTTTTTTTTCTGAGGACAACACAGAATAAAGTCATGGTTTGCTCCAAATGATAGATTTCACAGTCTGGTCAAGAATTTCATGTTGTCTTATCATTCTTCTTTTATTGATATTATTAATATCCAACTATTTTCCCATAGTTAGTGGTGTCTGCTAAGACCAGCATCACTATTACAATTATTTATACTTGGTGAACATAAAGGAATCTAATCATACCCCTAACCCTGAACTTTATTGTAACTCCTCCTGTAATGTTTTTGCTACATATATGAAATATGTCTCAAACCATGTGGCTTATTTCTATCTGACCAGACTAAGTGGCAGATAATAAAATTGGTAAAAAATCCAACATATTTACAGTGAAGGACCTGATCCACTATTCTGCAAAGTTTATTTCCAACTTAAGCTTAACTAAAACAAGAGCGTAATTAGCTGGTTTTTGTTAGCTGTGTTTTTAATACGGATTGGAGCTAAACTCTACAGTAAGAAACCACCTAACATCCACTCAAAACGTCCAAGCAATGCTCTAGCACCCAGCCACAGCCACACATTTAGTTAATATAGTTCAAATGAAGCTTCACCTTAGTGACAGAAAAACAACTTACCGTCCCTGAAAAGGTGCGCATCTTCTTCACTGACTTCTTGTATTTGTGGTCATTGTAATTAAAACTGAATTCAAAAACCTGAGGAACAGCAATTCCAAATGACACGCTGGTCTTGGATAAAGTTGCCTTGCTTTCACTCTTGAAGTATTCATTGTAAGACTCGTATGCCTCCAGCGTGAAATCATAGGAGCCTTTTGTCTGGGAACAAAGTAAATTACACTGAACAAAATTATAAACGCAACACTTCTGTTTTTCCCCTCATTTTTCATGAGCTGATCTCATAGATCTAAGACTTTTTCTATGTACACAAAAGGCCTATTTCTCTCAAATATTGTTCACAAATCTGTCTAAATCTGTGTAAGTGAGCACTTCTCCTTTGCCGAGATAATCCATCCACCTCACAGGTGTGGCATATGAAGATGCTGATTAGACAGCATGATTATTGCACAGGTGTGCCTTAGGCTGGCCACAATAAAAGGCCACTCTAAAATGTGCAGTTTTACTGTATTTGGGTCCGGGGTGGAAAATCCCAAACACATTCATTCATGCTGACTGCAGGAATGTCCACCAGAGCTGTTGCCCGTGAATTGAATGTTCATTTCTCTACCATAAGCCGTCTCCAAAGGCGTTTCAGAGAATTTAGTAGTACATCCAACCGTCCTCACAACCGCAGACACGTGTAACCACTCCAGCCTAGGACCTCCTACAGCCACCCGGACAGCTGCTGCTACAATCGGTTTGCATAACCAAACAATTTCTGCACAAACTGTCAAAAACTGTCTCAGGGAAGCTCATCTGCATGCTCGTCGTTCTCATCGGGATCTCGACCTTACTGCAGTTCATCGTCGTAACCGACTTGAGTGGGCAAATGCTCACATTCAATGGCGTCTGGCACTTTGGAGAGGGGTTCTCTTCACGGATGAATCCCGGTTTTCACTGTACTGGGCAGATGGCAGACAGTGTGTATGGCGTCGTGTGGGTGAGCGGTTTGCTGATGTCAACATTGTGGATCGAGTGGCCCATGGTGGCGGTGGGGTTATGGTATGGGCAGGCGTATGTTATGGACAATGAACACAGGTGGCAAGGCAAGGCAAGGCAAGTTTATTTATATAGCACATTTCATACACAATGGTAATTCAAAGTGCTTTACATAGAAAAATCAAAAGAAATAAGAATAGTTAAAACAGTTAAGAATAAAGAAATTAAAATAATCATAAGAAAAAAAGAATTATTAAAACCGGTGTGCCAAATTTCGTAAGCTTGCTCTGAGACTTCCCCATACTGGTTGTTTTCTGTTTCTGTGGATTTACCGTTCGACGCACGTCTAATAATCTGTTGGACGTCTCCGACAGATCTGATTTCTTGACCCAAGATCAGTTAAGGGTGCACTCTCTAGTGCTTTTGTCACAGGTCGGGAGAGTCGACTGGATCTACCCCCTCCCTTTAGAATGTACCACTGAGGAGCAAACCAGAAACCAGGCGGACAAGGAAAGTAAAATGTAACAGGCTTTATTGATTAAAAGAATTTGTATATCCTAATTAAAACTCCTCCTTCCTCCCCAGCATCCAGTGGCCGCCGGGATGTCGGCTGGACAACAGGCGGGGACTCGGTCCACTCAACCCCTCAGACTCTTCGGGTGCCGAGGCTCTCGGCTATGGAGGGGACGCGGATTTGACCAACAGGTAAGTACTCTAAGCACGGCTTATCCTTCTCGGGCTCTGAGCGGACTGTACTCTTCTCGATCTCCCAAGTACAGAAGTTTACAGCGGTGAAGAGGGGCGTCGACTAGACAGCAGGTGGGTACTTCGGGTGCGGTTGGTTCTTCCCTATACAGGGGATGCAGAAAGCTTACGGCTGTGAAGGGGCGTCGACTAGACAGCAGGTGGGTACTTCGAGTACGGTTGGTTCTTCCCTATACAGGGGATGCAGAAAGCTTACGGCTGTGAAGGGGCGTCGACTAGACAGCACGTGGGTACTTCGGGTGCGGTTGGTTCTTCCCTATACAGGGGATGCAGAAAGCTTACGGCTGTGAAGGGGCGTCGACTAGACAGCAGGTGGGTACTTCGAGTACGGTTGGTTCTTCCCTATACAGGGGATGCAGAAAGCTTACGGCTGTGAAAGGGGCGTCGACTAGACAGCAGGTGGGTACTTCGAGTACGGTTGGTTCTTCCCTATACAGGGGATGCAGGAAGCTTACGGCTGTGAAAGGGGCGTCGACTAGACAGCAGGTGGGTACTTCGAGTACGGTTGGTTCTTCCCTATACAGGGAATGCAGAAAGCTTACGGCTGTGAAAGGGGCGTCGACTAGACAGCAGGTGGGTACTTCGAGTACGGTTGGTTCTTCCCTATACAGGGGATGCAGGAAGCTTACGGCTGTGAAAGGGGCGTCGACTACAAAGCAGGTGGGTACTTCGAGTACGGTTGGTTCTTCCCTATACAGGGGATGCAGAAGCTTACGGCTGTGAAAGGGGCGTCGACTAGACAGCAGGTGGGTACTTCGAGTGCGGTTGGTTCTTCCCTATACAGGGGATACGGAAAGCCCACGGCAGTGTTGATGACACAGAATGCAAGCGGCTTTAGACGGGGGACACTCAGAACAGCAGATAACTGGGTTTCCTCCGTTCTCCAGGACAGCGTCAATGATGAATCAGAACACAGCAGGCTTGGAATGTACAACACTCAGAACAACAGATACCTGGGTTTTCTCCGCTCTCCACGACAGTGAGGATGGGACAGTATGCAAGCGGCTTTAGCTGGGGGACACTCAGAACAGCAGATAAACTGGTTTTCCTCCGTTCTCCAGAACAGCATCAATGATGAATCAGAACACAGCAGGCTTGGACTGTACAACACTCAGAACAACAGATACCTGGGTTTTCTCCGCTCTCCACGACAGTGAGGATGGAACAGTATGCAAGCGGCTTTAGCTGAGGGACACTCAGCACAGCAGATAACTGGTTTTCCTCCGTTCTCCAAGACAGCATCAATGATGAATCAGTACATAGCCGGCTTGGAATGTACGACACTTAGAACAACAGATAACTGGATTTCCTCCGTTCTCCAGGACAGCATCAATGATGAATCAAACCACAGCAAGCTTGGAATGTACAACACTCCGAACAACAGATAACTGGAATTTCTCCGCTCTCCACGACAGTGAGGATGGATCAGTATGCAAGCGGCTTTAGCTGGGGGACACTCAGAACAGCAGATAACTGGATTTCCTCCGTTCTCCAGGACAGCATCAATGATGAATCAGAACACAGCAGGCTTTGAAATTCCACCGTCACTTAATCTCTTCCTCAGCAACTCCAAAGTCACTCTCAACCACTCTGTGAAATATAAGGCCACAGCCCACCTCCTTGTTCTGAACAGCAGGGACAGTAAGACGGAAGAATATATAGCGACCTCAATCAGGCATCACAACAGCTGTCTTCTCATTACGGTGTCTAGACTCCTGTTCCTAGATCGCTTCTCTTCATATACAGTATCGTGGTGTATAAATCACATACCAGACGGCCAGTAAAAGGTTTGCACTTATCTCTACCCAAGAAGGGGACTTGATATCTCCAAGGCGACCTCTCCTCTGCTTCTCTGTTCCACACCACCCAATCTTTCGTAGCGGACTCCCTTCCGCGGGTCGATCTCACCAGTCAATTTGTCCCACAGAAACTCTCAGCCTTCCTCGACGGAACAAAGTCAGGACACAGCACCCGAACACCGAACACAGAACACCGCACTGAACTCTTGCCTCTTGATCTCCCAAAGCTTGGTTTTTATCTGTTTCAAAGCGCTGTGTGTCCCAATCATCAAACAGCCCCTTAATGCGCCGCACCTGCTGTCACTCTGTCATCAGCGGCTGCTGTTGCCATGGCAGCGACGCATACCAGGTTGGCTGGGTGTTGCGTCGAAAGCGCTCCGGGCGGAAACATTCCTCCGTGGAATATATAGTTCCGCTGCTGGTTCGTCACCTTGTGACATACTCCCCCGCCAATCCGTTCTAGTCCCGAGAACGGGTTCCGCTCTCCCAGTCTCCGTACCTCACCGGGGGTTGACCTCGGTTCTCCCTCTGGGACCGCCTCGGCGGAGACTCGGGTCTCACCGGTCCCGGTGCTGGGCCCAAGCCCCTGGGGACCACTCCCCATCCTACCAGTAACGGTCATGGTGCTGCCACAACCGGGGGGGCTTCCTCTATGGGATTTGGGTAGTTCGGGCAAGGGCGAATCAGATTCCGGTGGAGCACCCGTTCTGGGCCCGCTCTCCCCTCGGCCCGGATAGCATACACGGGTTGATCTGGGCGTGGTTGTCGTAAGACCACATAGGGCCGAGGCTCCCACCGATCGCTCAGCTTACCCTTCCCTTGGCGACGATTATCCCTCACTAAGACTCTCTCTCCTGGGAGCAGTGGGGCTTCCCGAGCTGTTCGGTCGTACAGTCTCTTGCTCTTTGCCCCCGCCTGGTTAATCCGGTCCGAGACCCGGCCATACGCCCAGTGGAGTCGCTGGTGATGCCTCGCCACCCAGTCTGACAAGCTCCCTTCCTCCACTTGGGTAGCAGCCCCCGCTACTAAGTCGGCTGGTAGCCGCACGTGTCTTCCAAACATTAGATATGTTGGAGCATACCCAGTGGTGCTATGCACGCTGTTGTTATATGCTTGGATCAGTGCCGGAAGCGTATCCGCCCAATGGCCCTGCTGATCCATCTCTAACGTTCCCAACAGGCTCAGCAATGTTTGGTTAAACCTCTCGCATCCTCCATTCCCTTGGGGATGGTACGGTGTCGTGTGGGTCTTCCTACCCCCATACAGCAGGCACAACTCATGGACCACCCTGGACTCAAAGTTCGGCCCCTGGTCTGAGTGGAATATTTCAGGGCACCCAAAAGGCTGAATCACAGCCTTCCACAAGGCATTTGCGGTGGTGATAGCAGTTTGGTCCAAGGTGGGAATGGCCCAGGCATATTTGGTGAATAGGTCTGTCACCACCAAGATGTTCTGGATCCGGTCCACCGGCCTTCCCAGCGTCAGATAGTCCATGGCGACCATGTGCATGGGAGCCTTTGCCTGAATCGGGACCAATGGGGCTCGGGTCTCCTTCCTGGTCTTAAACAGGGTGCACCGGGGGCATCCCTGAAGGTAGGCCTTGGTAATCCTCTCCATCCCAGGCCAATAGAACTGGCGTCGCAATAGCGAGATCGTCTTCTCCAGGCCCTGATGGCCCAACTGGGTGTGATAGGCCTGTAGCAGGGACCGATGTTGCCCCTCCGGAACTACTATTTGCCAGATCTTCTCGCCCAGGTTAGGGTCCTGGATGGAGCGACAGAGCACCCCCTCCCTCAAGGCCAACCTTCCCCATTGTCCTAGCAACCCTCGGACTGCCTGAGTCTGAGCCCGGCGTTCTCTGGCCTCTGGCCATTTCCCAGTCTGGACCCACTCTCGTACCGTCCGCACCCCTTCATCCTCCGCTTGTCTCGACCTCCAACACTGTGGGTCCCAGCCCCAACCATTGGGGGCCTCTTCCTGCGATGATCCAGGCGCTTCCACGATCCCCACCATCGCTCCTTCCTCCTCCTCGGAGCTAGAGTTGGGCCCCTGAACTACTGGACCTGCCACCGGAAACCTCGACAGCACATCAGCGTTCGTATGCTCTTTCCCTGGTCGATACTTCAGCTGGTAGTCGAAATTCGCCAGTTGTGCCACCCATCTCTGTTCGACAGCCCCCAGCCTTGCCGTCTGAAGATGTACCAGAGGGTTGTTGTCAGTTACTACCAGAACCTTGGTCCCCCACAGGTAGTCCTTGAACTTTTCGCTCATTGCCCACTTCATGGCCAACAACTCAAGTTTGAAGGAACTATAGTTAGCATCGTTCCTCTCCGTCGGGTGTAAGCTTCGGCTGGCGTATGCAATCACCCTCTCCTTCCCCTGCTGTTTTTGGGCTAGCACGGCACCCAGGCCGAGATGGCTGGCATCAGTGTACAAGATGAAAGGCTGGGAGAAGTCTGCATAGGCCAGAATCGGGGCCTGCAGTAGTTCCTGTTTAAGCCTCCGGAATGCAGCCTCACATGCCTGGTCCCACTGAACCGCGGGGGATCCCCGGCCCCTCGAACGTCCCGTGCCCCCGAGCAGCTGGTTAATGGGCTTGGCGATTTTAGAGAAGTCCTGAATGAACCGCCGGTAATATCCGACAAAGCCCAGGAAGGATCTGACCTGTCGCACAGTCTTCGGCGCCTCCCACCCTTGCACAGCCGACACCTTCTCTGGGTCCACAGCGATCCCAGCTGCACTCACCACATGGCCCAGAAACTTCACCTCTTTCCGGAAAAGCTGACACTTGTCAGGTTGCAGTTTTAGCCCGTATTTGTCCAGGGCGCGGAAAGCTTGCTCCAGATGTTGGAGGTGAGACTCAAAGTCCGGCGAATAGACGATGACATCATCGAGGTAGACCAGCGTGGTTTCCGTTAACTGACCTCCCAGGCACCGCTGCATAAGCCGCTGGAACGTGGCTGGGGCGTTGCAAAGGCCAAACGGCATCCGTTCCCACTCGTATAACCCGAAAGGGGTCGTGAAGGCTGTCTTCTCCCTGTCCCGCTCGTCCACCTGCACCTGCCAGTACCCACTGGCCAAGTCGAGAGTAGAATACCATGCAGACTGTGTAAGACTGGTGAGTGAGTCCTCTACTCGGGGCAGGGGGAAAGCATCCCGCTTAGTCACCTGGTTCAGCTTACGGTAATCCACACAGAATCTCCAGGAACCATTTTTCTTGCGCACCAGTACGATAGGGGCTGCCCAAGGGCTACTACTTTCCCGGATAATTCCTTTGTCCAACATTCCTCGCAGGAGGGTGCGGACCTCAGAATACAGGGTCGGGGGCACTGGTCGATAACGTTCTCTACTCGGGGCGGCGTCCCCGGTCGGAATCTGATGTTTTACAATGTCCGTCCGGCCATAGTCCTCGTCATGAGTCGAGAACAAGTGCTGCCATTTGAGCAGGAAATCCTGGAGCCGCCCAGTCTGTTCCTCTCCCAGTCCTTCACCGCGTAGTGACCCTCCCTGGAGGTGGTTTGGCAATTCCTCTCCCTCACTACCCACCGGCGGTCCAGTTCGGGTCAGGGCAACTTCCACTACGGAGGGGCTTACCCGGTTAAACTGCACTTCACCCGGCTCTCTCACTTGTTGCGGGCACACCCCTGTAACTCGGGCCAGACACTGATGTCGATGCAACAGGACGGGGAACGCATTCACGTTCCGTACCTTCACAGAAATCCTCCCCCGCCGTGCTGTGGCTAGCCCCCGAGCTACCTCAAGGTTTGGGCCGTCCAGATGGGGTTCCACCAATACCCACTCTCCCGAGCCATAGAGTTGCGAGGGGAGCCTGGCCCAAACCACAGCCTCACTCTGAGCGGGAATGGACAACGCGTATCGGCAAGCCGTCCTCCCAATGCCCTCTCGATCTCCTCGCGTCTCGGCAAGGCGAACCCGCCGACAATCGGCCTTAATCCGGTCCCACTCTTGACTTTCCGAGGTCGAGGCCGTCTGCTTTAGTCCACTTCGGAACAGTTCCTCCCAACATTCTGCTATAACGTTCATGCCCAACAATGCGCGATGGTTTCCTAGGCAGGCGTCACGAACGATCACCACCCCCTTCTGGGGGACAACGACTCCATGGATCTTCAAGTCAGTCACCAGATATCCCACGTATGGGATGTCCAGACCGTTGGCTCCCCGTAGCGTCAACCAGGGGGCTTCCGAGGTGGGACAATCCTGGCCCTTAAATAGCTCTCGTGACAGGCTCTCAGAGAACAGAGTGACTTGTGACCCAGTGTCTAACAGGCACTGTACTTCCAAGCCGTTGACCTGGGCCACTACAATGGGGCAATGCCCCACCAAACATGCTCTGGACTTCGTAATCAATAGGGGGTCTACCATGGGAGTCCCGGCCACTTGACCCACAGTGGCCGGCAACTCTAAAAATCCTCCTGTGATCCCCGACGGGAGCGGCACTGGCGGAAGTAGTGACCCGGCTCTCCACAACCATGACAAATGGGGCGTCCCTGTTCGTCCCACCTGAACCGCGGCCCCATCGGCCTAGCTGGGCGTCGTTCTGGGAATCGGCTCCCAGCTGAATAGGTCCGCTCTCGGAGTAATGGACTGGAACGTTCACGCCGGAGCTCTTCTCTGAAGGAATTGGATAGCTCGGCCAGCTGTTCCTGGACGTCCTTTTTCAACTCCTCTCGTAACACACGTCTCCATTCCGCTTCAATCGGGCGTGGGGGGTCGACGGGTGCGCTCGCAGCCATGCACGTTGAGGGCTCTACCGTGTGATCCCGTTCCAAGGCCAAAGCCTCTTGGCTCAGTTCGTCAAAAGACGAGTCCGGGTTCCGGCGGACTTGTATTCGCAGGCTTTGGCGTACGGGGCCTTCCCGTAGCCCCAGGAGGAATTGGTCTCGCAGCAGACTCTCTTCACCCCCTAGACCATGGTCTTGCCTTCCCCTTAGCCTAGCGAACTGCTCTCTTAGCTGTAGCGTGAATGCCCGGATGGTCTGTCGCGGCCCTTGTTTGCAGTTGAAGAACTGTGTTCGCAGAACGGCTACGGGAGTGGTATCGCCGTATTGCCCCGAAAGGAAGTCAAAGATAGCTTGAGCCGTGGTACGGTTCGCTTCTGGCGCTGCTCGCACTTCCCTCAGTGCTTCTCCTTCCAAGGAATTTAAGATGAACTGCACTCCCTGAGGGGCGTCCAAACCCTGGAGCCCGACTAAATATTCGACCTGGGCCCTCCATGTCGACAGACTCATCTCCTTGGTACTTCTGGGCCCACGGGGCTCCCATGAATATGGGCATGGCTTGTCTTCGTGCTCCCGGTGCCTCTTCGTCTGCCATAACGGCTTCTGGTGGCTCAACTCAGATGTTACCCTGCCGACTACGCCAATAATCTGTCACAGGTCGGGAGAGTCGACTGGATCTACCCCCTCCCTTTAGAATGTACCACTGAGGAGCAAACCAGAAACCAGGCGGACAAGGAAAGTAAAATGTAACAGGCTTTATTGATTAAAAGAATTTGTATATCCTAATTAAAACTCCTCCTTCCTCCCCAGCATCCAGTGGCCGCCGGGATGTCGGCTGGACAACAGGCGGGGACTCGGTCCACTCAACCCCTCAGACTCTTCGGGTGCCGAGGCTCTCGGCTATGGAGGGGACGCGGATTTGACCAACAGGTAAGTACTCTAAGCACGGCTTATCCTTCTCGGGCTCTGAGCGGACTGTACTCTTCTCGATCTCCCAAGTACAGAAGTTTACAGCGGTGAAGAGGGGCGTCGACTAGACAGCAGGTGGGTACTTCGAGTACGGTTGGTTCTTCCCTATACAGGGGATGCAGGAAGCTTACGGCTGTGAAAGGGGCGTCGACTAGACAGCAGGTGGGTACTTCGAGTACGGTTGGTTCTTCCCTATACAGGGAATGCAGAAAGCTTACGGCTGTGAAAGGGGCGTCGACTAGACAGCAGGTGGGTACTTCGAGTACGGTTGGTTCTTCCCTATACAGGGGATGCAGGAAGCTTACGGCTGTGAAAGGGGCGTCGACTAGACAGCAGGTGGGTACTTCGAGTGCGGTTGGTTCTTCCCTATACAGGGGATACGGAAAGCCCACGGCAGTGTTGATGACACAGAATGCAAGCGGCTTTAGACGGGGGACACTCAGAACAGCAGATAACTGGGTTTCCTCCGTTCTCCAGGACAGTGAGGATGGATCAGAACACAGCAGGCTTGGAATGTACAACACTCAGAACAACAGATACCTGGGTTTTCTCCGCTCTCCACGACAGTGAGGATGGGACAGTATGCAAGCGGCTTTAGCTGGGGGACACTCAGAACAGCAGATAAACTGGTTTTCCTCCGTTCTCCAGAACAGCATCAATGATGAATCAGAACACAGCAGGCTTGGACTGTACAACACTCAGAACAACAGATACCTGGGTTTTCTCCGCTCTCCACGACAGTGAGGATGGAACAGTATGCAAGCGGCTTTAGCTGAGGGACACTCAGCACAGCAGATAACTGGTTTTCCTCCGTTCTCCAAGACAGCATCAATGATGAATCAGTACATAGCCGGCTTGGAATGTACGACACTCAGAACAACAGATAACTGGATTTCCTCCGTTCTCCAGGACAGCATCAATGATGAATCAAACCACAGCAAGCTTGGAATGTACAACACTCCGAACAACAGATAACTGGAATTTCTCCGCTCTCCACGACAGTGAGGATGGATCAGTATGCAAGCGGCTTTAGCTGGGGGACACTCAGAACAGCAGATAACTGGATTTCCTCCGTTCTCCAGGACAGTATCAATGATGAATCAGAACACAGCAGGCTTTGAAATTCCACCGTCACTTAATCTCTTCCTCAGCAACTCCAAAGTCACTCTCAACCACTCTGTGAAATATAAGGCCACAGCCCACCTCCTTGTTCTGAACAGCAGGGACAGTAAGACGGAAGAATATATAGCGACCTCAATCAGGCATCACAACAGCTGTCTTCTCATTACGGTGTCTAGACTCCTGTTCCTAGATCGCTTCTCTTCATATACAGTATCGTGGTGTATAAATCACATACCAGACGGCCAGTAAAAGGTTTGCACTTATCTCTACCCAAGAAGGGGACTTGATATCTCCAAGGCGACTTCTCCTCTGCTTCTCTGTTCCACACCACCCAATCTTTCGTAGCGGACTCCCTTCCGCGGGTCGATCTCACCAGTCAATTTGTCCCACAGAAACTCTCAGCCTTCCTCGACGGAACAAAGTCAGGACACAGCACCCGAACACCGAACACGGAACACCGCACTGAACTCTTGCCTCTTGATCTCCCAAAGCTTGGTTTTTATCTGTTTCAAAGCGCTGTGTGTCCCAATCATCAAACAGCCCCTTAATGCGCCGCACCTGCTGTCACTCTGTCATCAGCGGCTGCTGTTGCCATGGCAGCGACGCATACCAGGTTGGCTGGGTGTTGCGTCGAAAGCGCTCCGGGCGGAAACATTCCTCCGTGGAATATATAGTTCCGCTGCTGGTTCGTCACCTTGTGACACTTTATCTATCTGCTTGAAACATGTAAATGCAGCATATAGGAAAGGTCAGAGCAGACTCTTTTTTTCTCAGGAAGCTAAAATCCTTCCAAGTCTGTAATGAGATGCTGTACCTTTTTTATCAGTCGGTTGTGGCCAGTGCTGTGTTCTTTGCTGTGGTGTGCTGGGGCAGCGGTATGACAGCCAGGGAGGGGAACCGACTTGACAAATTGGTTAGGAAGTGTGTTTCAGTGTGCGGTCATTTGTGCCGGCCGCTATAAGACTGTATAATGGATCTGTGTGAAGTGCAATATTTATTTACTACTAATTTATTTACTACAAACCAAACTACTAGTTTGTTTACTACAAACCAAACATCTGTGTTTTTATGTGTTTTTATGAGTGTATTGTGGTGAGAATGTTTGTTGGTAGACAACACACACTATATGCTGCTGGACATCTGAATTTCCTCTGTGGGGATGAATAAAGGCATGCATCTATCTATCTATCTATCTATCTATCTATCTATCTATCTATCTATCTATCTATCTATCTATCTATCTATCTATCTATCTATCTATCGATCGATCTGGCCCCAGATCTCAATTAATTCCAGATTTTCACGAGAACTCAGTGTCCGCTTGAAATCTCTTGACCTACTCTCAGGTCTCAATTAATTTTGGACAAATCTTGTACTCGCACCACAGAAATAGACTCAGCCACTTATAGTTCACTCACTTTCATACAGTTTAGAATACTGGTGTTTAAAAATTAGCTAGCTTACTGTTAGATGACCCCATATTGGCTGAAATCTCCCCTGGATTTTCCTTCGACGCACGTCTACTAATCTGCTTAACGTCTTCAACAGATCCGATTTTTGCAACCTCAAATCGGCAAGGTTAGCAAAAAATTGCTCTGTATTCAGTTTTGACTTGTTCTTACTGAATCAGTACCTGCGAGCTAACTTTCAGAAAATTGACTTGTTACAATTTATATTTAATTTAAAAATAAATAAAATACAGTACAAACAGTCGGACACAGTGGCACAGTGCTCATTCAGTAAATGCACAGCTAAACAGAAGTGTTTTGAGTCTGGATTTGAATGTGACTACTGTAGGAGCACATCTGATCTCTTCTGGAAGCTGGTTCCAGCTGCGGCTGGCATAATAGCTAAAAGCAGACTCTCCTTGCTTAGAGTGAACCCTTGGTATTTCTAGCTGATGTGATCCTAATGATCTGAGTGATCTGTTGGGTTTATATTCAGTGAGCATATCTGCAATGTATTGAGGTCCTAGGTCATTAAATGATTTATATACCAGTAATAATACTTTAAAATCAATCCTAAATGTTAAATGTTACTGGCAGCCAGTGTAAAGCCCTGAGGACTGGTGTGATGTGTTCATATTTTCTGGTTCTGCTCAGAAGCCTGGCAGCAGCGTTCTGTATGAGCTGCAACTGTCTTATGGTCTTTTTAGGAAGGCCAGTGAGGAGTCCATTACAATAATCCACCCTGCTGGTGATGAAAGCATGCACAAGTTTCTCTAAGTCTTGACTGGAAACAAAGCATCTAATTCTTGCAATATTTTTCAGATGATAGAATGCTGATTTAGTTATTGATTTGATATGACTACTGAAACTAAGATCTGACTCTAGAGACACACCAAGATTCCTGACTTGATTTTTAGTAGTTAGACCCCTAGCATGTTTGGGATGCTGTGGATCGGCGTATACGACAGTGTTTTCCAGGTCCTGTCAATATCCAGCAATTTCGCACAGCCATTGAAGAGGAGTGGACCAACATCCCACAGGCCACAATCAAACAACTTTTTTTTTCTTTTTCAATACAGTAAAACTGCACATTTTAGAATGGCCTTTTATGGTGTCCAGCCTAAGGCACACCTGTGCAATAATCATGCTGTCTAATCGTCATCTTGCATATATGCCACACCTGTGAGGTGGATGGACTATCTCAGCAAATGAGAAGTGCTCACTAACACAGATTTATGAACAATATTTGAGAGAAATAGGCCTTTTGTGTACATAAAAAAGTCTTAGATCTTTGAGTTTAGCTAATGAAAAATTGGGGTAAAAACAAACGTGTTGCGTTCATAATTTTGTTCAGTGTATGTCACACACATTCGTTAAAAACAGAACCCAAAGTTCTGAAACTGACATTATTTGTTACTAGTGTAATTGGAAAAGCTTTTATTGAAGAAGTACTTAAAGTAGGGATGGGCAAATCCAGTCCTGAAGGGCCACTGTCCTGCAGAGTTCAGCTCCAACCCTAATCAATAACACCTGAAATATCTAACCTATGCCTTCAGGATTGATTGAAAATAACAGGCATGCGTATTTGACTTGAGGTGGAACTAAACTCTGCAGGACAGTGACCCTCCTACATCGGCAGACTAATTTGCCTTATCTTCACGGTACTTTGGACGGTGGTGGAAACGCAGAAAGCAACAGGTTTGGGGGAAAAAAGTTCCTTGGACAAATTGTTCCAGGTAATTTCGGTGGAAACGCGGCTCTAAGACTGAACCACCAGAATTTCGAGACAGTATGGCGTTACAAAGCATCGTTTGCTGTAATTACATGACTTGGCCAGTTTAATGCTACGCTCAAAACCAAGGATTCGTAAAGGTTTCAAAACTCCATAAAGCAATGTTTTGAAAAAGCACATCACGAATCTTACGTACTGCAGCTATAGATTTTAAAACATGCAACATACCTCTATTGTGTACTGTTGTATGTTATATGGCTTCCTGAAGCGAACATCCTGGATAAAATGTGGCACGCAGCCACCAGCATAGTATCGGTTATCAAGCACCACTGCTTCCAGTTTACCATTCAAAATGTTGATTCTAGGAATGAAGAACAAGTTATCTCTGATCTATGGCAGTTTTTACATTTGGCATCAAGTACAAGAGCAACAAAAATGTAGTAAAGGACACATTTAAAAAGTGGACTTTGTAATAATGTGCAATTCATTTTTTTGTTGTTGCTTTAAATAGATTTTAAATCATTGTTTTTTTAATAATCTTGTGTTGTGTTTTGCGGATTTACCAGCAAATTATATTAAGAGGTTGCAATATATACAAAACTCAACAATTTGAATTTTGGTCTGTTCTGCTCACAATGCTACAGGATGCACTATAAACATGAGGGTAAAACTTGCCAAAGGTCAACATGGCATAACCAGAAAGGAATAAAGGAAATTCAGGCCTGTACAACAATAACAAAGTCGAGAGCCATCAGTGAGCTGCAGTTTTTAAAAGTGAGTGCAATAGAAATAGGTGAGTACAGGAGTGTATTGAACACACGCACCCTTTGGCAAGATTCTCGATTCCATAATATTCCTCAGTTGGCTGTTTGCATGCTTTGTACACTTTAACACAGCCCTGTTCATCAGAACCATCGCCACAGTCATCATCGCCATTACAGCGAAGACCCTCCAGCACACAGCGACCTGTTACACGAGACACAGCTGTCACACTTGTGTCCTTTGTTTAATTATTGCATTGCAGGAACAAATGAGTAATGCAGCATTAACATTCTAGAAACAACTAATAAACAATAAACTCATGTTTTAATGTAACCTTATTAATGTTAAACCTGTATTTCTGTGCAGTTATTCATTAATGGCGGAACTGTAGTCTAAACTTTTGAATATATATATATATATACAGGGCCTAGATATTTATATAAAATCTGTGTTGGCGAGTATATGAAAAAGTGTCATCGCCAGTTGGCCGGTAACATTTTTATGAATTCTAACAATACAATGTTGTGCTGCATTGTCACGAAAGTTTAAGCCTTGTCAATTAAAATATTCAAGCGCAAAAAGAAGCCAAAGGTAATTCAATTCATTACTCGTGTGCTGTGTGGAAAGTTTAAATATCCGAAGCACGCATGTCTCAGACAGCACACAAATACTGAATTGATCTCTCTTTCTCATCTTCTTGCGCTTGAACGGATAAATACACACACAATTATGTTAAAAAATAAATGTCTGTCTCGGCGAGTATCCTAGTCAACATAGTTGGTTATGTCTTGAATGTAAATAGTTGAGAAAGAAAACGTATGTACAGTAGGCTATGTATCAGTATATTGGATCCGTACATTTGCTCTTAAAGTTAAAGCAGCCTAATATACACCTGCTGCTGTCTGAGTTTTTAATGTTTAAAAACACTCCCTGCTCTTTACTGAATAACTTTGTTACTTTAATAAAGATTAATCTATGTTTAATTTATACAGTGAGTATGTGTCACAGTCCTCGTCTGCACCTGTCTGTCTTTGTCTTCACTACACTTCCCAGAATCCTTCTTGTCTCCACACCTGATCTCACTCCCTCACTTACCAGCCTGTTCCTCGTTATCATCATCTGTGTCACCTGTCTTTACATCATTATGGTTCATTTGTCTCTGTATTTAGTTTGCTTCTGTTCAGCCTGTCCTTGTCGGTAGTGATGGCCAAATGAAGCGTTTCGAAGCATTATTGCTTTCTGATACAATTGTGTCGAAAATGGTTCATTACTCGAAGCTTCATTCAGATAGAAATTGCAGCACCATCTCCTGGTGAAGTAAATGTAATGCAACAAAGCTGACAACCATAAAATGCCAGTAGGCTTATGTTAACGCCCCGTTTATTACGTGTTTACCGAGGCGATCAAAGCTGAAACAGTGTAGTGCTGTGAAACTCATTTATGTAGGTGAAGTTTCCAGACACTGATGAATTTCATGTGTTCACCTTGATAATAAAACATTAAGCATGATGTGTGTGTGTGTGTGTGTAATTATTTCTTTGCCACTCTCCTCAGCAATAAACTCAATCCACTCTCCTCAACAATAAACTCTCCTCAACAATAACGCCAATCCAAACACTGACTAGCCTACTACAACCCACGGTGTTGCCATGGTTTGGCTTCACTTTTATAAGAAATACAGCCGCCAGGTTTCAAACCTGTCAACACTGGATTGGGCTGTCAAAGCAGTCAGGTGGATCACTGCAGTGTGTTTGCTTCAGACGTCATTTTCACGTGACTAATGACGTAATGATACAAGCTCCGAAGCAGTGGTTCATTGCAAGGACCGTTCGAGTTTGAAGCAAGCTTCGGAGCGTCGGTGTCAGACGTAACATCACTACCTGTACCTAGTGATGGCCAAATGAAGCGTTTCGAAGCATTATTGCTTTCTGATACTATTGTGTCGAAAATGGTTCGTTACTCGAAGCTTCATTCAGATAGAAATTGCAGCACCATCTCCTGGTGAAGTAAATGTAATGCAACAAAGCTGACAACCATAAAATGCCAGTAGGCTTATGTTAACGCCCCGTTTATTACGTGTTTACCGAGGCGATTAAAGCTGAAACAGTGTTAGTGCTGTGAATTTTACAGATGCTGATGAATTTCATGTGTTCACCTTGATAATAAAACAGTAAGCATGATGTGTGTGTGTAATTATTTATTTAGACAAGGACAGAAGATCAGACCAGCTTAAAAAAAGTTGGAAACCATCACAGAAATTCTATGGTTTCTATTAAAATACCAATATGAACCATTGGCTTTTACCATTTATACCATTACATAATTATTTTTTGTAGTGTGTTTGGGACATATTCCATTAGGATTTAATGCCCCCACCAATAGAACCCAACACATATCAGTAGACCCACAGAGACCACTATAATTCCCATTACAACCAATAAAATTCCTATGTAAACCATTAAATCCAATAGAATTTCTGTAATGTTTTCTATAGTTTTTTTTAGCAGGGCAGTATCATGTGTGAAAGCTTTATCTTGTTTAGCTGTGGGAAGCAGAACTCTAATTGTTAACTGGTGGGACTGATATTTTTGTATGTTGAAAAGGATGTGCTTGTGTAACTGGTTGTACTTGTATGTAGCAGAGGGGTTTTGAAGTTTCTGTCTTTGATGCATGTTTTTATGTAACAACGTTTATATGTTCTCTAATTAATAATAAAAAAATAAAATCCACTCTCCTCAACAATAACGCCAATCCAAACACCGACTAGCTACAACCCACCGATCGAGTTTGAAGCAAGCTTCGGAGCGTCGGTGTCAGACCTGACATCACTACCTGTACCTGTTTGTTGTTTTGTTAATAAGTAAACCGTTTATATTGGAGCTTTTTGCCTCAGCCTGTTTTCATCCACACAACACCGTGACAGAACGACCAACCACAAAATGGATAAAGCGGGTGAGATTATGTGCTCCATTTTCCAAGATGGCCGTAAGATAGAGTCTTACCTAGAGGAGTTTCTGGAGTACAGCCATCTAACTGTAGCAATGGATCAGCAGTTGATGGACTTATTTTGGAGTGGTTTAGACCCCCTCTTCAGTTCATGGATGCCACCAGGAAATCCCGGTATGACCCTTGAACGGTATCTGGACTACGTGCTTTTGTTGAGCGGCTCAGCCTACACTGTGGGTGAGGCTGATTGTAACATCACCGCTCAACCACTGTCACCAGCCTCCGTCACCACCCGTCCTGAGTCTCGTCCCGCCGAGACTATTCAGCCAGAGCCTCCCGTGTCGCCCCGAGCCCGGAAGAAGGTTTCAAACAGCATGCACCTGGGGGCTAAAATGGAGGATCCTGCACTTAAATCCGTCCGATCTGCACTGAAATCAGCTTCCCTTCTCCGGCTATCCGTCACCGCCATGGCCGCCCGAAGGGTCCTCACCGCCATGGCCACCCGAAGGGGCCTCACCGCCATGGCCACCCGAAGGGGCTTCTCCGCCATGGCCACCCGAAGGGGCTTCTCCGCCATGGCCACCCGAAGGGGACTCTCCGCCATGGCCACCCGAAGGGGCCTCTCCGCCATGGCCACCCGAAGGGGCCTCTCCGCCATGGCCACCCGAAGGGGCCTCACCTCCATGGCCACCCGAAGGGGCTTCTCCGCCATGGCCACCTGAAGGGGCTTCTCCGCCGTGGCCGCCCGAGGGTTCGTCTCCGCCGTGGCCGCCCGAGGGTTCGTCTCCGCCGTGGCCGCCCGAGGGTTCGTCTCCGCCGTGGCCGCCCGAGGGTTCGTCTCCGCCGTGGCCGCCCGAGGGTTCGTCTCCGCCGTGGCCGCCCGAGGGTTCGTCTCCGTCGTGGCCGCCCGAGGGTTCGTCTCCGCCGTGGCCGCCTGAAGGGTCCTCACCGCCGTGGTCGCCCGAGGGTCCGACTGCTCCGCCATGGCCACGCCCACAGCCTGCTCCGCCCTGGCCACGCCCATGTCCTGCTCCGCCCTGGCCACGCCCATGTCCTACTCTGCCCTGGCCACCTCCTCGTCCTGCTCCGCCATTGCCGCCTAGTCCATCCTGGAGTCCGTCCACCTGCACCTGGTCCGCCTTCCAGTCACGGACTCCAGGATGCCCACCCTCCCACCCCTCTTCTACGGCGTGAGTACACGCCTACCGGGAGGGGGGTGTAATGTCACAGTCCTCGTCTGCACCTGTCTGTCTTTGTCTTCACTACACTTCCCAGAATCCTTCTTGTCTCCACACCTGATCTCACTCCCTCACTTACCAGCCTGTTCCTCGTTATCATCATCTGTGTCACCTGCCTTTACATCATTATGGTTCATTTGTCTCTGTATTTAGTTTGCTTCTGTTCAGTCTGTCCTTGTCGGTCGTTGTAAATGTTTAGGTGTTTTTGTGAGTTTTCCTGCCTGTCTTCCTGCCTGTACCTGTTTGTTGTTTTGTTCATAAGTAAACCGTTTATATTGGAGCTTTTTGCCTCAGCCTGTTTTCATCCACACCACACCGTGACAGTATGTAGTGTTATTTTACATTTGATTAGCCTACTTTATTCAATTTTCTGTACCTAAAAATGTATAATTTTCACTGGAAATTTTGGTGTCAAAACTGCCTCTTTTTGCAAAACCAGTTTCATGGCTGGTAATCTGTTCGATTTCTGTGCACACCCCGTCTGGTCCGGGTCAAATTGACCCTAATTGGATTCAATACAATTCCTCAAAAATCACACTATGAAAAACAACAAAGATTTAGATACAAACTGTAAACTTTTAATATCAACATTTGTCAAACATTACAAAACAATATTTCTGAAAATATGATTCATGAAAATGTTTTTTTTAACCATTTTTTAAAAGTTTTATTTTGACAAAATTTGAAAATTAACAGTATACTTTTTTTAACATTTTACTTCTTTTTTTTCTTCTTTTTTTTTTTTTTTTTTTTTTTTACATTTTGTGCTTTGAACATCATAACTGAACAATTAAATTTAGATGTATAATGAAAATGTTTAATTTTCCTAAGTTAACTTTCCCTAGTTTCCTAAGACCTAGTTCCCTATAGTTTCCCTAGTTTCATTCATTTTCTGTATCTTCAACAACATTTTCTTCAATCTCTGAAGCATCCTCTAACTCTGAAACATCTTCATCTGTATCAGTATCACAGTCAAAAGCCTGTGAAATTACTTATTTTACTGTCAATCTTTGGGAGCTATTTTTTTTCTGCTTTCTATGATGAAGTCTCGTGCCACACTGAGCAAAATTGTGGGAAAGCTCATTATTCACTCACAGGGGAGTGAGAAACCAAACATGACAAAAACATACATATAATAAATGTTTTTTATTAATTGTTTGGCTCTGTAATGCTGCATTTGAAAATCCTACATAAAAGTTTTGGTTAAAAGCTAGGTATTTCAGATGAATATAGAAATGAGAGCTTATTTTACTATCTGTGTCTGACAAAGATTTTCATCTGTAATTTGCAAATAATTTGATAAATAATTAAACACTGTGATTTTAGCTTTTTCAAGTGTGTTTGGTTAGGGTTAGAGCACTTTTAGATGCACTTGCACGTTAGAACTGGAGTTGAAGTGCCCTGACAAACATAAAATAAATGTTTTTATTTTGTGTCTGTACAGTTGCTTTTGAATGGCTGCCTATGAGGGTCAAATTGACCCGCGAACACCACGAACGTAATATTCATTTTGTTTGTATATGTCAAAACACAGCAGCATGTTCAAACTTTGCATGCATGTTCATGATGATAGATGAAAAAAAGTCACCAAATATCAAGAAAAAAAACAAAGGTTTAATATTATTTCAGGTAGCTTGAAAAAATAAATGATAGCTCATTTTTACCATCTGTGGCTGACAAAATATTTTTCTGCATTGAAATAAGTGTGGAAAAGCTAATTTTTTAGCTTCATAAGGTTGCAAAAAAACAAAATAACAAAATATAACCAAGAAATTGTATTATTTTGGGTCGGTACAGTTGCTTTAGAGCTTTAAAATATGTGGGTCAAATTGACCCGCGAACATCACGAATGTAACAGTAATTTTGTTTGTATATGTCAAAACACATCAGCATGTTGAAACTTTGCATGCATGTTCATCATGATAAATGAGAAAAAGTCACAAAATATCAAGAAAAAAAAACAAATGTTAACCAGTATTTCCAACAACTAGAAAATGTAAACGGGTCAAATTGACCCGCAACATAACACAAGGGTTAGAAGTATTTATGGCTGGTACATTTTCTTCAGTAACTGGCCATTGGCAGGTGTGGCAAAAAGTTAGTTTAGGCCCTGTATATATTACAGTTCTTTGCAATGTCCAGGGACTATGGTGATGTGAGGGTCACCTGTGGTAGTACAACGGAAGCCTTGGCATAGAGGAGTGGGTTTCTGGCAGGAGTATCGTGATGGAGCAGTGCAGGATTCCTCCTCTCTGCCGTGATCATGACACGGCTCTCCTCCAAACTCAGACGGCTGGATAAGTGTGGCATAGCGATACTGAAGATAAAGAGAGATAAAAATATTGCTAATAGTGATATTGACATAAAACGGAGCTTAACTGCACCTACTTGACACGCAAGAACAAACCTCATTGTTTCTTGCCAAAGCTCAAACATGATGCGTAACACGAGAATGAACCTCATTGGTTCTTGCAGAAGTTTAAACGTGCTGCGTAACATGAGAATCAACCTCATTGGTTCTTGCAGAAGTTTAAACGTGCTGCGTAACATGAGAATCAACCTCATTGGTTCTTGCTGAAGCTCAAACGTGCTGCGTAACACGAGAATGAACCTCATTGGTTCTTGCAGAAGTTTAAACGTGCTGCGTAACATGAGAATCAACCTCATTGGTTCTTGCTGAAGCTCAAACGTGCTGCGTAACACGAGAATGAACCTCATTGGTTCTTGCAGAAGTTCAAACGTGCTGCGTAACATGAGAATCAACCTCATTGGTTCTTGCTGAAGCTCAAACTTGCTGCGTAACACGAGAATGAACCTCATTGGTTCTTGCTGAAGCTCAAACGTGCTGCGTAACACGAGAATGAACCTCATTGGTTCTTGCAGAAGTTTAAACGTGCTGCGTAACATGAGAATCAACCTCATTGGTTCTTGCTGAAGCTCAAACGTGCTGCGTAACACGAGAATGAACCTCATTGGTTCTTGCAGAAGTTCAAACGTGCTGCGTAACATGAGAATCAACCTCATTGGTTCTTGCTGAAGCTCAAACTTGCTGCGTAACATGAGAATCAAACTCATTGGTTCTTGCTGAAGCTCAAACGTGCTGCGTAACACGAGAATGAACCTCATTGGTTCTTGCTGAAGCTCAAACGTGCTGCGTAACACGAGAATCAACCTCATTGGTTCTTGCTGAAGCTCAAACGTGCTGCGTAACACGAGAATGAACCTCATTGGTTCTTGCAGAAGTTCAAACGTGCTGCGCAACACACGAGATTGAACCTCATTGGTTCTTGCAGAAGTTAAAGTGCTGCGTAACATGAGAATGAACCTCATTGGTTCTTGCAGAAGTTCAAATGTGCTGCGTAACATGAGAATGAACCTCATTGGTTCTTGCAGAAGTTCAAATGTGCTGCGTAACATGAGAATGAACCTCATTGGTTCTTGCAGAAGCTCAAACATGCTGCGTAACACGAGAATGAACCTCATTGGTTCTTGCTGAAGCTCAAACGTGCTGCATAACACGAGAATAACCTCATTGGTTCTTGCAGAAGCTCAAACGTGCTGCGTAACATGAGAATAAACCTCATTGGTTCTTGCAGAAGTTCAAATGTGCCGCGTAACATGAGAATGAACCTCATTGGTTCTTGCAGAAGCTCAAACGTGCTGCGTAACACGAGAATGAACCTCATTGGTTCTTGCAGAAGTTAAAGTGCTGCGTAACATGAGAATGAACCTCATTGGTTCTTGCAGAAGTTCAAATGTGCTGCGTAACATGAGAATGAACCTCATTGGTTCTTGCAGAAGTTCAAACGTGCTGCGCAACACACGAGATTGAACCTCATTGGTTCTTGCAGAAGTTCAAACGTGCTGCGCAACACACGAGAATGAACCTCATTGGTTCTTGCAGAAGCTCAAACGTGCTGCGTAACACGAGAATGAACCTCATTGGTTCTTGCAGAAGCTCAAACGTGCTGCGTAACACGAGAATGAACCTCATTGGTTCTTGCAGAAGTTCAAATGTGCTGCGTAACACGAGAATAACCTCATTGGTTCTTGCTGAAGCTTAAACGTGCTGCATAACACGAGAATGAACCTCATTGGTTCTTGCAGAAGTTCAAACCTGCTGCGTAACACGAGAATGAACCTCATTGGTTCTTGCTGAAGCTCAAATGTGCTGCGTAACACGAGAGTGAACCTCATTGGTTCTTGCAGAAGCTCAAACGTGCTGCGTAACACGAGAATGAACCTCATTGGTTCTTGCAGAAGTTCAAATGTGCTGCGTAACACGAGAATAACCTCATTGGTTCTTGCTGAAGCTTAAACGTGCTGCATAACACGAGAATGAACCTCATTGGTTCTTGCAGAAGTTCAAACGTGCTGCGTAACACGAGAATGAACCTCATTGGTTCTTGCTGAAGCTCAAATGTGCTGCGTAACACGAGAGTGAACCTCATTGGTTCTTGCTGAAGCTCAAACGTGCTGCGCAGGGACGGACTGGGACTAAAAAACGGCCCTGGACTTTGACTAGGCCCGGCCCAAAGCAATCGGCGCACGGAAACTCGACAACAACAACAACAATAACGCCTGCACAAATGAGTGTCACAAGACTTTAATTGTGGCTCATGATACTATACCATCCAAATTATAGCTAACAGCATACACTGTCAGAAATAGGGGTACAGTAGGAGTCCAAGGTACATATATGTACCGCATATATGTACCTATTTCTGTCCCCCAAGGTACATATATGTACCTTTTTGAGGGTCAAAAAGGTACATATATGTCCCCAAGCATTAAAAGGTACATATATATACCGTTTCTTTTAAAGGTTAAGGTACAATATCAAAAGACAGCCTCTGCTAAGTATTTTTTTTTTTTTTTAAAGGTTTTAAGGTTTTAAGGATACCTTAATCATTTAAGGTAGATTTTAACTTATCACTATATTTGACTAGCCTTGAAATAGAGGAAATAAAAGTTTTGTAAGTCAATTTACTGATATAAAATCATTATAAAACAGCAAAAACTCCAGTGTTAAATTAACTCTCCTGGGAGTTTATATGGCTCCAGACTCAAGAGTGTTAAAGTGTTAAAATATGACTGTTAAATTAACAAAAGTTAATGAGCTAATTAAGTGATTCATTGAGTGATGATTGACCATTATTGAAGACACCTGATGTTAACAAGCAGAATCACTGAAGTAGAAAATAAAATAAAATTAAGACACCGCTATGGTGATCAGTGTTTGCTTTAGTTGGGCTCTTGACCCTTAAACTGATAACATTAGATTTTGTTTCTCTGTTGTGTTTGAGTTACAACTGCCAGATGAACAAACAGAAAAGTTGATCAGGTGGTGTTGGTTATGTCTTGACAATGATAATTTGACCTGAATCACTGAACTCATTTGAAGTCTAATCTCTGACTTAAATGTATATTTTTGATTACAGCAGCCTGTGATTCAACAGAATAAGATCCATTATTTTCTAATCTAAAGGGTTTCTTAAAAGTTTATCTGATAAAACAAATCTTTCTTTTAGGCACACACAGACATCAAGAATCAGTGTATGAATCTCAACAATGGTGACAAAAAGAATATTCAATTAGGGAAAGGAAATTGGTAAAACAATTTGGATCATAATTTATTCATACCGCAATGCATGATGGGAGACATGAATGAGTTTTGATTGGTGTCACCCAGAATGCACTGCAACATGCTTTATTATTGTCACCATTGTTGAGATTCACAGGCTGATTATTGCTGTAATCAACAATATACATTTAAGACTGAGATTGAGAAAAAGAATGAGTTCAGTGATTCAGGCAAATTATGATTATGTCAAAACATAACCAACACCACCTGATCACCTTTTCGCTCTGTTCATCTGGCAGTTATAGCTCAGATACAACAGCCAAACAGGGTCAAGAGCCCAACTAAAGCAAACACTGATCACCATAACGGTGTCTTAAAAAATTATATTTTCTCCTTCAGTGATTGTGCTTGTTAACATCAGGTGTCTTCAATAATGGTCAATCATCACTCAATGAATCACGTAATTATCTCATTAACTTTAACATTCTTGAGTCTGGAGTCATATAAACTCCCAGGAGAGTTCAATTAACACTGGAGTTTTTGCTGTTGGACCTCAAGGTGCATACATGTACCTTTTTGAGGGTCAAAAAGCATTAAAAGGTACATATATGTACCGTTTCTTTTAAAGGTTAAGGTACAATATTGTACCCTTGAGGGTACAGCCCCAGTGACAAGGCATTGTACCCCTAAAGGTACAATTATGTACTTTATTTTCTGAGAGTGTATTATACAATTCCATGCTGTCTTAAAATGAATTTATTACTTAATAATCTTAATTAATTTATGCAGTAATTAATCTACTGCACAAATAATAATACCACATCTAAATGAAAATACACCATTACAAATGTAATTCTGTATTCAAAATCTTCAAAGTTTGTAAGCATTAACTGTAACGTTACCAACATTTTTAAAAGTAAAAGCACAACATATTTCTTAATATTAGCTCCTGCATACAGGCATTTTACAGCTAAAATGTTGAAGTTTAGCTGTTTTAACTACTGTAATCATTAAAAATGTAGCAAGCTGAATATCACTTCCTAACATCATCCCTAGCAAGTAACTTGCAAAGTAATTTCTGATTAATTCGGTTCGGGAGTAGTAGAGATAAAAGCCCTCCCACACTGACAATTGATTGGTTGGGTCCTTACATGCTCTTCGTGAGGCACACGCGCACACTAGCACGCCACGCACACGCAAGGTCGCTAGCTCGCTCCCTCTCTCTGCCATGCACGCGCTACGCATGCACGCTCTTGCTCGCTCTAGATTCCGGGAGATTTTAACTAATTTGCGGGCATCAGGGAGCATCTATCAATATGCGGGAGACTCGCGGAACTTCCGGGAGACTTGGGATGTCTGTGACTGAGTGTGTGGCGGGTGGTGGGCCGGCCCGCCGGCCTTCCTGGAGTGCCGGCCGTTCTGTGATTCTCCAGATCACACAGATGGCCAGTCCGCCCCTGGTGCTGCGTAATACGAGAATGATCCTCATTGGTTCTTGCGGAAGCTCAAACGTGCTGCGTAACACGAGAATGAACCTCATTGGTTCTTGCTGAAGCTCAAACGTGCTGCGTAACACGAGAATGAACCTCATTGGTTCTTGCAGAAGTTACAAATGTGCTGCGTAACATGAGAATAAACCTCATTGGTTCTTGCAGAAGTTCAAATGTGCTGCGTAACATGAGAATGAACCTCATTGGTTCTTGCAGAAGCTCAAACGTGCTGCGTAACACGAGAATGAACCTCATTGGTTCTTGCTGAAGCTCAAATGTGCTGCGTAACACGAGAATGAACCTCATTGGCTCTTGCTGAAGCTCAAACGTGCTGCGTAACACAAGAATGAACCTCATTGGTTCTTGCTGAAGCTCAAACGTGCTGCGTAACACGAGAATGAACCTCATTGGTTCTTGCAGAAGTTAAAATGTGCTGCGTAACATGAGAATAAACCTCATTGGTTCTTGCAGAAGTTCAAACGTGCTGTGTAACACGAGAATGAACCTCATTGGTTCTTGCTGAAGCTCAAACGTGCTGTGTAACACGAGAATGATCCTCATTGGTTCTTGCTGAAGCTCAAACGTGCTGTGTAATACGAGAATGAACCTCATTGGTTCTTGCAGAAGTTAAAATGTGCTGCGTAACATGAGAATAAACCTCATTGGTTCTTGCAGAAGTTCAAACGTGCTGCGTAACACGAGAATAAACCTCATTGGTTCTTGCAGAAGTTCAAACGTGCTGCGTAACACGAGAATGATCCTCATTGGTTCTTGCTGAAGCTCAAACGTGCTGTGTAATACGAGAATGAACCTCATTGGTTCTTGCGGAAGCTCAAATGTGCTGCGTAACATGAGAATGAACCTCATTGGTTCTTGCAGAAGCTCAAACGTGCTGCGTAACACGAGAATAAACCTCATTGGTTTGTAGCAACAACGAGAATGAACCCCACACGAGTGAAGCGTTCATACGTAATCAAACACAAGAGGCTGCATATTCCAGAGTACCCCGAGGCCCTAAAGCAAAAGACCTTTTGTTGTTTAACTAAAGGGAGAACGTTGTCAATGTTTTATAATTTGGCAAGAACAGATCTGTTCAGAAATGGTGAAACAAGAGGCCCTAACAAGAAGTCACCTGACCCCTGCGACTAAACAGACTGAACCATTCAGGGTCTCGAGGGTCTTTCCCCCCTCATCAATTATTATGTCTCCTAAGGCTGGAAAAGTGGACGTACACAAAACTCCCCTTTGTCTTGAAGACAACCATTTGCGAACTAAACCCACACGTGGTACACACCACGATGTGACAAATGCTGACCATAAGGATACTCACACACACACACATAAAGACTTTCCTCCAATTCTCCAACATCCATAAACTCATCCCAGAACAATTCTCGATGGACTTATATTCAAACATCATGCAACTGCACAATTCTATGTCATTCTACGTTATATGTGTGTGCCTAATATGCTTAGATGCCATAACAATTCATAATTGTTATAAATATTAGAGGTATGAATGGAAGTGTGCGTTGTTTCCTATCAGCAGGATCGTATTTTTAATTCAAAAAGATGGTTTTATTTGAAATCTGTGTAAAATGTTTTGTATTCTTATAATAGTAATAATGTCTAAACTGTGGCCTCTTGTTCTCTCTGCTAAGTCCTGGAGAACAAGGAGATCACAGATAACCCATGACTTACGGGGCCACCTCCTAAAATTAAGCCAGTGTCTAATTGGCCAGTGTCCAGTCCCATCCGGGAGGTGGGACAAACATTTTGAGTTTAAAACCTTAGACCCGAACACAGAATCGCTCTCTTGACGCTCTTGTAAATCTCTTATGGCTCGCTTATGAATCTCTTGTGTTCTCGTTCTCTTGCTCTTGGGACGCTTTTGTGACTCTTTTGCTCTCTCCCTAAAAGAGAGAAATTATGCAGCCGACAGAGTTAACAGACAGACAAGTAACCATGTAGACGAACGAAGACAAATAACCCAAATTAAGATCAGAAGAACATGGGTTAAACAACAACTTCATTCAAACCATCTACTTGTCGCGCTTTTCTTTCTTTTCTTAGTTTTCTTTTCCGTTAAAAGTCTCGGTTCTAAGTTAAGTTTTGCTGCAGAGTTTCGTTTTAACGTTTCAACTGCAAAACCTGCTTCCAACTTCAAAGACTTTCATTCATCCGCGCCAACACACCACGTGACTGGCCGCCCCAAGACATCTCCAGGCACGAGGAGACCAGCCAACGAACGAGCTCGGGAAACACCTTCACACGACAAAAGTAGAATCCCCAAAAGCAACGCAAGGACAAGCAAGTACCTCCAGGCTTTTAGCTAAACTGGTGTTTTAATATAAAATTGAATAACCCGCCTAAGAAACGATAGAAGGGTTAAATTAATGATTGATAGTTCGTTCAGGTCATGTCTTATAAGTGCATATAGAAACTTGGGATCTCACCATCTGACTCCTAAAACTCATTCTTCCTCACTCTCTTTCTTTCTGCAACTTGTATGAATGTGTGTGCGTGTGTTTGTGTTAGATATTAGTTTTATGTGTTAGTCATAGGCTTATAATCAATAAAGTATTGTTTGTATTTGAAAAGAGAAGCATTACTTGTGTTATGTGCTTACAGATTTATTGTCTTGAACTTCGATCTAAGTTACCTATGCTTTGACCCTTGCTTTATTTCTTAATTTAGCTGTTAGCTGGTAATTAGTCTTTCTTGGCCAAGAAGATATTATATTTCCTAGAATTAATAATTGTTTATGCTTTCCGTTCATTGGATGAACTGATAAATTGATCATACTATTGATTCTGCTACAGTAAATTCTGAAAATAATTAAATAATTAATTATTGTTCATAATCCGTTATGAATAATAATTAGTCATATTTATACGTGCGTATAAACGCTACAGGTTCTTGCAGAAGTTCAAACGTGCTGCGTAACACACGAGAGTGAACCTCATTGGTTCTTGCATAAGTTTAAATGTGCTGCGTAACATGAGAATGAACCTCATTGGTTCTTGCAGAAGCTCAAACGTGCTGTGTAACACGAGAATGAACCTCATTGATTCTTGCAGAAGTGCAAATGTGCTGCGTAAAATGAGAATGAACCTCATTGGTTCTTGCAGAAGCTCAAACGTGCTGCATAACACAAGAATTAACATCATTGGTTCTTGCAGAAGATCAAATGTGCTGCGCAATACGAGAATGAACCTCATTGGTTCTTGCTGAAGCTCAAACGTGCTGCGTAACACGAGAATTAACCTCATTGGTTCTTGCAGAAGCTCAAACGTGCTGCATAACACAAGAATTAACATCATTGGTTCTTGCAGAAGTTTAAACGTGCTGCGTAACATGAGAATGAACCTCATTGGTTCTTGCTGGAGCTCAAACGTGCTACGTAACACGAGAATGAACCTCATTGGTTCTTGCAGAAGTTCAAACGTGCTGCGCAACACGAGAGTGAACCTCATTGGTTCTTGCAGAAGTTCAAACGTGCTGCGTAACACGAGAATGAACCTCATTGGTTCTTGCAGAAGCTCAAACGTGCTGCGTAACACAAGAATGAACCTCATTGGTTCTTGCTGAAGTTCAAACGTGCTGTGTAACACAATAATGAACATCATTGGTTCTTGCTGAAGCTCAAACGTGCTGCGTAACACGAGAATGAACCTCATTGGTTCTTGCAGAAGTTCAAAAGTGCTGCGTAACACGATAATGAACCTCATTGGTTCTTGCTAAAGCTCAAACGTGCTGCGTAACACGAGAATGAACCTCATTGGTTCTTGCTGAAGCTCAAAAGTGCTGCGTAACACGAGAATGAACCTCATTGGTTCTTGCAGAAGTTCAAAAGTGCTGCGTAACACGATAATGAACCTCATTGGTTCTTGCTAAAGCTCAAACGTGCTGCGTAACACGAGAATGAACCTCATTGTTTCTTGCAGAAGCTCAAACGTGCTGCGTAACACAAGATTGAACCTCATTGGTTCTTGCAGAAGCTCAAACGTGCTGCGTAACACGAGAATGAACCTCATTGGTTCTTGCAGAAGCTCAAACGTGCTGCGTAACACGAGAATGAACCTCATTGGTTCTTGCTGAAGTTCAAACGTGCTGCGTAACACGAGAATGAACCTCATTGGTTCTTGCTGAAGTTCAAACGTGCTGCGTAACACAAGAATGAACATCATTGGTTCTTGCTGAAGCTCAAACGTGCTGCGTAACACGAGAATGAACCTCATTGGTTCTTGCTGAAGTTCAAACGTGCTGCGTAACACAAGAATGAACATCATTGGTTCTTGCTGAAGTTCAAACGTGCTGCGTAACACAAGAATGAACCTCATTGGTTCTTGCTGAAGCTCAAACGTGCTGTGTAACACAATAATGAACATCATTGGTTCTTGCTGAAGCTCAAACGTGCTGCATAACACGAGAATGAACCTCATTGGTTCTTGCAGAAGTTCAAAAGTGCTGCGTAACACGATAATAAACCTCATTGGTTCTTGCTAAAGCTCAAACGTGCTGCGTAACACGAGAATGAACCTCATTGGTTCTTGCTGAAGCTCAAAAGTGCTGCGTAACACGAGAATGAACCTCATTGGTTCTTGCAGAAGTTCAAAAGTGCTGCGTAACACGATAATGAACCTCATTGGTTCTTGCTGAAGTTCAAACGTGCTGCGTAACACGAGAATGAACCTCATTGGTTCTTGCTGAAGTTCAAACGTGCTGCGTAACACAAGAATGAACATCATTGGTTCTTGCTGAAGCTCAAACGTGCTGCGTAACACGAGAATGAACCTCATTGGTTCTTGCTGAAGTTCAAACGTGCTGCGTAACACAAGAATGAACATCATTGGTTCTTGCTGAAGTTCAAACGTGCTGCGTAACACAAGAATGAACCTCATTGGTTCTTGCTGAAGCTCAAACGTGCTGCGTAACACGAGAATGAACCTCATTGGTTCTTGCTGAAGTTCAAACGTGCTGCGTAACACAAGAATGAACATCATTGGTTCTTGCTGAAGCTCAAACGTGCTGCGTAACACGAGAATGAACCTCATTGGTTCTTGCTGAAGTTCAAAAGTGCTGCGTAACACAAGAATGAACCTCATTGGTTCTTGCTGAAGCTCAAACGTGCTGCGTAACACGAGAATGAACTTTATTGGTTCTTGCTGAAGCTCAAACGTGCTGCGTAACACGAGAATGAACCTCATTGGTTCTTGCAGAAGTTCAAACGTGCTGCGTAACACGATAATGAACCTCATTGGTTCTTGCTGAAGTTCAAACGTGCTGCGTAACACGAGAATGAACCTCATTGTTTCTTGCAGAAGTTCAAACGTGCTGCATAACACGAGAATGAACCTCATTGTTTCTTGCAGAAGTTCAAACGTGCTGCGTAACACGAGAATGAACCTCATTGTTTCTTGCAGAAGTTCAAACGTGCTGCGTAACACGAGAATGAACCTCATTGTTTCTTGCTGAAGTTCAAACGTGCTGCCTAACTGTGCGTTCACACCGGACGCGAATAGCGCGTCAAATTCGCGTCTACCGCGTCTAGTTTGACGCTTGAGCACTTTGTGTTAATTCGCGTGTCAATGGCGAAATTGACGCGCGTAAAAACAAAAGTTTGAAGCGAAATTTACGCGCGTCAGAGGCGAAATCCGGAGGCGAAAGTTTCGAAACCCGTTGGCGGCCATCTTTTTAGATGTTTATCGAGCATTAGCATTAGCATTATTCGAGAGAGTCACCGCTCGTATATGCTCTGGAGAGCAGAAACAGCTCCGTAGGGGACATCGTCGCTGTACTCGGGTCCACCAGAACCTCCGGAGGGTTTCAGGAGTTTCACAATTTGCTCCAGGAGCTAGGTTTGGTGGACCTAACGGTGAGGACGCCGACGAGGACAGCGTAGGCCGTATAAGCCCTCGGCCTCGAGTGGTCTATGCCTGTCGAGCCCGCGCTCTACAGCCCGGCGCGAGGTTCACCCTCGCCCGCATCCATCTAATCTGTCATTTATTTTTGTTTTGATAATAAACGAAGCCAGCCTCCAAAAGTGATTAATCTGTCCTGTGATTTTTCTCTCTCTCTCTCACACATCACTGTCCAGACACGAACTTATGTGGGTTGTCTTTACATTATAATAATATTTCATATAATCTAGATATGGAATAAATAGCATTCAATGCAAAACGAATATGTCTCATATATTGAAATCAAGTTTTATGTGATAAAATATTTGCTTTGTTGTGCATTAGAACCACAGTCATTTATTACAAAATAATTTATTGAAGCATCCAGATACTTCTCCACGTGACAGCAGCAAGCAGCTAGGCTCCTGATTGGTTAACGCGGCGCGAATTGACGCAGAAGTTCAGATTTTCCAACTCGGGCGGCAGACGCGAATTCGCGTCAAACGCGTGAATGCACAAATAGCACTAACTAAATCATTCGCGCGTAACGCGCTTAACGCGCCAGACGCTCAATTCGCGCGAACTTGACGCGCGAATGAGGCGTATTCGCGTCTACCGCGCCGCGCTCTACGCCTCATTCGCGCCGCAGAAATTTTTTACGCGCGTAACGCGTCTTTGCATTGACTTAACATTGAAATCACTCGCGCCTGACGCGCTATTCGCGTCCGGTGTGAACGCACCATAACACGAGAATGAACCTCATTGGTTCTTGCAGAAGCTCAAACGTGCTGCGTAACACAAGAATGAACATCATTGGTTCTTGCTGAAGCTCAAACGTGCTGCGTAACACGAGAATGAACCTCATTGGTTCTTGCTGAAGTTCAAACGTGCTGCGTAACACAAGAATGAACATCATTGGTTCTTGCTGAAGCTCAAACGTGCTGCGTAACACGATAATGAACCTCATTGGTTCTTGCTAAAGCTCAAACGTGCTGCGTAACACGAGAATGAACCTCATTGGTTCTTGCTGAAGCTCAAACGTGCTGCGTAACACGAGAATGAACCTCATTGGTTCTTGCAGAAGCTCAAACGTGCTGCGTAACACAAGAATGAACCTCATTGGTTCTTGCTGAAGCTCAAATGTGCTGCGTAACACGAGAATGAACCTCATTGGTTCTTGCTGAAGTTCAAACGTGCTGCGTAACACAAGAATGAACATCATTGGTTCTTGCTGAAGCTCAAACGTGCTGCGTAACACGAGAATGAACCTCATTGGTTCTTGCTGAAGTTCAAACGTGCTGCGTAACACAAGAATGAACATCATTGGTTCTTGCTGAAGTTCAAACGTGCTGCGTAACACAAGAATGAACCTCATTGGTTCTTGCTGAAGCTCAAACGTGCTGCGTAACACGAGAATGAACCTCATTGGTTCTTGCTAAAGCTCAAACGTGCTGCGTAACACGAGAATGAACCTCATTGGTTCTTGCTGAAGCTCAAATGTGCTGCGTAACACGAGAATGAACCTCATTGGTTCTTGCAGAAGTTCAAACGTGCTGCGTAACACGATAATGAACCTCATTGGTTCTTGCTAAAGTTCAAACGTGCTGCGTAACACGAGAATGAACATCATTGGTTCTTGCTGAAGCTCAAACGTGCTGCGTAACACGAGAATGAACATCATTGGTTCTTGCTGAAGCTCAAACGTGCTGCGTAACACGAGAATGAACCTCATTGGTTCTTGCAGAAGCTCAAACGTGCTGCGTAACACGAGAATGAACCTCATTGGTTCTTGCAGAAGCTCAAACGTGCTGCGTAACACAAGAATGAACATCATTGGTTCTTGCTGAAGCTCAAACGTGCTGCGTAACACGAGAATGAACCTCATTGGTTCTTGCTGAAGCTCAAACGTGCTGCGTAACACGAGAATGAACCTCATTGGTTCTTGCAAAAGCTCAAACGTGCTGCGTAACACGAGAATGAACCTCATTGGTTCTTGCAAAAGCTCAAACGTGCTGCGTAACACGAGAATGAACCTCATTGGTTTTTGCTAAAGCTCAAACGTGCTGCGTAACACGAGAATGAACCTCATTGGTTCTTGCAGAAGCTCAAACGTGCTGCGTAACACAAGAATGAACCTCATTGGTTCTTGCAGAAGCTCAAACGTGCTGCGTAACACAAGAATGAACCTCATTGGTTCTTGCAGAAGCTCAAACGTGCTGCGTAACACGAGAATGAACCTCATTGGTTCTTGCAGAAGCTCAAACGTGCTGCGTAACACAAGAATGAACATCATTGGTTCTTGTTGAAGCTCAAACGTGCTGCGTAACACGAGAATGAACCTCATTGGTTCTTGCTGAAGCTCAAACGTGCTGCGTAACACGAGAATGAACCTCATTGGTTCTTGCTGAAGCTCAAACGTGCTGCGTAACTCGAGAATGAACATCATTGGTTCTTGCTGAAGCTCAAACGTGCTGCGTAACACGAGAATGAACCTCATTGGTTCTTGCAAAAGCTCAAACGTGCTGCGTAACACGAGAATGAACCTCATTGGTTCTTGCAAAAGCTCAAACGTGCTGCGTAACACGAGAATGAACCTCATTGGTTTTTGCTAAAGCTCAAACGTGCTGCGTAACACGAGAATGAACCTCATTGGTTCTTGCAGAAGCTCAAACGTGCTGCGTAACACAAGAATGAACATCATTGGTTCTTGCTGAAACTCAAACGTGCTGCGTAACACAAGAATAAACCTCATTGGCTCTTGCTGAAGCTCAAACGTGCTGCGTAACACGAGAATGAACCTCATTGGTTCTTGCAAAAGCTCAAACGTGCTGCGTAACACGAGAATGAACCTCATTGGTTCTTGCAAAAGCTCAAACGTGCTGCGTAACACGAGAATGAACCTCATTGGTTTTTGCTAAAGCTCAAACGTGCTGCGTAACACAAGAATGAACATCATTGGTTCTTGCAGAAGCTCAAACGTGCTGCGTAACACAAGAATGAACCTCATTGGTTCTTGCTGAAGCTCAAACGTGCTGCGTAACTCGAGAATGAACATCATTGGTTCTTGCTGAAGCTCAAACGTGCTGCGTAACACGAGAATGAACCTCATTGGTTCTTGCAAAAGCTCAAACGTGCTGCGTAACACGAGAATGAACCTCATTGGTTCTTGCAAAAGCTCAAACGTGCTGCGTAACACGAGAATGAACCTCATTGGTTTTTGCTAAAGCTCAAACGTGCTGCGTAACACGAGAATGAACCTCATTGGTTCTTGCAGAAGCTCAAACGTGCTGCGTAACACGAGAATGAACCTCATTGGTTCTTGCTGAAACTCAAACGTGCTGCGTAACACAAGAATAAACCTCATTGGCTCTTGCTGAAGCTCAAACGTGCTGCGTAACACGAGAATGAACCTCATTGGTTCTTGCTGGAGCTCAAACGTGCTGCGTAACACGAGAATGAACCTCATTGGTTCTTGCTGAAGCTCAAACGTGCTGCGTAACACGAGAATGAACCTCATTGGTTCTTGCTGAAGTTCAAACGTGCTGCGTAACACAAGAATGAACATCATTGGTTCTTGCTGAAGCTCAAACGTGCTGCGTAACACGAGAATGAACCTCATTGGTTCTCACATGTCAAGCAAATATACTTGAGCTTCCTTATAACATATCTGATGTGTCATTTGATGAATGTTAGCCTGACAAGCCAGACCCACATCAAGATGTTGGGTCTGGGAACACACCATTGACAGGGCTCAATCCGAGGGGTGGGATAAACGGTTGTTTTTCAAATTCCCTCTGCATGCAATAGGATAGCGCTATAACCAATCAGAGCAACAAAGAAGTTTGCGTAGTCCGAGCGACGGACTTCAGTGCCGTTCTTTGTTCTTTTCTCAAAGAAAAGCTTAACTCCAAGTCTTCCAGAGTCGCGGCCAAAGCCGATTTGAAAGACCGCTGTTCGCCAGATCTTCTCTGTTTTCAAGTAGCAGGGAATTCACGCGGAACCGTCGCAACTCTGCCGTCATTATGTTAAGCCCGCCCAACGACTCTATACACGATGTGATTAACCTGACTAGAGTTTGGTTTTTCCAGCTCGCAAGCCAACGGAGAGTTGCTAGACGACCCTGGCTGCAAATTACATTTGCTGCCGCAACGGTGCATCTAGATTTCTAGGCTAGATGAATGTTTCTTTGTGGATAAAAGTATGTTCATCAAATAAATGGATTGTGTCTCTTCAGAAAATAATATAAATGGAAAATATTTATAACAAATATATATTCTATTCCTCTGCACACTCCAAATGTCTCAGTGTCGTTTTTTGGTGATAAATAAATGAATAAACATACAGTATAAAGGACCAGACAGAAAACCAGACAATATTCAGAACTCACCCTCTTCTTATCGCAGGGGTCACAGCGCGTCCATGAAGACCATTCAGACAGTGAACAGTCCACGGGGTCTTTAGGCGGTTGACCAGCGTCTCCTGAACAACAAAGCACTACAGCACTGTTGGAAGCAGATTTATGTTTTAATTTTATTTAATTTAATAAACCATCAAGCTCTTTATGAAAGTAACATGTATGATAATTTTTGCTTTACAATAAGGTTCATTAGTTAACATGAACTAACAATGAACATTACTTCCACAGCATAATCTTAGTTAATATTAATTTCAACATTTACTAATACATTATTAAAATCAAAGGTTATATTTGTTAACATTAGTTAATGCACTGTGAGCCAACAAGAACAAACAATGAACAGCTGGATTTATATTAACTAACATTAACAAAGATGAATAAATACTGTAACAAATGTATTGCTCATTGTTAGTTCATGTACATTAACTAATGTTAACCAATGAACCTTATTGTAAAGTGTTACCGATCATTTTTATTATCATATGTATGATAATATGTATGAGAGAGAGAGGGGTTTACTGTTTTTGTTTTTTTCTAAATTATTGGTATTTTGTATATTTTATTTTATAATAACATATTGATAATGTTGCTGTCTACAGTCCACTGAACACTAGTCACAAAACTAAATGGTCAGCAAGTCTCTGAATGGTGCACACTGACCAAAATAATTACATCAAAAAGTCAATCATTCAAACCGAAACATTTATTTAGAACACTGGAAACCAAGCCAATACACTGTACATTCATGCTCATAAAGTAAAATGTTCCTACGTACCATATAATGCCCAGAAAAAGTATTGTTTTGCTGTAAGCTGAATTAGCACTTAGAAAACTTTGCATTGTGATGTCAAGTAAACCTAGATAATAGTAGACTAGATAACCCAGTAACAGACCTTAAACCCTCAAACCTACCCAGCAGCCCCTCCCCTTCTCTGACGACATTCACACACATCGACTTTTATACACAAGAGACAATGCTGCAGTTAAATTGTGCACCTCTATAATATTGAATTATTTGTTTTAGAGAGCATTTCCTTTTTCATACTAGCAATGTTTTGCAATATAACTATAAATATTTATTTTGAGCCATCAAATAACATTAACTTTTTAAAAACATAACATCTAATGTATGTTAATGTGTTCTCCTTTTAAGGGTAGAACAAATCAAAAACCTACAGGCATTCAGGCTTTTCCAGGATGTGTTATTTGAAGTCTTGATTTATCGTAAATGAGTCCAATCAAAGCGAACAGACAAAATCAATAGAAAATTGTTTGTTTTGAGCTGCATTCAATGTAACCATTGGACTCTCTGTTAAACATTAATGATTGATTTACATGTACTGTAATTTCTTTTCTTTGTGTTTCAGACTTTTTTTTTTTTTTTTTTTTTTTTTTTTTTTACAATTTACATGCTTTTCGCACAGTTATATTCTAATATGCAACTTAATGCACTGTTTAATCTCTCTTTCCGAATGTATGGAGGCCTTATACATGCCTAAAAAAAAACAGAATAAAAACAACAACATAACAATGACAGACAAAATGGCTGCAGTTGTACAGAATGTCCACAATCAGTGTTGGGGAAATTTACTTTTAAAAGCAAGTAATGCATTACAATATTGTATACGTAATTGTTACTATAATTGGGGTTTAACAATAGGAAAGACAAGGAGCATAGAGAATAGGGGTGTAACAATACATCGATATGGATCGATAACGTTACATCGATCAAAAGTCTAACGATACGATGCATCGATGCAACACATAAAATATCGATTATACGGTACCTTTATTTTGACACTCTCCACATCCTCACGTAATTTTTCTCAGCTGAAATAGACGCCTGACAAGATTGACTGAACCCTTTGTCACAAAAGCCGGTATTTTCCACTGTCAAGGCATCGCGAGTTCATCTTTTACAGCAGAAACGACAAGCACCCTTGTTTGTGAAACAGTGCGCAGTATTCAGGTCAGGTGACAAGCATGCTAGTCACTTTGAAAAGACGCGCTAGCTGAGAGGAGTTTCGTCAAAGCTGATTAAAAGTGATCGAGGATGGATTTCAACGAACTTGATGAACCTGTGAAATCTTCTTCGGGGCGTAAAAGGAAAATAAGATCTGAAACTTTTTCACGGAATCTTGCTAAAACAGCAGGTTAGTGGTGAGGGAAAAGCTCTCTGTATCGCGTGTACGTTATTCACAACAACAAAGTTTGACAGGCGTCTAGATGTGAGCTGAGGAGATTAACATTACAAAGATTAAGTGTTTTATTAAGTATCGTAGCAATTACTAGGCTTTGTTTAACTCTGAAACATGAAATGTGGAGTTATCTGCTTTTGCCACACACAAAAAATATATAGCTATAGCCTATATATAAAAAAATACTTTCAATGCACTTTAATTTAATAATTTACCTGTATTTTTTTTTGTTATTATTACTTAATCAAAACAACCTCTTCTGTTAGTTCATTTGCAAAAACAGATAACTCTGTTTTTACTTGTAACTTGTAACAAACAACTTGTAAATGTCCCAATTGGGAGAGGGTGTGCAATTTTCAAAGAGTTTAATTAAACTTTCATTTATTTTTGGATGCATTTGTGAGTTAATAAACGTAACTGGTTGTGTAAACTTGGCACATAATATCTAAATATCGATAAATCGATTGATAACCCTGAATCGAATCGTAATCGCATCGCGGAATTTGTTAAGGTATCGGCAATAATCGTATCGCTGGCTGAGAAAATCGATATCGTATCGTATCGTTATGAACTGTCCGATTTACACCCCTAATAGAGAACACACACACACACACACACACACACACACACAACCCCTTTTGCTCTGCCCATTTCACCACTGACAGTTTTTGGGGGTTTTGCGCACAGAAAGTGTCTCGTCGCTTGATAAACTTAAGGTTGAGCCACTGTAGTCACTCGGACTATTTTAACGATGTCTTTATTAACTTTTCTGGGCCGACAGATGCAATTACCCAGCAGCCTCTGGAGGAGTGAGACGCTCTCTGATCTCATCAGAAATATCTAAATTTGTGTTGGGAAGATGAACGAAAGTCTTATGGGACTGGAACAACATGAGGGAGAGTAATTACTGACAGGATTTACATTTTTTTGGGTGAACTAACCCTTTAAAACCAAAGTTTCCCAGTCAAGACTCAACGCGGTGTGTGTGAGCACAGCAGGGCTGCGTTCCAGTCCAGGGGTGCTTCTCATTTCTTATTTGTGCATCCTCGCTTCCTTTCCTCGCGTCTCAGCTCCACCCCCTGCAGGACGCGAGGGAAGGCTGCAAGGAAAGAAAGGGAGGACGGAGGAATCGAAGGAAAGTTTTTTTTATACTTTGGAATACTTGACCACTCGAGCGTCACTTCACTGTGTCATCAGCAGCGCTCAAAGGATCTGCCCTTATGTTGTTAAAGTTTGGCTATTTAAGAAATTAGTAATAAATAATAATAAAGCAAGATACCCTGTTGAAATATGTGAGATGTGTGGTTTATATAAAATGCAATGGTAAAGTATAAATTTAAATGATTGTGACAGACGTGAAGGGGGAGGAGAATGTATACGTGCGTCACGTTTAGTCGATAAAACACTTCCGCAAAGCATACAACTGTGCATCCTCGCTCATAGCTCCTCTGGAAGCCTCCTCACTCCTCGATCCTCGACTCCTCACGGTGCAATTAGAGAATTGAGATGTCCTTCAAGATGGCTGAGCTCGATCGGTTTCCGGGTCATAGGATGGAGGACGGAGGAGCGAGGAGACGAGGAGGGATATTGAGAAGGACCCCCTAACTGCCCTTCACTCGCTGACTTCCCTCCGCCTTGTTCACTCGGGTGTGTGCATTGCTTGTGTCGAATGAGCGCCCCCTACTGGCGGCACCTGTGCAATAGGCTGGATCGGACGAGCCCTTGATCACTTACAATTCACTATGGGGTTGATTTATTATGAAATTGTGTAAAGCAGCATTCTACACGTATATGTGTGTTTGAGTTGTTTATATTTTTTATTTTAAATAATTAATATTTCATAGAGTTGTTTGTGGTGGGGGAAATTAAAAGCAATCACAATCGTGTTGCATTGTGGTATATGGAGCTGCCTGAAGTCAAAATCGAGAGTCTGTCCATATAAACTTCCCTCGTCCGTTTCACGAAGTGGAACGCACTTCAAAATGGCGGCAGGGATTTCCCCGAGGGGAAGTGCTTAGAGAAGTTGGCAAGTGCGTGTCTAAAAGTGGACTGAACGCAGCCCAGATAAGCCATGCTTCCTCTGCCCAACAAATCTGCCTTGCTCTACTACACACCTGGGTATATACCATCCACTAGAGAACCATAGCGCCTCTGGTGGTGTGTAGTAGTAGTGCACTCAGTACCAAAGAAAAGGCCTGAGCCTTTTACAAGACAGAGAAGTGGATGACGTGCACTACAGGTGCTCTTTTATACTCAGTGCACCTGTAGTGTCTGGCTCAATCTGTTCCAAAATCAACCACTAAACTCATGCTAGTCAGGATTGAAGTCCACATAAACAGACAACTCACAGATAGTCACAGATATTGTGCAGACACTTTCAGTAGGAAACAGTTAACATTCGTGTTATATTAGAGGTGGTTTGTGGCATCATTCATAATGAATTAATGATGATGGGAAATTAGGAAAAGTGCAATCATACTGAATCTCTTAGTAACAAGCTTTCAGGTAAAGCTTTCAAGCTTTTGAAAATTGAGGGAAAAATCCCCCACATCCACTCAATAGGGAAGTGTTTTCTAATGGCAGAAACCAAATCAATTATGGTACTCAGTAGAAGTGCTTCAGGTTAAATCCTTCATGACTGACACTTTAAAGAATGCATAAAAACTGTATTGTTTATCATTTAAGCTATTATAATCTTCTAAATCATCATATGTGGAAATATAGTAATATTACATAATTTTGTTTTCAGTAGTAAAAGTTGCTTTAAGATTTTGTCTTTATTTAGCCCTTACTGCATTATCATAAATTGATAAACTTAAATCATTATATCACTGTATTAATGGCTATTCACATTCTCATCTCTATAAAACTTGTGGATTTTTTAAATGGTTGCTGATTGCTGATGCGGTTGCTTGTGCATTAACTGTAAATGATGTTTAATGCATCTTTGTTTGGTGTTTCTGGAGTTAATTCAGGCTATAAAAGATAAAAGATTGCAGAGCAGCTCATAAACACCATCATCTCCTGATGAGCAGCGTCTTCAGTCTTCAGTCTGACTCCCGGTAAGATCATGTCGTCTCATGTGGGAATTATTGTGTCCTTGTGTTTCAGCCTTTACTCAAACGTTAGCACATGTTGTTCAGCTTGCTTACTCTCTAGTGTGCTTGATTATGTGGAGAAGAAACTAAAGAAATTAAGGTGGAATTGTTTAAAGCAGGTTTGAAAGTTTTCTTTAAGGTTCTGCCGGAACCAGTTTCCATTTCAGGTTCTTGATATTAATTTGATTATGATCATAAACTTCATCATCTGTCTTCGCAGGTGAAGAGGAAATGTTTTTAAATTGGCCTTTTTGGACATACTTAATATATTTAAATGATACAGTACTAAGTGTGTATTAAATGTATTATTTTGAAACAACTTCAAGTATATTAAGTGTATTTCAAGATATGCTTAAGATCAATTTTAAGCTATTTGCAATATATTTTAATATATTAAATTGTGCTAAAATGGAACCACTTCAAGTGCATTTAGTGTAGGGCTGGTCGATTATGGAAAAATCATAATCACGATTATTTTGGTCATTGAAAGCACGATTATGTAACACGATTATTTCACATGACTTTGGGAACGTTGCATTTATTAAAAAGACACCTTTCAACAATTCGAAATTTTTACATTTATTGTACTTTAACTATTGAAATAAATAATATAACAGATAAAACTTCAATAAGTATTTTAACAAGTTTTTTAAAACAAGTGTATTGTGATTGTCAAAACTTTTAGTAACTAAACTGAATTTTAATAGGTTTAGTGACAACATGTTACAATGTTTATGGTACAATTTCTGGTAAGCTACGTTTTTTATTATTATTGCTTGACACAAATTTCATGATTTCAATTCAATTAAATTCTTGTGATTTGATTCAATATTGACTCATTTGGATCAATATAAGGTACACAAGATAGGCGCAAATCTCACCTAATGCTGTAAACATACAGAGAGCCCTATCAGCTGTAGTGTTATTTAAGGTTAAAAATAACTCAAATTAAATACAATGCGTTTTTAAAAAAATAAATAACAACTTTATTTAATGATATAAGTAAAAATATTATAAATATGTAATTTATATGCTATTTTATAGCTCTGCTATTAAATATGCTATTTTTTCTAGCCAATAACATACTCGGTTACTAACGTAACCTCGGTTCTCTCTAGAAGAGGGAACGAGTACTGCGTAAATATCTTTACGCATCGGGGGAATCTCTTTTCCAAGAGATATTGAAGCAAAAAATTATCCTTAATTTGTTTTAATGTAAAACGCGTTGCAGCAGCACGCAGACACAGGCAAGACGGCTTGCGCGCCTATTGGCTGCCCTGCGGCAACTGCAGCAGCCTATCGAGGGAGGCCCCTTGATGACTTCAGTCCAATGGGGGCGCTTTGTGCCCACTACGTCACGTCCCGCTGAAATGGGCGTGGCCTGGGCCTATAAATACAGCTCGATGGGCTGATAGAATCTGGTTTTCATCGACGAAGCGCGTGCACGGCAAGTTACGCAGTACTCGTTCCCTCTTCTAGAGAGAACCGTGGTTACGTTAGTAACTGATAGGGGTGGGAAAAAAAATCGATATTGCAATATATTGTTGTGCTCTCTGTCGCAATAAATAATCGATACACTAACGCCCAATATCGATATTTTATTACAACACAAAATGATTAATTTACCCATTGTCAGTGTCACTGTCACTACCCAATATCTACCATTCTGTTTGCGGGGGGCGCTGTTTGAGTAAATAGGGGTAAAGTGGCGCAAACAGCGGCCGGTGAAGAACACAAGTTAACTAACAACAACAGAGAGAAGCGAGAAGAATGGCGGAAAACAATATAAAACGAATCAAAGACCCACCCGCTAGTTTCCACTCTAAAGTGTGGAGACACTTCGGGTTTTACGAGCAGAGAGAGCGCAATGGCCGCGCGCGCGCACTCTCACGTCTTCAAACAACACGAGCGCTGTCTTGCTCTCTCTCCCTCGCGCATATTAATCAAAATCAGTTGACACGATAGTAAAAGGTCGGAAGACCGCAGTTTCACGTGGAGCATTTGGAGATTTTTAGAGATAAGAGACTCGCCTAAACTCAATGAACAACATCTCAACACTAAATTATAAAGGCCTGTCTCATATAGACGCCTGTCTCGAATACAAGCCGGTGCAGTTCGACGATTTGGGAAAATAAAAACCCGGGAAGTTTTACGGTATATTAATTCTCAATATGTACACATGCATTGTTAATCTTTCTTTTCAGTCACATATATCGTGATATATCGTTGATGAAATTTCTTCCAATATATTGAATATCGTAGATATCGCGAATCGTGATATTATCATATCGTGGACCACATATCGCCACAGAATTGAATCGTGAGGTACCTGTATCGTCCCACCCCTAGTAACCGAGTACGTTCTCTTACGAGAGGTTCTCTCGTACTGCGTAAATATCTTTACACATTGGGGGCGCAATGTAAAACGCTGTGCGTGCTGGGATCCAACACCAAAGTCCCAAGGGCAAGTGCCCAGGGCTCATATAGTGCGTAATCACCAGCGACCCACAGGGGGTCCGGGAAAGAGGGGCTGGAACTGCATCACTCCCATAACAGATAGCTTCAAGGAGCATATATAAAACATGCAGACAGTGCAACACTTGGCCTGAACTGATGAGTAATATGGGTCTTATCACTGCCCATAAGGTTATAATTGGTCAGCAAGTGCTCACCCGAGCAGTCCAGTATTCCGAGTCGACGGTGTCGGGGCAGATTGTACTGGTTCATTAGACCGAAAGCAGCTTAGCCTGCAAGGCGGGAACCTCTAGGTTATAAAACCTTATAAATGTAGACGGGGAGGCTCAGCCTGCCGCTGTACATATATCTTGTAAGGCAATCTCACTAGACCACGCCCACGACGAGGCCATGCCTCTCGTGGAGTGCGCTCTGACACCCAATGGGCACTGCAGGCCCTTAGAAGTGTAAGCCAGCGCTATAGCGTCAACTATCCATCTGGATAGGCTCTGTTTCGATGCGGCTAGTCCCTTAGGACGCCCACTGAACGAAACAAAGAGCTGCTCTATTTGTCTGAAGACAGATGAGCGAGACACATAAGCCCTTAATGCCCTGGCCGGGCAAAGTAAGCTGGCGTTCTTTTCCTCATCAGAGACCGGTAGGGCAGACAGGGAAATTACCTGTGCCCTGAACAGTGTGTTGAGGGATTTTGGAACATACGTTCTTCCAGAACGGAGCCACTAGTAGCACTGAGCATCCGCTTTCCCTGATTCGCTCTAAGACCTGAGGCAGGAGCGTGACGGGGGGAAAAGCATAGAGTAGGCTGCGGGGCCAGACGTGGGCCAGCGCATCCCTGCTCTTGGAAAAAAAACACCGGACAGTGAGCGTTTTCTTGCGACGCGAACAGGTCTACCTCCGCTCTGCCGAATGTTTCCCACAACAGTTGTACTGTTTTTGGGTGTAGAGACCATTCCCCTGCCGGAACGTTGTTCCTGGACAGTCTGTTTGGTCCCAAGTTCAGGCGACCTGCCACATGCGCTGCTCTCAGCGAGCGCAGATTGTGCTGGGCCCAAACCAGAAGGCGCTCTGTCAACCTGTACAGGTTGCGAGACCGGACACCTCCTTGGTGATTTATGAAGGCCACCACCGACATATTGTCCGAACGGACCAGTACGTCGTTTCCTCTTATCAGGGGACAAAAGTGCCTCAGCGCATTGTCGACTGCCATAATTTCTAGGCAGTTTATGTGTAGGAGCTTCTCTCGTTCTGACCACTGGCCAAAGAACGGTCTGCCCTCGAGCAGCGCTCCCCATCCCGAGGTGGAGGCGTCCGTGGACACCACCTTCACACTCGTGGAAATCCAGTTTTTTGCTCGTAAAACCGGTACCAGCCGGTTGCTCTCCAAGGTTTCAGGGCTGAAACGCACTCCTGATCGACCTTGAGGCGAAAAAGACCGGAAGTTCATGCTCGGTGTGGTACTCGCCTTTTTAACCAGAACTGCAGTGGGCGCATGCGAAGCAGACCCAACTGGAGAACTGGAGACGCTGAGGCCATGAGACCCAGCATCCTCTGAAACCTATGTAGCGGGACTATAGTACCGCAGCGGAAGGATTTCGTCATGCGCTCAGTATTCAGACTCCGCTGTGGCGGAAGCTGTGCTGTCATAGACAGAGAGTCCAGTTCTATGCCCAGAAAAGAAATTCTCAGACTGGGAGACAGTGAACTCTTCGCCCAATTGACTCCGAGACCTAGATTCTCGAGATGTTCAAATAGTCTGGTCTTGTGTTCTATGAGCTCTAAACGTGAATGAGCTAGAACCAGCCAATCGTCCAAGTAGTTCAGGACTCACATGCCTCGAAGCTTCAGGGGTGCGAGCGCCGCGTCCATGCACATCGTAAATCAAAATCCGCCTGTGACGTGACGCTATTTGTTTTTGGAAATACGCGCCAGAATACACTTTTGAGTCTACAGTAGACTATTTTCAGTCAAAACTCGGATCAATAACGGAGTTCAAAACGAAGACAATTTTGGAAAGAAAACTCCACGTCTTTCCCCGCCTGGCTAAAGTAGCTCGCATTGTGTTCCGCATCCCAAGCGGGTCTGCTAGCGCAGAGGGTTTCTCCGCTTCTGGCCTGCTGTCAAGAAACCACCGCATGAGTCTGAAGTCTCAGATATCGTCCAAACTTGTGTTCTTGAAGGTGAACTCAAAAGAACTGTCGATAAGGAAAGCAATTCTTTTTTTTTTTCTTTTTTTTTAGTTAAAGCCCATTTAAATTGTAATCCTCTGGGCAAAAGTTCAGTTATAAGAATTTTGGCCTAGTTAATTTACTTTTAAAACGTTTATGTATATTTTTTTAATATTTTTGTTAATATAATTATTTTGTATATATTATTAGGTCCATTTATTCGTTTAATTTTACAGCAGTTTGTGTATACAATGGATATAAGCCAATTTTAATTTTAATCGTGCGCTTTGCGCAAAAGTTCAGTTTTCAAAATTCTGGCCTAATAGTTCATTTACTTTTAAAACTTTTATGTATATTTTTGTTTATATAATTTATTTATATTATTAGGTCCATTTATTCGTTTTTACAGGACTTTTTGTGTAGGCTATATTCCTTCTTACACAGGCTAGGCCAGCGGTTCTCAAAGTGTGGGGCGCCCCACTGGTGGGGAATAGAGACGTAACAGGTGGGGCGCGCCAAACGGGAGGAAATTTTCCTTTTTATGCCTTTATATCTTTATCCAGACATCCCAAATGTCCCGGAAGTTCCGGGAGTCTCCCGCATATTGATAGCGGCTCCTTGACGCCCGCAAATGAGATCCAATCTCCCGGAATCTGGAGCAAGACCGCGCACTACAGTAGAGAGTGACTGCGCGCGCGCGCGTGTGTGTGTGTGACTATTAATGCAGCGCGTGTGAGAGCAACCCGTCCTTATAGCTGTCTGTTGCCGCTTATTAGACCGATCACCCCCGGGGGCGACAACAAGTAACAGGAATTCCCCACCCCCAAAATAATGATTGACGTGACGTCGGCATATTAATTGTAGCGGAACAAACTTTTCCGCCCATAGATATGTAGCCTATGTTTCGCGCCGATGGGTAGCCAGGCGCGCTGGAAGCTGTTTCATGCGTAAGTGGGGGCTGAGGGCTGGGTTGGAAAATATGTGTGACGTCATTATGTTGTGGCTTACGACAAGACATGAAATTTCTCTGAACATTGAACATGATTTGAGTGTCAGTATCAAGCCTGCAACCCTGCTTTGAGAAATTGTGCAATGCAAAACAGGCTCATTGCAGTCACTAAAGCAGGGATAAATAGACCTGTCTTGCCAAATGGATTTCTCTTCTTTTCTTTTTTTAACAGATTGCAAAGTGGCACTTTTATTTCTTTTCTATTTTTGAGGCACTTTTATTTTCTCTATTTTTGAATTTCATGCAAGTTATGACACAGATGCACTTCATTTTCTTTATTTTTGAACTTGCTGTTATTTGATGTAGATATATAGTTAGTTTGTATTTAGATACAACTTGTTACTATACTGATACTACTTGTTACTTCAATAAATTGGAACATTTTAAGCTTGTTACGTATTTCATTAGCATTGTGTCGGGGCGATGGGGGCAGGTGGGGCTTGAAAATTCCCCCTTGTCCAAAGTGGGGAATGACCGAAAAAGTTTGAGAACCACTGGGCTAGGCCTAATTTGTAATTTGAGATAAAACATTTCTATTTGGAAAATGTTGTTGTTGCTCTTTAGTTCTTTGGGAGGTAAGCTGTGGTCTAAGCTAAAAGTGAAATACATGCAGATTTTTTTCATTTTTTTGGAGCGAGCGGGAGCGGGGGGCGATTTGAGTGGAGCGCGAAGCAAACTGCATTGAGCGCTGAGCGATAATGAGCGGAGCGGCCTGATGTGGCTTTGAGCGGCGGAGTGGAGGGGTGAACAGTTCCGTGAGCGAGGAGCTGAGATTCTCACCGCTCCACTCCGCTCATATGCTCTGCTGTGGGGGCCATTTTAGTACAGTGAACTCAGTCATTTTCAAGAAACCAATTTGAAATGATTCGAGCTTTGTGACATGGTACATTATCCTGCTGGAAGTAGCCATCAGAGGATGGGTACATGGTGGTCATTAAGGGATGGACATGGTCAGAAACAATGCTCAGGTAGGCCGTGGCATATAAACAGTGCCCAATTGGCACTAAGGGGCCTAAAGTGTGCCAAGAAAACATCCCCACACCATTACACCACCACCACCAGCCTGCACAGTGGTAACAAGGAATGATGGATCCATGTTCTCATTCTGTTTACGCCAAATTCTGACTCTACCATCTGAATGTCTCAACAGAAATCGAGACTCATCAGACCAGGCAACATTTTTCCAGTCTTCAACTGTCCAATTTTGGTTTGCTCTTGCAAATTGTAGCCTCTTTTTCCTATTTGTAGTGGAGATGAGTGGTACCCGGTGGGGTCTTCTGCTGTTGTAGCCCATCCGCCTCAAGGTTGTGCGTGTTGTGGCTTCACAAATGCTTTGCTGCATACCTCGGTTGTAACGAGTGGTTATTTCAGTCAAAGTTGCTCTTCTATCAGCTTGAATCAGTCGGCCCATTCTCCTCTGACCTCTAGCATCAACAAGGCATTTTCGCCCACAGGACTGCCGCATACTGGATGTTTTTCCCTTTTCACACCATTCTTTGTAAACCCTAGAAATGGTTGTGTGTGAAAATCCCAGTAACTGAGCAGATTGTGAAATACTCAGACCGGCCCGTCTGGCACCAACAACCATGCCACGCTCAAAATTGCTTAAATCACCATTTCCCATTCTGACATTCAGTTTGGAGTTCAGGAGATTGTCTTTACCAGGACGACACCCCTAAATGCATTGAAGCAACTGCCATGTGATTGGTTGATTAGATAATTGCATTAATGAGAAATTGAACAGGTGTTCCTAATAATCCTTTAGGTGAGTGTATATTGACATACAAATATATTCACATATTTAACTAAAATATATTAAAAATAAAATACAAATATATTTACATTCAAATATTGAATGCCAATTTCAAATATTTGCATATATACCAAAAACCTATTCTGAAAATATATTTTAAATATAATTCTTTTGTGTATGGGGGACGCCCCTCCCACGATTGTTGATTGACAGCAACGTTTCAACACAGACCCGCCTATCTTTGCAAATCGTGAAAAAAAGTTGTTCATGACCATTAGCTGTAACATCAGTCTGTAAATGAACTAACGTATACATCAGAAAACACATAGCGTTGGTATCTCACTAGTCTACCCTGCCAGTACATACAAAGATAGATCAAAGTGACATTACGTTAAGCAACCATTCAGAAACGTCCTGTTCGAGCCTTAATTGTCGAACTTCTTTGCGGCCGTCATCTTGTTCCGGGTCCAACTCCGGTTCAAACTGATAAGATTGCACAGGTGTGTCCTCAGAGACTCCCGCTGCCATTCTTTCTCCAAAATATACCCTCAACTGTTGTCAAGGCAACACTCCACGTGCGTTGTGTCAAAACCACTGATCTATATAATGATTATATATAGATCAGTGGTCAAAACGCCCCGCAGAACAGAGGGGCGGGGTGAGCAAAGCTCATTATCATTTAAAGGCATAATGCACTGAAACGGCGTGCTGAAAACCGCGTGCTTACAATACTGAGAATGAATTTTTAATAAAAGTATATTACAAAGTTTTCATCTAGACCCTAAAGATTCATATTAACTTGTACAAAAATGGCATTATATGACCCCTTTAAGACTTTCGTTCATCTTCGAAAGAAAAACTGATATTTTAAAGAAACCTGAGAGATTCACATCCCTCCGATGAACGATTCACCAAATCTGTTAACGTTTCAAAAAGTGAATCGCAATAAGCTTCACCTAACCCACATGGATCGCGTGGTTTCCTCCTAGTCCTCTAAAGAGATGCAGTCGCTCTATATAATTTAACAGTTTACATTTATACTTCTAAATCTAATTACGCTCAAGTCACACACGCACGCACAGCATATCTGATAAACAGAAGCTCTGAGGCGCGAGCTCATTATCATAAGAACCAATCACAGCCGTGCATCGGCTCTGCAACCAATCAGGACGAGTTGCTATGCGTGTTGTTTGAATTACAAACTTTTTTAAACATCTTTGGAAAATGCTTCTATGATACATTCATGACTTTGCGTAAACATACATGCCACTTTCAATCCAAGTGGCGTGTTATCTATACGCATTTTGAGCTATCCGCGTGTATGTCCACGCCGAAATCTTTTGCGTGTATGTCTACGCCATTAAACGTCCGAGTGATTCCGCGTGTATGTGTACGCCGTTAAATGTCCGAGCGAAACGAAGCAAAATCTATATCTACATCTGTGGAGCGATATTTCTTTTCCTAGGATAGTAGGAGAAGACTCAGAAATGGTATTAACCCCAGTGACGGGTAGGTTTAGGGACGGGGTAGGTCATATATTTCTATATACATAATACAGTAATATAACGTTAAGTCAAGGCGTTGATAAACACGCTGAAAAGCGATTATGCGTGTTGATAGCACGGCAAAAATGGAAATACGAATTGGCGTGTCATACATACGCCATTTCATGAGATCAGTCTGCATTTCAAATAATATGATGTTAAAATCATTGTGGGAATTTCAGTAGTACATGTGTAATGGACAACAGCCATTTTTTTAGAAATATATTAAAATGCAATTCAATATTTTTTAATGCACTTCAAACAAGCATGTTTGGAATACAAATGTATTATAAACACACTATTTGAATTTCAAGTATATTTTTATACATTTAATACTACGTGTTTTTCACCTGTCTAGTTTGATGTTGATTATGATTCCAGGTAAGATGATCTCATCCATGAGTTTATATTGTCAACTATCTTTGTATTTCAGCCTCTGGTATCACTGTGATCATTTGCACTTAAACTAGTTTCCTTTAATTAGCATTATGTGTGATTTCAGTCAGTCAGCAACACAGATTTACATTTCTGAAAGAAAACAGGCTTGCAGAGCAGCAGAAGAACCAATTTTTTTGAGAGATCAAAGTATTTGTGCTTCCTCTCGCGATCATTCATGAGTTTCTTATTCTACTGAGGATATGAATAAACGCTGAGTGAACTTTAACTCTTTCAACGGGAATTTCCGGCTTTCCGTGTTTTCAGTTTTATGCTATAGGACTGTAAAGCTTTGAGGTGTTGATGGACTCGATCGACTCCATCTGAGTTTGATCATCTTTCTGAATATGATCAGGATGGAGTCTGACAAAAACATGATTTTCTGCTCAAAATGTTGCTTTTTTTATGAACATTTCCCACATTCAAGTGTTAGAATAAAACAGGGTTTATTTGTTTAAAAGCAGAGAGTCACGGTTAGCAGTGAGAGTGCCCATCATTACCACCAGAGGGCACTCCACCCCGGACTATTGTCCTTCCTTATGAAACTACATTTCCCACAACTCTCGGCCTGGACTCATCATCCCTGATAGAGAGCCTAAGTCCCTCCCCTCTGCTTCCCGCTCGTGGGACCTTATTTCGTAAAAAAATATGTATGGTAGTCAATGGCGAGAGACAACTTATCTTTTTATTCCGTCTCAACTGTGCCCTGAATTACACATATGATGTTTGTCAATTTAAAAGATAATTATGAAAGTCAAGAAAGTCGTAGTTTGTCATAAAACAGAAGAGTAACATTTAGTTTTATGTGAAAATCGCTCAATGAACTACATCTCCTGGGAAGCGAAACCACGAGCGAGATCCGCTGCTCGTGTGTGTGCAGTCTGACACAAAACACTCCGGCATGACGGCGTAACGTTACGATTATAACGTAAGACTATAGAAACAATGACAGACGTTAGCTTCAGTAAAGTTAGCTGCATTCATGGAGAGAAAATGTGCGCCTTTTGGGTTTGTAGTCTTTGTAATTACGTATTTTCACAGTCTTATACCTCAACAGTTTTACATCAAACTGTGACTTTTTCTTGACTTTAAAATGTATCTTTTAAATTGACAAACATCATATGTGTAATTGAGGGCACAATTCAAACGAGATAAAAATATTTGTTGTCTCTCGCATTGACTACCATACAATATTTTTTCAAAATAAGGTCCCATGGTGGTCGACCGGAAGGGTAGAGACTAAAGGCCCGTTCACACCAAGCACGATGACTATAAAGATAACGATAAAGATATATGCGTCCACACCAACGACTGATAACGGTCTTTTTATTCTAAGCACGCGCGCGCCTGCGCTGCGGTTTCAAAGTAGACCTTTAAATTAGAATGGATTCTGATTGGCTGTCAGTGTTTTATCGTTCGACAGCTGGAAAAAAATCGTTCTGAAAGTGATCCCAACGATATCATTCCTCATATCGTTCCTCACATCGTTATAGTTGTGGTGTGAACTCTGTTATTCTTTAATATGGAGAACGATTTTTAGAATTTTATCTTTATCGTTATCTTTATAGTTATCGTGCTTGGTGTGAACGGGCCTTTAGGCTCTCTATTACCCCCTGTGTCTCTGGGGCCACCATGAAACTTTTGTGAAAATTATCACGCTGGTGGTGGCTGCCAATTAAAAAAAAAAAACACTTGCAGGGAAAGAGTTAAAAACTCTGAGTGAACTTTAAAAATAAAAGCATCAGATATAAAGCCTTTTCACATTACTTCAGTTGTCGTAGTTGAGCCGAACCATTGGTGCAAGTTAGACAGTGTTTTTTCACTCAAACTACCATTGTTAGTTAATTGTGTGTTTAAGGTAATTACAGTTTCACACGTTGGATCAAATATTTTGTGTGTAATCTCAGGCATTTCCTCCATTAGATCAACAAGCTTTAAGATGTGTGTTTCTCCAGTGTGTGCAGTGAATGAAGAGCTCTTTAAACACGGCAGTGGAAACTTGTGAAACATCTGTCAGTCTGTGTGTTATTCCACAAACTTCTGCTTTGACCTGCAGACCAAACACACAATCCTGTCAGTAACGTAAGTTCTTCAACATTTATTCCTACTTTAATAAACCATTGTACACTTGCAGCTGTGCTGGACTGAATATTCAGAACAACAGCATTCTTGCTTCTGTGATATTGTTCAAATGGAGGATTTACAAACTTTAATCTTACATTTCACGTATTTCAAGCTTTCTAACATTACACACACTTCTGTAAAGAACATGTGAAGCAAACTGTGCAAACTTTATTTCAACAATCACACAGAAAACACGTTACGTCATATATTTATCTCTAATGTTTTTAATAAAGAAAATATTAGTAAATGAATGCATGTTTTTTTTAAACTAATGGCTGGTTTGTTATTTAGTGCCTGTCAAGATTTCATGAAACAATGGCAGAACAAAACGCCAGCAGCAACGGATCAAGTGAAGATTATTATATCAGCGGATCAAATGGATATTTTGAAGAATGGCTGCAGATTTGGGAATTGCACAAAAAACTTTATTCTGCACGCCCATTAATTATCTGGATCATTGCAGCCATTGAGATTGCAATCATGATCTTAACTCTGTTTGCGTTGTGTGCTCTTATCAAATCTCAGCGCTCCACTCCAGTGTTTGTTATTCATTTGATTCTGTCAGATCTCATTCAGATCATTTGTAAATTAACAGACTCAATCACAGGGTCACTGGTGGTGTATATGGCATATTATTATAGTTTGATTGTGGGTCTGTATTTTATGGCATGTGTTGCTCTTGAACGATATCTTCTGGTTTCTCATCCTATCTGGTACAGATCTCATCATTCACTGAAAGTCTGCTGTGTTATTTCTGTGATCGTCTGGTTTGTTCCTCTGATCTTTGTAGGCATAGTCTTTTCTCTGGCGACTTTTAGTGGGCTGTTTAGCATTCGCGGGTTTAATCCCTTACCCGATAGTCATTCTGTGTTTTGTTGGCACTTGTCGCGGTCTTTCACGCTCAATATCCCTTACTTCTGTAAAGCGCAAAAAAAATTTGGCCAGTTTGTTCTTGGTGCTTCTGACTTACACTTTTCTCATTCTCCCCACTGTAATCCTGATTTTTATTAGAGATTATAGAGCTTTAATAGTTATTAGATTTTTTTTTTACAGTGACACTGACAGTGCATTGCTCATTATATTTGGGTATTTGTCTGATTATCTCCTGTATCTGAACCCATTGGCTGACTGTGTACTGTACATATTCATCAGGCCTGATGTCGGAGGGTTAATGAAGTCTGTTCACTGCTGTTGTAGAACTGACACGCATCAGGATTCGACACACAGCCGGGACGAACACTCTCGAGACAGTAGTGCAGCGTTTGCCTGCTGTGTTTCAGTGCTAAAGCCTGCGTCTCATTCACGGACCCCCTGCACTTCAGTGTAAACATCTGCACTCCATACATGAAGTCAATGCCATTCTGTTCACTCACACACCCTTCCTTTCTATGGCATTTAGCTTTATTAGAGACAACTCTTGATTCATCAAACTCTAAACTCAATTGCTCTGTTTGCGGCCCATAAACACATGCGGTAAACAGAGTTTTATTAAAGATGTGTTGATGTAGTGTTGATGCTTCTGCTGGCGTTCTGGATCAGCAGGACTTTATCATACGATGGAGAGGAGGGGTGTATAAAGCACGGTTTATTCTCACTTCATTCCCCCGATAGACTGACAGATCAACAACATCAAGTAGTTTCAGGTCGTAGTCTTGCTTGTGTTCCTAATGCATGGACATTATACTCTCTTTACCAAATAACTACTATTCACGCTGTTACAAAGATAGTTCACTCAAAAACTGACATAATGTACATATGCTCTCATGTCGATCAAAAGCTGAATAACTTTCTTTCTTCTGTGGAACATAAAAGACAATATTTTGAGATGTCCATACATTAGAAGTCAGTGGACAGTTTCTGTGAACTATCCCTAAAAATACTTGATTTAAAGTGCAGAAAGTATATTAGAAGAGTACTAAGTTTATATTAAATATTAACCAGAGCTTGCATGGAAATCAGAAGAGAGTTATTTGTAATATTGTTGTCTTTATAGAAGTGTTTCATATCCCATATGAAAAAAACCTGCTTGGTTCATATACAGCAACTATACATCTTCCTTACTTAAATCGGCCAGAATTACCTTCTGTGTTTCATGTAAGCCCAATACATGTCCTATACAAAATCTGACAGACTATGGCCCCTTTCATACTAAATAGCACACATACAACTTGTAGGGGATGTTTGCGTCATATATGACTACTGTAAAAAGTCTTATACAGTATGAGTTTTACATGACAAAAGTATGCAATGGTATATGGTATTAGTAGAAAACACCTGATATTCATAAACAAATCATTTAAAGTTCTTATATTGAATCATATGCTAGTCAAATTAAAGCCATATAGGATTAATACACATTTTGTGTCATTTGTTTATATGTGTTACAGTGTGTCATACAGATTTCATGTTTTGATGACCAACATCAACCATCTTCTTTCCAAATTTGCAAACTTCAGATATAAGTGGATGATGTAGTGTCAAAATATCTCAGACTTCACTTTGAAATAAACACATCACTCTATATTACTCTTTGAAAACTTTATTTCAAAACTATCCAGAAAGTTAAATTGTAACCTTAGTCTGGGATCATAGTATAATTCTGTTCATTGTAAAGTAAAAAATAATGACAAAATGCAAACAACAAACAAACTTTTTTTTTTATTAACGAACAAGCCCCTTTACATCATAGGTTAACCTTTAAAATAAACAATGAATGCACACTATAGGCATTTCTGTCATCAGAATGATATGAAAGCTGTTTATCAAATGGTCTGTAATACTACAAGTCCTGAACATGTCAGTGAATGTAAGTCCTGTGTCAGTGAAGTTGATTCAGTACCTTCGACTCTGCAACAGTACAGCAGTGCTCGAGTCAACAACATTCAGCAGATGAAGAGCAGTTGCAGGACACGAGTGGATCAGTTGTGTCCAGTTGCTAACACTAAAGTTTCACAGAGCAGGAACGGCTGTGCAGATCCAAAAATCCTGGAGTGCTGGTTCTCTAGACAACACAATACAAAACCAGACCAAATACAATTAATACAATTTGTGTTTTATAAATAGGCAACAGCAAGTTTATGATGGAAAAAGTTCAATCATCTTAGACTTTCGTGAGTCAAACAAGAAACTATTTTGGTTAGATTGAGACTTGAATTTACTGATTTCCAAGTAAATTAAAGACTTCATTCATCCAAAATGGTTAATTCTGTCATTAATTATTCACCCTCATGTTGTTCCAAACCAGTAAGAGTTTTGCTCATCTTCGGTACACTTAGGCCCCGTCCACACTACTGCGTTTTCGTTTAAAAACGGAGACCTTTTGCTACGTTTGCACCTCCCGTCCACACTAAAACGGCAAAAACGAAGACCCAAAACGGAGAAGTTTAGAAACGCTGCCGATCCGTTTTTCGTTTTGAATCTCCGGAGGGCGTTTTAGTGTAGACGGGTCAAAACGGAGGACTTTAGAAACGATGACGTAGTAGAGGCTCCCGCTCGGCTCTATGATTGGGTGTCATCCGTCATGGCGTATATCTTTGCTAGCCGCTGTTGTACAAGTAAATTCTGCATTTTACAACGCTATAACTGCCTACATGCGCCGGAGTCAAGCTATTATTCCAGCGATCTGTGACAGTTCCCGTGTGGAGCGGCGGCGTTGACCGTACATGGAGCGTCGGTTTGGGGTTAACCCAGAGCATGGTGGGATAATTTTATCAATGAAGTTGTTTACACCGGCACGCGCATGCCCAGTGTTGGTGAAAGGTCACGTGATCCGCGTTTTCAGTCGTTTTAATGTGGACGGAGATCAATTCTAATATGCAGCTAAAACGCTGGTGTGGACGGAGATCGTATTCGTTTTAATTATCCGTTTCTAAATTAAAACGCAGTAGTGTGGATGGGGCCTTAATGAAGATATGTTTAATGAAATCTAAGACATTTCTGTCCCTCCATCGACAGCCTATTCAACTACCACTTCCAAAGCCACGGAAAGTTATAAAGGAAATCATAAGTAATCCATGAGGGTGAGTAATTAATGACAGGATTTTCATTTTGGGCGAACTAACCCTTTAAGAATAAATTAAGACACGCACCTTAAGAAATCTCGCTAATAGTCAGCCGCTAGAAGAATCTGTGTTCCCTTCTTGTGGCTGTGATGTTGGACAGAATGGGCAGATATTTCCCAATCAGTGGAGTTTAAAATTAAACAGTGAGAAAACATCTACCTGTCAAATCATTAAAACGATTGGTTTGAAAAGTCATTTTAAGTAAAAATTAAAAAAGGATTACTTTTGTAAAGTAATTTGACTGGACAAATTGAAAATGACTGTTATGAAACACAGAAAATCTAGTTTTACCAAATAGCAACAAATCTATGATTATTTTTTGTCTGATGATTCTCTCATATGTTATCTGTTAAATCTTACCATCGCCAGGTTCTAGTCTGTAACGTTACAGTCTTTAAACACCAAGCCTGGTTAGCCTTAGCCACTCGGTGCATCATAGAAATGCTCCTAGTATCTCATTAAAACACCAAACATCACAAAAGAAAACCACATTATTTGTCTGTAATAAGCGAATTCGATTTTCAGTCTTCACTCAATCAACCGTCTAAACATCATTTCAGGATGTATTGTAGCAAGTTGTAGACCTTTGTTCTTTCTCGTTTTCCGAATTGCAAGTTTAGCTGTTCCCATCAAATAATTTAATGAACATATTTTCCTCCTCATTGAAAAACTATATTTCATTCCACCAATAAACACTTTATCAGAAAAATCCTCATTAAAACTTCTAAACCAAGTCTTAAAGGTGCCCTATAATTTATCTTGGCATAGTTAAATAACAAGTGTTCAGTACATGGACATGACATACAGTGAGTCTCAAACACCATTGTTTTCTCCTTCTTATTTAAATCTTGTTTTTGAAAAAGACCTCAAAAATAGGACCGACTGTGACGCAACAGTTGGGATCATTAGTATGTACGCCTCCAAAAATTTGCATATACCAGACCATGTTCAATGCCATGTGGAATTTCGCAGCCGGATCATCGGAAGTTCTGCAGGTGAAGAAACAAGCGAGGATCACAGGGAAAATGGCAGATCATGGAAATAAATGTTATGTTCCCACAGAAAAGAAATGTCAACAGGCGTGGTTGATGTTTATCTATAATCGGATACCGCAACAGTTTAATTCGAAGTTGTTCGTTTGCTCTGCCCATTTCAACACGGACTTATTTTCTAACCTGGGACAATTCCAACTATATTCCTGCAAGCGGTAAGTAGTGATTTTATTAACGATAATGTACACTGTGTTATCTAGATCCTAGTACAGTAACAAATGGCAAACTCCAAGTAACAAACATAACTAAATAGTATGACAAAGTATTTACGCTGAGGTTAATATTTCTTGCCTGTGTTGTCATATAAATCTACAAAATAACACTGTGGATACATATGTAAATTCCCTTTTGTCAAATAATTTTACTTTCGTCTATTTCATCAACAACTCGTCGGGCTAACTATGTTAGTTTAGTTGCTCACAGATAATGTTAGCTCACTCGATTCTTCTAGCTAACGTCACATTCTCCACCACATAAGTTGAAGCTATATTTATCTGACAAGGCTAACGTTAGTCCATTTAGTCCATTTTTTAAAATGTTTTAATTTTTGAAAACTGACGTATTATTTTGCACGATTGTATTTCAGAGTGTGTGAAAGTGAAACAGTGAATCAGAGCAGAACTCCTCATTACCATTCACGACCCTTCCAAATAAGGTAAAAACAGACCATTTCATTCTAGGGCCAATTTCTAGAGTTGAAAATGGACCTGTAAAACCATATCTGGACATTTTAAATGCCCTTAAATAAGCCACATACCCTCTATAGATATCAGAGACACAATTAAAATATTATTTCAACACATTCTAGGGCACCTTTAAGCAAAACAAAAAGCTCTTGTAATCTGTTACACCTTAAAAACAAATGTTCTAGATCCTCCTGCTCCCCACAAAATCTACATTCCCCAACGACTGGCGGATTCAGGTGTGCCACATGTCGGTCCGTAGCTATGGCCCCGTGAATGATCCGCCAATCTAGATCAGCAGTGCGCTCCTCTACAGGGGGTTTATACAGGGTCCGCCACCTGTCCCGCACGAGAAAGTCTGGTTGTAACAGTTCTGGCCATCTAGAAGCTTTTTGCCTCTTCAATGAATCTTGATGCGTGACTTTAACTGTATTGTAGTATATTGCTTTCTTAGAACACCTTTTTAAAATGGTCTAGCTGAGGGGTCTTGAAAGATAAAATTGAGTCTGCAACTTCACCTTCTTCATTTATGACAGGTGAATTTTTTTTTTCTGGAAAATCTTGACCAGTCCTCATGTCCTGTGTTTGTCTCAGTCCTATCCAAGTCCTGCAGCTGCTTGGAAGTGCATTACAGATTTCTTCTTTCAATTTTGAAACAAGACGCAAGGACTTTAACCTCATCATCTCTTGAAGTGCCTCAATGGATTTCCAGCCCCTCTCATCCAGGAGATGTCCAAGTTTCTGAACACCATTCCTCAGCAAAAACATCTCCTCACGCTCACGGAGGACAACAGTCTAGTCTGGACCATTGGGTTGAAAAACAACGGTTCCTCTGGAGTCCAATGTCCTTGGTCACGCATATCTCGCTCCACTCTAAAAACAGTTCTCCATGTCTGCAGCATGGACTTATTAAAAGGTTGAAGCTCTGACAGGCTTACTTCCTCGAGTTTCATTAAAAACAAGTGTCTATCAAATCCAAGTCCTCCTGCCCGTTTCAAAAACGCACTTGAAGTTTTGGCCCACACCACATCGTTTTGTAGAGAAGTCTCTGCACAGCTTGAATCCTAAAGGCCCAGATCCGACTCCTCATATCCACCAAGCCTTGACCGCCCTCTTGAACTGGTAAGTAAAGTCCAGCTGCACGGATCCAGTGCTGTCCACTCCAGAAAAAAAAAAAAAAACGTCCTCTGTATCATAGAAATAAGTTCTTCAGGAGGCTCCATAGTTATAGACCTGTGCCACAACATTGACGCAGCGAGATTATTGACAACCAGAGCTCTCCCCCTATAGGACAATTGTGACAATAGCCATTTCCATTTCGACAATTTAGCAGGCACCTTCTCCAGCAGACCCTCCCAATTTTTCTTTTGAAAATTGGTCATTCCCCCAAAAAACTCCTAGTGTTTTCAATCCGTCCTGTCTCCACTGTAACCCACCCGGGGGTTGAGGAAACCCAACTCACTCTAGTTTAACTCGAATGTCATCTGCATACTGTAAAGACCCAAGGGCGGATCTAATCCTTGGGGAATTTGCATATCATAATTAATAATTGGTAATTAATAATTATTCATACATGTTTGGATTAGATCGGTCTTACATGTTAATAAATCTCCCGATAAGGGATGATATGTCATTTTACCTGCATGCATGCACGTGTATCCCTGCAATTAACCACAAGTTGATTGCAATTAACTACACGGACCACGTTCTACCAAACAGGCAAAATTAATTAGCTCAATTGTCAGGCTAATATTTGTGGGATCCACAATATCATCTTATCTAATAGGATTTCAGGAAAAGCAACTACTTATGTATTTACTACGGTTACATGGGATATATGTATTTACAAACATAATAAACAAACAAACACGATAAGGCATCGATGAACGAGAAATGCATAGAGTTTGGACAATGGAAACACGTGTGAGAGCGAGGGAGTGTGTGAGAGAGAGAGAGAGAGAGAGAGAGAGAGAGAGAGAGAGAGAGAGAGAGAGAGAGCATTGGCAAAAGTAACCTGGACAGTCACCTGTCTGCAACAACACGAAAAACATCATCTTAATGCTTCTTAGAAGCTCTATAAAGAGATATACTTGCAAAGTTTTAGGTTCTCTCATGTGTCGCGGCATTCTTGCACGGCCCGATCTGGCCGCGTGAGTGAGCGGATTCCTTTGTGTGGAAGCGTCACGTGGTGCTGCTTGGCGCGCGTGTTGAACAGAGGTTTAAAGTCTTTGAGGTAACATTACCAAAGGAAATAGTTCGGCTAAGTTCGCTTCCTTTCCTGGGAGGTGAACTTGGTAGGACACTTAAGAAAAAGACGAAACTTTTAGACGAAAAAAAAGAACAAAAAGGGATTTCCCGAGGGGAAATCGAGTCAGGGACTACATTGTTCAGGCAGACGAGCAGACCGGCGGAGTAAGAGAGAGCATGAGGAGGGGGGAAAGCGTCATTTATCACCTTGGAGAAATCCAGCCTCTTCCTGTTGGCTTGGCCAATTAGAGGGTTGGAATTTCACAGGCGGGACTTTGGGTTTATTGCTCTTTGTCTAAGAGAGAGACATTTGAAACCCTAATCTCGTCGGTGTTTAAGAGCAGAATCTTCACAATTCTTATAATACTAATGTGTCACAAAGTTTAGCACAATGTAATGTCAATTAACAAATGGGGAAAGAAGATTGGAGTTTATCGAGACCAAACTTGCCAAAAATGGATTTGGTTAAACATTAGTTGGCAAAGTTTGAAACATTATCCCATTAGAGTTGTCGAGAAACAGACCAAACCACAAAAAGGCAACTCATGAAATAGGGAACTTAGATACATTGTTCATACAATTCTCAAGTGGATATATAATAGCATATATACATATGAATACAGGATTCATTTCTCCTCCTTGGTTAGAATTCAGAGAGAGCCACAGTTCTTGTGAACATTCCTTCGGGTCGTAAACGCTGTTATCTAAGAACACCAGTGATGTTAGTTTTGGTCTCTTTTCACTCCAAAGATGGAAAACATAGTAAATTATATTTTACTGGATATTACTGTACGTATTCTGATTGATCACACCGAAAGCATTCTGGAGGTGTCCAGAACTATGTGTACAAGTTATGGGAATAGAAAGTTATATTCAAAATGCATAATGAAGGTATTTATAATTCACTTTAAGCTACGATAAAATCATAGTCATTCCAATGTGACTTGGGCAAATGGACACACATAAAAACACATCGAATATATCTGGTTAAATGTCTTTTAAAGAAAAGAAGTTTCTTTTCACTGTTAATTTACATTCCAGGCTTTTTGGGCTGAAGGCTTTGGGACTTTAGCAAGGATGTATTTTAGTTTTTCAGATTCACCCTACGCTCAGTCCTTACAATACGCATATACAAATAATTTAAAATTATCATTTAAACTAGGAATTACAACTCCTTCAAGATTCCTCCTCAATCTGCACAACAATGGGTCAATAACCAAGCTGTATAATTGCCTGGAAAGTGGACATCCTTGTCTAATGCCTCTCGACACAGATATTGGTTCACTTAGTCCACCACCTGTTTTCACCATAACAGAAACATTACAATACAACAACCGAATATAGGATATAAATCTGTCACCAAACCCAAAATACTTTAACACATTAAAAAGATATTGATGATCAACCCGATCAAAAGCTTTTTCTTGATCTAGTGAGAGAATTCCAAGATCAACATGATAAAAATGATTAATATTAATTATATCCCGTAATAAAAACAGATTATCCATTATACACTCACCTAAAGGGTTATTAGGAACACCATACTAATACTGTGTTTGACCCCCTTTCGCCTTCAGAACTGCCTTAATTCTACGTGGCATTGATTCAACAAGGTGCTGAAAGCATTCTTTAGAAATGTTGGCCCATATTGATAGGATAGCATCTTGCAGTTGATGGAGATTTGTGGGATGCACATCCAGGGCACGGGTTGAGATCCGGGGCCTCGTGTACAAAGACTTGCGTTGAATTCATACTAAAACATTGTGTACAGACAAAGCTGTAAATGTGCGTACGCACAAAAAAAAAACAGATGTATGAATCTCTGCGTACGAAGGATCCCACGCATATTCTCTTTGTACATCCCAATTAACGTAAATTTGAGCGCACATGCACGAGCACAATGCCCCACCCAGTCTCCTCCCTTAATTAAATAAATTGAAATATGGTAATGAGTCCACTTTGGCAAAAGAAAGCAGTAAGAAAATGGCTAAAGCAAGCGGCAAGAAACGAAACTTTACAGAAAGTGGAGGTGCTACTATCGGAGGTAGAAACGAGAAAAAATATTTTATTTGGTACTTTGTACTCCGGAATTAATAACAAAAGGAAAAAATGTGAGTGTGAGAGTTTGGCTGATGCTGTCAATGCGGTGGGATCTGTAAGTCGCACTGTTAATTACCTTAAATAGAAATGGTCTGATATAAAGGTGGACGTTAAACGGAGAACTGCTGCGCACCGACAAAGTGTGGGCAGAACAGGCAGTGGTAAAGGGGTCGATGAACTTACACCCTTTGAGCAGAGAGTTGCCTCAATTATGGGTGACACTTTAATCTCTGGAGTATATCTGCTGCTGTGGGAGACTCGGATTTACTACAGGACTGCCACGAAGGTAACCGATTTCTCATTTGTTTTTACTTTGGTACACATAGCTTACCTATTTAATTTTCAAATGCATGCAATGTAGCTGACCAAAAGAACACCAGAGATTTTACGTATCCATTGCATTTATGGCAAATGCGTGTACCACTGATCTATATAGAATGACATTATATATGTCATTATATAGATCAGTGGTGTTTTCCCATTAATAAGGAACAGACTCAAACAGTGGTGGTTCTACACTGAATTACACCCTGGGCGAGACCCCCTTCAAGCGGAATTATAGATCTTATATCATTTATAATTATTTTATAAATTGCAAATTAATAGCTTCCCACATGTGGTGGTGCGATAGACTTGTAGAACAATTTGTTGTGTAATGTTTGCAACTTTGCTCTTTAAGAATCGCCAACGGACAAAAACTATGAGAAATGTACGTACGCCAGACATGAAATTGGCGTGGAGGAACGCACATTCTCGCGTTAATTTCACTGTTAGTACATCCGACCGTGAGCGTGAAAGCTGGCGTATGCAAAGTTTTTGTGCGTACGCAAGATTGATACATGAGGTTCTGGTGACTGTGGGGGCCATTTTAGTACAGTGAACTCATTGTCATGTTCAAGAAACCAATTTGAAATTATTCGAGCTTTGTGACATGGTGCATTATCCTGCTGGAAGTAGCCATCAGAGGATGGGTACATGGTGGTCATAAAGGGATGGACATGGTCAGAAACAATGCTCAGGTAGGCCGTGGTATTTAAACGATGCCCAATTGGCACTAAGGGGCCTAAAGTGTGCCAAGAAAACATCCCCCACACTATTACACCACCACCACCAGCCTGCACAGTGGTAAGAAGGCATGATGGATCCATGTTCTCATTCTGTTTACGCCAAATTCTGACTCTACCATCTGAATGTCTCAACAGAAATAAAGACTCATCAGACCAGGCAACATTTTTCCAGTCTTCAACTGTCCAATTTTGGTGAGCTCTTGCAAATTGTAGCCTCTTTTTCCTATTTGTAGTGGAGATGAGTGGTACCCGGTGGGGTCTTCTGCTGTTGTAGCCCATCCGCCTCAAGGTTGTGCGTGTTGTGGCTTCACAAATACTTTGCTGCATACCTCGGTTGTAACGAGTGGTTATTTCAGTCAAAGTTGCTCTTCTATCAGCTTGAATCAGTCGGCCCATTCTCCTCTGACCTCTAGCATCAACAAGGCATTTTCGCCCACAGGACTGCCGCATACTGGATGTTTTTCCCTTTTCACACCATTCTTTGTAAACCCTAGAAATGGTTGTGCGTGAAAATCCCAGTAACTGAGCAGATTGTGAAATACTCAGACCGGCCCATCTGGCACCAACAAACCAAAATTCAAATTGCTTAAATCACCTTTCTTTCCCATTCTGACATTCAGTTTGGAGTTCAGGAGATTGTCTTGACCAGGACCACACCCCTAAATGCATTGAAGCAAATGCCATGTGATTGGTTGATTAGATAATTGCATTAATGAGAAATTGAACAGGTGTTCCTAATAATCCTTTAGGTGATTGTGTATATGCTTAATACTCTGATATGTTAATACTTGAATAAATAGAAAAAACACTTACAAAATCAAGCAATTTATTTAGACAAATATTTCTGCAATTTTACATTTTCATAAACTCATTCTGTATGATTTATAAGATTGTTTCCTCATGGGGACCTCAATTTAGGTCCCAACAGCGACACGAGTCCCCATGAGTCAGACTGCATTCAGGTTGAAGTCCCCACCAGGATAGAAAAACATGTACACACACACTCACACACACACACACACACACACACATTCACACACAGGCACCAGTCTGGGGCCGCGGTGAAGTGTTCCTCACAGCAGCATCGTCACAGCGCTCTTGGTTCTCCGAAGCTCATCCCGGAGTTGCTGTCAGCAACAGGTCCGTACGCTCAAACCTGCGTGGGAGCAGCTTATTTCATGTAAACAGGATTGGATCACAGCTTTTATAAGTATTTTTACGAGAGCAACCTGTTGCAGAAGGTTCCAGAATAATACAAAGAACTTTCAGAATTCAACGCGTAATGCGGGATTAGATTGGATATTTTAGTGCAGAGCGATAGTTTACTTTTGGAAAGATATTATGTATCTGATTAATTTGTTGGACCTTTGCATTAAAAGTTGGACTTTAAAAACAAGCACAGACTTCCTATACACTATTGGAGAAAAGTGCTGTCTGTCATGCCATTCGCAAAGTATTCCTGGCACTTGAGAGATTTTGTGCTATTTCCAAGCAACTTAAGAACCCAGGTTGTAAAACTCCATTGCAGGTACATTATGCTGAAATTGTTATTGAAGATCATGCAATCATGATCATGACAGTATGCATTACTTATGTTTCCCCAGGTGTCCCTAACGTGATTGGTGCCATAGACTGCACCCACATTCCTATCAAGGCCCCATCAGGCCCCAATGAAGGGGACCTTGTGTTTACACTAATGTTGTGCCTAAATGAACTGCATTTTTCTATTGCACAGGTGATTATGATGGGATCCTGCTTGGAGACAGGGGCTATGCTTGCAGGATGTATTTTATGATGCCATTCCCTGACCCAAACCTCGCTCCACAAACCCGTTTAAATGCACCTCTAGCCAGAACAAGGGCATGTATTGATATTACCTTTGGGCAAAAAGTCTGAGGGTTGCACCTGACAGTGGCTTGTGCCATACTACACAACATTGCCACCATCCGAAAAGAGAGGACCCCTGTGGTGCAGCCTGATGAGACCTCCAGCCAGTGTACTTGGACCAACCTAGTGCCAGAGCTGCATGAGGCAGAATTGTTGAACACTATTTTATGGATACAAAATACAACGAAATGAGCGGTGGCAGAACCAACATGGCAAAGGGCCAAGAACATCTTGAATTTGGAGGTGGAGAGCGGGGGTGAAATTAGGACGCTGGTTCCACCGCCGAGCCCCCTCGAGATGTCATGGGCTTAAATCGATGAAACGGCGAGGAAGGGGGTGCCCATTTGATAACCCGCAGAAGCCTAAACTCAACCAAGTTGGAAGAAGGTGTCTTGAGAGAGGAAGAGGGAATAGCAATGACACTGGTTCACAGATGGTGTAGAGTGGTTCACTTTTTAGTTTTTTCACTTTTACTCAGTTTACTGATCATCTCACGCTTTACACCACTGCATCCCACGTTTGCATTGCACTTGGTGATGTAAGACTTGGATGCCGCTGCTCGGCCATTGAAACCTATTCCATGAAGCTCTACACACTGTTCATGAGCTAATCCGAAGGCCACACGAAGTTTGGAGGTCTATAGCTATTGACTGCAGAAAGTTGGCGACTTCTGCGCACTGTGCGCCTCAGCATGCGCTGACCCTGCTCTGTGATTTTACAAATTCGTGGCTGAGTTTCTGTTGTTCCCAATTGACCCTTCGCAGGGAGTTTGATTGACAGGCGATCTGACCAATCATAATCCGCCGAATCCGCCATTTTTGTCCGACATAGCAGTCAGGAGAGTTAGTAGATTAATGTCGGTGGATTAGAACTTGAAAAAACGGAGTGTTCTGACGTCTTTCCGCGGTTGAAACAATATTCCTTCTTATGTTCTTTCATGTTTATTAAATGCTATAAATTAACTAGAAGGAAGAGATGATTGGTTCACGAGCAGCTTTAACTGAGGCGCCACAGCGATCTGTCAGACACATTAAAGAGCCACAAAACGGTATTTATTGTTTAAATTCCTTTAAAAAATGACCAAATTTGAAAGTTGAGACTTTTCATGTCAAAAGTAACCTGCTCTGTCCTGTCTTACAGCGCGTGGTCAGTGTCCTCTCTGCTCCGCGATGTATTTTTCACTGTGTGAGAACATGATGGGGCGTGAGAGCGGCGTGACTTGTCGGACATAGCAACAGTAACTAAAGGGGCCGGGTCTTTGCGAACGGTTAATTGCTTCCACTTTGTTATAATACTACTAACAGTAGGCCGTGGAATATTTAGTAGTGAGGAAATTTCACGAATGGACTTATTGCACAGGTGGCAACCTATCACGGTACCACACTTGAGTTCACGGAGCTCCTGAGAGTGACCCATTCTTTCACAAATGTTTGTAGAAGTGTCTGCCTGCCTCAGTGCTTAATTTTATACAACTGTGGCCATGGAAGTGATTGGAACACCTGAATTCAATGATTTGGAGGAGTGTCCCGGCCTTTCTGTTGATGTGGACTTATTAGCTAAATGAGTACATGCAATATAAGTTATTTAAGCACTTACAGATACATCCTCCAAAGGACAGTCAACTGAGAGGGCTTCTGCAATGAACACAAATGAGTATTACAAACTATCGCACGTTTTACCCTTTTGATGACCCTCAGGAGGACTTCTAAGCTGTTAGGAACTACTTTTAGTGATACAATCCTTTATTAATTACTCTTACATTAAGATGGTCTGTTTTGTATCTCTATCGTGGGATCAAACAACCTCTGGCGTTAACTCATGATTTTCTTCGTGCGAGTCACGATGTGTCGTCTTTTCAAACATGAGTCTTGGGTTAACTGCCTAACATTGACAAGTTCTTCCTTTAGCTAGGATCATCTCTTGCAAGCTTGCATGGTCATAAAGTATTTAGCTAGGGGTTTCTAGACTGAATGGCGTCCCAAATGGAAGATCATCTGATTTAGGGTCCGAAATCATTAGTTGGCTCAGACTATTTGAACGAATCATGTCTGTCCGATCTGGGGTGTGTTTCCCGTACAACAACGTAACTCGCTGCTTCACTACCATAGTACGATGCATTGTTGAAGAACTTAATCTGGACTGAAAGACTGAAGGACTCTGGAGTATTGTTGTATTATGTTATGACAAGGACGATAATTGTTGTTACTGTTTTTTTCTTCAAGCATTTAATAAAAAAACCCCGATGCATCGTTGAAGAAATTAACTAGCTAGTCACGACTGTTTCCCGAAACCATATTATTGCAAAGTGGTCGTTCAACCACGTCGGTTTATGATGTCACAAACATGAGTCGGGAAACACCGACTCGTTGAACTTTCGGGAAACGCACCCCTGCTCAGTTCCTACACTGATGACATTTACTGGCGTGAGGGCGGGACAAACTGTCACTCAAATGAGATTGCAGCATTAGCAATATTGCAAGAAATAAAAGAGTACCGCAATGTCCGTTTCATGCAGAATTTACATTTTTAATCCAGAGATAAAAATAGTAATAAAAAGCAGAACTATAGCCAGCTGAAAATATGACATCCAAAAATTTTAGGATGTTTAGAAAATTTTCAAATGTCTCACAAAATGAAACAATTGCACTCCTTTTTCTCAGACAGAGAGTGAATTTTAATGAGCATGTGCTGAATGAGTTATATACAGTCTGTTGAGTCTTATACCGTATGTTTGTGGAAGAATCAACCTAAACTTAATACAAAATCTAAAAGAATGACATCAAGAATGTTCAATGCAGTGATTTATGAAAACAAACATCAAGGTCATATTTACCCAATACCAAATGATAATGTAAACAATTATATTTTGCCCAATGAAAAAGTAAAATCATGTGGACAGTAAATATAAAAAGAAATGTTATGTAAACATATCTAACCAATGACACCAACATATTTGCTTTATTTCAGTTGATTTGCTGTTAGTCTTCAGGATTTATCATTGAACCAAGCTTAATGATAATTAGCTACATATAGTCATGTTTTTTAGTGAATCAAATGTTTATATCAATCCATTAATCCCATCATTACTCCTTTTTCTTACTTGACAAAATAAGGCAAACAAAAATGCACCAGTACAGAGTAGGACAAAACTTAAAATGGCACTTTCTTACATTTTTATCAACAAAAAGGGTCACTTGAGAAAATTACTACAGTACAACAAAGAAATTAAACTGATTCTAGTGATATTTTTCGTAATAAAATAGACATATCCAGATAGTAACTGTCTTTGAATCGCTCTATCTGCAACACTTCTTGATTCAATGAAACTTGAAGCCATTAACAAGGACCTTCTACTCTGACAGATTCACAGAGGAAAATGCAGAATGGAATAGTTTGTCAGTAAAACAAACATCAACCCTGAAGAGGTACATATGTATACAGTATAGCTTATGAACCACACTAAACTTTCAACACAGAGTAAATCAAACCTCAAAACAGAAGAAAAAAAAAACTCCAGAGCAGATATTTTACAATTCAACAAATATGTTTAGACATTCAAAAACATATAACATTTAAAGTATCATTATACACACTGAAGCTAGAAAATGTTAGATATTTTAATTATTTGAAAACTCTTATTAAAAATGTTCATTTTTAAATAAACATATATCATTGTATAAAATCTAAAAGAGAATGTCTGTCAAGTTGCTTTTCAAAACAACAAAAAAGAAAAACATTGTAAGAAGCCTCACCACAATGCCAACATACAGTATAATTCCTTCCGAGAAAAAGAAAAGCAACATTATTTAAACCAATGCTGTTTGTCTTCTTTATATGCAGATTGCAACTACACAGCTTCCTAGGTGATAAATCAAAACTGGAATGTATCTGTGCATTACAAATATCAATTGAAATGAATCTCCAAGTGCAGTTAAACTTTGATCTCACTGGTCCATTTTCCCATATTGTGACAGCTTAGTAATATTTTACAAAAAATATTTCATTTTGAAGTCATTTGAATAGATAGTGGCTACTTGTAGACAGTCAATTTTCAAGTCCATTGCAAACTAAAGGTCCACTTTATTCATTAAAATAGATTTTACTTTCTCTGTTATCAGTCATCAGAGTTTGTGAAATGTCCCACAGAGCTTAACACAGTTATTTTACGTCCCATCTGTATCACTGGGATTTTGGATTCTCTCAGTGCTCTTCTCTTTGTTCAGGGTGACTCTTCCTAAGGATGAACATGCAAATACAGGTTTAGTCAGCAAAGAAATAAAGTTAAAGTAATAAAGTTCATAGACACGAGAGACCAAAAAAACATTGCGATTTACAAACGAGGGATGTGATTTAAAAAAAAAATGAAAGCCCCTTTGAGGAACTGGGAAACCAAAGTGTGTTTTTCTAACAGTATTATAAAAATGAGAGACAGCTGTAATTTAAACCTTTATTGTGTTAACCATTCTACCCGAGTCTAAAACTGACAGAAGGAACGTCTACTGCTGTAAGACACTTTGGATCCAAGATCTGCACAAATTGTGGTTAACATTACTAAACAGGGCAAATTAGCGCCGATGGGAATGGAAAGTTCTGCGCGTGATCTACGGCACATTAAACAACACAGATCATTTCCATAATGACCAACTCAATCTACCAAGAGCAGCGCAAATCAGCATCTGGTTTAAACCACACACCAAGAACAATAACTATGAAGATAACTATATTATCTCGTTCTGTTTACTATAAGCGTGTGCTTGTCTGTCACTTTAAATGCTCGAGCTCATTACAGCAAGATGGATTCTGATTGGCTGTCAATATTTTTATCATTCATCAGTAGGGTTGGGTATCGGTTGGGTTTTATCCGATACCAGTACCTACTCTGTATTTTTTAAACGGTTCCGGTGCTTAAACGGTTCTTGAAACGGTACTTAAGAAAACGAAACCGCACACACTTTATCAAAAAATAATACCCTTTTATTTACAGGGCCAAACTGGACACAATATTAACTTAAATCTTTAAACAATATAAATACAAGTAATAATAAAACCAATATAAAAAAAAATTTACATTACATTTTACACATTTACATAATATCAAATAAAACAATATTGTATCAAACAATGTAATAATAGTGGAGATTAATAGAGATTACTGCAGAGCTGCCAACTCTCACGCTTTGACCGTGAGACTCACGCAATTGACCCTTTTCACACGCTCTCACGCACGCCACACATCCATTTTCTCACGCAGAGAAAAATCGCGGACAAAGAGGACACCGACAGACAAGACAGAGAAGGTTACTTTTGATATGGAATAAACCCACAGCTGTCAGATTCTGTCAATATTTTTACGAGATTCACACAATAAATAACGTTTTGGCTCTTTGAAATGTGACAGATCGCTGTAGCGCGTCAGTTCAAACAGCACGTGATACAGCAGCCTACAAATCCACTGCTTCTTAGCTACGCAGCGTTGAGTGAACCAACCTATGAAAGAGAACATCACTGGTTACTGGTGTAACCTATGTTCTCTCAATAGGGAACGAGACGCTGCCAAGCTCCTCGCGCTGCCGACCAGCTTCCTTTTTCGACAGAGAAATCTGAGAAGCAGATGGCGCGCGCGCCAACATAATATGTCGACGTAAGTGCGTCGAGGCGGCGCCCGCGCCATTAGCCAATGATTTGGCTTAATTCTATATGGGATTCAGACTATCGGCACACCCAGAGGAGGTTCTGACGCGTAATTTTACACGTGAAATGCAGCCAAACCTTGCGAGCAAGAGCGCGCTTGCGAGACAGAGGAGACTGTACGTATGTGCCTAGGCACTTAATTATAATTAAGTCAGGCACCGAAATCAGGCACCGAAATTGTCGTTCTTATTCGGTCTGGTTACTACCGTTTACGTCGGAACCGGTTCCCTATTGGCACCGAGTTTTGGTACCCAACCCTATTCATCAGCTGGATAAAATCGTTCTGAAAGTGATTCCAACGATATTGTTTCTCTGTGCCGTTATCGTTATAGCTGTGGTGTGAACTCTGCTATTCTTTAATATTGAGAAAGATTTTTAGAACTATATCTTTATCGGGCTTTAAGACATGCTTTTTGGACAGTAAATAATGCCGCAAATACCAGTAAATTGACTAGCACAAACCTTAGTAAATCACTTTGCATGATTCATTTAAATACTGTCCTCCCATCAATTTTGCGTCTGAAAGGGAAACGTCTACAAATGCATATGCAATAAGGTCAGCCGCAAAAATAACCCTGTCCACGCCTTTTCAGCGCTCATTTTTCACTGCTTGTCTTAAGTAATCCTGACCGTAGTTTTTTAACGCCAAAAGAAGGTTTGCGCTGGAGTAAGCTGTTCGTAAATCTGGCCCTAAGAGGCAATAGCTTGACCTGAAGACTGCCCCCTTTCTTGCGGGTGTTCAATCCTGCTCTATTGGGGGCCAGTGTCCTGAAGAGTTTAGCCCCAACACACTCGCCTAGAAGGTTTAAAGACCTTTAAAGCTGGTTCAAGTGTGTTTAATTAAGACTGAAGCTAAACTCTGCAAGATAGTGACCCTCCAGCAGGAGGACTGGAAACTATGTATATATTATTTTGAAGGAAGTGAGCAAGAGAGGAAACCAACCCTGAAGACATCTCTCTTAGGCGTCTAGCTGTGAAGTGTCTGGAAGGCTTATCTGAGCATCTGGTGGCATCTCATCAGTGCTGAGAGTTTGAGCACAGGCCTCCTATGAGACATAGAGAATGAGATGATTGATTAAGACCTTAGAACTAGCTGAATCACAGCTCATTAGAGTATTAGTTGAGTATTAGTAGACTATTATAAGTTGACATGTGCTTCCAAAGTCACTTATAGTCAGTATAATCACAATAAAGGGTTAGCAGATATTAAGCAGAGAGTCTACTAATGCTCTAATGAGAGTTAGTTGACATGTAATTGCAACTTTACTCATTGTCAACAGAATGTCTAAAGAGGACCATCAAAATTAGGTTTCACCAAAAAATCTCTTGTGATTCAAACATAACCATTACCAAAACGTCTGTCTCATTGACTGAGCTGTCTTCTGCAGCCAGTAATGGCTCTGTTGAAGGGGACATGGTTTCCTGCTCAGGACCAGGAGTAGCACCTATGGAAAGGGAATCAAATGAGTAAGAATAATACGTCACATGATAAATCTCAACCATTGGCCGTAGTGTTTTGAACTCACAGGAGTCAGTTGGGGATGGTGGTATCGATGACCCTGAAGTCAATTTCATCTGTGAAAAGTCAAGCTCAGCAGCGCAGTCCATGGTCTGTTTCTCAGAGGGCTGTGCAGTGTCTTGTTTGCTTGTGCAAATGTGAACAGCTATGGATTCCTCCTGGGGGTCCGTGTTTAGGGTGTGCTTAGAGTCCACAGAGTGCTGAGGACTCGTGATGTTGGACGAAGCCTCGGGAGGTTCACAGGAGTGAGGGCGCATGGCAGCAATGGGGACCAGACCCTGAAGCACTGCGGCTGGAATCGGATGGGACCCCATGCCAACTGTCTGGGCTGGGACGAATGCCCATTGCTGCTGGCCAGTTGCTGGAGAGTGGAAGAGGTTAGCCTGACCCCAAATCACAGGCTGGCCTCCAGGAAGCATCTGGGCCACCTGCAATGGGGCCTGAACACCGAAGGCCATTGGACCAGCCTGGGAGGCGAACGATTGTTGGGTCCAGTGAGCAGCCTGGATAGTACTCATGGTCATATAACCTGAGAAGCAAGAACAACCAGTTTCATTAATAGCACTGTTTTTAAATTGGCTGCACTTTGATGAAAAATGCATTTTACAGTGGAACGAAGTAACTCTCAATAGAAAATGGGATTTGCCGTGTTTGTTACCCGAGGGCACGGCCGGTGGGCTAAAATGCGTAAGGAGTTCTGGGCGGAGCTGCCGGCGTCTCCTTCCAGGATCCACTGTGGTAGCAGGCGACGCTGGCATCTGGGATGAATATTGATGTCATTTTTGATATTTGACTCTACAATAATTTACATTATTGTATCATAATACATTGCACACTCAATAAAACACATTAGAGAATTAGAGATATCACAGTGATATTACTAGGAGAGCAAATCAGAAAACAATTATTTAAAATTATAAATGAGATAAACAATGTATAGTCAGAATTGACATTTAAATGGGTCATCACATTTAAATTATTTCAATATGTTCCATGAGGTTCACTGGTAATGTTAATTTTTGCACAAAAAAACAAATATATGTGTACACATTTTTTATTTTCAATTCTGACTGAGCTGAAATGGTCAGTTTTTAATGGGTATCTCCTATAAGGCTAGTCAGTAAAGGGCGACTGTTATGATTGGCTAACATCATTCCATAGGAAACAGTACATTTACAGAAAAAAGCTTTATGTAATTACTTTATGGTTTATAATGCAGCTGCTGTCAGATTCAATAAAGTTGGCTGCTTCATCTGTCAAAAGTGCCTCGTTTACAAGACAAATGCTCTGAACAAACATATAATCCTCCGACACGATCTACGACACCATTAAAATAAACCTTCCATTTGTTTCCAACGCTTGGGTCCTTCTAAAGTAGGTAGAGAGATGTAAACGAGCTGTTTAAACTGGACAATCAAAGCAAGCGTTCTTTCACTCTTCCATTTGTCCTGTTGTCAGCAGACTTGGGTGTGTGGATTACGTCTCGATTAAATAAATGCTCTGACTATAATGCAGAGGACGTTTTAAGCTATAAAACGTGTAGGATGTTATACAAAAACCTCTTATATGTCAAAAGAAAAATGTGATCACTTTAAAGGGATAGTTCACTTTGAAATTAATTTTTGGTATGTTTTAGCTTACCTCAAGGGCATCCAAGATGTAGGTGTCTTTGTGTCCACAGTATTTTCAATTTTGATATTTTTAGATCAAACCGTTCTTGTCTGTCAGTCATATAATGCAGGTCTATGGGGTCCACCTCAAAGAGCATGCACAGAGAAGTCCAAATTAAACATGATTTAATGACTCGTAAATGTAAGTACACATTGATGGCCTAAGACACGAAACGAGCGGTTTGTGTGAGAAAACGAACATTATTTATATCGTTTTTACCTCTTGTAAACACAGTCACGTCCAAGTGATCTGAGGGCGCCGGCGCTTCGGTCTTTTCCGGAAAGTGCCGGAAGTGATCTCTCGCGCGTGTACGTCACTCATACAATTGTTTTATTTTTAATTTTTTTAATTGTTTTCTTTTACGATGGTTTAAACATCCCGGATAAGCGCAAATTAGTACCATTTTAATTAGCCGTCTTACCTACAATCTCTGTTCTGTGTAAATAATGAGTGACGTACATGCGCGAGAGATCACTTCCGGCGCTTTCCGGAAAAGACCGAAGCGCCCGCGCCCTCAGATCACTTGGACGTGGCTGTGTTTACAAGAGGTAAATACGATATAAATACTGTTCGTTTTCTCACACAAACCGCTCGTTTCGTGTCTTAGGCCATCAATGTGTACTTACATTTACGAGTCATTAAATCATGTTTAATTTGGACTTCTCTGTGCATGCTCTTTGAGGTGGACCCCATATACCTGCATTATATGACTGACAGACAAGAACGGTTTGACCTAAAAATATCAAAATTGAAAATACTGCGGAAACAAAGACACCTACATCTTGGATGCCCTTGAGGTAAGCTAAAACATACCAAAAATTAATTTCAAAGTGAACTATCCCTTTAATGTCATGAGCCCTTTAAATTTATTCTGACTTGTAACTATATATGACTGGAATTACAACAATTTCTTCAGATGTATAAACATATATTCAGTTTGACAACTATATATCAGATTTATTAATATACTGTATAGTCTCAGATTATATGGTCATCGCAAACTGGTGGTTTAGTGGGGGTGAGGTTCTTTTAGCCGTATTAACAAACATAAGTTGGGAACTATTAAAATATCTTTATATATTGCATTAAGTGGGGTTGACCACAAGGTTGATGGTTCTCCTGGGGTTTACTTACTGAAAGGATGTCTGGGGGGGTGGCCATGTCACCGAAAAGATCAAACTGGCTTATATTCTGCAATACATTCAGGGAGAAAGATAAAGAAGATATAAAGCCATACTGGAAGGCATTCTACAACACACAACTACAACTATCTGCATAAGTTCAAAGATTACGTTATGATTTTGAGTTAGTGTTCACTGAGGAGGGCAGTCCACAAATGGAATAGTTATTAATCAGTTAGTGGGTCGACAATGAAATTATGATTCAACAGTAGAAATACAGTAACTACTACACATGCTATAGTGATTAACAGGGGAAGGCTTCAATGAAGACATTCGAAGGACACCGACAACTGAAGGGAATCAGCCGACAAACATTTAAAACAACTAAACTGAAGGTACAAGCAATGAGGCGGATGATCAATATGAACGTTTAACCAGAACCCAATGTGTAAACAAGAAAACCAACACAATGGTCATGTTGCAAATCACACCAGAAGACTCAAAGATTCAAGCAAGATCAATGTTTGGCGCGTGTGAGCAAACATTGCAGAAGCGTGACTGGTATTTATGCACAGATTAGCTCCAGGCACTCGATAGGCTCCGACTGAATGAACAGACAAGCAATAACACTCTGTGAAATGGATTGATAACAATCATTTAACATGGATTCATTCTGGTGAAAGCAATGCTCTGTTTTTGACTATCATAGATCTGTCTCGGATTGTGCAATGTATGTGTGGATCTTAATTGATAAGATTGTTATAAAATAATAACCTCTAGAAATCCCTCTCTCTGAAATTTTCAATCATATGACTGTTGTTGTTCAAGCCAATCATCATCTTTATTTCATTGGGTCCAAAAAACCTTTATTTAAAATACTTGTCATTAATGCAAGTCGCACCTTATTTCAATGGTCCAGTTCAGACATTCTACTAACTTTGTTGACATGTACTTGAAAGTTGCTTATAGTTAGTAGAATATCTAAAGTGGACAATCGAAATAAAGTGTAACCATAATGCTTTGCAATTGTCACATAAACCTTTTCTAAATCCATGCAGTGCATCCATTCTAGAGGTGAACCCCAAAAACAAACCTCTGTTTCATTCCCCCCTCATCCATTTCCCTCGTATAATGAAAGACTCGCATGGTGTGCAAGAACAAAGAAGTATTTTTAGTACAGTAATCGCTTTCAATTCGCTATGGGATTCAGAAATAATCCCTTGAGATCTTAAAGCGAAGAAGGGGGAAGGACACTGAGAGGTTTGTTTGATGGAGGAAAGGGACGAATGTTTGAGATATGAGAGAACCTACAGTCATAAGATGGTGTTTTGGAACATCATAGATCCCGTCTTTCTGATGACTTGTGGGGACCTAAAAATTATAGTGAATTAACAACACAAGGCTCCTGCACAAAAGGCTATATGTATTGTAGGTATGTTAGAGCATACTTTGAATCTGACAGATTATTGGATATTTTAAATGTTTAATTTGGGGAGACATTATTAGAGGAAATCTATTTTTAGATCCCCCCTTCTTTGTGATGCTATATCTGTAGAAGTGTGGGCGGAGAGGGGAGTGGCTCGAGGAAGTACCTGGTAAACGCTCTCCTCTGATTGGTGGAGGGGCTCGTGTCCAGCTTCAAACACAATGTACTACAAGGAGTTGGGAAAGAAAATGAGAAAGGCCCCATATGGAACCAATCAGACAGAGACAACACTAAGAACATTCAATGATCTTTCTTAACCATAAAAAAAAATATTGTGTATCTTTTTCCAGAACTGTAGGGTGGCCCTGTTTATTTCCACAGGATAGAAAATCAACAATATCTCGTCCATTTCTTAGTTATTTTTCTGTGGTTTCTCCTACTTCTCACAAAAAAGACCTCAGTAATCTCACAAGTCTCCCATTTTCAGTCGAGATGCCAGTCAGAAATCTCAATGTCAAATTTTCCTAGTGATCGGAGATGCTTCTCTATACTTAATGTATGTTTGTTAGTAATATCCCATTAATGTAATGGAGACATCTATCTACAAATATGAGAAGTTGATACTTTACCAACAATTTCATTAATACTGCCCACACACGACACACTGTTAGCCCTGATTGCAGTTAATAGAGATTGAAAGGCAAATCATGTCTAGTTCACATGAGTGATGTGTGAAGTGTCAAAGACATGATCTGAGAGATGCCCGACAGACATTTAGAAGTTGAATATCTAGACCAGCCTTTGATACAAATGCTTTGACTGGAACTGACATCGGCGCAAATTGAAAAGCAATCCAACAACTTTGGAAGTCGTGTAGCGTATGGGCAATCATTTTCTATGATAATATAATACAATAATGATATAATTCAACGGGTAAAAACACTGGACTTTTTCCATCACAAACTGATGCAAATGCTTCAAAGCTTAACTAAACCAATTGTGAGAGCTTCTATCTTAGGGATTCTGTTTGGGGATCAAATGTGGATGTTAAAATGATGGTTAAAGTTGTCTGTATTCAGTGTGAGCGCGAGAGCACTGGGTTCAACACATCAGTGCATCCAGTGGGGCTGTTTATGACTCTCAGTAGAACACACACACACAACCACAAAACATGACTGCATATCAATACACTGCCAATGACAGGAGCTGAATGGTTAACAGAAGTCGTGTAAGCATCAAGTGCAAACAATATCAGCAACACTTAAATGGAGGAGTTAAATGATAATAAAATCACATAGAATGCCAGTTCTTAATAAAATCAGATTAAGATTATGGTAACTGAGATTGACAATTACTCACCTGATAGACTGGATCATCAATCTCATCTTCCAGAATCGTCTGTGTCAGTCATTAAGAAAAACAGGCATTATTGGAAGTAGCATTTTTCTCAAAAACTTCATGGCTCCCAGAATATTTTGTGCAATCTGAACATGCAATAAATTAAAAGAAAGAACAGAGCCTCTGCTAAAAGAATGTTGCATTCTTTTTTTATCAACACTTGAACCTGGGTAAATTTCATAAAAAAAACATCATTTTGAACTAAAAGCTGAGGAAATCGTGTTTTTGTCAAAGATTTCGTCCACAGATGAAGTAGATCGAGATCATCAACACCCCTCAAAGTTTCACAGTCGTTCTTCTTCATGGATTCGACATTTCATTCAGTAACGTTAGGCAGTTTTGATTTATATGTTGTTTAATGTTTGATGATCACGATATTTTACATGTGCGTAAGTAATCTTCTATCATTTGTTTCTGCTTCTTCACCTGCGTAACAGCGCCCCCTACCATATAACAGTGAAAACATGGATTGAAGACCATTTCTGTCAATGGCGGGGAAAGACTTAAAGTCCCGGTGTTGAAAATCAAGCTTTAAATGTTGTTTATGTGTCCATGTGGTGTTTTTAATATGCTTTAAGACAAGCCATGTGTAAATTCATAAGTCGACAGCATTGCTGAGTATTTTCTGCTTAAAACTGCAGTGAACCAAAGACAGTCTCAAAAACACGGTTTGAAATCGCTGGTGTTTCTGACGTCACAAACGACCTTGTAACCAATCAGATCAAAGTGTGATCGTCAACCAGTGGATCTCCGAGTTGAGTGAGTGAGTGGAGGCGGGGCATTTGCATATTCATAGGACCGCAAATACTAACATTTCAAGGGGAAAAACTCTTAAATATGTAATTTTGGTGGGATACAATTGTTATCAAAATAAACAGTTTGCTTTTCCGCCCCTCTACAATATCTTCAGTGACATAAGTGACAAAACTGAAACATCCCACTATCTTCAGTAAAAGTTGTGCTGCTGTAAACATAATTTACAGGAAACTTATTCTTTAGTATTCTTAACATGTTGGTATACAGTCCTAACAGTGGGACAGTTGTTCAGCCTGCAGTCAAGTTAAAAGGAGTTGTAAACTTTGATAAATCTCTGAGCCATCTCAATAAGTTGGCCATGTATCCCTGCGGCCCTACATAGATCAATCGTTCTGCAAAATGGATGGGTGGATATCAATAAGTTGTCAATGTTTTCTTTAAGGAATGTTTTGTGTCCGAGGAAATGGTTGTTCAAAACACCCTCTGGAGTGATCATAATTGAATTATATGTCTGTCATTTCTGGAAACCTCGTATGGCGTGAAGCATATGGACAGCAGAAATACATGCAGAATTTTGCCAGAAAGAGTCATCAGCAATTTATAAATGACGTTTTTGACTTAGTTCGTGATCTTACCTGATAGATGGCTTGTTCACAGTGCTTGTCCTTCTGAGCCTTTTTCTGTGACTCCTCCCTCTGTTTGATGTCATAGACCAGGGTGAAAAGGTCACGCAGGTCCAGTATAACCGGCTCTGCCTACAAGAGGATAACTGAGGTTAAAGGAAATAGTCCCACTTTTAACAAGCAAGATTAATTTAGGATTATTAACAACTAACCGAATGGCTTGTCTTGATTGCCACAAATTTGTGGTTGCCTTTTTTACCGCACACATAGCCAAAGGCGCGATGGTCCCTTGTGTCTTTGGCAATGTAGGAGATTTCGTGTACAGAGTGATGGTGTTGTAAGACCTGAGGATTGGGGATGTTATCACATCATTATATATGTAAGGAACAGTTACTAAAACAAGACCATTTTCATATTACAGGGTTTCATGTGAAATATATATATATATTTTTTTAAACAGCCTCTATTCACAAGTCCACTGGTTTTTGATAAAGATGAAATTGAAGATTGAAAAAGACAGCACTTTCTGAATGCACTGTATAGCTGTGTTTGTGCATCACTGCCAGTAATGTAGGAAGCTTATCAAAATACATCATTAATATTCATCAGTCAATTCAACACGCAGGAAAGTCATTGAATTGACACTGAGGACAAATCAGTTTTGATTCAGCATCCTTCCGTCCTCTGTGGGTTTGCAGCGAGACTCGCCTGTGTCAGAGATTCACAATACAGAATACAGAGATTCACAATCTCCTTAAACGCAACAGAGATCGTTCCAAACTGTGAAGCCCACGAGGGGTTTTACAGCCATGTTTTTCATCCATCCCATGCCTTTGATGTGCGTTGTGTGTGACCGCTAGATAGCAGTGTAACCCAATGAGCTGAGACGTGGAAGGAGACTAGAAGTAGCTCAGTTCAGTTATGGAGTTTGAGATGATCCGTTTGCATGCTCCCATGCTTTAAAAGATTGCTGTCTGGATTCAGTTCTTGCGTTATTCTTCAAAACACCTTACAACATAACTTTTAAATGCCATGGCATGCATCAATTTGCATGTGCCAGAGCTTTATAGACAGTGTGTGTGTGTATGACTGGCCTGCAGTCCAGATTTGTCCTTATTGAAAACGAATAGTGCTAGCTTGACTTCGTCATACTCATATTAGTCAGACTGTGAGTCTGATACTGCTCCATAGGGCTTTGATTATGAGGCGTGTCTTAACCGAACCAGGGAAAAAAAACCTCTGCACTCAATTGGATAGACCTACAACCAATCAGAGCAACGCAGTAAGTCAGCTACATAGTTGCATAGCATAGTTGTCAACAGAACTCAACTACACACACGCTGGAAGAAGTAGTAATTGATTCAGTAGTAATTGAGAAGTAGTAGAAGAGTGTTGCTTCTTTTACTTGGTCCTCCATGAGTGCGACGCTGCGACCAAAGGAGAAACCACAACGACCACAGGGTTTTCATTACGTCCCATCTTCTTAGCGACCATCAGAGCCAGCTGATAAAATTAAACTTTTGCCGAATCCCGTAGGAAGGACGGCAAACACATCTTTCCGATCGACAAACGCCTTGATTGCAGTTCTCTGTTCGCGAACAGACGCGATAGCGGAATCTCTACATCTCAGTTCTCCAGCTGCAGTCATCTCTGAGGGAAACCAGTTCAACCCAAGCGCTCTTTGATAACGTGATGATTACGTAACTGCAGATCATCTGTCCATCATCGTATAAAGCCCGCCCTGGCAATTTGATTTGACTAATTCTGAACCGATCATAATTACTCCTCAATGGATCGAGTCCAGACCGAACTTCCCGACCAAAAAATGTTGTAGGGCCGGCATCCAGGCTAGAATAGTGCATCATGAAGAGGAGAAACAAACAACGACGGCCATGGGCTGTTGTGCAACTTAGGTTTTGTATCAATAATGAATGGGTTAACATTCCACTTGCAAAACTGCAACAACTAGTATCCTCAGGTCCCAAATGAGTACAATTGAAAACCGATAGGTGATGTAACAAAAAGTGGTAAACATGCCTTTCTTTTCCAACTTTTTTTTGAGTGTTGCAGATATATCTACTTAAGTCATGAAATAGAGGCCTGCATTTCAGCCCGAGCCCGACGGGCCCCGACTTATTTACACTTCTAGGGCCGGGCTTCGGGCCAATTTTCACGTTATAGTTCACACGCGGGCCGGGCCTCGGGCCTGTTTTAGGCTTATCTTTTTTTATAGCCTATTTTAGACATTAATTAAAATAAAATATGAGAAGATGACGATTGAAAAGCAAACATAGAAAGACGTTTTATAACCTATCACACGTGACAGTCTGCTCACGCACACGCACACAGGTTTCCCGGCGGCGCGATCTGAGATTCGCGCGACCGGCTCAGTCTGACGGGTCTGTGTTTAGTGTCCCGGTATAGCGAGCGTGACTTCAGCGCAGCTGGAAAAAGTACGACTGGATTAAAACCTTCCACTGTGGATGCTGTGCTTTTTCTTCACGATGCTCTGAGATTGTTCTTAGCCATGTTAGGAGGTTGTTTTTTGTTTGATTGGACTTTATGAGTCTGTTGGAAACTATTGGAAATAAGAATGGCCATGTTCTGTAGTGAAGACTTGATTTTTGAGGTAAGATAACCTGCATGTTTGTTTTTAATGTAATTTATTTGATTTGTTTAGATTGCATTCTCTGTATTGTATTGTAAACTCATTTAGTTTGCGACTGAGCAGCAGAGCAGTTTGCCTCAGCTTTTCAAAAATGACAATAAATGTTTAAACAAACGTTAACTGTCTGTGTGATATGCTTAAGTTGTTTTATATATATGGATATTATTGTAGCCAAGTAAAGTGTTGATTTGAGAGGCTATAAATGGATCAAACATGTTTAACTCACTGTCGGCTGCTTGGTCGTCATAAAAAAACAACATTTTTCTAAATTAACTTATAAAGAAATGAAAATAAACTTACTGCTAAATACTTTGCCATTGAGAACAAAACATATCTTTTTTACTGACTGCAAATAGGACAGGCTGTGGAATTTTTTTTTTTTTATAACGGGCTCGGGTCGGACTCGGGCTGATCATTCTGATGAGCTGTCGGACACGGGCCGGGCTAGGGCCTGAGCGTCTCGGGCCAGGGCCGGGCTAGGGCCTAGATTTGAGGCCCGTGCAGGGCTCTATCATGAAACTCTAGATGTATTTTACATGTAATCGGCAAGCAATCACATAATTGACAGCACGACACAAGCTGATTGGCCTCTGCTGATTCAGCAGCCAATGAGGTTCCTTGGTCAAAATTTAAATAGCCTGGTTCAGCATTTTCTGTAAACTAGCCCATAAGTTCCTCTGAAACCCTCCACCTCCCCCAGCTCCACCTGCCTAGATCTGCTTCAGGATTTATGTTTGTCTATGCATATCGTACATGCTCACAGCAGTGTGTCTGTGTATCTATTGGCAGTAGCAAGTCCATACTTGCTCTGCAGAAGAAAGTAGTTCTACATGAAAAAAATCCTGAAAAGCGCCCTAAAAGACTTGACCTGAACCCAGGATTGTGCTGTAGTGTTGAATATCAGCATGGCTGTGATTACCTGCTGTCTCCTATACAGATCAATCACAGTCATGCTGATATTCAGTACTTGCTTACATAACTGCCAGATATCAGGAAATTATTTTTTAGAATCAGAGCAGTGTTTACCTGGCACAACAACACTAATAAAACTAGAAAACTCTTACCCCGGATCTCTCATCATAAATCTTGATTCCACCAAAAGACACAGTTAGGAATATTCTCTGTTTGTGGTTTCCTTTTGATCGTGCCGAGGCAGCAATTCCCTGCAGCGATACACAGATAAAACATAAGCATGAGAAGAATTACAAGCAAGCAAGGATAAAAACGTAGTGTAAAGGTACTTTATCAGCAATATGTTGACAGACTTTGAATGGTGAGGCTTTGTATATGGTACATAGTGTTCTGTTCTGCAGTTTGTAAGGTCACTCTTGTTACTCATTCAGCACTTTTGAAACTTTTAAACATTTGAAAGGGATGTGTCTAGTTTGCTATTTTCTCTGACTTCTGAGGACAGAAAAGAAACAGATTATTTTATTCACTCTGTTGAATTATTAAACACATTGCATGGTCACTTGGAGCAGGTTTGAAACCTCGATCTGTCTCAAGGCAATGCTAAATGGCTTAGCTACACATAGAGTGTGCATTCAAAAAGTATGCAGACCCTTTAATATGTTCACATTTATCAACACTGAGTCTTCAACACTGAGACAAGAACGAAGGGAATACTTCAGCTTATATGCAGCCGAGTCTTTACCTTTAGCTTCATCATGGAGTCCTGACACAGCTTGTCTCCACGTGTGGTCGTCACATCATCAATCCCAATCAGCTTGGCCTTGTACCTGATGCCATCGCCTCTGAAGCGCTGAACCAGGACCTGCTCGCTGCGATCCTGACCTACGCAAACAGGAGAGATAGATGGAGTGAGTCTAATTCATTGAATCTGATGTATCATGTCACCTTTAACCCTTAGAGATAGTGTTATGCTGGGATATTTAGCATGCATATGTGCACATGGATCATTGTGTGGTAATGTGATAAACGCTTTGGTCACTATGACATTACTTTCTGACAATGTTTTGACAAATCTTCCTTTTTAAAATTAAAAAGTAAAATTCCTTTTTTTATATATATCTTGGCTGAATAGGGGCAATTTTTTAACAACTACCGAATATTTTACTTGGTAAATGCTGATGGAAAAGAGATCTCAACTCTTTTAAATGCAGACCAGCTGCAAAAGAACAGGTGCTATGTGTCTTCCATAACAGATGTTATTGGCTATTTTTGTGGGAGAAACATCACTGTCGATACTAAAATATGAGATATCTGAGAATCACCACTAAGGAAAAGCAAATACAATTTTCCCTCCGTGTTACTACCAGAATAAAATCAGCAACCTGCAGGTTCACCCTCAAACTGTTTACAACAATCTCAGTCTCTACATTTATACAACCTCGCTGAATCATAAAGGCACATGGCTTCTCTTATCACTACTATGCAGATCATATAGCTCTGCCTTTCGTTACAACCCAACAACCCCGTCCTCTCAGATTAAATCTCTTTCTGCCTTTCAGATATCTCAGTTTGGATGAAGAAACTTTACTTTCAGCTCAACCTTGTTTAGTCACTGTCCAGTACCTGGCGGTTATGTTTGATGACATGTTAAGCTTTACTAACCCCGTCTCAACAGTGGGCCGGTCGTGCAGGTTCACAATTTCAACATCAGGAAAATCAGTACACTGTGCAGTTTATTGTGCAAGTTCTACTCAATTCAAGAATGGGCAACTGGAAATATATATTGTCCAGCATGACTAAGTCTTCATTCAGCCTCAACTAAAATCAACTTTTTATGCCTTTCAAGATGGCGCCTGTGTGTTTGGCTTGCCGTCTGTTGCTCTCGTGGTTTCTTCTCTGGTTGTTTGCTGTCTCTAGTCTACGCCCATGTGGCTCTCCTAGACATCTGCTTCACTGTTGTGGACTCATCCACGAACTCTCACACCTTGGACGTGGACTGTCCCTTCAACAAATCGCAAGTCGCTCCGAACGGTCATAATGCAGGATACCTTATAATTCAACAGTGTACAAAACAATCGTTGCAAAGTGGCAGCATCTGCGTTTGTATGAAACAAGAGAGAGCGAGTCCACTATACTGGATGGCATAATTAAATAGCAAGCGTAAAGCAGCGACTTACCCGGATAAGCCTGTGTTATCAGTTTTTACCAGTTGTTATCGGGGAATAGCATTCGCGATTGACCAATCAGACCAATCAATTATTCCACAGAGCCGTGCAATAATCAAAAGATAACCAAAAGCTAATTGAATGGAAATTACTGCAGAGAAAACATGGCCTTTACCGTTTTTCTTCCATTAATTCATATAATACACCAGATTTTTCAGATTCATACAATGTCAAAGGTTGTACTGTACATATGTCTACTCTTGTCTTTTAAGAGACAGTTCATTGATATGATATTATATATTTTACACACTCCTGGACAAAAGCAAATGGACCAAGCCCAAAAATGGCTAAACACTAAGCTTTTAAGTGTCTAAACCACAAATTATTAGTCAGGAAATTATCTAAATTTAAGCAACTTAAAAAGCCATTTCTGTCTCAAAACATCAAAAGGCAAATTCACATCACACAGACAAACGCCAACAAACAAACACCAACAAACAAGTTCAAGGCTGTTGGATTCATAATTTTATGAGAAATAACTGTCATGTTCACACTGCCCTAACAGACACTGTCAAACACTGATTGAACATGGTCATTCGGGTGAAAACAAACCCCAACCAACGCCAACAGACACCGACAGGGGGTAACACACTGATCCTGCAAAAACCCAACAATCATGTTTCTTGGAGTTCGTCTGTGCGGCGTGAATTGGCTTAAAGACAGAACGAAGTTTTTGGCAGAATATGGGAAGTTGTGTGTGTGGAGTGATGAATCACAGTGAAACACGAGTTGCATGTTGATGCTCCAGAGAGGTGTCTTTGAAAATCTGCTGGGAAATATCATAATAAATGTATCTCTAGCACAGTAAAGCATGGAGGAAGACAGGCCTTTAATCTGCTGGTGTTGCTGAGCTACTTCACTGTGAAAAGTCATTTAAGGCATTGGAGGATAGGAGAATACTGGAGGATGGCTTGCTTCCCACAAAAGAAAAGTTGTAATCTAAAGAGGAATTATCAGATGCTATTTTTCAATGCTCCTGCTTAAAGTGCAAAGACAACCAAGAGTCTTGAGAACAAGTCCATCAGGCTCATGTTATGGCCAGATTTGAACACTATGGTGAATATTTAAACTCAAATGGACGGGGAGACATTTTTCTGTCTTTTTGAAGCCATTAGCATTGAGTGGGAACAACACTGACTCTCCTTCCTGAAAACAGTTATCTTGCTAATTTCCTGACCAGTGATTTGTGATTAAAATGGTTAGGACCAATAAAAGACCATTCAAGTCCAGTCAAGTCACCTTTATTTATAAAGCGCTTTTTACAATACAGATTGTTTCAAAGCAGCTTTACAGAGATAACAGGAAAATAATGTTATAATAATATTGTTAAATATAAAATACAATTTCCCCAACTAAGCAAGCCAAAAGCCAATGGCGACAAAGGCGAAGAAGGGCAAAGAAAGGCGTAAAAGGCGTTAAATATTTTGCCATGACCCGGTTTTCTTTTTCTTAGCCCAGGAACTTTAACTAAGAGACCAAGAGATTCAGCTCAGCACATTCTCCGAATAGTTAAAAGTGAACTCACTACAGCTGTTGGGAGATAAACAGCTGGAAGGAAAGTGCAGAAAGACTAATTTTGCCCAATTTGCACAAGAATATAAATGCTGTCATTATTTACTCCTTTTCGTGTAGTTCCGAACCAAATATAAATAAAATAAAATGTTCATTTAGGACACAGCTGCATCATGTAGAGAAAAATAAATAAACAATAAATAACATGGAAGGGTAACACTGAACTGACATAAAGGAAATAGCTGTAGCTGTGCCAACTTTTATGTATTCCATTAAATTAAATCTGCTCAACACTAAAACTAAAACCCATTAATTAAACATGATATACATTTATTAGGATCAGAACATATGTGAACCTAAAGGAGAAATGCCAAGGCCATATTTCCTCCATAAATAAAAACAAAGACAATATAGCTTATTTTAGGACAATTCAAACCATTGTCTTGTTTTTAACAAGACCATTGTTATTAACATTATTTTCAAGCTAACAAAATAATGTGATTCCTCCATATAAACTGTTCTACGGTTTGAAATATTTTGTTCCATGCTCACATGAAAATGCATAATCCTATTGGTTCCACAGTAGTGAAAGTAGATCAGTGGCTCTCCTAGAGGACCATGTGTCAGCCATCAACTGTTCAAGCGTTCTGTGAGAGCGGGACAGATGGCAGCATATGGGGAGGAGGAAGACACTCTCTAGACGCCCCAATCTGTCAACAGGCTGTTTAGTTTTTGGAGGCCTGACACAGAAACTCATTGACCTTTTTAAACCCCCAAGAGACAAATTACCAGATATGCCTCATATTCAATGCAGAATATTCAGCACTGTTTTATAACCAATCAGCTGGGCTCCAGAGAGAAGTTAGGACATCAAATCGTGTTTTGATTATTACTGGTGGCATTATAGACAGCGTGAGATCCGATAAGCTGCGTTCACACTAATAATGCACAGATCTCTTTTGAAATATTAGATGTGGTTTGTCCTGTCTGTTTAATCCCTTAAGATAGTGTTTACATTCATATCACATCTTAAAAGCATTTTTAAACTCAAGTACATTTAACAACAGGAAGTCGCTCTTCACAAAGCGCACATGAGTATTTGAAATTGAAAGCAGCCTCCTGTCAGTGAGTTTCATAATTTTAACATACTATAAATTATATCAAGCCCACTGCATTCCAAACAACATAAATTATGCTTTGGTAGAGCATGTGTAAAGAAAATGCAGGTGTGTGAGACAACACACTGCAAGAGTAACATCAAGCATGAGATTCCTCACAGCGCATATCCTGTGCAATGAACACTGCGAATGTCCTTGCAAATTCACTTCAACCTTTCCGAACTTTATGAAACATTATTTTACGAAAGGTTCAAGTCGTGTGTGTGTGTGTGTGTGTGTGTGTGTGTGTGTGTGTGTGAGGAATTGGAAGCAAGCAGAAAACGGATGTTTCTATAACACACAGACCGTCATCGCGCACCTGTGGTTAAAAACTGCTCAGAATGGAGGCTACGTTTACACATAGCCGGGTATTTAGAGAAACGAATATTTTCCCCCTCTCCGTTTTCAAACATAACATCATGCACACACCCGCATAAATACGCCGTCGAGCGCCATCATAACTATGCCAAACCTATGGGCGGCAATGTAGGGAGAAGGATAAAGCCATGCAAGCCAATCAAAATCCTCAGAATCGACAAGAGAGAACCTAAAACCCCGTTTCTCCCAGTTTACACGGCAACACATAACCGGCGTTTTCAGAAATCTCCACTTTGGCCGGAGTTTTTAGAAATAATCGTTTTCTGTGATAAAAACGGCGTTTTCGTGTAAATGAGAGGGCAAAACGCAGAGAAATATCTGCGTTTTCCCATCGTGTAAACGGGGCTAGAGAGAGAATCTTTTCTCCAACATTGGCCATCTGACCAATCAGAGCAGAGTAGACCAATCACAGCAGACTGGGCCATCTGACCAATCAGAGCAGAGTAGACCAATCACAGCAGACTGGGCCATCTGACCAATCAGAGCAGAGTAGACCAATCACAACAGACTGGGCCATCTGACCAATCAGAGCAGAGTAAACCAATCAGAACAGACTGGGCCGTCTGACCAATCAGAGCAGAGTAAACCAATCACAACAGACAGGGCCGTCTGACCAATCAGAGCAGAGTAGACCAATCACAACAGACTGGGCCATCTGACCAATCAGAGCAGAGTAGACCAATCACAACAGACTGGGCCATCTGACCAATCAGAGCAGAGTAGACCAATCACAACAGACTGGGCCATCTGACCAATCAGAGCAGAGTAGACCAATCACAACAGACTGGGCCACCTGACCAATCAGAGCAGAGTAGACCAATCACAACAGACTGGACCATCTGACCAATCAGAGCAGAGTAGACCAATCACAACAGACTGGGCCATCTGACCAATCAGAGCAGAGTAGACCAATCACAACAGACTGGGCCATCTGACCAATCAGAGCAGAGTAGACCAATCACAACAGACTGGGCCATCTGACCAATCAGAGCAGAGTAGACCAATCACAACAGACTGAACCATCTGACCAATCAGAGCAGAGTAAACCAATCACAACAGACTGGACCATCTGACCAATCAGAGCAGAGTAGACCAATCACAACAGACTGGACCATCTGACCAATCAGAGCAGAGTAGACCAATCACAACAGACTGGGCCACCTGACCAATCAGAGCAGAGTAGACCAATCACAACAGACTGGACCACCTGACCAATCAGAGCAGAGTAGACCAATCACAACAGACTGGGCCATCTGACCAATCAGAGCAGAGTAGACCAATCAGAGCAGAGTAGCTCTCGCAAAGGAGGGATTTGGAGAGACTGATTCATCCATTGAGTCATTTGAGAATCATTGAAAAATGTGGTGATATGTAATATTTATTATGAGAAAATGAAATCTTTTTTTAAATATTTGATGCATGTAAACCTGTTGTAGGAGACATAAGCATAATAGGGGCACTTTAATGTTAATCAATATTAGGCATTATGCCGCTACCACATTCATTGACTTTGCAAGCAACAAAATTGCTCAATAAATAAATAAATGAATGGGAGATTGTTGTCACTATGTTGTGGTTCATGGATATTCTGATTTGATCAAAGGAGGCCTGAAAGCGTTGAGAACCTCTGCTCAGGAGGAAGAGGTCACCAACTGACCACATCTGGACACTAGTTGCATAAATGAATATTCATGAGGACTGATTCACACTTTCACTTTCCTGCAGAGTTTAGCTCTAACCCTGATCAAACACACCTGCCTCGCAATGGATTGTGGGCAATATTAGCCATTGCAGTGTGAGCATGCATAGATATATTCTGGTTGTAAAAACCACAGAGATTTAAATTCCTGAAGAAACGGGATAACCTTTCACAGGTTTGAATGTGATGGTTTGTGTTTTATATGTATTAACTCAGTATTACAGGGTTTTAAACTATGGTAACTTAGATAATGCCTTTGTCTTGTTGTATTGTCTTAGATTAGCAAAATCATCTGCTGAAGTCTATTGCTGATATAGATATTCATATGCGTCTGCCTAACTGGGGTTGGAGCTGAACTCTGCAGGAAAGTGGACGTCGAGGGCCGGTGTTTCCCACAATCTTTGACTTCTGCTCTACTATGTAAGTGTTATTTTTAAAGCACCTTTTAAAACAGTTTATAAAGTGCTTTACTGAAAACACATGAATATCATATAATATTATTAACATTAAAATGTAAATAATAAAATATAAGACAATAAAATAGAATGGAATTTCTGCATGGAAAAGAGCCGTGTGAAAATTACGCATATCTCATTTTATAATAACATAAGTTTTTTTTTTTTTTTATATACATATGGTACTTTGGAATTAATGAACACGATTCTTCAAAATTTGTACTAATGGTACCAAAAACTACCACTTAGTAGTAGAAAAGTTTCACTCATTTTTCAAGTGCATTGCAGTCAACAGGATTTTGTATCGCAGGTGTAAAGTACATTGATGAGAGTGTCAACCCAGAATGTCATTTCTGTTGCCATTATTTCACAGGCCGTGTTCATTTAATACACGTTTGACATCTGCCATAGGTTACTATGTGTGTGTTACTATGTGTGTGTTTGTGTAGCTTGCATGACAGCTGTGTTTGAGAATCAGTTTTCACATGGATTTTTGTCCGTGAGCTGCATTTGCTATGGAGATGGAAAAATTCAAGGATGCGGCCATTTAATTGATCATTTATGGGCAGTGAGAGCAGGACACAGATATACTAAATCTCTCATCAGAGACGAGATCAAAACATGACAGCTAACAACCAATCGTAATATGTTCCCTTTCAAAGTGGAACTCAACACTGCATCTTGTATTGATCCAACGAGGAACGTCCTCAGCGCGACCGGTGTCGGAAGCACCCGTGAAAACATCATTGGCCGACAACGCTCCATGACGTCATTAGAGTATAGTGAGTATAGAGGGAATGCATTGACGTCACTTTCCCTCAGCCGGACTGAGTGGCAGAAGAGCTGCTGAGTGACTGGATTTAACAGGGGAAACTGTGAAAAAGCCAGTAAAACAAACGATTACCTTAGTGTCAGTTTAAACTAAAGGTTGGACTCGATATAGGGATCCTTACAACTTACCAAAGATCCAGTGATCATGGATATTGTCACGCATTCAATCTTAAAATAGATTGAATGCAACTCGACACCCTTGCCTCATTTATTATATGCGGATCCATTAATATGCTAATGAGCCCCGCCTCCACTCACTCACAGCAGCTCAGAGATCCACTAATAATGTGTTGCTAATGTTACACAAACCATGTTCCCGTTCGCCATCTCAGAACATCAGTGGAGAAAGGCATAACATCATAATATACTGTACATCATGCAACCACTATAATGCTAAATATACACGATTTATCAACCGAAAAATATACTGGGATAACCTGGCTTCTCTCGAGACTCCCCTGCTAGCTCGCTGTTAATGATACAGTATGCTAAAGCCCGCCGCCATGTACGTGATTGATAAAAACCCAGACAACTTCCGGCAAATTTAGATTTGCTCTGAAAGTTAGTCTGGCAAAGAGCTCACTCAAGCCCATTTCCAATCCGCCGAAATCGCGGCACCAATCAGAAGCGTTGGGGCGGGCTTTACACGATGACGACAGCGCTGGGATTTTGAAGCAGATTTTGTAGCCGACATTACAAAGATGGATGCCGCCGTCGAACATCACTCGTTCCAATCAGCTATCGCGTCTGTTTTAAGCCATTTGAACGTTTCCTTTTAGTTAAAAACCGAGCAAAGAACAACACTCGGAGATGTTTCTCTGCATACGTCATCTCCTTCATCACTCTGATTGGGTTTAGGTCTATCCGCGACGTCCGTTGGTGACGCCCCTCTGGAAATGATTTGTCTATGATGCTTTGCCAGACCAAACTCAGTTACAACTGAGAATGGTCTGGTTTTAACCAGGCTACATAGACATCTAAACAACATTAAAAGCTTGATTTTCACCACAGGGGGACTTTAAAGTTGATGCCATACGCACCCCCGCCACTGAACTGACCTTTCCTCCTGGACGTGAGTTTGACGTCTGCTTGACGGTCTGCCTCTGTTGACATCCTCCTGTGTCTCTGTTCCTCTCAGAAGCATGGAGATGGTGGTCTCGTAGTTTCCTCTAGTCATCGGAGGCTAATTCAAAACGCTGCATTATTGTCCCAGTCGTCTGAGGTTTATGTCCAGTATTCAAACACAAGCATCTGCTCCAGTTAGTGCGATTGTATATTTCTTCTCTGCATATAATTTAACAGTGTTCCTCTGGTGTGTGTTCACAGCTGATCCGCTGGCATTCACATTATTTCATTATTCTTCATCTGCATCCAAACCGCTTGGCTGTGACACTATGGAGAGAGACAGAAATAGAAGAGGTATTCATCACAGATTGTACAGATGCTGCCATTAATCTTCATTGTATTGCAATACATTTCATGTTTCATCTTTAAATCATAAAACTAAGCATTAAATATCATCTTACTAAGACATATTATTGAGTGACTGGTGATGTGTACATGCATTTTATGTAAGCTATACCGTTATAAAGATCTTGTTGATCTTTAAGTATTTTCCCATTGAAATTAAATGAAAGTCCTATTTTCTTTCTTAACTCTATAAAGCATACTCTATCATATTTGATACGCTAATTTCTAAGGCCTCTAAATTATCAACCTAATCAAAACTTACAAAATCAACAAAATCTACCTGACCGATGAAGCAAAGTAAAAGACCTTTTAGTGTAATTGTACAAATGTTCCCCTTCAGGTCATTGTTCGCATCTCTCCTTGCTGTGAAATCTTTACTGATATTTATAAAGTAAATGTAAGAATGCCTTATATTGTTAGATGAACACTTACTGGACTGAAATAACTTTGGTTTACTTGATTATCCAGACATCATTTATTAGAAAAATCATGAGTATCAAATATGATCATCAGGCTTTTGAGGATGTTTTATTTCTCAAGCATCATTATATTGCATTATATGTTCTAAAAGTACATTTGATCATAAAACTAAGCATTTAAATATCATCTTACTAAGACATACAGTATTATTGGCAGATATAGAGTGACGACTGATATATGTATTTTATGTAAGTAGTTGCTATACGGTTATAAAGGTCTTGTTGATTTACATTACAAGCATACAAATTTCATCTTACATTTTATGGAGCTAGAAATGTGTCTTTATTACATGTGAGAAAATAAATGATCTGAGAGAAAAAAAAAGTTTGAGAGAAAAAGTTATCACACTGATAGCAAAAAAGCATTTTATGAGAGAAAAAATTATATTCGAGAGAAAAAGTTTTCATATCAATAGCAAAAAATAATATTTGAGACTAAAAAAAGTTTTGAGAGAAAGTATTTTCTCATTGAACATAAAAAATATAAATTTGAAATGTTTTAAATTGTTTCTGAGAAAAAAAATCTCTCAAAATACTTTGAAAAAAATCTTAAATATATATATTTTTTGCTATCAGTATGAAAACATAAAAAGTGTTTCTCTCAAACCGCTTTTCTTTGCTCTCAATGCAATTTTTTGCTCTCGTGTCAGGATTTTGCTTTCGCTGTGAAAATTGTGTCATGGGCGGGGCCACGTTCTTTTTTTCCTATTGGAACGTTCCTATTGGCCAGTCGGGTGAGCATCGTCTTGTCTTGGGAGTCAAAATGTGATTACTGTGAACGATTGATCAGTGCACCAAAGAAAAAAAATGCATTCAAATATAAAACTTTTAGAATTTAAAGTCCCTGTGTCAATAATTTGATCCCTTAAAAACTCATCTTTGATCACCAAAATTACATATTTAAAATAGCCTTAAAATAGCTTGAATGTAACTCGACACCCTTGCCTCATTTAGTATGCGCAGTTCTATGAATATGCAAATGAGCAAAGGTGTCAAAAGTATTCACATTCGTTACTCAGGTAGAAGAATAGATACTAGGGTTTAAAAAGACTTCTGTAGAAGTTGAGGTATCAACTCAAGCTTTTTACTCAAGTAAAAGTGTAAAAGTATTGGTTTAAACTACTTAAAGTATAAAAGTAAAAGTAATGTAAGGAAAAAAATGGCATTAAGGACAAAAGCTTAGGCCGCGCCACAGGGGCCTATAGTGCACTACCACCTCCTCAAAAAAAACATTTTTCTAAAGGCCATAATGTTATATTAAAATGTTAATGTTGAAAAATTTGGGATGCACTAGGCTACTTGTTTCAGCCGCATATATGCCCATTGAAAATTAACGCATTTTAGTACAATGCAAATACAGTAAAGAACCATATATGTGTACTAACGTGTGTCATGGAGCGGAAGATATGATGACTAGTTGCCTTTAAGTATTGTAATGGTGCAAAAAGTCAAACTTTAGAGGCATTTATTGGACTATAAATGTACATAAGCTTAGCTGCAGGAATCTGTGAGGGCAACAGACAAGAAAATTGGTGTACCCAGGGCAGGCTTGGTAACAAATACCCTTGTATGGTTGTCTATATACACTAAACATTAGTGCTGTCAAAATGAAGTGATTAATCAAAAAATAAAAATAACTCATAATCCTGATTGATACCTTCCTGGTATGTACTATGCTCAATTATATAGCATTCTCTCAAGTTTTGAAGACAGACAAGAGTGACAGAATCACGTGAACAATTCCAGGATATGTTTTTTTTTTCATTGGTTGTTGTGTTGAATCTTACCCAGATACAATAGTGCTATTTTCTGATTGGCTATTGTGTAGCCCCTTTCTTTTTTTTTTTATTGGCTGATAAGTGGCAGGCTCGACTGCAGAACTCCAGGGGAGACGCGCTTGATTCCTGCCGGTTCCAGTGAGAGCGGCACGGCCAGAGAAATCTTGGGCGCTGCGGTATATTAAATATATTATAAACAGTTTTTCCGCGTGAGAAATACAAAAGACTGAAATGAGTGACTGTCATGCTCGATGCGTGACACTTGAGAGCCCTGATATAGCAAATGGCAACAATGTCACATTCCTGGTGCGATGGACCGTGTACAAACCAATAGGGTGTCAAATTTATTCTATCTGGATGGCACGATTTATCTGGATAGGTTTTTTTTGTTTTTTTTTTACGATGACAAGCCGGAATGAAAACAAGCCGAAATGAAATAGGAGTAACAAGGCTATTTTGAAAATGTAAGGAGTAGAAAGTACAGATAATTGCGTGAAAATTTAAGGAGTAGAAGTAAAAAGTCGGCTGTAAAATAATTGCTCCACTAAAGTATAGATACCCAAAATTTCTACTTAAGTAAGGTAACAAAGTATTTGTACTTCGTTACTTGACACCTCTGCAAACGAGCCCCGCCTCCACTCAATCCCTCAGTGACGTCAGAAACACCAGCGATTTCAAACCGTGTTTTTGAGACTGTCTTTGGTTCACTGCAGTTTTAAGCAGAAAATACTCAGCAATGCAGTCGACTTATGAACTTACACATGGTTTGTCTTAAAGCATATTAAAAACACCACATAGACACATAAACAACATTAAAAGCTGGATTTTCACCACAGGGGGAATTTAAGTTGTATTTAATAAATAGTATTCCTAATTTATTCTGAATACATTTCAAGAGATCTAACAATTCTGGCCAGTCACATGTAGAACGTTCTTCTCTATCCTCAAAGACTCGAGCGCTTATTTGGCTGGTGAAATCATGCATCATTCATAAACACGCTTTCATCCGCACAGACCTGATGAAGGTTAGGAACGTGTGCATGTCCATCTCTGCATCAAAAAAGGAAAAGGTCGGCATTGTCAATCTGGGACAATGCATTTTTCATTATGAACATGCCTGTGTCTGACAAAAGCATGATTTAATGTAATGAATGACTGCTCTTCTAAGTAGGTCACCACAGCGCTCAATCTGCTGTGTGGTGAAAGAGCTCCAGCACTGCCTCTCATCTGGGTCAGAAGCTCAGAAGCTTTGCTATTGCCAAAACCGTCTCACAAATATGCTTGCGTACATTTTTCATTCGAGGCAAATTTGACAGGATTGTAATCTGCTATCCAACCGTCACACGTCTTCAGGTTTTATTATCGTCTCATTTTGATTCATGCCATGTGCTTTTCATTCTTCTGTCTTGATTGTCTCTTGTTGTTGGCTATCATTCGCTTCCTGTGTATTTATAGCCATCATGTTTTGAATGTTGATCAAGTTTATCCATTTCATGTCTAGTTTTTCTTCATTTGTAGACGTCTGTAATCTTTTCCCATAGAAGGCAGCTGGAGGAAAACCACCGTCTCAAGAGACTGATGGCTTTGAGGGAATGCTGAAGACAACAGGAAGATGAGGAGAGAAAAGGTTTTAAAAAAGCAAGCATCAGCGCACTGTAGTAAACCAAGCATAGTCGTAGTCTTTCTTTACCGTGACATCGCTAACTACTTATCTGGCATGCAGAATACAGCGCCATTAGTCGTTTTGGTAACACTTTACTTGAAGGGGTGTGCATAAGACTGACATGACACCTTCATAATCATGACATGACACTTTTCATGAATATGAAGGAGGGTTTATGCATGTTTATGACAACTGTCATTAAGTGTCATTTGCTCAATTATTACATTTTTTATGCAAATATGACATTGTTTGAGATGTCTTTGTTATGATACCTTGACATAAACCAATACATTATAACCTGTCAGCAGTGTTGGGGAAAGTTACTTTGAAAAGTAATGCGTTACAATATTGCGTTACTCCCTTAAAAAAGTAACTAATTGCGTTACTTAGTTACTTTTTTAGAAAAGTAATGTGTTACGTTACTTTTGCGTTACTTTTTTTCCACCTGGGCTGAGCTTGTTTTTTTATACCAAAAAAGATATATTTTTGGGCAAATGTAAAGACCCTTTCACACCAAAAGTGAAATAATAAGCCTCAGACTGAAGGAAATGCAGATTTACTCCTGTACAGTATAGTACAGTAGTGTTCAGTAGAGAGCATCGCTCAAACAAACCTTTCAGCTGCTGCTGTTCTGGGTAACAGAAGAAGAGGATGCAGGAGAAACAAATTTAACACTTACTTTACCAATTAAAACATCAAAAAAAAATCTATAGTCGTTTTTGCTTATGGTTTAACTGAAAAATCGGAGGTCAGAAGCAAGTATTTTGGTCAATAAAGATTAAATGCATAAAAATTTGTTTTATTTAACATATTTAGGTATTGGAGGTTTGCATAGTGTTCTGATTCTGCATTTCACTGATTTTATTCATTTTGAGGAATATTGATTTTTTTTTTGTGCAAGTGAGATGAGTAAATCCACGCTTACATTTAATCTAGAACTATAATAACCATCATGTTTACACACAGCGCCTCTGCACTTCGATTTGTCTCAACATTAGGACAGAAGAGCTGTCAGTCAATAAAGGGGAAAACAAAGTAACTTGCGTTACTTATTAGAAAAAGTAACTCAGATATTTTGTTGTAAAATTTAAAAGTAATGCGTTACTTTACTAGTTACTTGAAAAAGTAATCTGATTACGTAACTCAAGTTACTTGTAATGAGTTACCCCCAACACTGCCTGTCAAGTGTCTTGGTCATGACAACTTGACATTACTAAGACGGCACAACCTGTCATAAATATGTCATTAACATGACATAGCAGATTAATTGATGTATTGGTTTATGTCTAGTTGTCATAACAAAGACATCTCAAACAATGTCATATTTGCATTAAAAATGTCATAATTGAGCGAATGACACTTAATGACAGTTGTCATAAACATGCATAACGTGTCATGTCATGATTATGAAGGTGTCATGTCAATCTTATGCACACCCCTTCAAGTAAAGTGTTACCGTAGTTTTCACAGATCCGTGTGAACGGGGAGCGTTTTGATAACATTGTCATCTTATTAAAGAAACAAAGAGTCCCGTTTTTATCTCATCGTTGTCGTGTAAACGTACCCTAAAACAAGACAGAACGAATCCTGACACTAGTCAGCACATGCCAATGTGAATCTGCGTGACTCTGTGTAAATGAACGGCACAGTTGAGTCTGATACACAAACTCACACACACACACACACGTGACGCTCACAGTGTCTTCATATATGATGAACACATCTCCAGAGCAGCTCTGAGAGCTTTCACTGAGTCATTTGAGGAAAATCTACCGTCAAACACACACTGAAACTGAAAGATCTTCACGACAAACCGTTTGGTTTAACTTCAAGAAATTATGACTGTATACTAAAATGTACTTCATAAAGTATTATTAATAATTCTAAGCAATATCATACAACCAAGATTTTTTTTGTTGTACAGCAAATGCAATATTTTGTTGTAAATTGCATTTTAAATTCAGCTTGATGAATATCTTGATGAAACCTTAACAAAGTTTATATAAATTTGTAATAAATTATAAAACACATAATCCCCGTACCGAATTCTGTAGGTTATATCTTTTGAAATTGACAACAAGTTTTCAACAAATGTTTAACGATATTAACAACTGACAGTGACATAATCACATATAGGCCGTGAGACAGAGGGTTGATTGGTACCCTTTTGAGGGATTAAACCGAATGGTGATTTTTGTGTAGATATGACCCTGTATTTGAAAAATGTGTGATAGCATTAGATTCAAGGTAGTTTTTGATTACGGAGGATGATTTTCAAACATATGTCAAGAAAAAGGATAAATGAATTTATCTTTAAATAAATCTTACATTTTTAAATTGTATAAAATTTTTATAAAATTTTATACATTTTTATAATCAAAAAATTATAAAATGTTTTAATTATAAAAGGATACATTTTTCTCTCTTGTAGTCTTGTACCTTGAGGTAGGATGATATAAGTGTTGATTTCTAATGAAAGCTACCATGGATCGGATGCTATCACACATTTTCCAACACTAGAGATGTGTACCTGCATGAAAATCAAAAAGAAATTTAATCCCTCAAAATGGTACCGGTAGCCCAAATTTGGGGTCCCGTCTCATGGCCTAATATGTGCATTTCTTGTTTTTCAGCTACTAATAAGACCAACATTAAAAAAATAAGGACAATTATTTGGCTAAAAACACAACTTATAAGCCTTTAAAGAAAGACACATTTATAAAAATGAATTGCAGCAGGACATAGCAGTCATTTTTATTTGTTCCTATGCCTGGTTTTCTACATATTTAACTCTATATGAAGTATTCAGTTATGGTCTTCAGTTTCAATGATGCCGATGAATATTACATTTGATTGCAATTTTAGAATTCTCTTGTTAGATTTTGAAAGACTTTAATATGCATGGCTATTTGTATTCAGCAATTATGAATTGTCCAGATCTAATAAGATGTGAGTGAGTTTACTGTAACGAGTCTACAGTGAGTCTTATTGAATACATTAACCTATTAGAGGAGAATTATTTTATATACAGTTGCGCTCAAAAATTTCACATTGCAGAATCTGCCCAAAAATGTTTTTTTTTTAAATAAGAGGGATCATACAAAATGCATGTTATTTTTTATTTAGTACTGTCCTGAATAAGATGATTTACATAAAATATGTTTACATATAGTCCACAAGACAAAAACATAGCTTAATTTATAAAAAATGACCCAGTTCAAAAGTTTAACTGCTCAATGTTCTTCAGAAAAAAATCCTGCAAACTCTTCAGTTTTTCACACTGAGGGACTCAAACACAAGTATTAAAAAAGGTTCAAACATTAACTGATGCTCCAGAAGGAAACACCATGCATTAGGACCATCACAAGTTTTTGAATTTGAAGATCAACATGTAAGTATCTTCTGTTACTTCTGGAGGAAAGTACTAAATTAAAAAAATAAAGACAATTTTTGGACATCTTCATCCTGTCCAAAGGTTTTCAAATTCTTCAATTAAATGTGCTGAATGACATTATTGCTTAATAGTTTTGTATAGTCGTGTCTCCAGTAATTATACGGCATGCAATATTGTGCTCTTATTACTGCATGACTAATAGCCCATGTTGTATCAGTCGTGAAGAGGGCGCCTGAACCGAGGTCATGTGGTGCGCTTCAGTAGTAATGAGATCAAGCGTGATGTCGTTCCCCTGCAGGGTCTTCTGCTCACTATGCTTCATATCTATCTGTGCTTCTCTTTTCCCTTTTGTGCCCCAAACTGTGTGAATGAGAAACGCACAATTTTTGGAGAATAGAGGGGAAAAGATATACGGTGAAAGCAACTCATAATTACCTACTTTACTGACTACTTCACAACTAAACAATGTTGAGATGTTCTGAAGAAATGTGTGTAACAATGCCACATGTATTCTCTTAATTTGTAATGATCTTGCTAAATCTGCCTTGACAAAAAAGCCATGCTGCCAATACACGTATGTTTGAAGCTCAAATAAATAATGTTTTACACTATTGGAGAGAGTCTGCCTTGTTACCTTGCACATTTTCATCAGAATTTAGATATTTTTATGTTATATTGTAATTCCAGATTAAGAACATGTGCTTTGAAAACACCTGCTGGCGAAACCCCAGAGAGGCAAATGAGAAGAGAGGCGGTGTTTCCCAACCCTGTTCCTCCTGAGGCATCAACAGTACATCCAACCCATCCAACGCTTTGAGGAAAATAGTAACCATTTCATTAAAGGGTTTGTGACTTTTCTTTGATCCTAAGAGGTCATTGTACTAAACAACACTAGTTAAATCAACTATCAGTTAAAATCAAGCTCCCAAAACAACTACTTTTCTACTTCCTCCACATGGTAATGTCATGCTAGATATTTTAATAGAGAGGTACGCACAAAGATTATGATGTTGGGGAATATCAGTGTTTTGGTCATGGATGTGGAAAATATGACATGAACTATGAGTCATGAGTATGAAATATGAAAAGACATGACATATGAGTCATGTCAAAAGCAAAGAGTATTGAAATCAATGACGCTGATACGGACAAATACTCACTTCAGTTCTGTACTCTTGACAAAACTCCCATTAACTATCAATGAAGCTTCATAAACTGCACAACATGTACCTTGCTTACAGTGTGTCTAAAGGTTTGTAGTTTGTGAGAGTGCAGAACTCACTCAGTGTGAATGCATGAACACAACTCTGGCTTTTTGAGTGGAATTCTTCTGTGCAGTGACTAACTTAAACACTTCTGATTGGTCATTGCATTCATGTGCTCAACAGACACGTCTGTGATTGGCTACAATGCTTAACGCTGCAAAAACAAGCTATAAACCGAAACCAGTGACGCCTGTTGCATGAAGCCGGTTTCAGTTGATACCCAGGAGTGTGTTTCCCGTACAACACTGTAACTGGAGCTGAATATTCGAATGTTCATTCGGTGGGTTGGTATTCGATTTGAAAATGTGACATTCGAATATTCTTCTTTTTTTTTGCACACCTGGCATCCCCCTCAAACCGGTTCTCATGCACGCTTGAATATGTTTTACACTATAAAATCTGGTGAAATATAATACTTAACATATAACTTCGTTATAGCTATTTAATAAATATATTTGCTTCTTCTTGGACTACTAAAAGTGTTCCTGCAACAGGAGTATTCTCTGACTAGAGCAGAACAGCGGAGTTTGTATGGACAGAAGTGCCTGAGCTTGTGTTTGACATTGTGGAAAATAGAATAATAGATACAAAATGTATTATCCTTTTTACCCTTATTAATCTAAATTAATCTACAGCTAAATATAGGAGACATTGAGATTTTACTGGGACGTCACGTTTATTTTTCGTTTTTCTTTATTTAAATTTCGTTTTTCTTTATTTAAATTTCGTTTTTCTATATTTAAATTTCGTTTTTATTTATTTAAATTTCGTTTTTATTTAGTTAAATTTCGTTTTTATTTATTTACATTTCGTTTTTATTTATTTAAATCTACCCTACTTTGTCAGTGAGAAAAATATTATAAGACTATACCTTGGAGCATATAAGCCCTGCTCGCGTGAGGCGCGCCGCTTCTTTATTTAAATCTACCCTACTTTGTCAGTAATTTGTTAGTGAGAAAAATATTAGACTACCTTGATAAAAAAATGGCTTAAGTTAACAGACCTGTGTGTGTGTGTGTGTGTGTGTGTGTGTGTGCTTTATATCACTAGTGCAGTGTCCGTTCTCAGAGCATATAAGCCCAGCTCGCGTGAGGCGCGCCGCTTCCCGCTCGCGCTGTTCTGTAGTTTATTAAAAGTGTATTAATTCTGAACGTGTGGCGTCTCGCCTGTCTATCTATATTGCAACAAATATGACACTGCACTCCCTTGTGAAGTCGTTTGGATGAACGGTTCTCGAAATAATCAAAATGCAAACGGACACAGACAGACATACAGAGATTACGAAGCTTCGAATATTCGATGTTCATTACTACCGAAGCTTCGAAGCTCAAAAAATGGTATTCGGACCAGCCCTAGCTGTAACCCACTGCTTTACTACCATAGTGCGATGCAGCGTTTAGGAAATCAACTCAATACAATGATAAAAGATATAGATTGCACTGAATGTCAGCTTGCTTATTTTGCTCTCAAGCTAAGGATTTATTGAGTCCACATGTCAGGCGCGTCGTTAGACATGGGCATTCGGGGCTTCAGCCCCGGATGTTTTTTTTTTAGCCCCGGATCTCAAAAAAAAAAAATTTATTGATTTTTTTTTTTTTATAATTTTGTATTTATATATATATAAAAAAAATGACCGGGTCTTTTAATCTATCCTTCGGAATCATGTATTAAAGACGATTAAAATGTGTTCAAGCAGATCAAAGTTACTATGGTTACTATTCATGGGTTTCAGTCACGTGACTTTTTTGTTGTGGCCGCCATCTTTAGGACCATTGCGTTAAATCGCATAATCTCTCCCTGGTGATCAGAAAGATGTTGCACACTTAAATAGCACAGATGAAAAGCAACGGTATTTAAATAAAATAGATACTTTAGGTATAGATCCGTATTTACTGTTAAACGAACTGCTGACTCCACTAAAGTCTAGTAAAAACTTGCCAAATTTTACGTTTGCTGACATTTACATCTAACGTTACCTCGTCCACAATCCCTCTCCATGTCCCCACCACTTTTGAAACATCTCGCGGCACGGATGTACCAATACACATAAATAAAAGTAAAATAAGAGGCGATCTAGCACGCTGAAATGTGTTGTTTTTTAAATCAAGTGATCAAAGTGCTTGTTGACTCTGGATCAGTGGTGCAGAAACAGTGTTCTCTCGTGACTCGCGCACACCGCACAGTCTTCACACGGACGCGCGCTTTAATGAAATCTGAGTGTTCCTGACTGATATACAACCACTGATAAACACAATCGATTTTAATAAGGGTTTTTTAATAAAAAAGGGTACGAGGGCGGATTAGAACCCAGAACCTCTGACACGCTTGGCAAAAGTTCCACCACTGGACCATCAAAGTACATATGTAAAATAGTCGGATGTTGAATCTCATTAAACAACAAATTAAATTCAATGGACTATTTACATTGATTGCTGGACATCGTAATGTTATTGTACAGGTATATCTGATTTATGATTTAGTGTTGTATTAAATGCCCCCATGAAGAAAATGTTCTTGATAACAGGAAGGGTAAGTGGCACTCTGTTAATCAAGCAATATTAACGTTACACCAGTAATCCCTGAACATAAAAGCATCGCTGAACTGAATTGCTAATAATGTTGGTAAAGCACATATCTCTTGTATTATCAGTGACGTTTGGACACCTTTATTTTCAATTCTCATTTATTTGTATAGCGCTTTTCACAATCAAAGCAGCTTTTTTAGAAAATGCATGTGTCTACATTACAATTTAGAGTGTCCGAGTTATGCATTTCAGCAATGTATATAAATCATGCAGTTAGCTAATAATCTATTAATTTAAACAATGCATTGAGGCAGAAACAGTGAGCTGTAGTTTAGCATACTGAAGCAGGTAACAACAACATAATTCAGCCAAACGTATAACTAAGGTTATAATGTAAATATAGATAGCGGTCTAGAATAAGGTTGTATATCCAATTGTAAACTACATGTTTTAATTTAGCTAGCTAACCTGTAATTTGCTAATTTTACTTTTATTTAAATTTCCAGGTCAACGTTAATTTCTCAACATATCTTTGTGATTTGCTGTTATCACAGTTTACAGCACAGCAGATAGACGGCATGTTGCAATTCGGTCCTACAAATGGCGGCCGCTCCACTGTGTGACGTCACATGAAATCTATGAATAGTTATAGCACGCTTGCATTTAGAGTGCGCACCAGAGGAGAGAGAGAGCCTGAAAGAGCCATCAGTTAACTTACAGCTTTAGGGCTTGACTGTCATTGTTGTTTGTGGCTTCTGGTGGTAGCTATTATGGACATTAGAGGGGGAAGGTATACTATATACTATATGAAGACTATAGTATAATGTGAGATAGAAATAAAAATTTAAGTCGTTAAATTCAAGATCACGTTAACGTTTCCCTCCGCTGCGGCTGTCAGTCATTCTCCATTCAGCATCAAACAGCGCGTTGCGTTTGGTTACGACAGTCAACGATGAAACTCTCTCCAAGATGATTCAATGTTACTATTATTATACTTTATCGGACGGTAGATAAAGCTATATGGTTTCGCATAAAATGACTATCTTGCTGGACTGTATTGCTGTAGGCTACCTTAATATTCGTTTCTACCGTGTGTCTGTTAGATCACAACACTGGAGAGCACTATAATTGTTCTTCACGCGCACATTAACTGAAATTTAAAACTGTTAAAAGAAAAGGCTCAATAAACTATTGCATAGATACTGACTCTTTTGCCAAAGCGTCTATATCCAACGCACATGGCACCCTTTAGCGTCATATGAGACGCAGATATATGGCGCCTCCTAGTGGTCTAACCCTAACACTACCCCAGACCTAAACCTACCCAAAACCGAAGCGTGTTATATTGACGTTAAAGGGTGCCATATGCGTTGGATATAGACGCTTTGGCAAAAGAGTCAAAATATTACGCTTTGGGATGAGAATGCGTTGGTATAATACACTATGCATCGATATGCCTTTCCTTTCTGCTTTGAACTTTTCTGCGCGCTGTGACTCGGTGTTGCTTCAAGCGCACCATTCTGCGCTCGAGATGCGCATAAGCGCTGTGTGCCGCACATGAGCTTTTCATAATTATATCATAATACTTTTGCGCAATGAAAGATTATTAATAGCTTTTTTTTCTTCTGTTCTGTCCTATCTATCATATGTTGCTGCCTCATTAAACAGATCTGCTATACATTTAAAAATGTCTAAATTTTATAGTAGACTATATATAATAATTTATCTTTCTGATTTTTATCTTGTTTTTCATGAATGTATTTTACAACTATACAAAGAGCAATGTGTAACGTTTTACCTGATTTAGTGCTACACTTATTGTCTCTTTGTTCCCCACTAAATAATGTTTTTTTCACTAAATGTTCAGATTTTATACAATTATTGTTTTTCTAGACGAAATTTTACTGAGTTATCCACTAATCTAGTTTATAATATAATTTTTGTCATAGGTTATGATCATATTCTTTTTTTTTTGATTTGTTGTTTTTATTTATAATGAAGTTGTCTGTATTAAGTAGATTGTGTTTAACACACAAAAGAGTGATTATCAGTTCAACACACAGAGTTATAGAAATTCTACTTGATTAAAAAAAAACTGCGCTGGTATTGGACCGGTATCGGTTGATACTCCGAATTTTTGGTATCAGATTGGATCGGTTCAGAAAAAATTATATCGGGACATCCCTAATATTTTCTGGTAGGCTATATCTAAGTTACCCAGGAGCTCTGTTGACATGCTTAGCTTGATGAATTGAGTCGTTGAACACAGCAGGAGAGAACGCAACGTTAGCCAGCTAGCTAAAGCTCTGGAAAATTATTAGCTAACGCTACGGAGGCCATAATATTTTTGACTCATGGCTGAAGTTAAGTTTCTCCAGCTCTCCAGCTCTCCAGGTTGGCAAAAAATGCATCTCAAAATGCATCAGATTGATGCTTTAAAATATGGAATATTTAAGATTTTCTTACGGGGGAGCATGCCCCCGGACCCCCCTAGAGGGGTAATATACTTCTCAACTTCTGAATGGGGACTGGCCTAAGGCCCCAATGTATCAAGCCCTAGCAACGCCCATGCCACATGTGATGCACACAAGAACCACAGGTCGAGGTCTGTCGTTCCAAACACACAACTTTAAGATGATGTTCGCGAATGTTCGTTAGAACGATGGTTTCGGGAAACACCGACTCGTTGAACTGTTGATAACGACAGAACTTGTGACCATAGTTAGCTAACGCTGCTTTCGGGAAACACACCCCAGGTACGATTGAGATTAGTGCAATAAAGCCACTCCCCCTGTGTCTCTTGCTTTAAGATAAAGCAGTTTGTAGTGAAAATTTTTGCTGCTAATTATTTATTATATTTATGATATATTAATTATATACAATGCATATAATAATTATTATATGAATTGATAATATTAAACCTTGCATTTAAATGAATACATGAATAAATACAAGCTTTAATACATCAAGTTTTTAAATAACTAAGCTTAAGTGTTTACTTTTGAGCATTTTGTGAACCTACATTCATTATTAATTAAATTTCATTGATTCACATCATGCATTGATATAGTCAGATATTTTCTTTCGGCTGCCTTCTCAAACTTTTTATTTTTTATTTATTCGACAGTTTTTATTCCTGCCTTGTTAATGCGTCATGATCATTTTCCAAATGATCTCTTAATCTTCAGAGGAGAAGTGAATTGCGCCGTCTCTCTGTTCTGTGTGATTGACACTTTCAGCTGCACACGCTTCAGAGTTAATCACAAACTCTGGATCAAACTTTTAGTTGACAGAGAAAGTTTATACCGAGCTTTTGAGAGCCTGTTTAACCTGATCTAAACCAGGTTGGGTTTGTATGGTTTTGCCCAATCTAAACCTACTCTAAAACTTGGCTAGCTTCATGCAACAGGCCTCGGGTGAGTTTATATTTATTAAATAAGCTTAGTTATTTGCAGTCGCCCTAAAACATAATCTTGATTTATGCAGCCCTTTTTTAATTACTGTGCAAGGAAAAGCCATCCGATCAGTTATCGGGATACAGGAGCTGTTTGATGTGGATATCTGTAAACAAGATGTGTTTTGATGTTGGCTGATGTCTGTGTTGATCGGATCATGGGGATCATGTGTTAATGCCCAGTGTGCTGTAAACCGGGCCAGAACTATAGTGGAACCAACTATTAAATATCTGAAACATTTAATGTAAAATATAAAAGTATCAGTATCAAATATCATGAATTAAAAATCGATGAACCTCAAAGGATTAGCAAACTTTTTTATATCTCTAAAAAATTTTATACATAAAAGGATCTGCGTTTTGCTCTGCATTTAGTTGACATGGTACGTTTTATCCATTCATCTCTTCTCCAGACGGCAGTGATGCTGGAGCCTATCCCAGCGTCTCAGGCCGTAGGCAGGGAAACACCAAGGCCAGGACTAACACATTCACACAACTAAGCACAATTGCTCCATTTCACCTATGCTGCATGTCTTTGGATTGTGGGAAAACAGGAGGAGCCCCACAACAAAACAGGGAGACTGGAAGAACTCTTGGATCTGCAGTGAATTGAACCCTCTTGCTGTAATGTGATAGTGCTCCTACTGAGGCACCTTTCAGGGTTTACGCAAATGTACAAAAATGCATGTGGTCTAAAAACACTCTTTGTATAAAAACCTATGCACACTAATGAGATCACATTGGCCCCCTATAAAGACAGATTCCGGACCGAAACAATCGTTATAGGGTCTTTTAATCATCTATGGAGTGGAGATACAGAATTTTTGAGTTGACTTGAAGTGGCATTAATGCCTACTGGTCAACAACTCTTTAGTACAGCAGATAAAAAAAAGTATACACACCCCTGTTAAAGTCCCCCTGTGTTGAAAATCCAGCTTTTAATGATGTTTATGTGTCTATGTGGTGTTTATAATATGCTTTAAGACAAACCATGTGTAAATTCATAAGTCGACGAGTATTTTCTGCTTAAAACTGCAGTGAACCAAAGACAGTCTCAAAAACACGGTTTGAAATCGCTGGTGTTTCTGACGTCACAAACGACCTTGTAACCAATCAGATCAACGTGTGATCGCCAACCAGTGGATCTCTGAGTGAGTGAGTGAGTGGAGGCGGGACAAATCATACAAGATTCATGGCAGTGGTTTCATTTTGAGTTTATATCCAGAACGCTAGATAGCAGTCTTGTAATCTCTGATCTTAAACAGTGACAGGAAAGAGCGTAAGGGCACGTCGCTAATGTTAGCGTTAATAAACATAGTTTGCTGCTAGTAATGGAAGACGAAAGTATCGTTCAAGCTCCCGCCGCGATGTGCAAGTGTGGCGTCATTTCAGCTTCATTTCATAAACGCGTGCAACCAAAAAAACTCACTCAATAAGATTGCAAAGAAATGTGCCCTCTCAAGTGTCGTAGAGAACGAAGGCTAGCGTAATATGGTGAAAACACTGGAGCCTCGCTACACAATACCATGCTGACAGCACATTACGGACATCGCTGTGCTCAAGGTAAAAACGAGAATCTCTAGACAGTCGCTTTGACGTGATGCTTGACCACTGAATCATTCGTAGCGATAACAGCGCATTGCATAACGACTGAGAGGAATCAGATCTCGTATGTGCTACAGACAAGACCGATGCATGACAGACACACGGGATTACATTGCAGAAGGAGGCCGTTACTAATTGTAGTTTGGAAGAGAAACATTCCAGGATTGTAACAAACAATGCATCCAATATGAATGGACTTGCAGACATGACCCAATTACAATGTTTTGCTCACAGTCTGAATCTCGCCTCACAGAAAGCACTGAAATGGCCAGCAGTGGAACGACTACTCGGCAGGATCAGACAAACACGATGCTCCAGCTACCAAAACACAGCTTAACACAAGGTGGAATAGCTCTTATGACATGATAGACCAGTCATCAATGCAGCACTACTGTCAACTGAGGTCAGAAAGAGTGGAAAGCATGTCTTCCCACTGAACGAAGCTGACATCGCATGTGCCGAGGACGTGCTCAAGGCACCGCAGCCAATGATGGATGCAACACTGGTAATGTCACAAGAGAGCAAGTGTCACAGCACCACTTTATTCCAAGCTCATCGTGGGCACAGACGAACGCCTCGATGATACAAAGATATTAAAGGACATCAAGGCTACTATATAGTCGAAGATTGTGAAAGAGATATGCCAATGAGAGGGAGATCCTGTGCATGGCATCAGCTCTGGATCCGAGGTTTAAGCATCTACCCTTCTCTCTGAAACGAAGACTTACTCCAAAATAACTGGTGCTGTATTGGCTGCCATAGAGAAGAAACAGAATTTATGTAAATTAATACATTAGGCTACTTGTTTTCATTACATACATATATTAAAGTTTTTAAGTGTATCAATTAATACAGATAAAGGCCCCTATCATACACCTGGTGCAATGCAGCGCCAGGCGTGACGCAAGTGTGTTTTGCTAGTTCCAGTCCGCCGCACGTCCTGCGCCACGTTGTTTAAATAGCAAATGCATTTGCGCCCCATTGTGCGCCCATGGGCTGCTGGTCTGAAAACCAGGTGTGTGTTCAGGCGCATTGTTGGTGTGTTGCTATTTTGAGAAACTGAATAGACTGAGCCATTGACCAACAAACCTGGTCAATTTTTTTTACTTTTACGCAGCATTAGTAATATGAGGCTATAGGCGGGTCCACAACGCACGTACACTCTGCTAATAACACACACAGGGACGTGCAGCAGCACACAAACATATAAAAAAAAAAGGATTACAATGTAAAATATTAATATCGTGTACATAAAGATATGGTGGTGTAGCGACATCGAGATGTGCCTTAATTAGCTCAAATTATGCATAGGGAATTTTAATAATTAATCATGAATATGATTAATATATTGCATATTACAGTTAAATTATCGAAATTGAAAATAGATCGATTGTATATATGAATGATCAATCATAACGAATTATAATTCCTCATTCATATATCAATGGTCTCATTTCAGATCGATTATATGAGATAACTTTAAGGGAATCAATTGGCTATCAAACAATCGGTTTGTCCAGCAAACGGCTGTAAGATTAACCCATCAAGTAATTCAACAACGTTATCCCTTTTTATAAAGTCCAAGAGATCTCAATGTTCCGGACGTGAACATTAATTTTCTCGTGTTTATAAAATTTACGTTACTGATATAGTAACAACTTGTAAAGCTTTGTAGCTATAGGATCGCATTTCATTGACTTGTAAAATATGAGCATTCAAAACAATCAAGAATATAATGGTTTTAATAAAATGAAACTACGGATACAGAATTCTACATTTAAACACGGGATACATGTATGTACAGTAAACAGTAAAACAAATGAGACAGACGAATAACAAACAGGAGTGAGAGAGAGAGATTGCGAGAGCGCAAGATTGGGAGTGAGAGAGAGAGAGAGAGAGAGTGAGAAGATGAGAGATCCAGCTGGTTTGGCGAAATTCATCACAGACACAGAACCTTTTTAGACACCAAGAATCAACAGATCTTAAACCTTGAAAGAATGGTAAACGGTTACTTGCACAGGTAACGCTCTCTGGCGTGAAGTGAAGAAAGCACGTGTCTGTGTCTCTGTCCTTGGTTCTCCTGGTGTTGCTGAGGAAAACTGTGTCTTGCGTGTGTGTCCTTAGGAGCGGGTGCGTGCTTTCATAGCTCTTCTGGGCGAGCGTGGTCGCTGCAGATTCGAAGAGTCTCCTTCAGGTTGAAGTTGCCGATTACGTTCATTTCACTGAAACTAAACGTAAGAAAAGTCCGAAGACGAAAATAAAGAAAGATTAAAGAAAACGGAGAAAGCTCCCCGAAGGAGCCATGGATCCTCTCACAGGAAAAGCTCTCATGTGGCGTAGAAACTGCATCGAACAGATTGTGGCGTTCGAGTTTTGAAGGAGCTAGAGGCACGCCTTTCTTGCGTGTCCTATCCAATCGTTTGGGGAGGAGGCGTGTTGTCAAACTTCTGTGTTTGCGAAAACACACGCCCTCCGGGTCATGTGCATGGAAGATAACATTTAGTAACAATACAATTCTAAACTGGTATTGATAAAAGTATGCCTCATGTTGCACTTTGGTTCAGTGATTCGATCTTATTCGATTCCTCTGATTCCAATCATACCAAGCGCGACATTCCTAGGGCTAGTAAAATGCAGATACATGATTTTCGTGATTAAACGAATGTCAAACTGATTACATACCATAAAAGCTTATAGTTACATCAATTTGGTCACATGGGGATTGTAAAACACAACAAGAGAAACACTTCATACGTTTAAAGAGGTAGGCATTTAAAAGTTCATGAATGAGTGTTTCTGCGTGTGTGTGTGTAGCAGAGTTCAGTTAGAGTTTGCCGGGGTGGTGGACTCTCGCTCACTCCCCCTCCGGGGAGTTTCGTGTGTGTGCGTACTCCTCTGAGTTGATGAGTTTAATCATTTGAGTGGTGGTGATCACGTTATTACACTTATGCTCTGTGTGTGAGGTGATTACAACAGAGGAGACCCTAAGGGGTCGCGTGGTCTTTGGCCGGACTCACGAGATGTCATCTCGAGTCACATGTCCCGAGCTGGCTCGATTAGTAAGCAAAGCACTTCGTTGTTCATTCATCAGAGAAGACGCTGCATGTGCGAATGAGTCAATGATTTAATCAATTCAAAACACTGTCCCCTTTGTTTCACGAATGGAAGAGACTTTAGTAAATTAGAATCTAGTTAATTTACTCCACATACCAGAGCTGGCTCGATTACCTATCTGATTATCACTACAGTGGTATCCGGCTTGTCCCGTAGATGGTCTGCTTGCACGTCTTAACCTCGCACACGAGCAGATCCGTTTCCTTTCAAATTCCTCCGTGTAAATACCGAATCCGCCATGGGGCGAGCGCAACTGGCTTTTAAAGGGAATGGGAGATGAGAATCTGATTGTTTTTTTGCACGTTACGCCCAAAACACACCCGTTACTCATTAAGAGAATAGGGACGACCCTTTTAGACCATGCGCCGGGAGCGCCGACTATTTTTCCCATCGTTAAATTAGCAAAAGTGGATTCGCACGCCCTAAGTGCACTTGCGCTTTAGACCATGCGCTTAGATCGTTTAAATAGGGCCCGATGTCAGAGGATGTTGATGATCCTGACTATGAGGATGGCCCTGCCTTCACCTCTCTGCAACCTATAAAGAGACCAAGGAGATCATGTGCATTGGCCGACTTGCTTGGAACGGTATTTGCCACTTCTAAAGACAACAAACTCTGCATATGATGCTGCCGCAGCTGAGATTAAGAGGTTTAGAGAAGAAAAACCTTTGCCTCACCCAGAAAACCCAATCAGTTGCTGGAAAGAAAATTAACACGAGTATCCTGAGCTATCCAAACCAGCAAAGCGTTTCCTGCGCATTCCTGGCTCAAGCGTTTCTGCAGAAAGAGTTTCTCCACTGCATGAGACCCTGTAGCTGCACATAGACGTGCCCTGAAATCTGAGCATGCTGACCAGCTCATCTTCCTCCAACCTTGACACACAGAAATACAGTACATACTGAAAAACCTGTGAAATCAAGTTAAAAGCTTCTGAGAACGTTCAACATCTGCATTTGTTTTATTGTTTGCATTTGTTTGTTGTCTTTAGCAATTTTTCTTTAAGATTGTTCTTTGCTATTAAGCAGATGTAATTATTTTGATCAGATCAAAAAGAAAAAGGTAGGACATTGTATGTTACAATTGTAAACTTGCACTGTGAACCTTTAAAGCAGGATCTGAAAATGCATATGGTCTGTTTATAACAGTTTACAGTTTTATCAATTTAATTTATCCAAAGAATCCTGCAAGCACTTTATTTTTTTCCATTTCCGTAAATTTCTCGTATTGCACAGAAAGTAGTTATATGACGTTGAATGTTTACAGAGACTGATGAATGCAAATCCCACTGTTCTGGGTAAATACATGTTTAATGCTCAGGTTTTATGCATATAGTGGTGTTTTCTTAATGATAGCTTTTTTAAAATTAGAAATATCGCAATATATCGCAAAATATTGTATCGCAACCCCTATATCGTGATACGTATCATATCGCCAGATTCTTGCTGATACACGGCCCTACTGGTTTTTGTGATATAAAAAAATTAAACAAAGATAAATCTTTTCAGAAGTTTATTTTAAAAATTACAACCTATGCAATGCCACCCCAGACAACTAAGTAGTGTCGGCCCAGATCCGGCCCACATCTGGTTTGTGTGGAATCCACGTGTACCAGATGTGAACCGGATCTGGGCCGACACTGTTAATGACTGGGACTGAAAACCAAAGTTTCACATTTCAGAGTAAAAAAAAACACTCAAAATATACTAACTGCATAAATCTGCACACCCTTTTATAATCAGTTATGTGGCTGTGTTCAGAATGGTCTAATCAAGCTCACGTGAAATAGTGCACTACACACCTGTCTTCACCTGAAGAGACACTGATTAACTCCAAAAGATCTCAGCTTTGTTTGGTTGCTGCTCCTACAGGAGCCATGGGCCACAAAGAGCTTACGAAGCATCAACGGGATCTCATTGTTGAAAGGTTTCGCTCAGGTAAGGGCTACGGAAACATTTTCAAGGCATTAGATACACCGTGGAACACAGTGAAGACAATAAGTGGAGTAAGTATGACAGGGGCATTATCAAGAACAGGGCATCCCTCCAAAACTGAGGAGAAGACATGGAGAAAATTGGTCAGGGAGGATGCTGTCAAGAGGCCCACAACAACATTAAAAGAGTTGGAGGTCTTTCTGGCAAGTACTGGTTGCTCCCTACATGTAAAAACGAACAATATTCTCCATCTGTCTTGGATTTGAGGCAGGGAGACAAAACATCCCTTTAGAAGTTGGTCAACCAGCAGAGTTTAAAAACTCATGAGAAAAATGAGTTCTCGGCTAGTCTAACATGAAGAAACCAGCCTTTTCTAACAGGTCTAGCTTCATTTATTTTCTTTCTTTTACTTAGTTTCTTTTCTTTTCTGTTGTGAGTCGATTTTTCTAAGTTAAGTTTTGCCACAAAGCTGAAGTCTCCGACTCTCTAGAGTTTATCAGCTTCAAACTTTAATCCGGCTACGAGACTGTGCATCTTTTCATCAGCCAACACACTATCGTCGCCAAGATGCCACTCCGGACACGGACAGACCAACATATTACTGAACCTGGAAAACCACTTTCAGCTTTCGGCACCACAGAAGGGAATCACCATTCAAAGACGCAGAGAAATACCTCCAAGATGCCAGCTGAACTGAGGCATTAAGAAGTGTCATAGCCTCGTTGAATACTCAATGCGAGGGTTAAATTAATGATTGAAGGTTGTTCAGGTCAGGTCTCAGAAATTGCATGTATTGATAGAAACTTCACTCTCTCATTTTAACTAAACTAATTATTTTTTTTAATTAAGTGTTCATCAGAGGGGTCCAAGACACTAGGACTTTTGTCGCACTTGAACCACGAATACACACAAAAAAAAAAAAAAAAATGTAATGGATTCGATGAGTTTTGTGGTTGAAATTTAAAAAAGTAACAAATCCTTCCCTGGCGGGTCAATTTGACCCCCATAGGAATGAAATGAATGCGAGGAATGCTTCAGTACACATAGAAAAATGCTAAAACTTTACCCAAAAATGATTGTATAATGTCTACATGTGTGTCTGAATGCACACTGAAGAGAAACTGACTTTAGGACCCAGAGGAACAGCTCATTTGCTCATGAAATATCCAGCCCGATCTCATGAAAGTGCGTATCTATACCACGAATGTCATCTCTCGTGCCATTTATACGCCAAAAATGGTTTTTGCGTCTATATGATACGCAGTTTTCGCGTGCATATGATACGCACTTTATGGCGTGTAATACGCACGCACTTAAATTTAAGTTGAAAGATTGTGAGGAATGTGCTTTAAATAATTTATTATTTATTGATACAATCTAGTAATTTACAGGTAAATAAAATAAAAACCTCCGATCTTGTTACTGTAGAGCTTTCACAATACTTCGGATATTAAAGGTCCCCTGACATGGGGTTATTTTATTATTTTATAATGTTACTGTTTTTTAGATAAAAAATAGTCATAATTTAGAAATAAAAGGCATTTTTCCTAGCCTGATTTTAGCCTCTGATTTGAACGCTCTGTTTGAAGGGGCGTGTCTGTGTGGGAATCAGTGTAACCGCGGCCACTGCTGTGATTGGCTGACATGCTTGCATATGAAATAGCTATGTATTACATGTGAAACTTTCTCGAATACTTTTACTACAGCTATTATACGTTTTTACTATTACAGCTATCGAGATTAACAAATCGTGAGATGTTTTTAAAGTATTTAGATCTATTCCCATCACATAAAATGTTGCCGTGATGAGCATTGAGCAAGCAGATAACAGTCTGTTGATCGCGAGAATGAAGATCTTATCATCGCAACGCAGTTTCTGCACTCTCTCTAATGCTTTCACCAATGCAAACACGATGATGTAAATACAGTAAGAGCTAGGGGTGGAGCCGAACCCGAATACGGTATTCGGAAAGGCACAAATAACGTGTTTTTTACGAATACTTATTTCGAACAAATACTTAAAAAAACATTTGTATTCGGGAACAAGAAAAACTTTATATCAAAAAGCTGCGTTTCCTCGTGAGACCGCACTGCAGTGCATGCCCGTTAGAGTGAGTGTGTGACGTTCAGGAAGAGGTGACTGACACAGGCTGCTCCACACAGCAACAGAGAGGGCTCGGCTGAGCGAAAAACACTTAACTGCATCACTATTTTTGTTGAATAGATTTTTGTACCTTAACTGGGTTCCGGAGGCAGTTTATGACCCGGGCCGGGCCCTTGATCTAGAGACGTGCACTCCCAACGCAATAGAGTGCGGCGCGGGACTAGATCTGATGGCCGAGCGCGAGCGCGGGCGCGGGTGGTAATGCACTCACTCTGTGTGTGCGGGTTGCGGGAGAATAAAACGATTCGCGGGACTCCCGCAAACTAGAAATATCTATGAATAAAACATATAAAAACTAATAGATTTTTAGTCATCTGTTGCAGAAAAGCAACAAGAACAAAACAAAATAGAAACGATTTACAGGCCAGAGTTTCTATTCATAACATGTTTGCAGCGTTGAGCGATGTAGCCAATCACAGACATATGTGTTGATTTCTTGAACGCAATTGGCCAATCAGAAGCATTTAAGATAGACTCCCCTCACCGCTCAAAACTGACTTTTTAGTTCAGTGCTGAATTCTGTATGCTGGTAAATCCTCTAATTATAACAAACAAAGTGTGGATTTTATGAAAGATTCTTTGATAATAACAGAGATGTGTGAGATCGCGATGAACTGTCAGCTTTTTAGGGAAATCGGGGAGCGCAAGCTTTGAGCGCATTCAGTCATGCCAGACCATGCACGCAGTAGCTGCTTGCTTCCATGTTAAATTAACAGTGGTTTGTGTGTTAATGCTTTAATAAAAAATAATTTATCATAGGGTAGGGTCAGGTTTTGTTTACATCCATTTTATTTATTGTTTTTGGTATTTATTCAAGTGCAGTTTTTGTTACAGAGAGTTAGGTGGAGTCCATTGCTTTGTTTTTGGTTGTTTTGTTCATTTACTGTGGATATTTAAAATGTTTTCCATTTTCAGTGTTAAATAGTCTTTAGAAATAAACGTTTTTTGATCTTTGAAAAGGTGTAGGCCTACCTGCATTATTATGCATTATCATTATTTTAGATGTAAATGGTCTCAGAACGACAATATTCTTTCTTGGTCCTCCACCAGCCAAAAAAACTTGCTCAAGTTCTGTGTGGAAGTATTTTATTATATCATATTGTTATTATCTTTTTAATGGCGTTCCTTGTTACATGTTCATTGCTGGATTTATGGAAAAACGTCAACCAATTTTGCATATCCATAATTATTATAATGGATATAATTAAAGAATACTAAGTATTCTTAGTATAAATATATAATGTAAGTCTTACACTAACGTAAATTAGAAGTGTAACGCAAAAAAAAAATGGATTTTTACGCCTATTTGGAATTTTACTCGAATACAAATACAAATACAAATACTTTTACCCCCTCAACAAATACAAATACAGATACAAATACCGGCTGCTTTGCACACCCCTAGTAAGAGCTTAGTGTGCAGTAACGTGCGTCATTGATTTCATAACGAGTTGTCCAGATAAATTCGCGCTGTGTGGAAAGATTGTTCTTTGATCGCTTTCTGTATACTTTGTTCAGAATTTAAATAAGATTATTTTCATCCTACTAAAAGAAACGATGTGAAGCTGATATTTTAGTCACTGGCTTGACTTATGCATAAACAGTATTGAACGATTTTGAGAGAAAGATTACCTGTCTGAACTTGAACAATTAGGCTACACATCAGAAATTGTTGTTTGGTAGCTCGATCGATTTATTTTCAGACGTTCATCGAGGCCAGCTCTGTATTGGCCCAAGTTGAGGAAACAGTAGTCGTGAAATGTTTGGACCATACTAAACTTTGGGAAGTTGTGTCAGCGCATTTCTCTTCTCAGCGCAGAGAAGAGAAAAATAGCCAAAGATCGGTTTACACCGATTGAAAATTCTAGACAAGAGGGGACCAAATACAGCCTAGGGGAACTAATATTAATGTTAAAAAACCTCAGAAAGTGAAAATTTCATGTCAGGGGACCTTTAATATGATATTAATAGTTATGGCGTGTTCAATTGATTGCTGGACGATTCCTTCTATATTGTTGATTGTTTTTTAAAATACTTCTGATTGTCTATAGACAGCCTCAGAACCTTCTTTGGCCCTTGGAAACATATTGCCATTTAACTGTGTGACTTTATTACATTTTCAAACACCTGGTCAATCCTCTCAATAGTATATACTAGTCCATATTAATACTAATGCTAGCCACAGAAAGTGAGGAAAAATGCTGCAATAATTGCTTTAATTATTTTGAATGTGTTAAACAGCACACATTAAATGCAGGAATTCACATTAAGTGTAAAAAGAAATATGTTCTTTAAAAAAATAGATGAACTAAAAAGCAACTTTATGTGTATAACAGGGACAAGCTGAAGCAAGCTGATGTTCAATTGGTGATAGGTCTTGGCTCGCTTATCAAAATTTTTGAATTTTTAAAACATATGGTGACATTAATACTGCTGTTTTGTCCAGAGCCTGTAATGCTTTTCTCCTCACTGGGAATATGAACACACCAACAACATCTGGCATGTGCTGTAAGGTAGGGTGAACATATGTCATCTCTTCTCCCAGACATGTCCTCCTTTTCAGACCTTAGAAAAAGCACCAACTGGGATTTCTAATTTCATAAAATGTCCAGATTTTCAGTCATCGTAGGCTACATACATTTGAATGTGTAAAATAAGCATCAAAGATATATATATATATATATATATAATGTTAAGACTATAGTTTAGGGTCAAATTCTCACTATTAACTAGTTTATTAGCATGCATATTACTAGGATATTGGCTGCTTATTAGTACAACACATATTAATGCCTTATTCTGCATGACCATATTCTACATCTCTTAATCCACACAATACCTACATTTAACAACTACCTTACTAACTATTAATAAGCAGTAATTAAGAGTTTATTGAGGCAGAAGTCATAATAGTTGTATAACTCAATAACAATGACACGATAATTGTACACTAAAGTGTGACAAAAAAAATGTTTTTCTTCATTGAATTGGACAGCAATACTTCACATAATTGTTTAATGATGCATAAGGAGATTTAGGGTTTGTTATAGCAGCTTGACCACACCGAATCACCAATCCTGTACAGACTGACTGATTTATAAAATGACATCAGAACAAGGATCACACACCATCTGAAGTTTACAGAATCATTTCCCTGAAATATTCTCCATTTGTAATGCTCTTTAGGCAACTCTGTACTTTCACCAAACAAGCACAAAAACAGTAACATTAGTGTCCGGATCCTTATAAGAAAACCTATAGTCGGAGGACTAGTCCTGAGGATTGTGTTGCAACGTTAACACAAGTTAAACGTTAGTAATTATATTCAGGTAAAAATACATTAGGCTGATAAAATCGAAAGTTATGCAATGTTTCATGTTTCTCCTGAAACATTTCAAGCAATGCACGGGAAATAAAACATGTAGGGCCTAATTAATTAACTATAGCTCTGATAAACACGATGTGTGTTTTTAATATTTCCTCCCTACATGATTTCAGTCTTTAAAAAAACTGCTTCGGGGAACCCCGGTCGTATTAAAACTGTCAGTCGCTTTAAATGTGCTTGTCAACAGAAATGAAGCGAAAATAAGCGCACTTTACCCAAATAAAGAGTTACATTTCTAAAAGTTCATGCCTGTAATCTCGCCGCCAGTGTGAAACACAGCGCACCTGTAACAGCGAACATCGCGTTTCATTACTCACCTATCGACACGCGTCGCGATTAGGCTACTGCCAATGAGTCGCGTTTATTCCAACAGTCATCGGTGTCTAGCAGCTCCCATGGTCAAATCATGAGTCAAATCATGAGTTAAATCATGAGTTAAATCCAGTTTGTGCACATCGTTCAGCACATCTGTCATGTGTGCCGGCAGTTCATCAAACCTTACCCTCGAAACCGATGATCGCAGTGACGCTAGACAGACATAACATGTTTCTTCTCAGCCAGAATAATCAGCTATGAAGAGAAATGGGGCGATGGGGTGGGAGGAGAGAGAGAGAGAGAGAGAGAGAGAGAGAGAGAGAGAGAGAGAGAGAGAGAGAGAGAGAGAGACCCCCGTGACAAAATAATTCAAATGCACGGAGGATAATGCGGGGATGAGTGAAGGGGGATGGGAGAGGATTAAGTGGGAATGGGGAATCAGAAGCCCACCGTTACATGCATATAACAGATGCCCACTCTTTTATTTGTGTAGTGCTTTTCACAGTCCGTGCTTTTCAAAACACGTTTGTTATGTGTGTAATGGTGTAATCTAGAAGCACAATGTGTGTGTGTGTGTGAACTGTGAGGATAATGTTTAGTTTGTTCTCCTGAAGGGTTGCAGACAGTGGTCAGTGAAGCATCACTCTCGGCTCGCTGTAGTGCCAGTTGATCATAATGTTATTAGTCCACCATTAAAGACTGGATCAGATGCCTAATCTTATATGCAAACATCAGTGACCTATTCTCACATACTGTGTACTGATTATACTGTATGTATTCAAATAAAAAGCCTACAGGGTCACTGAGTTCACAATGATTGGTCACCTCTGTTGTAATGTATTTCTGAAGCCCTGTTTTCAAAGCAGAACTGTGACATCACTGACATGTGACTTGACGTGACATATAAACATATAAACACTAATCCAGAAATGTAACAGATGGTTGCAGTCTCAGTTTTCTGTTGTCTCTCGCAGTGATGTCATGTCTTAAGCACATGTGTTGTTTTTATTGAGTTTTAATCCTGCTGCACCTTTCATTTGAATTTGTTGTTATTATGAATATAGTCTAATCTAAAAGTTGTCTGATTTCTAAAACTGTGATATGGTCCTTTTGAAAAAAAAAAACATCTAAAATGTACTCTCAATAAGTGAACACATAAACAACCCATTTTTGTAATGAGCACGTTATTCCTATTTTTATTTCATTCTTAAAATCTTGTTCCTTATGTTTTTTGTTTTTTTTTACAAACTTCTCACAGAATATATCAACATATGAAATTCAGATCACCAATACAGATCGGCCTGACCGCAACTGGCAAAATTACAAACTATGCTAAGAATGAATGATTTCATTGAGAATAAAGCAAGACATTAAAAAGCTGCCAAATCCATATGAAGAAACCCTACGCTGTTCTGTAAAGTTTATTTAGGCCCATTGTGAATGGTTTTCAGGCAACTTGAGCAATAATAGGATATTATGTCAAATAAATGAGCAGTTTTCTCCCTTGGGCTGTCATGTGAATAATCTGAGCCTGTTCAAATTCATCTCCATGTGAAATTGTCATTGATGAGAAGGAACTGACCCTTGACTCTGCCTCTTTATAATTCTGTCTGCTCCATTGCTCCAATTCAGAGTGCTAATAATGTTTACAAAAAACTAGGAAATGGCACATTTTCAGCTTGCTGTGCCACAGTTACATCAGATAAATATAACCTAAAGAACCTTAAATATATAATCAATATGTGCACAAAGCTATCACTATAGTCATGTTTGGGCCCTACCATTACCACTACTATAGCATCATTATGAAGCACAAAATACACAAAAATTCAAATGCAATTAATATGCCTAGCCATGCTTTAATATGTCATGCCTAGCCTAGTCAAAGTTTAGCAGTAATATTCAATAGTCAGAATACAATACAATACAGGATGTGCTCTATTAGTTGAGAGAAGTTTAAACCCTGAAATAACACTGAGAAATAAACCCAGAGATGAACAGTATTTTTTTTTTTTAATTTATTGTCATGCGTCCTCTTATGTCAGATTTCTTAGATTTAATCAATAAATTCAACCAGACACTGTATGGCTATTATTACCAATAAAATGAAGTCACTATCAATAAAATCCATCTTTGGATTTACATATAGGCTACTGTTTAATTTTGCTCAGACATGGCATGTATGGATTTACACAGCAAATTATAATTGCATAAATTATGTTGAGATTAATGTTTTAAATGTAACATTTTACTTTTGAACTTTTTTACTATGAAACAAGTCACCGTCTTAATGGGTGAGTTGAATCCTTCATTCAACCGTTTCGTTAAAAAAACGCTAAATAAATTAATTTATGTAGTATCCTGGAGTAACCACTAGGTGTCACACTCAGTCCAGGCTCTCCCTACACGGTACACACACACACACACACACACACACACACACAACCATCACAATCACCCGGGATAATCACCCGCACCTGTCCCTCATCACCACTGCGATCACTTCTCCTCAGCGTTTACACAAAGGAGAAGTCGTGCAGCTTCTCGAAGATCTCGCCTTTGGAGAAGACTGTTGATTTTATTGTTGGCTACTCTAAAAATGTAAGTTTTACTACTTAAATTAAAATTACCCCAGAAGTAAATGCATTGCTAGCCCACCCCAACACAACTACACACAATAATAATGATAAATGCTGACCAATACTTAATTATATTATTAAAAAAAATGTTACTGAACATTTTTATATTTTAGTTATACCGAGTCTGAATACTCTATTCTGATTGGCTGGAAGGTGTGAAGTAAAACCATGTAGTTCCAAGTCAGTTTAATCACTGTTGTATATTAATGCACTGGTTTCATTGAACCACACACATTCATGTTAGTTGCACACAGAAAAGGGAGTACAAAAACTGATTAACGCTGCCCTGCTACTTTTAGTAATACTACATTATATTGCTCATCAACGATGATTTACATTGCTAAATCTGAAGTAATTGAACTCACAGCTTCGCGGAGGCAACCACACTCCGCTTCACTCGCGGTTCTCTTTCTCCACGTCATGCATTAAAATAATTTAATGCACAGCTAGCCATTGATTATCACTTACAAAACAAACAAAATATAATTTAATTGTATTGTTATATGACGTACCTATGCATGAACTAGACAAATGCAGCCAATGTGAATACATCCATTTTCAGTCAAGCAATGAATGAATGCATGAATTAATAAAATGATTATATTTCTTATTTACTGACAACAACAGGAAACATGAATTAATGAATAAAAGTAACCATCAAAATAAATAAGTCAACAACACATGAAACAAAGCTTTATTCAAACTTATTGTTCTAACAATCATACAGGTGGTGACCCCACATCCTACTGCCATCTCGACACAGCGGCTTTATTCTGATGAATCAGCTGACCAGCGTTCCCACCTTCTGTCTGAGGGAGATGAGGGACAGCAGACTGGGATCTGATCATGGATGGGAAAGGGACATCAAAGTGCTTGTGTTCCTCTACTGGTTTGCCCATGCTGCCTCTTCCAGGTGTCACAGACCTTCCATATTCCCAAGTCTTCTGTGCCTGATGTTGTGCACAGAGTGAGCAAGGTAATCATGGGGATTTTGAGAAGGGTGATTTGCTTTCTGACCAGAGAGGACGCAGAAGGAGCAGTATTCGCACAGCTCGCTGGTCACCAGCTTCAGCAGAGCAGTTGGTGCAATAGACGTCTGTCTATCTGAATTAAACGTTCCAGCTTTACAATCTCGCTGTTCTTAAAGGGGACATCGTTGATCCAGAGGAGGTGGAAGACCATGATAACAGGCCCCCCTGAACCCCACAACCTTGAAGCAAGAGTGGGAGAACGTGTGGGACAATCTGGCTGCCGCTGTGCCTGCTCTTGATGAGCACGACTACCTGTAAAACATTTAAGCAGATTAAAACGTTTTACAAATCATGTTGTCAGCATTCCATTTCTTGCCAGATTTCATATGTCTACAATTGCTAATTTTCTTACAGCTTTGTTACTTTTGTGGCGCAGTGGGCTAAACCACTGAACTGGTAAGCAGAAGGTTGCTGGTTCGATCTCCACAGCCGCCGCCACCAGTGTGTCCTTGAGCAAAGCGCTTTACCTTATCGCTTTGGATAGAAGCGTTTGCCAAATGCATAAATGTAAATGTGATTTTTGTAAATCCTTTTTTGAAAGTGTCCCGGGCACAAACGCTCAAAGCTGATTATTTATTAAAGTGCATTTCTTCAAGGTACTACTATAATATGAATATGAAATGCATACTTGCACCCCGCATCCCTGTATGCTAAACAGTTACAGCGGCTAGCTATGGCTATCAGAAAGATAGCCTACGTCCTCTGAACAGGCAATTCCAGTATCTCCCCTCGGGACGGAGGCTAAAAGTTCCTGGTTACAGAACCACAAGATTTAAAAACAGTTTTGTACCAGCGGCAATCACTCTATTAAACAAACGGTAAAATTATTTGCACAAAACGCATAAGCAATCTGGTCATGTACTGTTTTCTGTTCCTCCTTTCTTTCTTTTTTTACTACCTGTTTTTATATGTTTTAATGTTTTGTATGTTGCATGCTATGTTGTGGTCAACAAAGTTTTAAGGATGTCCTGCCTCTCAGACTGTAAAACCAGTTTACCTACGGGTACCAATAAACTAACCTAATACATTCCATACAATTTGCAGCATTCCGCTTTATTAGCCAATCTCCACCGGATAAACACACGTTACTGCTCATCTGTCCCAGTAACATCCAGACAAGATTCAAGTTACCTCTGTTATTTATGTGCTCAATACTACATTTACATGTTGAGGTTGTTGCTGATGTGTTAACTTACCTTTTATCTAACACCAATGTTCCTCAATTTATCAACAGTACTATTGGACAAATAAAATAATTACTTATATTTAGCTACTTTAAGTAAATTTGTTGATTTACATTACTTTGATTTATCTAATCATTAGTGTAAGCAGTGCTGACATACTGCCGTTTGTTCGATCAGATGCAGTAACATTACGTTACTGTAAAGGGCCGTACACACCGGGATGAATATCGGCGTGCGTTATTCGCCAGCGTTTTTTTATGTTCACACCAAAGCGATTTTCGCTGACGATGAGCCGAGTGAACATGCAAATTCATTCCCTGACATTAGATGGCACCCATTTGCTCTGCAATACCATAACAGTTCTCTTTTATCAAGTTTTTTGTAGTCACTGTCGCGTTTGTCATATAGTTCTTTATGTTCCGAGACCAGCAGCTCTACATTCATCCTGCCTTGCATCTTCCTCGTCTTATTTCTTCCCGGCAGTGTAGCGCTACTTGGCGTAAATCTTCTTCATCGTTACGTATGTGTGCAAGACCGTTTTGTGTTTGAGTGCCCCCAAGATGTGTTTTACTGTAACTTCAGAAGCTCCAGACAAGTGAGCAAAAGCGGCAATCTCATTGGCCGGATAGTTTTTGACGCGGCGCCTCAAACAAAAAAAACAAACCCGAGGCGTTTAAAAAAAAAAAGAGACGCTTTTACGCTTGCCGTTTTTCGCGTCGGTGTGCACACTCACATTGGCGCCCTTTGTTTAGTCACGAGGCGTTAAACGTCGGCGAATATCGCGCACGAAATTCGTCCCGGTGTGAACAGGCCTTAATACGGATCGTTTTCTGAAAAGAAAAGCAGATGTGGGAGACAGACCTGTGCAAGGAAAAGCTTCGAAGTGTGTGGTGAGAAAATACGACGCTGAATTCATTCACCTGCCGTTTTATAAGGGCAGGTACTGAGACTAAAGGGGGTCGCAAACGGACGAGAAGCGCCGCGCCGCGTCACGTCTACAACTCGAGGTATCGCACACCGGACGTGCACTTTCTCAGTTTATGGCCAGCAATATTGCTATGTTTAAGGACATTACGAAATTAAGATAATGTCTGTACTATGTTATGATTGCAATTCAATTTACAATTACAATTAAATGCAATCGTTGCTGAGTCTGCAGTCTGAACACTTTACCTCAGAAAATTCGATAATTTTCATCCTCGCAGCTGATTTCTGTAAATGAATATAAAACTAAATGTATCCTGCAGCACAGGGTGAAGTCAGTATATACATTAACGACGCTTTGAGACAAATATAATGTAGTAAATTTAATATAAAACGATGTAAATGGCGCTCTGTGGCGCGACAGGATTTTTGACCGGCATCCCGAACCGTAGCTGGCGCTCCGGACAGACGCTGCCGGTGTGTGTGTACACTCATAGAAAATAATGTGTTGGCGTTGCGCTTCTCGTCTGGTGTGTGACCCTCTTAAGGTGCAGTGTGTTGAATGTGGAGAAATATTGTCAAATGAGGCGCTAAACCATCAAAGCTGCAGAGACATTTGAACAACACACCCGGGCTGTGTTGGGAAGCCAAAATAATATTGTTTTAAACAGTCATGTTAATAACGCTAATTGTATTTGATAAATTACACTTAACAGTATGTAAATTGGGGTGAATGAACTTTGTTGAACATTAGCTAATGAATAGAAAGAATCCCTCTCTTGTGTGTCTCACCTGTGTTACAGTTAGCCTGTTATTGTTACAGGAATGGTAACTGAGTAAGCCTGCCAAGGCTTTTTTATACTATACAAGGACAGTTTTCATTTATATATCTGACTTGACCCAGTCTGCTACAGTGGCATAACAGATTTACAGCAGAGTATATCATTGTACTTTTTGAATTTTCTGTCATTCTGTGTTCATACTATCATATGTGGAAAGGTGGTCCTCGAAATGTTTTTACACACTCATTGGTAGGCCATGAGTTGCAAAAGGTTGAGAACCCTTGGTTTAGAACGTGAGTAAATCCAATTTGGAGACGTATGTTTGCTTACTGGAGCTCCCCTGTTAGTTATAAATAATAAAACATGTTTTTACAGCAAAATCACGAATGTACTATATTATCTAGCATCTTTACACCTTCAACAATTCAACAATTTAGTTTCCAGTAGTTCAACAAATGCGATTTTAACACAAGGAACCAAGTTTTTGGTTTCTAATACTCACATTTGAAAACACCCAGGTCGCTTGCAATGTTTGATTATGACGTATCCTCTCCCGCGGCCTCCTAGGAAGGCTGGGATAGAAAAGTATCCATCGTGAGTGCTTCAGAATCTGGGCGGCAGCACTAGGTTATCCGTGAATATCTCGCCTACAGCTTTATGAAACTGAGGATGCGGACATACCACTCTTTTCACGTATCGTTTTCCCCTACTGTATAGTAGACAAGTGGGCATATTCGGACGCAACATTAGTATACGCACGCCCGAATCTCGCGAGATATAGGCTAGGACACCACCCAGGTATTTCTCGTCTACTGTTTTATGATTACTAAGGATTCGGACATAATATTTGTTTGCCTACTACATAGAAGTATGGTGTTTCGAACGCAGCCAGTGTCTAGCCTCCTAGCGTCTAGTGTCTACTTATCAGTTTTTGTTTCATAAATATTCAATCTGTGACAGAAAGCAGACCTCTCAACATGTACTCAGTTGGGTTTTCACATTCATCTCCAGAAGACACACTGCTCACTGCTTACCATCACCCAAGCCGGCCACCCCCTGGAAGACTACGTGGAGGAGTTCTTCCACTGCTATCCTGGAACGACGGCATGCTCAACGTATGCTTTTGGAGTGGACTAGATGACCATCTGTTCTGCCTGATGCCAGCAGGTGAAACATGTTGCACCCTGGGACAGTATTGACAATGCGCTGTTGCTGAGTGGCTCAGCACCATCGGTGAGTCGGAGAACAACAAAGTCATCCACTTACAGCCCCCCCAGTCCACTCCCGTACTTCTGGTTCCATCTTGCATCTTCCAAGGCCTTTGTTCTCGGTTATTCTTGTTGCATTATAGTTCATTATAGTCCCACTGAAATGAGCAGATGCTGGGGGCAGCATAGCTTGCCCCTCACAGGAAGGAAGTGGTGATGGAAAAACTCACCCTTAAGAGGGACAGTGAAGGGGTGTTCTTCTGTTTCAAGCAGCAGAGAAGAGCAGCATGCCCTTTGATAAAACAGTAACGGGCAACTTCTCCTTTGAATGCAACAGCGGAGGGTTGATTTTCACTTCTATAACCCAGTAGGAAAGAAGAGAGAGCCCCTCATAAAGAGTTTTAGCAGCTTGCCTCTTGAGCGGTGCATGTGTGGCAGAGTGGGTTAGACCCCGCCTTGTTATTTGTGGCTGTCACATGAGTGATAGATGTGGCCGCCTATCGGCCGCTGTCCCTGGCCTATTTAAAGACTGTTTATGCCACCTGGTCATGCGTCATTGTTAGCTCCGCCCCTTGTTGCAGGCGCGCCGCCATTCAATGCTGGCCGTGTTTGGTTGGCAGCGCCGCGGTGATGTGCAGGCTGTTCCGTTCCCCCAGGTAGGCTAGGTTGGGTTGTTTTTATGTGTACGCTGCTGTGAGCAACCATACGCTTATACAATTCCGTGATGATCAACTGGTATGTAAAGTTATTCTTTTAAAGTTTCAACTACTATTTAACCTCTTAACCTTCTCCAGAGCGTCGGCGCACTGAAGCGTTTTTTTTTTTATTTAGTTCAAATATACTATCAGATTTAATGTTATACCTTGAAAAACTATACATCATTAAAAAGATATAAGACTCAAGATTCAGTATTTGACCACTATTGTATTCTGAGAAACTTATAGTGACAGTTATGTCTTAATTTGTGTCAGGAGTTATGAAATGAAAAAAACGAGTCGATACCTTTAATATGAATTATGAGCGTCAGCTGGTCCATTCATAAAAAACACTCCGTGCTGTCGTCATGATAGCGATTCACAAAACAACGTCCCTGAGGGCTTTTAGCTCAACAATGTGCAGATGTGGAGAAATATTGATATATTCTCATAGATTCACATCATATTTCTATAGACAGGAATAATATTTATTGAATTTATACCCAAATGCGTCGATGTAATCATAATGATCGCTTCTTACTGAGATGTGCTGTGTTTTCCATTCATACCAATAGCATGGGGGCGCTATTATGTCCAATAAAAGTCCATATATGGATCATGAAGAAGACCCATAGTCATGTGACATTCCAGGACGTCACTGAGTGATACAGAAAGTACAGAGATCGCTGTAACATGCAGATAAAGATGTTTTGAAGACAATAAACATGATTGCAATGATATTTGAGTTACCTGTGTTCTTCAAGCCATGCCAGGTATTTCATAATAATAGATTATATTTATAATGTAATGCTAATCGATATAGATTTCATCATCGTTCAGAACACTAAATAATACATTTTCTGTCTGATTTTTTTTTATCTGAAGCCAAGTTAGATCACAGAAGATTATTTAAAACACTAGACTTGCGTTATATAGTGAGTTTGGAGCGCAAACATAGTTTTAATCTCATAAATGGTCGTGTATTGATGGTGTGCTAAGCTAACATGCTAGCGAGCCCAGGCGCACCTGCCACGAGCAGTTATTGTTTTATGATTTTTTTCTAAATAGGAATGCTTACTGAAATGTTTCAGTGCATTTGATACCAGTTTCAAATATTTAGTGAGAACTTTGATAAAAGAAATTAGGGTTTGAAACCCTATGAATAGCTTGTGAATAGCCAGTCGTTAGTAGCTATAATGCAGACAAAAGAAATGCATATTTAGAGCCATAATAACCAGTCTGGAGAGGTGTTAATGTGTGCAGGGAAGACTGAGACTGAATGGGGCACCACAAAACAATAGAGACAATAGACTGAATAGATGACTCAGAAGATGACTAAACATCAGTTTGCTAATAGAGTCTAATCAAAATAAAGTAATTTGACATGATCTTGAAAAACATTTAACTAAATACAGAGCTTTATACTTATCATTTTCAGATTTTAAATATAAAATGGTCAGACATGTGGCTTTAGCTGCAGTGCATTTCTAGATTGCTCCAGGGCCAACTTCAATTTTATTTTCATGAAGATGTTTCATAAAAATAAATTTCTAATAACTTTACAGAACTTTGAAGCTATTTAAAATTGTTTTTTTCATTATGACAATAATTAATTCTACATTTACAATAAACAACCAAGTGTCAGCTTTCAAATGAGATCATACTTGTGCTTTTAGTGCAAAGGGTTCATGAACTGTATCTGTTTTAGTTTGGGTATGTCATTTCTGGGGATTTTTCAAAAGTGGCCTTGAAGCTTAACAGGTTAACTGAGCTAATCAACTGATGTCTGATGTTTTTAGCAGGATATTGATTCCTTTGAAGATGCTCCGTCTTAATGTGGACGTTGGGCTGATCGTTTTCTGCATAAAATCCATTTAGACTGCGCTGCTATCTTGCTGCTGTGTTTTTGTTTTGTTGTATGTCTTCACCGCTTCAACCATCGATCTGTTCACCGCTGCAGGTGCCGAAGTTGTGTACGTGGGCTCGCCCTTCAGTCATCTTATCATTGGCTGCCTGTGTGTTAAGTTGTATGTTTCTTTATTTTTGTTTTTGGTTAGATTGGATGTTGATTTATTGTGCAATGTGTTAAGTTGCAACTTTGTTGCCCTGTGATTTTTGTGAACTTGTTTTGTCTACAAGTTAGTGCTCCCTTTGTGGTGAGTGTTTGGTACCACCAACCACTCCGAATTTTGTTATTAGTTGTGTCTAGTATCATTTGTTTCGTGTATTCATTAATCTTGTTTTTGTTTATTTTAGGCTGATGGACCCCGGGTTGGGAGGGTAGCTTTTCTTGCCTTCTGGTGGTGGTACTTCAAGCACTGAGTGTGGTTTGCCGCTTGTAACCACTTATACCTCACTGGGCGTGTGTGTGTGCGCGTGTGGCTTTTGAATTAGATTCTTAGCTAGCCTCCTCCACTCCGGGTGAGCCTCAGCCATCTTAATAATTATTTATTGTATTTTATTTTCTTGTTTATCGTGTGTGTGGATGAACAGTGTGGTATGAGTCATGTGTGTGTGACATCCTGCCTTACAGTGACCAGAAAGTTTTACCTATTGATGTGAACTTAATAAATTAACTTTTGTACTGATATCCACGTCTCTTTGCCCTCCATGGTAACGAACCTGTGTGCCCTATTTACATTGGGTAGTTATTTCCCCTCTCTCTGAAGAGGGTGGCGTAGTCAGCTTGTTATTTATTTACCATTATACGATTTGGTACTTGTGAACCGTTTACCATCCACCGCAACGCTACACATGGATATAGTGGCAATTATGCTCAGTAGGGGTGGGGAGAAAATCGGTTCATCTTCTGCAGATTTGCATCGATTCACAAATGTCTTTAAATTCACAGTATTATTTTAAGTTATTTATGCGTAGAGTGTTATTAATCACAATATGCAGTGAAAAAGGACTCAATGCTGTGCTCGCGCTGACTGACAAACAACCGAAGCTCGAGCACAGATGCCACCTCAGATCAAATATACACACATCATGTGGAGTATTCACATAAACACAGTCTGCTATGTCCTACGCAAACATAAACAGTTAGGAACAAATCAGATGTGTAACAATATATTGGATCCATGCATTCGTTCTTAAAGGGACAGTCTGCAAATAAACTGTTGCTGTCTGAGTTGGTAATTTAATAAAAAAAGGAAAGAAAACCCCCCAGAAAATCACTCACTGTTTTTGACTGATTCACTTTTGTATCTTTATTATGAATCAATTTATATTCCGTACATTTGATTATTCAATTTCTGTATTTTTTCTATTTGTCTCAGGCCTGCCTTGCTTTATTACAGAAGACTGCCAGTCTTCTGTAAATTTTGTAAATTTGTAAATTTTTTGACATTTGTTTTATAATATTTGTTTTATAATATTGGTATAAAGAGTCTTTGTCGGGAGGATTTCGTGGCGTGGTTGCCGTCGCCGTCGGGTGTTCCCGTTTGCTGTTTGGAGTCCTGGAGTTTGTACTCATTGTGTGGCATTGCTCATTGTACCCACCTCATGAGGGACTACTCTACCTACTTCACGTTTACTCAGCTGGCCACTGCTCATTCTGTTTGGACTGCTGGTCAGATCTTTGTGTATTTTTCAACCTGGTCTATGCATCTGACGCCGATTCGATGATAGTCTGTGATGTTTCATGTGTATATTGTTGTTTCTTGTATTTGTCCTGTTTTTTATGTATTTATGTTTATTAATTGTAAAGCGCTTTGAGCTCGGGAAAGCTGGATCAATTAATTATTATTATTATTCCCACCCCTAATCGAAATCTGATTAAAAATCGAGAATCAATTTTTAACCGAATTGTGAGGTACCAAATGACTCCCACCGCTAATGCTTAGAAGCACATTTGTTTAGATAAGCAAATTTTAAGTGCAAAGACACTCATTCTGGTTTAGAATAACTTTAATTTCAAACTCAGCTTTTTGGGCGAGAATATCTTTAATTTCTGGTCTAAAATGACGTTGGTATGCTGATGAAGACCAGCGTCCAGATGGCGGCTACTGCTCCACTGTGGAAGGAGTGACTGGTATAAAACATGGGTAGGGTCTAAAACACACTGGTGGCATACAATGGTGAGCCGAGAAGAGAACCATTGTTTTATCATGGCATCCTCCTTCTCTGTGGTAGAAAGAGGCTTGAGAGGATTGGCTTTATTATGAGAGCTCAGAAAACGAGACATGACTGCTTAAGAGGCAAAATTCAGGATTGGTGCTAGAAATGTATAGATGGTTGTGCCTTTGTTATCGCTAACATATTTTGAATGTTTCAAATGAATGGAAAAATAATGAGGATGCATCGATAAGCCTTGGAGAGTGAGATGAGGGGATCGAAAACCTTATTGATGGTATAGTCACCTCAGGAACCTTTGAAATGCTGTAAGAAATACTGCTTCTGAAAGTGTATTGCTGTATGGACGTGTATTGCTGTCTTAACTTGTTGACCAGTTGATGCACATGGAAGAGAGATGCATCAGGGACTTTCCTTTTTTAAACCATTAAAGGGAAAGTTCACCCAAAAATGAAATTTGGCCATAAATTACTCACCCTGAAGCCATCCTTGGTGTATATGACTTTCTTTTGTCCTGCCTCTTGATAAATGTCCAAGCTTGATAATGGGAGTGAATGGGTGTATGACTTTGGAAGTCCATCAAAGCGCATCTATTCATGATTAAAGTGCTCGACACGGCTCTGCAGGCGTTAATAAAGGCCTTCTGAAGCGATGCGTTCGTGTAAGAAAAATATCCATATTTAAAGAGGCGTCAACTGCCATCATTACGTTGTGCGTCAAGTTCAAGGGTTACTTGGCAGAGAGCGCTACAGCATATCTTGGTTCTGTGAAGCCACAAAATCAATGTTACTCACGTATGGAGCAGACCGTTTTCAGGCCTTCCTTTTATGTGTATTACTAATACTAAGTGTATTTAGTGTACTGAATTGGACCAACTTCAAAGTATATGCCTGTGTAGGGACTAATTACATGCTTGATTACTGATATTAAAGTGTACTTTATTTGTGTTACAAGAACATTACAAATTCATTATGAGTGTCATCGAAACATATAAGCAATATACCATAAGTGTATTTATATACATATATATTGTATTTTTATTTGTTAAAAAAATATTTTGGGCGTTTTCACCTTTTATAGAAATGAACAGGTCCATGCACTCTTTGGCATCTGCCCTCTAGAACATTGTTTCTCAACTCCAGCTAATATTGTATAGTGGGATCAATATAAATATATACAGTGCCATCGGATTAACATGTCCTTCTTGGCTTTAGTTCATGTCAGCTTTTCAGTCACTTCGGAAATAGCATAAAATGTATGGCATTTGGATCAAATTTGATTGTACATATCAAACACACTTTACACCTCCCCATCCATCATTCTCGTTTCTCTCACACCTCCTGGCAGTGAATAACAGGAACATTAATCATGAGAGATGTCGGATAACAGCAGTGTCGTGGCTTTTAGGAGTGGATTTGTGAGAGAAACACTATTAAGCTTAATTCCTGCCAGTTTTAATTGCAGATTAAAGTACCACTTAATGCTGAAAAGCATCTCAACACTTCTAACACTGCTCAGGATCGTAAAAACCCTGCCCAGCTGTCTGACTCATGCCATTTCCTCCAGCGCAAATAATATAGACTGATACTGGTTTAGCACTACTTGAATGGGACTGGTACATACTCTCCACCTTGAAAGCTTGATGGCTTTGATTTCTGTCTTAGCAATATCTTTAAGAAAAATTATAATTATAATGTGATGAAAAACCAACACCACTAACTTGAAAAAGGTCATTGATAATGAGTAATTTAATTTAGATTTACACAGTACGGACCACAATGAACACACAGTAAAGTGCAAATGAATGGGCTCTGCCCAGGAAGACCATTAGGGCTCCACCTTGGCTTCTGTCCTTCTCCAGCCTCTCCTCCTCAAAACTCTCTCCCTCCATCCACCGATGGACTGTATCCTTTCACGTTCGCCTTACCCTTACCCAATCAGCGTTCACCTTACCCTTACCCAATCAGCGTTCGCCTTACCCTTACCCAATCAGCTTTCACCTTACCCTTACCCAATCAGCTTTCACCTTACCCTTACCCAATCAGCGTTCACCTTACCCTTACCCAATCAGCGTTCGCCTTACCCTTACCCAATCAGCTTTCACCTTACCCTTACCCAATCAGCTTTCACCTTACCCTTACCCAATCAGCGTTCACCTCACCCTTACCCAATCAGCGTTCGCCTTACTCAATCAGTGTTCGCTTTACCCTTTTTAGTTTTCTTGGTTACTCAATAGTTACTCATGCTGTTCAACTGTTTGCTGTTTAGTTCCCTCATTTACTCGGAGTATGAATACTGATTGACTCATTTGTTTGGTTCTTTGTCGGTCATCGTCTGGGTTATTTGAGTTTAATGTTCGTTGCTATTTCCTGAGCATTCGAGTTTCCTATTAAAGACTATTTTGTGAGATTTCTTGTTTAAAGCATCTTTGGATAGTAGATATGTGACAGATGTGTTGTATACATATATTAAACAATAGTATGGTATTGTATGTTGTATTTATTTACAGAAGTATATTATGTCATACCTCAAACTTCGCAACCAGGACCGGGATTGAGAACCACTGTGTAACATGCTGTGATTTTTATTAGATTTTTTTATTGTCTTTTAATTTTTGGTGTGCTCATATATATTTCCCTCTTTTGCTAAAAGCTGCAATTAGATACTCACCTTATCTACTCTCTCCTTACTACAGCTGACTTATGCATTTAATTTTGGGGTCAGCTTATTTTATTTTCACTTGTTGGTTTGTTATGGTGTTTTTGGGTATCTTCGGATTTTCTCAACCTAACTGTCTGTGTATTGAAAAAGTTTGGTATAGTCCTGAGGCTTTTCAGTTCAATAAATCGTATCTAATTTGTCTAATCTTGTCTAGTCTGCATAGTTCTACCAGAAAGATTAGGGAAAATATAACAGTAACAATTAACCATTTATTAACAGCCCAGCAAGCAATATATGATATAAAGTTCTTTGGCGTAGGCCCCGTCCGTAGCTCGCAATCCGAGGGTCCGGACTCTGCATTTCCTGCCTGAAGACGAAGGCAGGGGTGCAGCCGACCCCCCGGGAGGTATGGGAAGGGACCATCGAGGTGACTGGAAGCGTCAGCATCTGCGAACTCAGACATTAGCACAGTCAAAACTGATTAATCGTTGATTCATACCTCTATCAGCTTTCGGGGACGAGTAGAGTGCAGTCTTGATTAAAAGTTGCAGATGTCCTGACCAGTCCAGTGTGCACATGACAATGGACAGGAGTCAACCCATCTTCGTCATTATTTCCTGCCCAGGCATCCTATACATATGCCAAAAATAATGAATAAAACAGTAAAAGAATAATACAAATATATAGTAAATCGATGTGGAAAATGTAAATGGCAATTAAAATGCGATCAAAGCTCGTAATGCATCACTACATACATTATTGTAACCACATTGTCCATAAATGTAATACAGCAGTCACAGTCTCATGTAAATCATTAAGTGTGATGGATAAATAATTATGAGACTAGTGTGCTTGGGTATTAACATCTCTTCCATTAAAATTAAAAATAAATCTTACATTTCTCTGCAACAGCTAGAATATGTCCATGAGTCGGTGGTGGGGCTGTTGCTGGTGGACCTGTGACTGGAATGGCTGCTGATTGTGGTGGGGCAGGTGATTTTGGTGGGCCTGTTGCTGGTGGACTTATGGCTGGAAAGGCTGTGGGGCAGGTGGTTTTGGTGGGGCTGTTGCTGGTGGACTTATGGCTGGAAAGGCTGGTTGTGGTGGGGCAGGTGGTTTTGGTTGGGCTGTTTTTGGCAGGGCTGAAGATGGGGGATGGAGGATGGAAGGGGGGGTGTAGCTGGTGGGGCTGCTGGCTGGTGTGTTCCTGAGGATGCAACAGCTGTAGCAGGTGAGGCAAGTGGTTGTGATGGGGATGATGTTGTTTGAGAAACCACTGAAGTCTTCCCTTTCTTTTTAAAATCCCAGTGTGGCACTCTGGATGTGTCCTCAATTCTCAACTTCGGTTGGTCAATGTTAATTTTGGGTTTAATATTGCCCCATTGTCATCTTGGAAATCAGCACTTTTACCCTGGATTGCCTTAATTAAGTATGGTCCTAAAAAATTGGCTTCCAATTTCCCCCCTTCTCTGTTGGCTCCTTGTGTTTTGTCTCCAAACTTTGTCCCTGACTTTGAAGTCTGATGTTTTAGCAGTTACCTTTATTTTGCTCATTGAATTGTCTTTGACAAGTTCCATTAGCTTCTGTTGTTGCTGAATGTGCTGTGCCAAATCTTCCTGTCCCACTATGACCTCCACAATGATGTCAAGCTTTGAACAGACATTATTTGCTATTTGAATTAACTACTTACTTCAGTGGTTCTCAAAGTTGTTCTTTTAGATTTAGCAAAACAGCATTGCTTGGTCTGCTCAACAGGCCCCCTGCAGTGGCACTATGATCCCTAGTTTGAGAACCACTGATTTACGTGAAAGTCAGTTTTGCATGTCAGTTTCACCTTTTTCAGTGAACAAAATAATAGACAGATAGATACATAGATGATCAACTAACCATGTAGTGTTCCGGGACTTCCGACGGATAACGAGCCTCTCTGCCGAAAATCAAATAGTAGGGCGAGTGCTTGGTAGTTATCTGCTTTTTGGTTCGGAGACCAAACATCACAGTGTCCAGGTTACCAAACAATTTATTGAGGGCTCTGTAAAAATAAAGGCAATTAAAAATATACATATATCTAATTATATCACTAACATATATCACTAACAAACAAGTTCTGTTCCAAATGTTAGGTTGATATCTTAAAAAATGGGCTTTCAGTAAGATTTTTTTCTGGGTGCAGAACCATACTTTTTTACTAGATGACATCCAAGCTCCATTACCGACGATATAAGGGCGCCTCCATTTCCAAATATAGTTTGAGTAATATGAACCATATATTTCCATAATTTTCATACAATTTATGAAGTAAACATCCCATTGTTGAGCAGTTTGACCAAGTTGAGCAGAGACTACCAAAAGGTAGTCTCTGCTCAACCTCAAAATCATCTAATAACAAACAGTCTTTATGAGAAGTTCCAGTCTGGTTTTCGCTCTGGCCACAGTACGGAAACTGCCTTGGTCAGGGTCACCAATGACCTGCTGATGACGGCTGATGCTGGCTCTCCATCACTTCTCATCCTTCTCGATCTCACCACAGCATTTGATACCGTGGACCACCATATTCTTTTACACCGCCTCCACTCCTCCATTGGACTCTCTGATATTGCTCTGGCCTGGTTTACATCATATCTCACGGACAGATCTGAGTATGTAGCCCTGGGTGCTGCTAAATCGCACACACTCTGTCACTTGTGGTGTCCCTCAAGGATCAGGCCTTGGCCCCACCCTCTTCTCGCTGTACATGCTCCCCCTTGGTCATGTCATCAGCCGGCATGGAATATCTTTCCATTGCTATGCTGATGACACCCAAATTTACATCAAAACAAACCCAAACCCCTCTGCAGCCCCTTCCACACTTTCCACCTGCCTGGAGGAGATAAAGACGTGGATGGCTGCTAACTTTCTACAACTCAACAGCTCAAAAACGGAAGCCATTCTTGTTGGCACTCCGCACCAGACCCGGTCATCCACCATCACCAGCATCACGTTCTCTGGTCATGACATCCCCCTCTCATCCTCAGTCACAAACCTTGGTGTTAGAATGGACCCTCACTTGACCTTTGAGGCCCAGATTAAATATCTTTGTAAAACCTCCTTCTTTCATCTCAGGAACATTGCAAAACTCCGCCCAATGCTCACTTTCCCCGATGCCGAAAAACTTGTCCATGCCTTTGTTTCCTCCAGGCTGGACTATTGCAACGCACTCCTCATCGGGATCCCAAGCAAGAACATCAAGCAGCTGCAGTACATTCAGAACTGTGCGGCAATGATCCTGATGGGTGTGCGGAAGTACCACCACATTACTCCCATCCTCAAATCGCTCCATTGGCTTCCTGTCCAGTACAGGATTGAGTTCAAAGTTTCCCTTCTGTCTCACCAGTGCCTCCATGGTACTGCCCCCCTATATCTCAAACAACTCCTCACCCCCCTTTCCTCATCACGTCATCTCCGCTCTGGACAGGCCAACCTCCTCCAGCCTTTGAGGACAAGGCTTCGTACTATGGGTGACCGCGCCTTCTGTTCAGTTGCTCCCAGTCTCTGGAATGCTCTCCCTGTCCATCTAAGGGCCCCACAGACTGTGGACTCTTTTAAAAAAGGCCTCAAAACCCATCTTTTTAGAAAAGCCTTTTGTGGCTAAAAGTATAATTTTAATGTTTCTGTTTTTATTCTGTTTTGCATTGTAGCACTTTGAGGTCATTGAATTGATGTAAAGTGCGTTATAAATTAAATTTATTATTATTATTATTGAAAAGTAGTATGGGCAGTTTGGCAGCATTTGATTAGAAATTTTAAACTTAAGGGGTATTTTTACATTTTCAGTGGACATGCACACATAAAATAAGTATACACACATACGCATTTAATGACACATAAGTATCAAATGTTGTATGTGTTACATGTTACTGTGCTCTGTTAAGGAATACAAATAAGGACTCACCTCTGAATTGTGCCATTCATTCTCTCTACTAATCCGTTTGTTTGTGGATGATATAGCGAGCAGGCTTCTTTTAATGTTGAGAATTTAGCACACGCTTGTGTTAATCTGCAATCATAAGGGAACATTGTTTTAAAAAATATACATTTATAAAAGTAATATAATCTCTCAACAACATAGTGAATTTCTGCATTGGACTGAATGAAGTACTTACAGCATTGACAAATTCTTTCCCCTGGTCAGTCAGAATCCTTTTGGAGGATTCAAACTGATGGACAAATTTAATGATGCATTTTGTTACTTCCTTGGTTGCCTTTGATGTTAAAGGGTAAGCCTGGGGCCATTTCGTAAAGTAATCGATCATCACACATATGTATTGATGTCCATGCTTGGTTTCTGTCAATTTCCCAATTAGGTCCATCCCCACCAACTCAAATGGCTGAGAATCCTTGTAGCAAAAGAATTTAACATTAAAATAGTTTTCATCCAGACACTTAACTTATACTGGCTGGTGAAGGATCTAAGGGTTTTCAATAACAACCTGTTTTTCTTTAAGAGAGCAACCATACATTGGTTTTATTTTCTTTGATTTTATATTTAACATCATAATCATTTATAATCGTTGGTCATTTATATAGTTGATTTATCATTTATTCATATAGTTGATTTATCATTTATTCATATAATTGTTATTTGACTTATATAATATTCATAATTTATCATTTAATTATTTTATGATTATTCATTCATGTTTTTATATTTTATATTACTAATTTAACTTATTTCCTTGTTCTTGCTGTTAAATCTTATGATTGTGTGGTCTAAAGGGATGTTTGTCTTCAAGTGTAGGAGATAAGAGAATGTCCCCATTTCAAGGTCTTTATCATCACAGGACGATGTTGTGAAGCAGTCATTTTCCATAGTTTTCCTTTGGTATAACAACACTTGTTGGAATTGTACTTGGTCACACGAAGTCTGAGCACTGAGTTATGTAACATCTAGATGAAGAATTTTGAAACATACACAACGAAGATTAATAAATAAACTCTGCTCTTTTATTATCATCACTTCGCAGGGCACTCAAGGGTCACACATTGAGCGTGACAGTCACTCATTTCAGTCTTTTGTCATGCACTCCCGCCACCCATTGTATTTCTCACGTGGAAAAACTATTTAAATTTAATATGCCGCAGCGCCAAAAATTTCTCTGGCCGCGCCGCTCTCACTATGGAACCGGCAGGAATCAAGTGTCTCCCCTGTAGTTCTTAGTCGAGCCTGCCACTTATCAGCCAATAAAAAAAGAAAGAAAGGGGCTACACAATAGCCAATCAGAAAATAGCTCTATTGTATCTGGGTAGATTCTGCTACAACATCTTTGTTCGACAGTTTCATTCACTCACTGAGGATACCACTAGAGCTCCGATTATCACTTTGAGCACAGAGTAAGTCATGATCTCCTGTTTTAATGTTACAACAAATTCACAAATTGTTTGACACAAACAATGACAACTTGACTGCTGTTAGAGAATATTTCCAACATCCAACAATTTGCCAACAGTTTTACAGCCTGTTCACTGACAACACCTGCTCAGAACAAGTAGTCTAGACCTAGTCATATTTTCGTTATCACACGATGACTGACATATTGTCACATTATAAACATCTCTCTCTCCAAATAGGCTTCATAATTTTATTAGCACTAAATAAATGAAAGTGTATTGCATAGTTGATGTTATAGGTCACTTTTAAAATCATGTGATATTTTATAATTACATCCTGGCCATGGAAGCATTAATCATTGCATCTGTATTTCAAAGGTGTTAGGTTAAAAATCAATTAAGTATCCTCTCATTCGCCCTGAGAAGAAAAGCCCCTGACTAGCGCTGATGTTTCACTACGTGAACTCACTCGAGGCCCACAGAGAAGGAAATGAATAGTTGAATAAAGTTGTTATTTTTTGTTTTGTTTTTTTGCGCACAAAAAGTATTCTCGTCGCTTGATAAACTTGAGATTGAGCCACTGTCGTCACTTGGACTATTTTAACGATGTCTTTAATAACTTTTCTGGGCCGGCCAGTTTCAATCCCTTAAGAAGCCTATGGAGGAGTGATCCAGCTCTCAGATTTAATCAAAAATATCTTAATTTGTGTTCTGAAGATGAACAAAAGTCTTATGGGGTTGGAACAACATGAGGGTGAGTAATTACTGACATAATTTTCATTTTTGGGTGAACTATCCCTTTAATAGACATGCAAGTAACACAAGGTAATAGATTTTTCATCAACGGCAATAAACCTAAATGTTATTGCAATTTTATAAATTTAAATACATCTGCTTAATAAGCCAGGTCACCTAGACAACATATACTTTATTACAACGTAATAATGTATTAATTGTGTGAAATGTCATGTGTATTGTCCTGCACAGCTGTGCCATGATAATGTTGGACAGTGTCAATGACTCTTAAGATGTAGCCTAGGGCCTACTTATTTGACCAGTGTATATAAAGGTTGTAAAAGCTTGCTTTGCATGTTCATAAATTTGAATTGTTGGGGAGAAATTGGGAGAAATAAATGAATGAGTGTTTTTGGTGATATTAAATTAAGCCATCAGGAGAGTGCTCAGATGTATTTTTCATTATTTGTCAATTAATTGATGACATGTAGCCTAGTAAAGGGTTATGATTTTGCTTATCTTACCTTCAGCTTCGTAGAGAGCAGCTTTTCTTCGAAGAAGAAGTTAGTCTCTTTTAGTGTAAAGTGCTGGATATTCCCCTTTCAATGTGTAATTAACTATCTGCTCATAATTATTCGGATCCATTGCAGTGTTTGAGTTCAGAAAAGATGACAAAGATAAGCGTAAAGACTGATCAAATGAGCTGATTAAATTTTTATCCCCCAACGAAATCAAATGCTGGACTCGCAACCTATAGGCCTACCTGTGGCGCGATCTTACCTGATTTGCATTATTGATGATGACTAGGGAAACATGTGATATGTAAAATGTTATAAAAATGTATGGTTTGTTGGCGCAGGACACTTGTTATACTGTGCAAACCCGTATAACTCCTCCATACTTGTGTAATATGGTAAATGGTAAATGGACTGCATTTATATAGCGCTTTCACAGACCCAATGGCAACCAAAGCGCTTTACAATTTGCCTCACATTCACCCATTAACTCACTCATTCATACACCGACGGGCGACGGCAGCCATGCAAGGCAGCTGGGGTTAGGTGTCTTGCTCATGGACACCTCGACACTTGGTCAGGTGGAACCGAGGATTGAACCACCAACCTTCCGGTTTGTAGACAACCCACATGAACCACTGAGCCACTGCCGCCCCTGTATACCTGTATAATATAGCCTATGTATACCCAGGTCAATAATATTAAATGTAGGCCTATATAAATATACTTGAAATTCAAAAAGTATGTTTTTAATACATTTGTATTTCCCTACATGCTTATTTGAAATGCATTAAAGGGGTGGTAAAATGCCATTTTCACAAGATGTAAAATAAATATCTGATGTCCCCAGAGTATGTGTGTGAAGTTTCAGCACAAAATACCCCACAGTTATTTTTATATAGCATCTTAAAGTTGCCACTTTTTGAGGGTTTGAAAAAACAAACCGTTTTGTGCCTGGCCCTTTAAATGCAAATGAGCTGCTGCAGAGGGCGGGGTTTCAAGAGCTCGCGTGTGTTAGCACCTGCGATTACCTCACACCAAGCGTGCCGCACAAGCCCTCAAAAGTGAAGCCAAAACGTCTCGATCGCCCCCCAGTGACCGGTCCTAGTATAGGTCATAAACCCCGCCTCCCCATGTTATTCAACCAACTTACCGAGACCAACTAAACAATTAAATTACACTTAAATTTTCTGTCATTTACTGTAGTTTCTATCACGTTGATGTAATTTCAAGTGTTTGTTTTTTAAATAAGTTTGTTTTTAGTTAGTTATTTGATGCTATAAAAACGGTGCTGTGACATCATGATTGACAGCTGTGATTGACAGCTTCTCTGTGCGAAGTAGTCACTGAAGCTGTGAAGCACCAACGGACTTCTTTTCATAATGTTGACTATGTGGTTAGTAGTTGTATTTATCTTATTTTAACGAGGCACTGCAATCAGCAGACATCATTGGAGAGGAACGGAGCGGACAAGGCCACTTAAGAAAAGTGAACGGCGTGTGCTTGCGATTGATTCAGCGAGAGTGAGGGGGCGGGGCCTTGATTTCATGGCTTTACTTCCTGCTCACGACTGCGCATGACTGGTCCCGAAAACGCTACTGCGCAGACTCAAGTTCCAACATGTCAGCGCCATATCGGGACACTGGTGGCTTCAGTTCTCTCCAATGGAAAAGAGCGAAGGGGCGTCGTCCATCTTTTTTTACAGTCTATGCCTCACACACACATACACACACACTAAAATGACAGAAACTGTTCTGCCTTTAATGTTAAAACGGAGTCAGACAAAGATGGAGAGACTCAAGAAGAAGTGACAACATGTAGAATGCAACAGGATGTCACTGAATGGTTCGTTAATGAATTTATGTTGCTGATGTGGAGTTAACTATCTTCCATTAGGATATTGGAACTGTTGTGAGATGCACACAGAGTGACTTTCTATTGCATGTGAAAAGATGGATGCTAAAGTTTGAGCTGACTCACAAATGTACTCTTATACAACAACTTTTCCTCTTCTCAACATGTCCCGGGGGCGGGGTTTATGTAAATTTTAGGGTTGGTGATGTCACTAACCCGGGAGGAATGTCGTGTAGTCCATACCAGCCGTTGTTAGTCCTTTTCTTTAAAAGCAATTATCTTCCTTTGCTTTGAACTTTGAGCGTTGTAACTATGCTGTTTATGCTCAAACAGCAACATTTCACACTAACTAAAGTTAGAAAAGTGAAATCATACTTTACCACCCCTTTAAACATATATAGAATTGTATAAAATATATTTCTAAAAAGTAACACAATTTAATATATAAAAATATATTGCAAATAGCTTAATTGATCTTAAGGAATATCTTGAAATACACTTAATGTACATACAGTTGTTTCAAAATAAAATATTTAATACACATTTAGTATAGTAAAATTAAAGTATATCAAGTATGTCCAAAAAAGCACAATTTAAATATATTTCCTTTTCACCTGGGTATAATTAACTGTATGTTGTTTTATTGGATTTAAAATATTTGTAGCCCTGTGTTGTACAATTAAAAATAGCCTAAAGGTGGCCTGATATTCACCACTGTTACTAAACATGATGTGAAGTTAAAAAAATTAAAATAAACACACAAAAATACTTGATAGTAGTCCATCATCTGTGTATTATGGAGGAGGGGTACATTTTATGGCAGGGTGAAAATACACTTAACTTTTGTAAGGAAAGAAGACACTTCTTGACAGCTTTATTGTAATTTCAGCATATGTATATAGTATATACACTCACCTAAAGGATTATTAGGAACACCTGTTCAATTTCTCATTAATGCAATTATCTAATCAACCAATCATATGGCAGTTGCTTCAATGCATTTAGGGGTGTGGTCCTGGTCAAGACAATCTCCTGTTGATGCTAGAGGTCAGAGGAGAATGGGCCGACTGATTCAAGCTGATAGAAGAGCAACTTTGACTGAAATAACCACTCGTTACAACCGAAGTATTGTGTATTACCGAAGTATTACAACAAGCATTTGTGAAGCGACAACACGCACAACCTTGAGGCGGATGGGCTACAACAGCAGAAGACCCAACCGGGTACCACTCATCTCCACTACAAATTGGAAAAAGAGGCTACAATTTGCAAGAGCTCACCAAAATTGGACAGTTGAAGACTGGAAAAATGTTGCCTGGTCTGATGAGTCTCGATTTCTGTTGAGACATTCAGATGGTAGAGTCAGAATTTGGCGTTAACAGAATGAGAACATGGATCCATCATGCCTTGTTACCACTGTGCAGGCTGGTGGTGGTGGTGTAATGGTGTGGGGGATGTTTTCTTGGAACACTTTTGGCCCCTTAGTGCCAATTGGGCATCGTTTAAATGTCACGGCCTACCTGAGCATTGTTTCTGACCATGTCCATCCCTTTATGGCCACCATGTGCCCATCTTCTGATGGCTACTTCCAGCAGGATAATGCACCATGTCACAAAGCTCGAATAATTTCAAATTGGTTTCTTGAACATGACAATGAGTTCACTGTACTAAAATGGCCCCCACAGTCACCAGATCTCAACCCAATAGAGCATCTTTGGGATGTGGTGGAACGGGAGCTTCGTGCCCTGGATGTGCATCCCACAAATCTCCATCAACTGCAAGATGCTATCCTATCAATATGGGCCAACATTTCTAAAGAATACTTTCAGCACCTTGTTGAATCAATGCCACGTAGAATTAAGGCAGTTTTGAAGGCGAAAGGGGGTCAAACACAGTATTAGTGTGGTGTTCCTAATAATCCTTTAGGTGAGTGTATACACACAACGGAACGAAATTTCGTTTCACTTGGACCACAGTGCCGCAAAGAAGAATAATTAGAATCAGAAAAAGATGTGAAGGAATGAAGAAGGAAAGTACAGACATAGTGCAGACATACATGATAGTGCAGGCATACGTAGGAATTAAAAAATATATATAACACAATAACAATATTAAAAATTAAACAACATTTAAATAATGCAAGATAGTACAGAAATAGAAATGTAGGCCCATATGAATGTACAGATATGTTATTTACAGGTGTCCAGTTTAAGATGCTATTTACAGATGTTGGCTACAATTTTGAGATGTTATGTACAACAGGACAGTTATGAAAGACAGTGTATAGTTATTGGAGTTGTTTCTGTTCAGACTGGTGGGCAACAGTTCAAAGAGAAATTGGGCTGGGTGTGTGGGGTCCAAAGTGATTTGGAGGTGTAGCACTATCTGCTGCGGTCGGAGGCCCTACAATTCCCACGCCAGAAAGTGATGCAGCTGACTGAAACACTCTCTATAGTATCTCTGTAGAATGTGGAGATGATGGGCGGTGGGGGGCTTTCCTTGCTTTCTTAGCGCCACAAGAAGTGGAGACGTTGATAGGCCACCATCTGTGGATTATGGAGAGGGGGTACTTTTTTTAGCAGGTTTAAAACCGTCTGAAAAAATCTGTATCCCACTAAAACTTTTGTCAGGAAACAAGAAATTTGTCCATATTCACTCTCTGTTATTAGACATGATGTAAAGTATTCACAAAATAAAACACTTGATGATAGGCCATCATCTGTAGATTTTGGAGGGGGGATTCATATTTTGGCAGGTCGAAAATACGGTCTGAAAAAATCTGTATCCCAATATAACTTTTGTCAGGAAACAAGAAACTTGTCCATATTTACTGCTGTTATTTGACATGAAGTAAAGTATTAACAAAATAACACACTTGATGATAGGCCATCATCTGTACAATTGCTTTTTGTGTATGACATTGACCAGCCTTATTTATTTAAGTTTTGATAATTCACCATGGAAGGAGGAGGGGGGATTCAGAACAATTTAATATCCAAAGGCTGTTTGCTTTATGAGTTAAACGGTATGGTCGTCTTGGTTTTTCAGTAACTTTAGACATTCTCAATTCAGTGCAATGAAGTTTGATCGTTAGTCTACAGAAGAATAAAATAATTTATTTTGATAGATGGGCCATGTGATAGCTGTCTTTACTAAGCCTCGTTGATAAAACAAGTATGTACTTGTATGTACTTGTGTGTGTGTGTGTGTGTGTGTTTTTTTTTTTTTTTTTTTTTTTTTTTTTTTTTTAAGTTAAGTGCTCCCGGAAGAGATGAGTTTTCAGTTGTCTTTTGAATGTTGTCAGGGATTCTGCATTCCGGATGAGGGTGGGGAGATCATTCCACCAGCATGGAACCGTGAATGAGAATGTTCTGGAGAGTGATTTTGTGCCCCGCTGTGATGGTACCACGAGCCGTCGCTCATTGACCGATCGTAGGCTTCTGGTAGGGATGTAGACTTGTAGTAGTGAGTGGAAGTAGGAGGGAGCTGAACCTGTGGTCAATCTGTAAGCAAGCGTCAAAGCCTTGAACTTGATGCGAGCAGCGAGTGGTAGCCAGTGCAGAGAGATGAGCAGAGGAGTGACGTGGGCCCTTTTGGGCTCGTTGAAGACCAGACGAGCTGCAGCATTCTGGATCATTTGTAGAGGTTTAGTTGCACATGATGGAAGTCCAGCCAGAAGAGCATTGCAGTAATCGAGCCTAGAAATGACCAGGGCCTGGACAAGAAGTTGTGTTGCATGCTCAGTTAGGAAAGGCCTGATCTTCCTGATGTTGTGCATAGCAAACCTGCATGATCGAGCTGTCTTTGTAATGTGGTCTGTGAAGGTCAGCTGATCATCAAAGATTACACCAAGATTTCTGACCGACCTTGATGGGGTGATTGAGGATGAATCTACCTGGATAGTGAGGTCGTGCTGTAGAGACGGATTGGCAGGGAGGACGAGAAGCTCAGTCTTTGCCAGGTTGAGCTGCAGGTGATGTTCCTTCATCCATGCCGAGATGTCCGCCAGACAGCTTGAGATCCGTACAGCTACTGTGGGATCATCTGGTTGAAATGAGAGGTAGAGCTGGGTGTCATCAGCATAGCAATGGTAAGAGAAACCATGTGCCTGTATGATAGGTCCCAGTGATGTGGTGTAAATGGAGAAGAGGAGCGGTCCGAGAACTGAACCCTGAGGAACGCCTGTGGTCAGTTGATGTGCTTTGGATACCTCACCTCTCCATGTGACCTTGAAAGACCTACCTGTGAGATAGGACTCAAACCAGTTGAGGGAGGTTCCAGTGATGCCCAGTGATGAGAGGGCGGACAAGAGGATCTGATGATTCACAGTGTCGAAGGCAGCAGACAGGTCCAGTAGAATGAGAACTGATGATTTGGAAGCAGCTTTTGCGATCCGCAAGGCTTCCGTGACTGACAGCAATGCAGTCTCAGTTGAATGTCCTTTCTTGAAGCCAGATTGGTTGACATCCAGCTGGTTGTTCAGAGACAGGAAGGATGATACTTGGTTAAAAGCAACTCGTTCAAGTGTTTTTGCAATGAATGGTAGGAGAGAGACAGGTCTGTAGTTCTCTAGAAGTGATGTGTTTAATGTTGATTTTTTAAGCAGAGGGGTTACCCGAGCCTGCTTAAATGCTGTAGGGAAAATGCCAGTGTGGAGGGATGAGTTGATAATGTGTGTGAGAGCTGGTAGAAGTGTGGGAGAGATGGCTTGTAGAAGGTGTGAGGGGATGGGGTCTAGAGGGCAGGTGGTAGGATGACTGGAGAGGAGAAGTTTAGATACTTCTTCATCGGTTAGTGGAGTGAAGGAGGAGAGAAGGTTATTGGCTGTGGGAGAGGTTAGTCTGGGTTCCTGTGCTGAGAACTGACTGCTGATAGTGGTAGTTTTGTTAGTGAAGAAGTTAGCAAAGTCATCAGCAGTTAAAGAGGAGGTGGGTGGTGGTGGAGGTGGACAGAGGAGAGAATTGAATGTCTTGAACAGTGAACGTGTGTTAGAGGCGCTGTTGATCTTGTTGTGGAAATATGAAGATTTTGCGGCGTGAACGTCAACAGAGAAGGCAGAGAGCAGAGATTGATACCTAGTGAGGTCAGATGTGTCTTTTGATTTGCGCCATTTCCTCTCCGCTGCCCTGAGCTTGGTCCGGTGTTCACGAAGAACCTCAGATAACCAGGGGTTAGAGGGAGTGGTGCGTGCTGGCCTAGAGGAGAGAGGGCAGATATTGTCTAAAGAAGAGGTTAGGATGGAGCATAAAGTATCCGTTGCAGTATTCACATCCAGAGATGAGAAATGTGAGGGTGAGGGAAGAGAGGATGACACAGCAGAGGAAAGATGGGATGGAGAAAGTGAGCGCAGGTTTCGTCTGAAAGTAAATGGTGGGGAGGTTGGTGGAGCATGGGTAGTGAGTTGTAGATTGAAAGTAATGAGGAAATGATCTGAAACTTGGAGAGGTTTCACCAAAATGTTGTCTGTGATACAGTTGCGTGTGTAAACCAGGTCCAGTTGGTTGCCTGACTTGTGAGTACCGGTGGTGATGAGCCGTTTGAGATCGAAAGAGGCTAGGAGAGAGATGAAGTCTGTTGCATACGGCTTGGCTAGGTGAATGTTGAAATCGCCAAAGACTACAAGTGGGATGCCATCCTGAGGGAAAGAGGACAGCAACACATCCAGCTCTTCTACAAAGCTTCCTAGTTGACCTGGGGGACGATAAATAACTAGAATATGGATCTTCATGGGAGTTGTAAGTGTAATAGCATGATATTCAAATGAGTTGTTATTGCATAGAGAAGAGAGAGGTGAATATTTCCAATTGTTAGAAATGAGAAGACCAGTGCCCCCACCCCTCCCGGACTGGCGAGGTGTGTGAGAGAAAGAGAAGTTGTTAGAGAGAGCAGCAGGGGTTGCTGAGTCTTCTGGACGGATCCAGGTCTCAGTCAAGCCCAAGATATTAAGATTAGAATGAGATGCAAAGGCTGGAATGAAGTCAGCTTTATTGACTGCTGATTGACAATTCCATAGACCCATAGAAAGAGTGAGAGGTGAGTGTGAGGATGAGAGAAAAGGGCGCAGATAAGCAGTATTGCGCTGCCTTCTGTGAGAGACAACAGGAATGTATTGAAAGCACATAATGATAATGGGAAATAAGATAGAGGTAGGAAAGGAAAGGGTGAAGAAGATACTTTAAGTGCCTTGCAGGTGTCCTTGCTCGGTGGAGTCGCGCAGGTAGAGTCGCAGGTCTTTACCCGAGTCGGTCTTCACACGAGGAGGCTGAACACGAGAGCTGAATGCTTCCGCTGACGCTTCCGCGACAGCGCGCACACTACATAGAAATAATGCTATCAATCGTCTGAGTGAGGACAGCTGTGGTAGCCCTTGCAATTAGCACAGCGAAAGCAAGTATCCCGACAATAGCCCAAATCGAAACTAGCTGTTATGAACAGCAATACTTAAGTGCTACAATAACAAACAGACTCCAACCCTTAAGACGGCAGATATTCAAAATAGGAACGCGACTAATTAAAATAAAGATATTTAGTGAAGATAAAAATTACAAAGAAGCAAAGAATCGAAAATAGCCCTACTTACTTGACAAATGGTAAACAGAGCAACAAGAGAACTGGATATTAAGAAAAAAACAACTTACGCGCTCTTGACGTTCTCACCGAGTGACTGCTGTCCTGGCTTTCACCTGAATTTACTTCTAATTTATATCTGCTTTAACAGCCCTTGCAATTAGCACAGCGAAAGCAAGTATCCCGACAATAGCCCAAATCGAAACTAGCTGTTATGAACAGCAATACTTAAGTGCTACAAAACAACAGTAGTAAAATGATAACTTAAACAATTCACGCGTTATTGTTTCATTTACCTTGGTCAAACCAATGGCCCACCTTCAGCTGAATGCGAGCGCGCTCCCGCGACCGGGGATACACTTCCTTTCAGGGGTAAGGACCTTGGCACGACACCGGCATATTTAATAAGAGGGCTGATTCTGGTCCTATTAGTTTACTTGTTGTTTGGCTGCGAACGAAAACGAAAATATGTCTCTTTCCAAACCGAAAAGGAAGGTGGATGATGAACACAGACAGTTTTAAGAAAGATGGACATTGCAGTATTTTTGGTACACGAGAAATGTGTGTGGGACAAATGTATTTTCCCTAAAAGTGAAGGAGACATCCTCTGCATTCTCCTGTTTTCTGATCTAGATATGTATAGCTGCTTCTGCAGGGTAAGTATAAAGATTGGCTACAAATAGACATAAATCCCCCCTCCCCAGCAAAGCGGGGAAGCTGCAAGAAACATAAACACCCCCAAACTATTGATTTAATGCCAATACATGTGTTGTCATACGCTTAATCTGAATTATGATATATTTAAATATATAAACATGCATTGTAATCTATGCAGTGATTCAATGTGAAGTATGTTGTTTATTGCCACTAGCTTCGAAGATTTAATGTCGAACGTAACATTACTATGATAAGATGAGAATGAAAAACAGTAAAATCAGCCATTTTCATCACCATGATGTGTGCACCAGCACGAGACCCTCCAGCAACCTGTCAATCACAAGAGATCGCAGCTATAGACCTTAGTCAGGGTAGCACCATATTTAATTTTTGACAGGAATGAAAACAAGGCTGTGAGGGATAGAATTACAGTGCGTTCAATAGATCTGTTGTTTATCAATATACTGATTGTTAAGCTGATGAAAAGTCTCTCCCAAAAAACTTTCAGTTGACAAAAACTCAGTTTTACAAATTGTGACTTTTGAAAATGAAGTGATCTACAGTAGGAACTTTATACAAGACTGTAAGTCATCGTTTTCTGCCTTGTTTTCATCTGCATTAAACTCAATATGGCGTCTAAAGCCGGAAGTACACGGTGCGAGTTTGGACACTGAGATATTGCACGGTACGAGTCAGTAAACCTGATAATCGCATCAAAGCATTATGCGCACGCTGTATGGTTGCTGCTACTGAGGTATAGCCCCATCGATCTAGCCTGTGACGTGGTTGTGTATGATTTGGCAATAGGGGACAGCCTATAGGCTGGTAAAAATCGGTCCGACTCCCCGAATTATTTAAACGTTTAAAAATGATCGAGAGGTCGGGAGGTGCTCATAACGTGCTCGGCTCGTAATTTCTCTCACACGCTGCGAGCCGCGACCAGGCGTGCATCACCGATTTCCACTCGATTTCTCCCGAGTGAAAAAAAAAATCTGCGTGCTCGTAAAACAGCAAAAATCGCACCGTGTACGCCCACCTTAACCTGACCAAAGTCTATAGAAAACGTAAATTATCCAACAGTCTAATCAATTCCACATGGACAAAATCAAGTCCTGCGCTATATTTTTTTGAGCTCAGATATACACTGCCCTGACAAAAAAAAATTCGCCATCAGGGGTCAAACCCTAACAAACTTTTGATTGGGTAATTGCTGCATTGATTATTATGTTTCAGCTGGCAAAATGTTATTTAATCTTAACTGACACAGTGGTTACCATTTACCAATTCCTAAACAATCATGTCGGAAGACACATCCCGGGGTCGTGGAAAATATGTCACTGCGTTTAAGAAGGGTCAAATTATTGACCTGCACCAAGCAAATAAATCAACTAAGGAGATTGCAGAAATTACTAAAATTGGAATAAGAACTTTCTGGCGCATTATTAAAACCTAGAAGGATGTGGTGAATCATCATCACAATGGAAAAAATATGGTCGGAAAACAATCTTGAATGGCTTTGATTGGAGATTCAAATCGTACGGTTGTCGTGCTGGTCCTGTAGTTGCAGCCGTCGCGTGCGCTAACGTGCCAAGTACACTGCTGCCGTTAACGCCGGACAGAAGGGGAGTCACACTACCTTATGGAAAGAAGCGTAAATGGATGGAGAAGCATAGTTTACTGTAAAGCTACGTCTTAGTGTTGCTTATCTTGGCGAAAGCCGAGTACAAATCAGCATGAAGTTTTAACATCTACTCTCGTGTAATGGAAATCATGAAGATCTGGATACATCCAGTGACTGCGGTGAATAGTGCTGCTGGCAACCAGGGAAAGACCTTGTGACAGCCTGGAGAGACAGCTGACAGGAGGAAAGAGACCCCAATGGGGCTGGTAAGGGTTAGCTACCCTTGTCGGCAGTATCCAGCTCCGTGTTTACAGGATGCTGGAGACACCCGCCCAAGGCTTCTGAGAAATTAAAGAGAAAAATACCCCTAGAGTCTGCGAGAGCGGGGGCGGAAGATGACTCAATGTTGGACAACATGGTTAACGACTTAGGAATGGAAACGGATATGAGTATGGAGAGTAAGACTAGTTCAAGATCTGCAGTAAGTAAAGTCATTGAACTCCAAGTTTGTGTCTGTGGCTGGAGCAAGGTGACAACGGTCAGGGGTTTGAAGGTTCATCAAGGGAAAATGAAATGCTTGAGGGAGAAGGGACAAGGGCCTCGCATTGATCAGTACTTCTTACGAAGTCAGTCAAGTCAGTCGAATGAAATCCAGCGACAGGAAGCAAACCACAGCTCGCAGGATATCAGCACCCCTGTCATGGACGAAAGGAGGGCTTGCACAGTTAGTGATGAACATATTCATACTTGTGAACCCGGTCAGGCTAACCAGCATAAGAGAGAAAAGAACCTCAACGGGCATAGGCCTGGAGTAAGATGGCCAAGAGCTTGTGAGAAAACGGCATGGGACACGGTAAACACAGATCTATGCTTTGCATTGGAAAGATTAACTGGTACAGTTGAAAAGAAGCTGGATAAATTTGGGGACATCATTTACGCATATGGAAGTGAGAGGTTTGGTGTGGAAAAAAGGAAGGAAAAAGTACAAACTACTCCTGGAATGTCTAGACGGCAGCAGAAAATTGAAGGGTTAGTTAGAGAAAGGAGACAGCTGAGGAAGCAATGGAAAAGAGCAGAACAAAGTCAGAAGGAGGGACTCAATCTCTTACAAAGGGCCATAAAAGATAAGCTGGCAACATTACGCAGAGCTGAGCGCCTACGGAAACGCTACAAAAAGAAGGAACGTGCGAGGGCTAATTTCTATAAAGACCCATTCAAATTCGTAAAGAAGTTATTCACCAGTGAGAAGAATGGCACTTTAAAAACATCTAGGATTGAGCTAGAGAGATATTTGGAGGACACGCATACAGATGCAAAAAGTCACGAGCCTATGTCAATTCCATCAGACATACCACCTATCAACCCACCAGAATACCAAATGGAGGTCTGTGCACCTAAGTGGAAAGAGGTAGAGCAGGCTGTGAGAAAGGCAAGGGCTTCATCAGCTCCAGGGCCTAATGGAGTTCCGTACAGAGTGTACAAGAGTGCTTCAGGAGTTCTGCGAATTCTGTGGAAATTGATGAAAGTGGCATGGGAAAAACAGGTTGTACCTAGAGCATGGCGCAGAGCAGGTGGAGTCTTTATACCTAAAGAAAAAGATGCTACAAGCATCAGTCAGTTTCGTCCTATTTCACTATTAAACGTTGAGGGTAAGATTTTCTTCAGCATTATTGCCCAGAGATTGTCCACCTACCTGTTAAAGAATGGCTTTATTGACACCTCAGTTCAAAAAGCGGGTATTCCAGGGTTCTCAGGATGCTTAGAACACATCAATGTTATCTGGCAACGAATTCAGTCAGCTAAAAAGGAGAGGAAGGAGCTCCATGTGACATTCCTGGATTTGGCTAATGCATATGGTTCAGTGCCACACGAGCTTCTTTGGGCAGCATTTGATTTTTTCAGAGTACCAATGTCAATAACAAAGTTAGTGAAAGCCTATTTTGGAGATTTGCAATTCAGTTTCTCAACTCCAAAATTCAGCACTGCATGGCAATGCCTAGAGGTTGGAATAATGGCAGGATGCACCATTTCTCCACTGGCTTTTACCATGGCGATGGAAGTAATCATGAGGGCATCAAGATGGGTAGTAGGAGGAGAGCGCTTGGCTTCTGGGATGCGACTACCACCAATCAGAGCATACATGGATGACATGACAACCATGACTACAACAGTAGCCTGCACTAATCGGTTATTGGGGAAGTTAACAGATAATATTGAATGGGCACGAATGAAATTTAAGCCCTCTAAATCAAGGAGCATCTCGATAGTTAAAGGAAAGGTAGTAGATAAAACATTCTTCATTAATGGTGAGGCAATACCAACAGTTTCTGAGAAGCCAGTGAAGAGTCTTGGGAGATGGTACGATGGGGATCTAAAGGACACAGTTCGGGTGGGAGAAGTTAGACGACAAGCAGTGGAAGGGTTGAAGAGCATAAACAGCTGTGCTCTACCTGGTAAACTAAAACTCTGGTGCTTTCAGTTTGGTCTACTGCCGAGGTTGCTGTGGCCACTGACCGTGTACGAGGTTTCTTTGACAACAGTGGAGAAGCTGGAAGCGTTGGTAAGTTCATACATCAGGAAATGGTTGGGAGTTCCACGCTGCCTCAGCAGAGTAGGACTTTATAGTAAAGGAATATTGCAGCTGCCAGTCTCTGCTTTAACCGAGGAGTTCAAGTGTGCCAAGGTCAGACTGGAAATGACCTTAGTAGAGTCACGTGACAAATGTGTAAGGGATGCAGCCCCTGTGTTAAAAACTGGTAGAAAGTGGTCAGCAAAGAAATCTGTAGTAGAGGCAAAGGCTGCCCTTCAAATTAGGGATATCGTGGGACAGGTACAGCATGGAAGAGGGGGTTTTGGGCTCAGTTTAGCTCCTCCTAAATGGCACAAGGCAGGCCCAGCTCAAAGGAGGAAGCTGGTAGTCAACGAGGTGCGACAGCAGGAGGAGAGGATGAGGTGTATAAAGGCCATTTCACAGGCCAAGCAGGGAGAGTGGATGAGATGGGAGAGTGTGGAACAACGTAAGATGGGCTGGCAAGACCTTTGGTCAATGGAAGAGAGTAGGATCAGTTTCCTTATTAGGTCAACATATGATGTTCTCCCATCACCGCAGAACCTAAACCTCTGGGTAGGAGAGGATCCCTCTTGTCCTTTGTGTTCATCACCTGCCACATTAAGGCACATTTTGACAGGATGTAAGGTGGCTCTTAGCCAAGGTCGGTTTACTTGGCGCCATGACCAAGTACTACGATGTTTGGCTTTAGCATTAGAAGGCAAGCGTAACATGACCAATAAGTTGCCACCTGTTCTAGCAAAACATTACACGCAGAAGACAATATTCCTCCGCCCAGGCGAGCAACCACCAAGAAAAGGTGTTAACACCAATTCTCGCCCAGGACAACTGGAAGCTGCTAGGGACTGGAAGATGCTGGCTGATCTTGACCAACGGCTTATTTTTCCACCTGAGATTGCCACCACTAACCTACGACCAGATATTGTTTTGTGGTCTGGATCAGCACGCATTGTTCAACTGATAGAGTTAACAGTGCCATGGGAGGATGCGGTAGATGAGGCATATGAGAGGAAGAAACTGCGGTATGCTCATCTGGCCACTGAAGCAGAACAGCGAGGATGGAGAGTCCAGGTTTATCCAGTGGAAGTGGGTTGTCGAGGTTTTGTGGCACACTCTACAACCCGGTTCCTCAGAGACGTCGGATTCAGTGGCCAAGAGTTGCGTCGCACAGTAAAGAACTTATCTGAAGCAGCAGAAAGGAGCAGCAACTGGCTGTGGTTGAGACGGAAAGATTCTAGCTGGCTGTGTACAGGCCGCCACGCTACGGTTTCGTAGAGTTCTTGAAAACTTGAAGAGTCTGTTGGTTTGTTTGTATACGTTCCTGTGGATATTGCGTGAATGAGGGGTGGTTGGGTATTGTGTTTTGCGGTAGGTGTATGCCATACGGAACCGTTGTCCACTGAAACTGCATATTAACGCACCAGTGGGGCTCGACAGCCTTAGTCAACGGGTTGGCGCGTATGGTTGGGTAGCGGAGAGATTGTGATATTGTGGTTAGGTCTCAGCAGCAGGAGGGATGTAGAGGTCAGTAAGCTGGGCTGAGTTGGGTGGGGGACGGAGGGGGGTGACTCTGGGACGCCAGAGTCACTGTCGAGCCCTCTTGAGGTGTCGTGGGCTAGTCGACGAAACACTGAGGACGGAAGGTGCCCACTTGAAGACCCTAGAGATGTCCCCTACTCAGTTCAATCCAGACGGTTGTCGTGCTGGTCCTGTAGTTGCAGCCGTCGCGTGCGCTAACGTGCCAAGTACACTGCTGCCGTTAACGCCGGACAGAAGGGGAGTCACACTACCTTATGGAAAGAAGCGTAAATGGATGGAGAAGCATAGTTTACTGTAAAGCTACGTCTTAGTGTTGCTTATCTTGGCGAAAGCCGAGTACAAATCAGCATGAAGTTTTAACATCTACTCTCGTGTAATGGAAATCGTAGAAAATCGACTCACAGCTAGGTTTAATAGTGAAAGTAAGAGCATTTCCACACGCACTATGCAACGAGAGCTCAAGAGATCGGGAATGAACAGCTGTGTGGCCTTAAGAAAGCACTTGTTAGTGAGGCTAATCATAAAAAAGGCTTCCGTTTGCTATAGGAAGCATAAAGATTGGACTATGGAGCAACGGAAAAAAGGTCATGTGGTCTGATCCGTCCAGATTTACTCTGTCCCAGAGGCATGGGTGCATCAGGGTAAGAAGGGAGGCACATGAAGCAATGCACCCATCATGCATAGTCCCTACTGTACAGGCTTATGGAAGCAGTGTTATGATCTGGGGTTGCTTCACAGCAAATATCGTGTGGCTCTAAAATGAGGCCAGCTGATTACCTGAATATATTGAATGACCAGGCTTTCCCATCAATGGATTTTTTTTTTTTTCTAATGGCTCTTGCATATTTCAAGACAACAATGCCAGGAATCATCGGGCTCTAATTATGAAAGAGAGCATGAGACCTCATTTTCACACATGGATTGGCCACCACAGAGTCCCGATCTCAACCCCATTGAGAATCTTTGAGATGTGCTGGAGAAGAATTCAAGCTGTTGTTCGCCTCTCCCATCCTTAACTCGTTGAAAATCTATTACAACTCTAGACTGAAATAAAAGTTGAGACATTGCAAAGTTTATCGAAACAATGCCATGGTGAATACATGCTGTAATTAAAGTTAAAGGTCGTCCAACAAAATATTAGAGTGTGCAACTTTCTTTTTTTTTCTTTTCTTTTTTTTTGGCAGGGCAGTGCACAATTGGGAGGATGAACCTTTTCATGACAACTTCAAGTACTGTTTGTAAAAATATTGTAAGAGAACCATAAGCCCCCTTCGGCGTACCCTGATGTGCACCTCTCCCAAAAAAATGTAACTGCGTCAATCCTACGTGGACGCAAGCGCTGTGATTGGTCTGCTTGAACCCCTCCCTCAGGTTTCACATGCTCCTGCATGTGTAATTGCATGGCAACAACGACGCGGAAGTGTAAATGAAAACCAACACAAAGACTAAAGCGTAGAGGCTCTGGCGTAGGTCCGACGGAGAAATGGAAGCTTTAGCTTAAGTTCTGTCAGGAAGACTCAATCAGCGCGCCATGTATTACCTCATCCCTATCCAATCAGGTGTTAACAGTCACAGTATATAAGATTGGTACTTACACTTGTCTGAGTTTGCAGATGCTGACGCTGCCATTCACCTCCATCCACACCAAGACGGTACCTTCCCCTCCATCCTGCCCATCACCACCACCAGGATGGTCCCTTCCTTACCTCCAGGGGGTCGGCTGCGCCCCCGCCTTCATCTCAGACGGGACATGCAGATTCGGCCAACCTCGCTTTGCCCGCTAAGGACGGGGCCTACGCCAAAGAACTCATAAATTGATGCTTGCTGAGCTGTCAATAAATCTATATAGCCATTCAATTTATCTCCCGAGTCTTTCTGGTAGAAGTATAAATCAGCCTTAACTCTCTCTGTTTGTTTGCTGGAAATAAAAGTGTGGATGAAACTTTAACTTTCCTAAATTAAATTACAATTAATACAATTAATGTTAATAAGTTTAAGAACTTAAATCTTGCCACGGACGATAGCCTAATGTCCCCTTGTGTCCAGGTGCACAAGGTGTGATTTAAAAAAAAAAATCTGTTAACTTTTAATACTCATACTAAAAATATGACTAAAGTTGCTTTTTTTTTTTTCACAAAATCTCCAGTATTAAACCTTTTCTCTTTAGGCCTGATGCATTGAGGCTTGATTACTGTAATTCACTCACAAATTCTATTAAGAAGTTGCAATATATACATAATTCAGCTGCTCGTGTCTTGATTTATACATCTCGCCAACAAATTACCCCTGTGCTTCTTCAACTGCACTGGCTCCCAAGTCCCAATCGCGAATCGATTTTAACTTGTAAAGCAGTGCATGGGCCGGCTCCAGCTTACATTTGTGATTTGGTTAAACCATCCACAGCTTCTCGTTCTCTCAGCTCTGCTGGTTCTCTCTCTCCTCATCACCCTCTCTGTAAACTTAAAACCATTTGAGTGTTTTAAGAAACTTCTCAAAACACATCTTTTTAGTAAAGTTTTTAATTTGTAATTTGCTCTGTAGTGAAAGTCTTTAAAAGCCACAAAATAACTTTAAGGAACTGAATCAAATTTAAGAAATTCAAAGAAAATGATTTTGTTCAGGTGTTACATCTGCAAACTGTGCATTAACTTCTTTAGTCCTCATTTGTATCGCCATTGTGCAAAATTGGAATATTCAGACACTAAAATGAGGACTCTGCCCATGCACAAGGTGGATGAAATAAATGGAGTGGACCACAAGTAGTCTGTCTACAGTAAGAGTAATTAACTATTGTTGAACTCTTTTAAAACTGGTGTCTTCTACAATATTGCTATTGCTGTCACTTTAAAAATCAATAAACTAGAGAGGGCTTACGCCACGATAGTGCTTTACAGAAATTTTACCATTTTAACCATGGATCAAACTGCCTAAGAACACATACATTGCACTGATAAACCTCATGAAATGTTATTATGTGGCCTAGAGGGCAGGGCAGGTGAGCTGGGTAAATCAATAAGAAATAATGAACTTGCGCATGTGTTTAGTTGCAAGAACTATAGTTACAATTTATTAGGGACCGTTCGGTATTTATGGAAAGGGCCACCGGAGGAAAATAGGGGAGGGTCATGTCTTTTTATTCTTTGTTGAGAGGAGGGTCATCCAACTTTTTTTTATTCTAGGGGGAGGGTCATCCAACTTTTGTATGCATGAAAACAGCTAAATTTCAAAGTGACTTGTTTGGTGCATATTTTTTCCATGTAGCTCCATGTAGCTCTCTCAGTCTCGGCCCCCCATCGCTATCAGATGGGTCTGGGCCAACAAAAATCCAGTTTGCCACTGTCTGACAGTACGCGCGCACTTCAGTAGGCTACGCGCTCAGAAAAGTTCATTAGAACAGAACGCCAATGAAATGTTTACCCGGCAAAGCTTTAAAGCACGAGCAAATAATGAACTTTTGGGATTGCGAATAAGTGCAGTGTCCTGTGCTACTCTACCGCTGCATTAACATGTGATGTGAATGTACGTCGAGTTTTACTGTATTGGGACTGAGGCGCCAGAACTGCAGCTGATATAATGTGCGCTGTAGCACGATAGCCTACTACCATATTTTAGTTTCCATTCTTATTGTGTTTCCACAACAATGTTAGTGAGTAAATCTACTGAAATTGCCACCATAACAGTGGAGTGTGATGTGTTAGACGTAGGGTAGATGTGTTAGATGTGGTAGGTCGTCTAAATGTGGTAGACGACCTACCACATTTTTAAATTACTATTAGTATTATTTGAAGTTAACATAATAAAATACATATACCTACACCAAAAAAACTAGTTAAGGATAAATTCTTTAAAATTGGGCAATTCCAGCGTTATGGACGTGACATTTGCAGTCAAAACTTGAAATATAATTTCTCAGAAAATGCATTTAATACTGAAACGTCTGTTTATATATTCATACTCCCTTAATAAAGGAGTCCAGACATTAGAAAAATATCAGTCTACACATTTTTCCACGTTTTATATTTAATATGAGGGAAATACACATGTGATGTGACAAAAAAAATCTTTAACTTTTAGGTTGCAAAATATTTTTTAGTAATTCTATGAACAACGCTGCGCAAAACAAAAGTAATACTACCCACCAAATGAAGAAGGGTCGGCCTCCACATAACATAAAATATTCTTTTTATTTTATTTTTCGTGTTCGCATTTATGAGAAAAAAAAAATGCTACTGATCTGACAGTTCTCCGTTACGGACATGACCGCTCTGAAAGTGACTTTAAAACTTTCACAGAGACCTCAAACAGAAAGCACAAAGCCTTTCTTTAAAGTGAATTTAGTTTTTTATTAATTGTATCTTAATTTTAATCAATGTTTCATCAACCAATTGCCTGGATTTAATAAATAATAAGTAAATATAGTAGAAAATAGATCATCATGACACGGAGGCGCCGGCGCGTGAACTGGACTCTCGTCTAATAAATGAACCGAAACTTAGCGTATAACCTAAGTTAGGCTACTTGCCTCACAGACCTGATACTTATAGAAAGCTTGAAATGTCTACTTTTTAACAGAACAATTCAAAACGAATTGCTTATGTAATCCGTATGAAATGTGCATTTCTCTCTGGCGAGTTCACTACTGCGAAGATCGCGAGTCAGCGTCGTCACCTTTATATTTGCAGCCGACACTGACAAACACTTGTTTATTAATAAACAATTAAAATGTCTTCTTGCTATATTTGACATATTCATAATCATTACTTTTGCCGGTTCTTTGTGGCAGCTTTAAGATACTTTATTGGCAGCGCCACCCTTGCATGTTACATGAACGCGTCACCACTGCATCAGCACCGAAAACATGATTTTTTTTTTCAAATCAAAAAGTTTTGTCGTTTGTCACGGTTGTAAAAAAAAAAAAAAAAAAGGCTATCTGAACATCTTTGCCAAGCGCAAACCAGTACAGAAGTAATCAATAAATTATCGGGGAGGGTCATGCCTTTTTCCACAAAAATTTTGGAGGGTCATAGAAAAAATTATTGCTGGCGAAGGGAGGGTCAAGTCTTTTTTGACTACAGGTTTCAAATCTCCTCCGGTGGCCCCTTAAATAAAAAACGAACAGTCACTTAGCTGCATGGAAGATGACAGAAAGAGACAGAAGCCTCTGCATTGTGTAATCTGTGTTTATAACGTGGTGGTACATAGTCAGGCGCTCACTGCATGCCACTCTGACCTACATTCCACAGCCTTGATTTACAGGACATATCCAAGCGACGTAAAGTTCACGTGACACAGTGTCATAATGCTGCTGATCTATAGTTGCGTCCCAATTCAAAGGCTGCATCCTTCCAAGGACACGGACATCAAAGGACACACCTTTTAAGTAATAAATCATGTTACTGACATTAAGATAAAACGATTGCTCAGACAGCTCAGATAACACATGGCAAATTAGCTAGCTACCTATTAAGCCACTGAAATGTCTGTTCAGCAGAAACAAAGTCACCTCTGATGTAACCACACAAAGACGAAGAATGCGAAGAATCGGAACCCCGGACAGCTCAATTAATACATTATTTTTTATAACCTTACAGAATCGGGGTAATGCTGGAAGACAGTTTTGAACATTGATGTTTTATGGACTTGCTCAATTACTTTATACTTGTTTTTTGTTATTTTTTTAAACAAAAAAAAGTTACATACTGCAGGTGTAGTGATGATCTACTAGGGCTAAGGTTTTACAATGAATTATGCTGAAAAATGAACAAGATGATACCATTCACACTCCGACTACGCCACCCTGGGAATTTCACCCCAAATAATTAGAATGAACCCCTTCACCAATAAAAAGTATCACCAATAAAGTATCACTAATAATTTGTATAACCAATAAAAGTCAGAGACATGGGTCATCGTACAAAAACTCTTTATTGACGATCTTAAATAAAAACAATGTTAAAATGGATAGGAAAACATTTGTTCCCAACAGGTCACTGAGGGTCTAGGACAAAGTCAAGGCCAGGGACTAGAGCAACACAGATCACACAAAATCACATTAAATATATAGTCACTTGGGTTGATTATAGAGCTCAGTCAACTAGTCAAAACACAAAATAAACAAAAATAAATGTTGCAACTAATGAGTCAGTAAATAAACAGTTGCTTAAAACAAAGCGAAATGTCAACGAAATACAAGAGAGACGGGACGAGAGATACGAGGGAATGTCAATGTTTCAGTGGCGAAAACCAGAGCCGAGAAACAATAATCCAGCAAATGCGTCAAGTTCTCACAGCTGAGAAAAGGAGTAGGTTAGGCAACAATCTTAACTGTAGATCAGCGCTCCCAGAACATGTAGCTCGTACGACTAAGATTTTATTTGATTAATATTTATTTTTATTTATAGAGAGAAAAAAAAACAGAGAAACATATGCAATGCTTTAATATAGTGGTCCTCAGACCACTGGTCAGGTCAGTAGCTCATTAGCAGAGACTCCGAGACCAGAAATGGGATTGTGAGACTCCAGGAACAGGGTTGAACTGCACTGCTTTGGAACACAAACATACAATTTTAGTCTGCTATAATTTTATATGCCTGACTGACTCTTGGCAGAATCATAATCATGCTCCATTTATTTTTTAAATAATTGGTTTAGATGTTCATCCTCTGCCTGAACTAGACACTCCAAACAGAGTCTCCCAGAGACAGATGTGCAGACACGTGCACTGTTTTAGGATGTGGGAATTCCACTCTTGAAATTGGAGCACAGAGAAAAAAGGAATTTGCAAGAGAGAGAGCGAGAGAGAGAGTGGTGGGCAGAGCAAATACTTTGATCTGCAGTAGCTGCAAGCTCAATAACAGAGGGTTAAAATAGCTCAGAAAGCTTCAGCTTTTTTTTAAACGTCCATTCAGTTTGGGAATGCTCATTAGCATTGCAGATAGTGCTAACAGTATTTTTTTTTTTTCCAGTGGCACACCAAAATCCCATTTACTCCAACCTTCAAATGTCTTTTTTTAAAGGAATGAAGTGTTTTTTACGGGACCCACAAAAATGGGCAACTGTAACTTGCATTTGATATCCATCTTCGGTCAGTAAAAAAAAAAAACGAAGAAAGATTTGCTTGCGGTCTTGCCAGCAAAGATAGCCTGCGATCATTTTCTGACGGTGTCAGAAATATCATTATCATCTCACAATGGGTCTCATTCATGAAACACGAGCAGAACGAATTTTTGTGTAAATCGTGTGTAAAGTGGTTCTGGTGTAAATTTTCGGATTCATTAAAATGTTCGTATTTTCCTAATGTTAGTTGGTAGGAAAGAAATCTACACCTGCTCCCAGCCACGCGTAAATAGTGCGCTTAACATCCGAACGGTTTGCTCATTAATAACTGAGGCTGCATTTTAATTCACCTTAATCGGGTACATATTTACACAGCATTTTGAAAAAATATTATATATAGTAATTACATACGGTTTTTCTTTTTACTTATGGGACTGTTTGATTGACAGATGAAACTCCATTAACTGCATCTGTAATATGCTGCCAAGCTTGCTTTTTTTAGGACCTGATACGCCACTATGTAGCCTACGCTTGAAAATAAAATGTGGTGTTTTGAATAAACTTCTGATAATAAAACTTCCAATTTCTGCATCTGAGAATTTTTTCTTTTTCATTCGCTTTTGAGAAGACACGTTGAAATCCTTTGTTTGGTGTCATAATATGATGCCCATATATAGTTGTCAGTCGGATTTAATGGGTGGGATTTATGGTATTTGAGAATGAGCGTGCACGCGCGTCCCATTTACGACTGATAGGAATTCATTAACACACACACACACACACATTTCACTATCACAGATCTGACGTTTACGAAGTATTTGTGAATCAGGAGAAGAGTTTTCAGGAAGGTCTCTTTACGCGCAAATCACTCTCATATTTACTCGTATATTTACGAATGTTTCATGAATGAGACCCAATGCGTTTTCTGCTACGACCTACATCTACTGACTAGGCAATAAAAAAGCAACATTAAATGGCCATTGATCAATGTGACATGGCTCTAAAACTACTTACCTCAAGCTCCATTTGCAAGATTGGCATGCAGGATGAGGTGAAGTACCTGTTCAAAAACGGGTTAGCTGTTAAGCGCTTGTGGTAGATTTCCCCCCTACGCACCTGACTTGGGTTGAATCGAGTGTCCCCGACACCTGAAAATATTATACTCAGTTGAGTTCACCTCTGACCGCTCGGGTTGACCCCTAAGTGTAGCTTTCCTGACCACATAAAATGCCTAAGAATTATAGTTACCTGACCACAATCCAACCCCGCCTAAGTGTCTCACAAAGAGTCAAACAACGTCTTGTTCCGTTCTAACACTATCACTCGGAAATAAGGTCTCTAGTGTTTTTAACCTGCTCCACACTATCACTCGGAAATAAGGTCTCTAGTGTTCTTAACCTGCTCCACACTATCACTCGGAAATAAGGTCTCTAGTGTTCTTAACCTGCTCCACACTATCACTTGGGAATAGAAGTAAGATCTTAGTGTTTCGCTAAATAACTTGTTCCACTAACTAACTTGCTGCGCAGCATTAACTAGACAGACTCCAGACAATGCCTTCGAATATGCTTTAATCACAGCCGGAGGATCTCAGACAAATTTCAGAGACAATCCCACCAGCAAAAAGAATACAACAGTTTTTATAGGAGCATGGCAAAAATGACATGAAACATTACATAATTTCCCTGCAATTTGATTGGTTCTTTATAGGCAAACCCTTCTGTTACTAGGTAGGAGCAAACTTAGATCTCAAATCATTAGGAAAATAGAAAAGGGTTAGAAGTTCATTTGATTACTCAGTATATGTTTGATATTGTCTAGCTAGCATCTCGGATTTTTCCAGTGGTTTCGACACAATCTTCAGAGTACATTTTGTTCAAGTGTTAGTATGTTAGGCCTAAAGGAGAAGTAAGGTTAGATGTTAGAATTATGATTAGTTTGAAATACAGTTTACTATTTATTCATTAAAAAATCCATCACCCGCTCCACTGTTTGGAGTTCCCCGTCTCATCGTTCTCCACCCAACTTAACTTAATAGCACTAAGTTCTTTTTCATGACTTAACTCATTTTAACATCAAGTAGGTCCCGTTTTTTATTGTCTCATTCATGATTTTCATTACTTGTTCTGATACTGAATGGATTCAGCTGACTATGGTGTAAGGGAAACCGGTTAATTTAGCTCAAAAGGAAATATTAATTAATTTATAGGGCATTTTAATAGAATCACTACTTTTCCAGCCGAGCAAATGTGCATTTACACAGACTGATTAATGCTGTTCCGAAGCGACAAATGCATTTACACAGCAATTAAAATAGTGGGAAACATACCTTTGAAAAAAATACAATTTTAAAGTTAGTTTTAACAAAAACAAATGCTATAAAATAAGGTTAAAATTAAAAATAACAAATAATACAAACACAAATAAGTACAAATACGAAATGTAAAAAAAAATGTTTACGCGTACTACAGTGTATTGTGCGCTGGGTGGTTTAAAACAGTGTTAGCTTCTGTGGTATTGACAGTTATTTTCTTTTTCTTAACAAAAAAAAAACACTTCAAAGAAATTATGAATTACTACATCAGGTACATCAGCTGCAAAATGAAAAGAGGCAGACATTTGTTTCAAAGAGCCAGAAAGTCACTCTGGCGCAGACACAACAAACGAAAATTGCTACTAGCATTAGCTTTCCAGGCGAGACAGCAGATGTCACCAGACCGTCGTGTGGCTGAAATGTCATCCACAAGATGTTTTTTTGAGTGTAACGATACACAATTACACTGACACTGATTGGGTTAAGCATTTTAGGATGACTTGAGATACTTTTATGACCAACCTACAAAGGACAATTACAAACTGGCAGAACCAAATTGATTACAGACGACGACTCGCTGCCGTTATTTGCTGGTTCTGCTACACCGTGTGAGGACAGGACTCTGGCTGAATTGTTCGCCATTGGCGAGGCGACATTATGTAAACTCATTCGTGAAGTTTGTCGTTTGATTAAACGACTGATTCTTCGAAAATACATACATCTTCCATATGGCCCTGAACTTGAACACACATTATCTGGTTTTACCAATCGAGGAATGCCTTTTTGCGTGGGTGCTATTGACGGTACACACATCCCCATCATATCACCTAGAGAAAAACCAGTGGACTATCATAATCACAAAGGCTGGTATTCAATAATACTACATGGCGTAGTAGATCACAAAATGTGGCAAGTAACTATACACAGGCAGGCTTCTTTCCTTTGGTTAATTATTTACCATTCATAACTTGTTGCATCGGGGTGGCAGTGGCTCAGTGGTTTATGTAGGTTGTCTACAAACTGGAAGGTTTCACAGACCCCATTGGGTCTGTGAAAGTGCTATATAAATGCAGGCCATTTACCATTTTGTTTATAGTTTTACAGATGTTTACGTTGGGTGGACTGGAAACTTCCAATAGTTATAGTCTTGCTGAGCATCGACAGGGTGGTTATCTTTATGTAAGAGAGGTGAGAGAAGTACATATAAAATAGTTGTGAAAGTTTGGGAACTACTGTACGATGTATAGGCTAGAATGGAACACATTATTTGCTAGAATTATTCATATTTAATCATATTCATATTTCATAGTCCATAAATGTCATTTTTTCCATCTACACTGTAAATGTATAGTCAAACAACGTCTTTGAACATTGCAGAACCATTCATTAAATACTAATAAATGAACAAAATTATCCGAAAACCAGTCAGTATCTGGTGTGACCACAATTTGCCTCACGCAGTGCAACACATCTCCTAAGATGTTGCCAAACTTATTGCCTGAACATGGTCTGCCTCAGACATTTTTCTTCTTTTCGCAGGGGGGTGGCTTGTCATTTCTGGTGTGCCTGCAGAAAATTAAGATTAAGAAATTCCAGAATCAATGCTGTTTATATAAATAACGGGGTACATCAAAAGAAAGCACATGGAATTTACTCAGCATTAATGTATTAAGGCTAATGTAATCAGTGGAACAACTGAGAATTTCTAATTTCCCCCGATATGCGTTTATTTGTCTAATTGTAAATAAATACAAATACATTCATAAATGATGTACAGGATGGTAGCGCAGGGTTTGGGTTTGGGTTTGAATGAGCTCGTGAGTTCCCATTTCCTCGCGGAAGTCAGTAACCGCGCACGCCAGCATCAGTTGTGCGCTCGGTTCTTTTAGTCATTGATTTTCCGCCATACAATCTCAAGCAAGGAAAATGCCCGAAACTGTCAGTAGTGGTATTCAGCCTAGCATGTTTGAACCAGAGTGGGACAATGATAGAGAGACTCAAGAAGAAGTGAAAACATGTAGAATGCAACAGGATGTTTCTAAATGGTGAATTGATGAATTGATGTAGTTGATGTGGAGTTAACTATCTTCAAGTCATCGATTAGCATGTTCTGTCATGATAATCTATAAATCGCTTTACAAGCGCTCGTGTGGGAACTGTTTTATAATGCCTACAGAGCCTGCTGCATGGAAAAGAACAGGTACAGTTTAATTTAATTACGGTTATAACTTATGCTGTCATCTTGCTGATTGAAATACTGATTGAATAAAGGAACTCCATACATAACTTAACAACTGTAACCATGATATTCACAACTTGTTTTGCAAAATAAAGAGATAAATTTTTTTTAAAGTCAATAAAACAAGCTACAAATACAAGTAAATATTTGACAATCTGTATACAAAAATAAGGACGTACTTGAGGAATCATAAGGCACGTGCGTGTACGCCGAAATTACCCAGAACATTTTTTCCCAGGAACTTTTTTTTGCCCCAGACCATGCGGTCTAAAGCAGCCTTTCTCAAAGTGGGTGCCGCGGCACACTGGGGTGCCCCCTGACTTTGTCAGGGGTGCCGCCAAAAAATTACGTAGGCTAAAAATATATATATATATATTTTTGAATTTACATAAATACATTCTTCTTCTTTTTAAACATATGAACGTATTAATAAAATTGTAAATTCATTTTAGATAAATATATATATATAAAATTAACCATAAAAATCCGTCTCACAAGACCGAAGCAAGACACACACACAACTTGACGCAAGTGACGCAACCCATAGCACCGCGTTATAGCAACAACACCGAACGCGCGTCACACAGCAACTGCAGGCTCTGACAAACACACATACAAACTATACTATACTTCTGCATAACGTGTCTCTTTTTACAACAAAAATGTGAATTCTGCCGGTATTCAGACAGTCCCATGCATACAGATACAGATCCGGCCTACAATCGCCTACGTAGGCGAAATTTGTTTGACATTTCTAATCGTAAACACAGCCATGTTGAAGCCTGCAGTAATGTTTTTCATTGATGTTATGGCAGTCCACTCTGCTTATTGTTTTTCGAGAATCTTGCACTCCTGTTTGTCATTGTGCACGAAACTTCATGCCAATAAATCATCAGGAATATTGCTGACTTGTGCGCGTCTCAAGCGCCCTCTTTACGCTCGTGCTAATGCCTGTTAGTTGTCCGTGGATTTGCCTATATTTGGCGCTGAAAATGGAAACGTCTTTAGACATGGAAAATCGATTTTACAATCGATTCAATGAACGTTTATGTCTCAAAAATCGATCAGGATTTTTTCACAAAAGTGATAGCCCTGTAAAGTTGTTATTATTATTGTTATTGTTATTGTTATTTACAGTTCGTATTATGCTCTGTTCATTACTGTTCTGTCTAAATAAACAGGACATTTGCATTTACATTTGGGTTATGCAGTGTTTTTAATTTATATTTTACACTGGGGTGCCTTGAGATTTTATGCACTTTTGAAAGGTGCCCCGACTGAAAAAAGTTTGAGAAAGGCTGGTCTAAAGTACCGGGAAGATTATGCAAATTAGTCTGGTGACGTAGAACTGTGCATGACTGCTCCTCCCAGTCTGCGACGGACAATAATACTTTTTGAGCGACACGTTAATAACAAGTATGGATTAGATTCAAGCTGTGCTGCTTTTGTTTGTGATGTATTGGTTTACTAACGAGGTAATTAACAAAACGGCAGAAAAGAGACGAGCACTGATACTAAAGCGTATTCAGAAAGCTTGTAATGCTAGATATAAAATTAGACAACATATGTTTATCAGCTATTGCGGACATTGACTATGAGATGGGTGGGACAAACGCGCGCCATTGGGCAGAAAGAACAAGATTGGTAAGAAATGAATCCATCAAAATAAACCAGAGTTGTGAATAATGTTATTATCGATTACATCAACTTATTTTTTGCCACTTTTGTGTGTTTTAGATATGCGAGTACTATCGAATGCGTCGTGTTTCGCGATCGGTTTGGATACACAATAGAACAACGGGATGGTGGGACAGCGTGGTTCCAACTTTCACCGAAGCACAGTGGATAAAGAAGTTCCGGATGTCTAAGGATACTTTTCTGTACCTCTGTCGTCGATTGCAACCCCAACTGGAGAGACATGACACAAACTACCGACATTGTGTACCCATTCAAAAAAGAATCGCCATTGCACTGTGGAAACGTGCAACCAACTCAGAGTATAGAAGCATCTCTCATTAATTTGGAGTCAGAGTTGCTACTATGTGTCACTGTTCACGATTTCTGCTCATCTGTTGAGAAGGTACTCATGCAAGAAGTTATCTGGTTACCAAACAGTGAAATGGCAGCATATTTTGAGCGCAGATGGGGTTTGCCACAGTGTGTAGGTGCAATTGATGGATCATACATCCCCATTCTTGGACCAGAGGAGTAGCACACAGAGTACTTCAACCGAAAGGGCTGGCATTCGATCATTCTACAGGCTGTTGTGGATGGAAGGGGTCTCTATTGGAACGTGTTTTTCAGGAGCGCCAGGGAGCCTGCATGATGGCAGAGTGCTGCGTTTGTCAGGATTGTGGGACCTAGTGGATAGGGGTTTGTTACTACCGGATGTAACAAAGAACATTTGTGGACATGATGTGGGGAACTCCTTGGTGATGCAGCCTATCCTTTAAAGACCTGGCTGATGAAACCTTTCACCGGCAATGGACGACTGACACCCCAACAACTTGTGTACAACCAGAAAACAAGCAAAGCCAGGGTTCTGGTTGAGAATGCTTTTGGCAGACTAAAGGGCATATGGACGTGTTTGCTAAAACGAAATGACTGCAATACACTCAAGGTCAAATCCCTGGTGATAGCATGTTGTGTTCTGCATAACCTCTGTGAAATGAATGGTGATGAGTTCAGAGAAGAATGGGTTACGAGTACATTCAACCAGCCTGACGGTGCACTGCCATCCACTGTAGAGCCAGAGGGTCTAGATGCACGTACAGGTCTAATGAGGTTTTTGACTACAATGTATTAAACTGCAGTATCACTGGCTACACACCAGAAAGAGTTTTTTTGTTTAAGGGAAAAATAACCTTTAGAGGCTGTAATGTGCTTTTTTATGCTGTATACACCTGTTGTACATTGTTTTTCATGCGTAACACTTTCTTTTTGTAAATAAAATTAATACTTCTGAATCATGCTATGGTTTTCATTTATTCTGTTAACACCCCCAATTTGTACAGATAGAGCATAAATGATACGAGTAACATGTAAATCGCACTGGTTAACTTGCCAGTGTCTGGTTAACTTGCCTATGTCTGTTTTATAAAGCCATGACTTGTATGGGGTCTTCAACGTGTGATCCATGTGAACGGGGATCGTTTTGACATTGGTGTCGTCTCTACGCAGAAAAACTTCTCCGTTTTAAGCATATCGTTGTTGTGTAAACGTACCCTTAGTTTGTAATTCTTCAGTTCCTGTGTTCCTTTGCTTGAGTTTCCTGCCACCTATCTGTAACTATAGACACTAATGTAACCCAGTGACAATACAGGGTTAAAAGAATTAAATAATAATACATAATACACCTTAATACACCTAAAGGCGTAATACACCTTTAGGGAAATTAGCCAATCAGGAGTGATAGTTCCTCCCCCAGCTGAACATGATTGACAGGTCACGACGCAACTGCATGATCCGGAGAGAACCTGCGCGTGTGTATGTGAGAAAGAGAGAGACGACGAACAAACTTGATGGTGACGAGAGAAAAGAGGAAATGAACAGATTTAAAGTTAACAGAGTGATAAAAGTGAGTGTATTAGCAAGCTAAAGAACCAACACTGAAGACAGGATAAGGAGGAGCAACCGGGAGTTTGGAAAAAAATCCCATTTTCCACCTCTATTTGTCTCGATCAGGTCTTATGGACAGAGAGAGAACTACTTGGAAGATTCCTTTGTATCGATGGCGAGCCTCCCAGTGTGATCTTGAAGAGACGCAGACCAACTCATTGAACACTTCCCTTGGTGGTAGGAAAGTATCAGTCGCCTGAGCTGGTACACACACTTCATCCAAAAGTGGCAACTTTCTTCTCAAACAAGGAAACTGTCACTCATTTATTTTCAAAGGGCCCAATTTTTTTATTTTTCATGTATGCTATGTAATTGTGTTTCAATTGTTACTTGCAACGTAATGTGAGTAAAAGTTACTGGTTACAACTTACCTGGTCTGATACTTCCTTTTATGGGTACAGTTTATATCACTTAGCTCCTTCCGAACCTAGCATAGTGTTAGCTCATATTTAGAGGGTAGCACGGTTACACTAACTATTATCACAGCTGTTGGTCATTCATCTCATCACCATTGTGTATTTAAGTTCCTGCTGTTACCTTAGTCTTTGTTTGATCACGTTCACATTTTTTGCTAACGCCTGTTGCTGAGTATATTTGCTATTAAATTTCGTTGGAACTTTATTCATCTGTCTTCGTCTGTCTGCCTGCAAACACCCGGTGACGGATGTACTGTAGTGATTGGAAGTCCGGCTCTTTTCAAAGATTCGGCTCTTTTGGCTCAGCTCTCTGAGAATAGCCGGCTCTTACAGATCCCAAATGGCACTTCATTTAGCATCACTCGTCTCGGAGCCTTCTATTTTAGCTCAATTTAGCAATTGTGAATAATTTGTGTAAGTTAAAAAAAAATGATTCAGTGTTTTCATAAAAGCCTTATTTTTATGCATTTTTTAGTTACAAAAAATACACAGTTACTATTATTGAACATTTTAATAAATCTTTAATTGATCAATTGAACAGAACCACAGCAACCACTGCAAACAAATAAAATAAAGGCAAAAGTATAAAAATTAAGACTTTAGTCTAGTGCAGGTTGGCATTCAGAAATATCAGATGCCTCAGCTTGGATGGGCTGATGCAATTTCTCCTCTCTGTGATTTATTTGTCCTGTTTTTGAGAAGACTCTCTCTAAGGGGACCGATGTTGCAACAATGCAGAGTCTTCCTACTATTACCTTAACCAGGTGTGGGTAGACTGAAGCCTTGCCCTCCTCCCACCAGTTCAGTGGGTCTTCAGCTCTTTGGATGAGGGGCTCCTCAAGATATGACCTCACCTCCAGTAGAGCATCAGCTGTGGGATTTCTCCCGGAGGTGTCTCTTTCGTCAAAGAGCCTCCACCCAGCAGAAGCTTGTGGTTCCTTTGAACCCGGCCCTGCTCCAACTTCTTTTAAACCGTGGGTCCAGTGCAGTGGTTTTGGAAAGCACAGTGTTGTACTCCATTCTCAGAAATGTTCTGTCCATGGATGAACAAAGAGTGGTGGCCAGCTCCTTTATTTTATCCATTGTTACACTCTGTTGGTGGTGGGCTGTTACCCACTGCAGACCCTTGCAGAGAGGAAGCATTTTAGAGGCTGTGACAAAGAGAAAACGAAAAATCTGAAAATTAGGCTTTGTTTGTTATGTGATACATTGCTCTTTTTACAATTAAGAAATAATTTGTTAAAAATAGTATATTTACTGCAATCTTTAACTGTATAATAGTAAAGTAAAAACAAAATTGTTCAAGGTACCTTTCTGCGCTTATATCCAAAGTCACCTCATCAAAGGGCTCCAGAACGGTGCATTGTCTCCCATTCCTCTTGACTTAGAGTATCAACAGGAGCGTTGATGACAGCCAGGGTGGAGATGATGGCATTTTTTGACTCAAGGATGCGTTTCAACATATAAAATGTTGAGTTCCACCTTGTAGCACACTCCTGTTGGGGCCTTAGCTCTGGCATCCCCATCTGGCGTGGATTTCAGCTTCTCTGTGGCAACCGTGCTTTTGTGTAAAAACTCTACAATAGCCTTCACCTTGTCCACAGTTGGTTTCACCACCTTCAGTGCATCTTTAATCATCAGGTTTATTGTGTGTGCAAGACATGCGTGATGGGCCCACTGCAAATTTTGTATTGCTTTTGTTATGTTTGCTGCATTATCAGTAACACAGCTTCACCACTTTGTTTTCTACTTGCCAGTCTTTTGCCACTCTTAGTAGCTCCTCTGCCAGGTTTTCCGAAGTGCGTCTCTCGGCAAACTCAAAACAGTCAAGAAGGCAAGATGTCATCTTAAAGTTTTCAATCAAGTGACTGACATGTATGAGCATGTCGTTCTGGATGTCCAGCAGTCAGTTGTCAGGCAAGCTGCTGAATCACTACACTCGCTATCTTCGGAGCTGTGATTGGCCGCATGGTGTGCCATCCAAATAAAGTCCCGTCCCTGCCTCCAGCTGAAGATTCGGCTCTCCCCGACGGGAGTCGCAAACAACACACCACTAATATACTGTATATTGTGGAGATGGTAAAATATCTATCGTTAGAGATTTTTTTGTTTGATGTTTTGTTTAGCCAAGTATGGTATCCCATACTCTGAAAAAGTGCTTTGCATTTCACCCAATCCAAGTAAGTATTTAACACACACACACCCAGAGCAGTGGGCAGCCATTTTTAATATTGCAATATCATGTAAATATACATGTAGCACAGCACTATTGACACTTATGAGTAATGAAATTCTTGCACTGACTGGCACACTGCAAAAGTGCTCGAACAGAAAGCTGCCTCAGCCTCAGAAGGTGATCGTGAATTATGAATAGTATTATTCAAACTATTGTTATATGGAACCTTCTTCTCCTGTCTACATCTGTTCGCCTGTAAACACCCTGTGACAGTCTGAAGGCGATCGTAAATTATCGCCCACCCTTATAAGCGTAGATGCCTTCCTCTTTTGATGTAACAAAGTACATTGTATGTTATAGGGAGTGTTCCCAGTTCCCGATGGCTTAATTAATGTAGCAATACAATACTTAAGGGCAGAGGTGGAAAGAGTAATAAAATATTCTACTCAAGTAAAAGTACTACTACTTCAATTAAATTTTACTTAAGTACAAGTAAAAGTACCGGTCTAAAAATCTACTCAAGTAAAAGTAAAAAGTAGCTCATTTAAAATTTACTCAGAGTAAAAGTTACTGAGTTACTTTTTTAACAGCGGGGGTGAGGGACTCTCCCGTGTAGGGTTGTAATGGTATGAGATTTTCACAGTATGATAACGTCTCAGAAAAATCACGGTTTACAGTATTAATCAATTATTAAATAAATAAACTGTATTATTAAATTATGGGTATTATTATTATCATCAGTTAAAATGACAGTTAAATGAAAGGGTCACTTCAGGATTTAGCATTAAGCTTTGTATCAGTAGAAAACCTGTAGTATTTTCGAATTACCGTGCTAAATGTATTATTGTTGTTATTATTATTTAGAGAAGTAGGCTACGTTCTATTGTATGCCTATAATAGTAATATATTTCTGTCCTAATTTCTCCTAGTAAGACCAAACTTTTATTTTGACGGGTTATAGTGAAGACCACAAGTGTAAAAAAGTGTTTCAAAGTGTATTTGACAATGGTTTATCTCAAATAAAATTATGAAAATGCTCATTAGGCGTTCTCTCAGAGCAGCTCTTGAATTGTTCATGTATTCATATCCTCAAATTGTTTGTGAGACTCTGAATGTCACCCGTACTTGAGTATGTAGTAGACAAAGCGGCGCAGCTCAGCAAAACAAATAGGGTTATATTTACATGCAGTATTTTTGTGCTTAGCTTAAATATTCACAGACCATGTCGCGATTGGATTTATTGCAGTTCTACTTTCCATGTATTCATCCATCCATTATTTTGCGTGTTTTACGTGACATCTGCATTATGTAAATTTCATTTTCATGACTGGATTCCAGGGTTCCCTCTGCATCACGAGCAATCTGAGCAATGTCTGAACTTTGTATTTTGAGCACTTCTTCTTGCGTTTTTTTTTTTGCCTCTTCACGATGACTCGCTTGGTTTAGTCCTCAGTTGTAAGTCGCTTTGGATAAAAGCGTCTGCTAAATGACTAAATGTAAATCATCAGTGTAGCAATGAAAACTAACTATATGGTTATTTATGATATTCCTTGAGGGAAGCATGAAACAGTCAAAATAAGCGGTCCTAGTACTGGACCTTGAGGCACTCGGTACTGAACTTGTGATCGATATGACACCTCTTAATTTACTGCTACAAACAGTCAGATAAACATGTCATTTAAACCATGTTAATTTCATCCCACTAATGCCAACATTTTTGAGCATGTCAAAGAGAATGTTGTGGCCAATACTATCCAAAGCAGCACTAAGGTCCAGTAACACCAATAGAGAGGTGCAACCATAATCAGATGATAAGAGTAAGTCATTTGTAACTCGACTGAGACCAGTCTCAGTACAATGATGAGGTCTGAATCCAAACTGAAATTACTTAAAATTCCATGAGATACCATTTCTCTCCAAAAAAGAAAATAATTTGGAAGATACAACTTTTCCTTGTATTTTTAACAGAAAAGGGAGATTGCTCTATAGTTCTCCAACTAATTCTCCAGGGCGATCAGCTGAGGGCAATCATTGTTATGTTGTAGTGTTGACAGAAGTTATTGAAAAATGTCTGAAAATTTAACCAGCAACGTGCACGTCATGTGTTTGATTCCCAGGGAAAGGATGATTATTTGCATGTGGAGTTGTTTGTATCTTTAGATGCCGCTCTGAAACATAAACATAATAGGTTGTGTGTGTGTGTGTGTGTGTGTGTGTGTGTGCGTGCGTGTTTGGTCCAAGTATTCCTTGCATCCACAAGAATAGTAAAACCTGAAATTGTATGTGGGAATTGTGTAAGAACAGAATGGTTTCTGTAAGGGTGGTTAGGTCTGTGGCAAGGGATATGGGATAGAATGTACAGTAGGGCTGTGCTCAGAATATCGATACAACGATATATCGTCATGAACTCCTGGCGATACGCGTATCGATACAGCAGCTGCCGTATCGATACTTTTGTGCTTTTGAATGTAGCCAATTCAGGGCTCGAATTTCGGCGCGGGATTGCGCATAATTTGAATAATTCATGCGGGAAATTCCCGGAAACATTGATTCACTTTAGCATGTAGGTTGTAGTATTAGTAAATGAATCCACACAGATTATAAAATCAAATCAGTCATTTTAAAACTTTCTGTGAGACGAAATTTCACAAACAGCGTGAGTTCAATGCAGTGCTGCGTCTCTCTCTCTCTCGTCTCGGGCAAGCGGCCAGCGCTGCAGCCGGTGAAACTACACGCTCACCAGTAACGTGCGGTGAAGTCTTGTCATGGGTAGGCTGTGACCTATCAATGTGGCATATTCACAGGGGCGTAATTTGCCGCTGCGATCGGTGGCGCGGTTACAGTGTATATCTCGTGGCTCACGCAGTCTTCACATGCACGCGCGGAGACTTTTTGTTCGTTTCGGTGAAATCACAAAACAAAAATGTACACAAACGTATATCCCTGCTTAATATAATACAACCACTGATGAACATATTCGGTTTTGATAAAAAAATAAAAATAAACTATACGAGTGCGGATTAGAACCCCGAACCTCTGACATGCTCGGCAAAAGTTCTACCACTGGACCATTAAAGGTCAAATATATTTATTCACGGGATTCATTCATTTATACACACATACGCGCACACACATACACCTGTCCCACCCACTTTTTAAAACAAAGTTAAGCCACTGTATATTCATTCAGGTAATTTAGCAACCCAAGTTAATATCAGGCATCATCACATCGCTGCCTGCATACAGAGCAAAGTCAGAATCGCGGATTGAGTGAGAGCGAGTGGATCACGTGATATGAAGCAGTCTCGGTCTCTGCCTCAATGTTGATAATTCAAAACAGCATGAGAACTGACTGCGCATGCGCAAACCTCCGTAAACTACGTTCTATGGACCAAAGAGGCACTGCGAACCTCTGCCTCAATGACCATGGCCTTGAATTTCCTGCATGAAACAATGGTTTTTAGGAGCAAACTATGGCAAAAGGAGTATTATATAAATATTCCTGATTATTTTTGTTACAAAAATTTATATTTGGAATAAAATAAATGCAATTAATAATGTGGTGAATTAATAAAGCTCTTGGGATTAATAAATGTAATGTCAGCATTTCCTTTGGTGAGGCACTGCCTACCCTGCCTACCCTGACGCTCACGGTTAGGAGTCGGGACATGACGGAATATTCACTTGCATAATCGGGCCATCGTGGCTAAAGTTTACCATTTCCATGTCTTTAAGTCTTACCAGTTTAAACATTCAAACGATTTTAAACTATTCAGTACTTGCGCGCTCTCTGAGAGTTGGTTTTCTCTGCGTGGACGACATAGACTAGAGTAAAACCGCCTCACATACAGCTCGCGAGATTCGCTTTAACAGACTAAAACACGCAAAATGATGTAAAAAAATTCGTTCTTGGTAAGTATCCTCTAAACACAGTTGGTTATGTCTTAAATAAGCATAAAGGTTTTTAACAGAAACGGCAATTCCCCGGTTGTATGATGAAGTTAAGCGAGATATTCTGCTGTCACTCTCTTAACCCTGAGCATGTCAATCAATTGTTGTTTCTGCATAAAAATTTGAAAATGTAATCATTTAAAATGATTTCAACGTAGAAGAAATTACTTTGTTTGGTGCACATTCCAACACTTAAGACCTGTTAAATCCTATGTGTTTAAAAGAGTTTGAGAAAACTAAGTTAAATTTAAGTTGTTACCGTTTTTGCTTTTATGGCATGTTTTAAGTTTTGTTTAGTCATTGAGCAGTGTAGACATGCTTCAGTGTCACTATAATTGTCATTTCAGTTATTGAGGCAGACTTTAAAAGCAGAAGGAAGAGCCATTCTAAGCTTTTTTATTCATTTAACTCATTGTTTTTCAGTTATCACAACTGTTATAACACTGGTTATTCAATAAGCAGATATTACTGTTACTAAACCCAGCTCAAAAGAAATTTAAATTCCAACTTGATCCATATCGTGATACATATCGTATCGTGGCTTTAGTATCGTGATACGTATCGTATCGTGACATTGTTGGTGATACACATCCCTAATGTACAGTATAAAAAACATATCTATGGATAGTCCCCATTAAACACAAAATCCACAACGAAGCTCCATCTTGCAAAAGGTGTATGAAGTTTTTTTAAGGCTGCCATGACACATTCATTTGAAATTTTATAAATAGTTATATACATACCACATTTTATTCTAATCAGTCATTGACAAGGACAAAAACTGCCATCTAAAATATTTACACGATTATTCCAATTATAATTCATACCAATTTTAGCCATTTTTTCATATTGTAGCTCCCCTTACTGCACAGAATTGTCAGTACATGCATCATCTTTTGTGCACATTGTAAGAACTTTCTGATCATTTTGCTTTGGTGTTTTCGATTAATTTTGAGACAGTTTGACGTGTGTCCACAGATTGTCCTGATGTGACTGCTTATATGGGCTATTAGGTCATACTGTTGTGCATTTGGCTATTGAGTGTCTTACAAAGTACATTTGGTTTGATGAATATAGTAGTTAGTGCATTATTAATATTATTATTTACAAACACTGACTGTGGATATAATCAAGATATTGATTATTCTTGTTGCTATTTATGCAAATAGTACCATGTTACAGGCAACAAAAAGGCAGCTCATTATTTTTGCAGAATTTTTAATTATGTGACTCCCTCTAGTGGATAAAATTATAGTGGTAGTACATCCTTCTTCTGTAATTTATGTTTGGAATAATTGCTGGCGCATAATTAGTCAAGTCACCTTTATTTATATAGCGCTTTTTACAATACAGATTGTATCAAAGCAGCTTCACAGTGATAACATGAAAATAACACAAAAAAATTAGAATCCGTACAATTTGATTTGTATAAAAATGTATGATTTTTATGAAAAAAGGAGATATAATCTCCATTCCCAATAACCTCATCACTAAATCTACCACTCAGTGGGGCGAGAGAAGATCATATGATGAGGGTACAAATGCATATGAATTTGTAGCAAATCAAAACCGTTACAAATTGTGTTGCAACTTGGACATGTCCAGAGGATGTGCTTTTGGTCATGTGAACACAGTTTTGTGAAGTTCACTTAGAAGAAATTTGAACTTACAAAAGGAAATTTGGTCCATATTCAGAAATATGTTGAGCCTTTCAAAGATTTAGGTATTCAGTGATGGTAGATTTTATGTTATTAATAATAATAATAATAATAATAATTCATTTCATTTATATAGCGCTTTTCTCTGCACTCAAAGCGCTTTACATAGAAGGGGGAATCTCCTCAACCACCACCAATGTGCAGCTCCACCTGGATGATGCAACGGCAGCCATATTGCTTTCGTGCCTGAAGCAATATGGCTATGTAATAAACTTAGGTGACTTTTTTATTATTATTATTTATTTATTTACTTTTTTTTTAATGTATTTGAATGTATGTGCTAAGTGTTTTATGTGAGGCACCATGTAAGCTCAAACTAATTGCCCCACAGGGATTAATAAAGCTCTAAACTTTTCTAAAAATTATTATTTATTTTTTTATAAAATAGTGCCCCAGAACGCCACCACACACCAGCTTACTGGTGGAGAGGAGAGAGTGATGAAGCCAATCAGTATATGGGGATTATTAGGAGGCCATGATGGACAGAGGCCACTGGGCAGATTTGGCCAGGACGCCGGGGTTAACACCCCTACACTTTTTCAAAGGACATCCTGGGATTTTTAATGACCACGGAGAGTCAAGACCTCGGTTTAACGTCTCATCCGAAGGACGGGAAACATTAAAAGCTTTGGAGATTGCAAGAAGTGTCAAAGTGGAAATGTAGATCAGTATATTGCTGTCACGTTGTGGGTTTTGTGTCTTGTTCCTTGTTCTTGTTTGTCATGTGATTCCCTGATTGTCATGTGATCCTGCCATGTGTCTTGTCATTGGTTAATCGTCTGTTCATTGTTCACAGGTGTTCCTTGTCTTGTAATTAGTCTGTGTATTTAAGACCTCATGTTTGCCCTGTGTCTTGGTCTGGTATAGGCTCTATTCACGGTGGTGCATGATGTATTTCTGAGAATTTATATTGGCTTTTATACTCTTTGGCTATACTAAAGGAACGTTTGTCACAAAAACAGACAAAACAGCCATCCCTCATTTTGTTTATGCTTATTTGCTTAATTATATTAAATAAACATAACTATATATATATATATATATATATATATAAAATGAGATCTAAATGTATGAAAGTTTCGTTTCGAAGACGGGAGGACAGGAAATTTTAAAGACTCTGCCATAATCCTGTTTTCCTCCACATTGAGGCACGGATGTACCTAATACAAATAAATAAAACATCTCCAGTTAACTAGCAGAGCATTCATTTAGTTTGCTATTAAATAAGAGATCTAGCGCTTAAATCTGTTGTTTTTTAAATCATGCTGAGCTCTCGTGTCCGCTGCTATCAGTGTCATGGATACAGTTGTTCTCTTGTGGCGCGCACACAGTCTTCACTCGGACGCACTCTTCAATCTATCGCCGTTGCGGAGACTCTCTATTCGTTCCGGTGAAATCACAAAATAAAATGCACACAAACGTGTCCCTGCTTGATATAGACTGTAACCAATCGCGCTTGGCAAAAGATCTACCACAAGACCATTTAAGAACTCAAACAATAGTAGCGGATCGATGTATTTATTTACGGGTTGAGCAGAGAGGCTGCACAGCTTGACCAGCGGGCAGCGGCCGCACACCAGTCCGCCGGATGGTGTTGCTAAGAACTTGCAATGTATCACTATTATCAGACCGGCCCTCACGGCCTCGAAACACTACCAGACCACCGGGAAAAGTCCCGAGTCTCCCGATTGCCACTCCGCCCCAATACGCTGTGGTAGTTAGTTAGTCATCAACAGAATATTAACGGATTCGATTGAGAGGGGAGAAAAATGGATTTTGGCGTGACGTTTCTTGAGTGAGCGTGAGATCGATGCTGAAAGCGTGAGTGTCACGCCAGATGCGTGAGAGTTGGCAACCCTGGGCAAGGGATGCTCCCACAGTTTGCCTTTCCCCATGCAGCCGTTGAAGCATGTGAAAAGTGCTGTTCCAGCGTGTTTCCACTTCATTCACTAGTTTCAGATCTGGCCTGTTCATCTCTTGCTGCACCTGGGTCAACATTTCTTTGGCAGAGGTGCTACTTCGAAAAATAGGTGACCACTTTTTTTGCTTTGTTCCGAATGTCACACAGAGCTGGTACCTGATCAAAAGACTTTTTAACCATGGTGTTAAGTGCATGTGCAATGCAAACTGAATGTCTCACTTGCAGAATTCTTGCACAAGCAATCATGTTTGCTGCTGCATCTGTGACAAGACACTTCACGTTGTCCTTAATTGCCCACTCCATCATGACATTCGTTTTCACCAGGGCCATATTTTCCCCTGTGTGCCTGTTTGGGAACTTCTGAACATCCAACAACACTGTATTCAGCTTATAACTGTCATCAATGTAGTGGCAGGTAATTGCCAGATATGCATCCGTGTTGATAGAAGTCCACATATCCGATGTTATAGACACAGCAGTTGCTTTTTCCATGTTTGCCTTGGCCTTCCTCTTTGCTTCTTCATATTTTGAAGCCACCATTTTCTTTAAAGCCTTTTTGAGTTCACAAAACAGTTATAGTAAAATTATATTTTTATACAGATTTATTATATAGATTATACATCAAAATCAACCTCTGCTATACTCACCTGTCTGGTTGGGATTATATAGGAAGGATCAAGGGCATGGATGAGGCCCCTGAAACCCTCATCCTCAACCACAGTAAATGGCTACGAGTCTTTTATGACCATGTTGACCAATACCTCATCAACCATTTGCTTGCGAGATGCTATAATGAAAGAAGTCATATTTATTATACATATATTAATTGAAATCATGATAATGCATTCACAATTATGAATAAAAATCATGAAGCAACAGTCCTACTTTGTGTGCTTGGATTGTTCTGGGGTTGAGCAGTCTCATGTAAAGCTCTGAAATGCCTTAGCATGGATGATGTGTTGTTTCCATAGACAAGCTGTTTGTCACACACCAAGCATCTCACCTTCTAAAAAAAGTTATATGAAAGTAAGTAATTACATACAACAAAATAAGTAACATTTTAAATAATATATATATATATATATATATATATATAAATGCATACATACATTGTAAGCTATAAGCTCAAAATATTCCCAGATAGGGGAAGTCTTCCTTTTTTTGGCTGTTGCCATTGCTCTAAATACAAACCCTTCACCAAGTGCAAAGATTTTACAAAAACAAAAAGACACAACAACAACAAAAAAGAATAGTAGTGGAAAATAAATTTTGGTTATTTCAATGTATTATTTATTAACTTTCAAAGTACAGCACTCTCCTCACAAACCCATCAACCAGACTGAACCAACAATGACTCGTTAAATAAGATCTGGGGTTCGAGCCTTCTAGCACCCAAAGCGAAACGCTCACATGAATGGACAGAAAGTGAGGCTGCATTTGTCATCGATCACGTGACTCTAGTGAACCAATACACACCCTGATATGGGACTTCACTAGAAATTGTCGCATGTGTGATACGCACATCGAAGCTTCAGTGTCATACGTAACATCACTGGCCTCCAGTGATTCGTAACAATTGCGTTGCTGGATTATTGCAATGCAATACTCCACAAGATGGCACTGGAATGTCACCCACACAACTTCTAATGGGAAAAAGGTTGAAAACCAAACTTCTAACAAATTGTTGACTCGAAAAGGAAGTGAAAAATGTCAAGAAAAACTCAAACAGTGACAGACAAAGCTGAAATTTTATTATGACAAAAACATTAAACAGTTTCCGGAAATATAGCCGGGAGACAAAGTGAGAGTATAGCAAGGACAAATCTGGAATCTTGCAACAGTTCTGAAGAAACATGATTCGCCAAGATCATAGATGGAAAGATCTATAGAAGAAACAGAAAGCACCTGTGCATGTCCATCAACAAAACAATTATTTTACTTGTACTAATTTATTTACAGAGTATTTTTTCTAATATATTGCGGTGAATACCTGGAAACTGTATCAATAACAGTGCATGTATGCAATGTATACATTAGCCGAGCTCTAGAGTGAATGATCTGATGTAACATAAACGTTGGAAAAACAAATATTTCCTCAAAGTAACGTTAGTGAGAACGACAGACAATCTGCATTAATAGACACAGATTTAGGTAATAGTGGCCCACAGCTGATCAGCAGAAGTATTTCAGTAAGACAGTAATAATGTGAGTTAGCAGGAGACCTACACAATATTAAACTCAAAACTAAGTATTTTGAACACCATCTTTCAAGAGCAAGCGGTTTGCGAATCCTCCATTTAACTCCGAGATTTGAGAAGTCGTCAGTAAAATAAAGGGAACACAGCAAACCTTTAGGATTATACTGCTGTGATATCATGGTACAGATTAATTTTAACCACTGATTCTTCACATGCTCGTCCTTTGGCAGTGGAAAAAACTGGCTTTACCTTCACATTGTAGATCACAGCTTCTTCTCGACATGATGCTATCCAGTATCCACAGGAATCAGCTGCAGTGTTTGAGGGTTCAAGTTTTCCCTGGTGTCTGCCTGCTCAATAAGTGGGCGGGCAATATGCTAATGTTTCGTCACGACGAAACGGCTTATGACTCGTTTGAAAAACAATTCATTTCATTGACTCAGAGTCGAAAATCTACAATAGGGGCCCTTTAACTCCAACATTTTCATATGGGCGAGAACGACATCTCGAATGCGAACCGCCAGCTGTTCCAACTAATCGTCGATGTAGTTCAGAATGCGGATGCCCTGAAGTCGTAACGGTGCCAGTGCTGCATCCACGCATTGTGAAAGTGCGGGGTGATTAAGCTAGGTTGAAAGGAAGAACCTGATATTGGTAAGCTTTGCCCCCGAAAGCGAACCTAAGGAACTTCATGTTTTGTGGAAGGATGGAGATATGGAAATAAGCGTCCTAGAGATCTATCATGACAAACCAGTAGACACTGTTGTCGTGCAAATGATCCGCCGGAACACATTCATTCTTCTGCTTCCGGTAGAAGCGGTGTCGTGTTAGCGCCCCCTAAGTTAATAACTAATGATCTTTGCAATTGAGGTGAATCAATCAAAGCTAACTTTATCTGGACAATAACTTTATTCTAAAGCTGCTGTAAAGCCAAACAATCTGTTACTTTATTTTCCTATTATCACTATAAAGCTGCTTTGAAACGATCTATAATGTTAAAAGCGCTAAATAAATGAGGGTGACTTGACTTGACCAGACTAGTCCTCGGACCTGATCTGTGGAACGATTTGTCTCAAGGTTAACATTTTAAACTTGAGCTGTATAACAGACTGTTTCAGCTGAGGCAGATCCAAAATGGGACGCAACCCCCCATTCTTTTATGGATCTATAAAATACCGGCTGTAGAACCTGGATTCTCTGTCGGGGTAAGGAACACGTTCTATGGTCCCCTTCCCAAACAAAGCTTTTACCCCCTGTTTCATGACCAGAGGCTGCTTGAGGCCTACCACTGTGGGCAGGACCCCCTTAAATCTGTACAGGCGAGACCCGAACTTAATCTTGTAACCCTTTTTGACTGTCTGCGGGCCCAACGAGATATATTTTGGCAGTAGCTGAGGTAACCAGTCTCTTGAGACTGGCCTCTGGTGTTTTTCAAGTAACCACTTCGGTGCACTGAAGTGGCACACCGGCAGGGAACAACCGAACTGATCGCACTGGGACCCTCCTAAGAGGGGGAAAGCATCTACTACGTTTCCGGGCGGACACTGAGATGTTTGCTTGCCGTAGACCACTGCGCCCCAAAGCACAAGAGGTGGAGGGGTGGTAGAAAGGCCCCCTGAGGGCACCGAAGGGAAATCGACACCTTATAATAAGGTGTTGACCACTTCCCACTATCACTTTATTTTAGATATATAGAGCTGACCATGCATGCTCCTCGTACGCAGGAGATGAGGGTGGCGAGTCCTTAATTCACCTGCATCGAGGCTCAGCACATCTACCTCATCAGAGCTTGACCGCTGAAGCATTGGCTTCTCTACCGGGGCTGAAGAAGCTGTGGCGTGGGCTTCCGATCCCAGAGAGAGCGCTGAATCTCCCGGCTGAAGGCAGAGAAAAGGCAGAGCCCGTCTCCAACCCCTCTGCGAGATCCATTTGCGAACACCACGATACCCAGCTTCTGTGCTGCCTCGGCAGCAGTGTTGGGTGTAACTAATTAATACATTTTAAAATAAAAAAATTTTTTGAGTAACTTACCCAACACTGCTCGGCAGCAACAATGCCGGTACTGTGAGTAACGCAAGCCTGAACAACCTCCTTAATGAGTGACAGGCGTGAACGGACCATGTGAAGCGACAGTATCTCGCAATACTCACACTGTGTCCTAACCAGACGCGATGCGACACGCGATGATCCTATTTTGGAAACGGTTTCTATCTCTGCGACATCGCAGCTGGAACAACAACAAAGTATGATCATCTCAGGTACTGTTTATATGCTTTACTTAATGTTAAAAGCATCTGTGTGACTTGGATTTCATTTTGTGTGTCTTTTATATAGCCATACTGAAAACAACAATTCACCTCAGATCTTCAAAATAATTAAAAGTGAACAAGAACGTTCAAACTATCAACTCATTGTTAACAGACAAGTGTATTCTATGACAACGATTGTTTCAGTAACTCAGTATGTATTTTTAATAATGTTAAAATGGTGTAATATTCATGAATTTGATGATGTACTTATCCATTTTGTTGCTAGTGCCACCGGGAGCTTGTCGAGAGAGCGCACACACACGCTCTTCTGATTGGCTGTGATTTTTATCGCGTCCCATAATCACGTCTCGTCTGGTGTGGACAGAAAAATTAATTGTAGCTGGAATCTCATCACATCGCTTCTGGTTAGGACACGTTGTCAATCCGCGCCCTCAAGCTCCGTTCCCAAACAAACAACACATAAATTGTGTGTATCTCTACCCGTGATGAAACGAGGGCAGGGAGGAGCACACGACCTAAACGTTTGCTTGCTCGCCATAATATCTTATGCTTGTGACTGATTTAGTGACAGACAGCAATACATAAGACAAACAGTTTCACACAGAGCGCTTGCTGAGGCACAGAAGCTAACGCCGGTCATTCCGGATGTGCTTTTATTCTTTCCTGGACGTGACGTCACCCGCCCGTGACGTTCACTCTCGCCATTGGACTAGTTAACACATGTGCTTCAGACACAATCACGCAGAGCATTGTAAAAAGTGATTCTGAGTTTTAGTCAGGTGGACAAGTAAAATCATGTCCTGTCAACTTGCAGTGTCTCACTACACAATAGTTATAACAACCTCAACTTGAAGGGAAATGGAAAACTTAAAATAACGTGTTCACAAAACATAGGTTATTTCAATGTTCTGCCTCATGCGCATGTGCCAGAAACTCTACGTCATGATGACGTACTATTTTAACGAATTTGAGCCAGACGCGCCATCGCCATTTTCTGCACGAGAAGACGAGTTCACGACACAAGTTGCTGATGAGAGAAAAAAGACAAAGGAGCTCTTATTTGAACGACTACAGATGGATTTTTATAGTAAGTATACCCTGATTAGGCTTGTTTTGTTTGCGCTCACCGACCGCGTATTGATTTCAGGCTATCACGTTTGACAAACTAAGACAACTTGATTATTAGTAACCAGGAGCCGCAAACACATTTTTGCTAGCTATAACTGTTACAGTGTGTTAGACACCGAGCTGCTGTCGATAAGATAAGTCGTCTTTGACTAGTATAAGTTAATGTTGGTAAATAGATTAAAAAAAAGTGAATTTCAGGATTACGTTATTTATATAAAACATTTTCACATAATAAAAGCTATATTTACAGCACTGCTCAATTTTATATTGACAGCAACATCATTAGTGTAACATTAAATGCATCACCAGAAATAGAAATAAAAAGGTTTAATTTTTTTTCCTCATAATTGTATTTGTGAAGTAAAATGTTTTAGGGCTGCACGATCATGACAAAAATCACAGTATCTACTAGCACAGTATGACGGCTGACAGGTGAGAGACTTTTTATTTCAGCATACACTTACGTCACTCAACATGACATCATGACTTTTGCGTAAACATAAACGCCACTTTCAAGTCAAGTGGCGTGTTATCTATACGCATTTTGAGCTATCCGTGTGTATGTCCACGCCAAAACGAACCGTCATCTTTTGCGTGTATGTCTATGCCGTTAAATGTCTGAGTGATTCCGCGTGTATGTACACGCCGTTAAATGTCCAAGCGAAACGAAGCAAAATGTAGATCTACATCTGGGCAGCGATTTTTGTTTTTTCCTAGGATGGTAGGGGAAGACGGTATTAACCCCAGTGACGGGTAGGTTTAGGGACGGGGTTGGGGTAGGTCATATATTTATATATACAGTAATGTAACGTTAAGTCAACGGCGTTGATAAACACGCTGAAAAGCGATTATGCGTGTTGATAGCACGCCAAAAATGGAAACACGAATTGGCGTGCCATACATACGCCATTTCATGAGATCAGTCTGCGTCACTGGTAGTTCCTATTGTGCTGCGTTCTTGTTTGAACAATTACGTTATCGTGGCATCCGTAATCACAATTATATATTTGAATAGTTGTGCAGCCCTCTGTTCAGTGAATATTTCAGTATGTAACATATGTGTAACTATATGTGTACTTGGAGGGAGTTTTACTTTTTTTTTTTTTGCAGGATCAGTAGAGTGGAAGCAGAAATCGATGAGGTGGTGTTGCAAGATTTGCAGATTTTCCTCGCCCAACCAGCGTGCCCTAATCACACACTACAAGCTTAAACACTGCCATCAGGCAAGTCACTGTCCACTCCCATGCATCTATTTTGCATGGGAGTGGACAGGATTGTGTATGCACATTTAAGAGTGAACTGTCTCTAAAGAAGCATTTAACCTGCGAACATAGTCAACAGTGATGGGAATAACGGCGTTATTACTAACGGCATTACTTTTCCCAGTAACGAGTAATCTAATTGATTACTCTTCTCATCTTAATAACGCCGTTCCCGTTACTGCCAAAAAATGCGGCGCGTTACTATAACTGATGAAGCTGGGTTTTTTTTTTTCATCAGACCAACTAGATCTCTGAGCGAGAGGCAAATACTTTTTTTACTGTTCTTCCTTGGTTAGTGGGCAGAGCACGAGACAAGCGCATAAATGCTGACGACTGAGGTAGAGTAAAATGTCATTGTAAGCCAATCAGAGGTAGAGTTGGGCGGGTGTTCAAAAGCACGCATAGTAGTACGCATTCGGCACTTTTGACTCAGCTCACTGAAAAGAGCCGGCTCTTTTGGCTCACAAACGGCTCTTTAAATGACTTTGACTATAATATTTTTTTACATAATTATTTAATTTCTATAGGCTAAATTTGTAAAAATAGAGTCGGCTCTCCAGATATGCGAGCCAGCTCCCGACGTTCACCTAAAAGAGCCGGCTCTTAGAGTCGCCTCATTCGCGAATCGCGAACGACCCATCAAAAGCTCATTCGCGAACGAGTCGACCCATCATCACTAACGGCTAACGCTCATGAATTGCGAACGACCCATCATAACGCATAGTCGGACAGGACAGGACACACAATGAACAACACAAGCAAGCCAGTCAGTCAACGAGAGACAGGTATGGCGACGAGCTTAACAAGCTTAATTTAATTTTGCCCAGTTGTGGCCTGTTGAGGGGCAATAAATATCAAAAGTTCCAAAACATCTATTGTGTTATTTGCATTGATCCACTATATAAACATAATATCTACATGGCATTTGATTGGAGGCTAGTCTCACTTTGTCCCACAGCAACATTTTTTTTTTAGATGTGTGTACAATGTTTCATGTTTCTGTTAATAATGTGTTGTATTAAGTGTCCATTTCATTATAATATTCAGATTTATCATAAATAATTGAACATGTATTGTAAGTTCCGTTAAAGAGGGGTAGAGGTGGGGTCACATTTGAGCATTTAAAATTAAATTTTACTTGAAAGTAACGCAATAGTTACTTTCTTAAGTAACTAGTTACTTTTAAAATTTGTAACTGAGTAACTAATTTAGTTACTTTTTGGAAGTAGTAACTAGTAACTGTAACTAATTACTTTTTAAAAGTAACTTGCCCAACACTGATAGTCAATGTCTTCAAGCCTCCTCAAAATTACTTAAAGCAACATCAAATGTGAACTGTGACCTGTGTAATTTTTCAGAGGCTTGCAGTATTTCACAGTATTTTGCTCATCGTACTACACACATTAAAAAGAAAGAGTCAGTGAGGTGCCCCTTTCAAAACTGTAGTTTCCAGACCAGTGTGTGCAGCACTTTCCGCGCTCACAAAAGTAGGAATCATCGCCACAGCACTTCAAGATTTTGGAACAGACTTGTATCAAACTTGCATTCCTGATGATTCAAACCCTGAAAGTTCAGAATCTGAAACCCATTCATTCAGCCTGGATTGCTCAACAGTAGATAAGTGACATAGATGTTGAAGACCTACAGGATTTGATTAAACACATAGCATCACTGTTACTTCGCATGCAAACAACTTTACACGTCTCAAAGGCCACCACACAGGAAATTGTAAATGAGCTTTGCAGTGTTTATTCAATTGTGCAAGAGTTCACTCCAAGAATAATTGAAAGTGTATTGGTTAAGCACAATTGTTTATTAATCAATGAATTGACTACTGCCTTAGCTGAGATAGTTGAAAAAACAAATCCCCTAACTTCCCTTTCAAAGAGTGGCCCTTTTGCAAACAAATACAAAAGAACCACTTATTACAAGGACAACTTCAAAGTAATTGAGCCAGTTGAATATTTCTTAGAACCATCCTCCCAAAGAAAGTTTGTTTATATTCCAATTTTGGAAGTTTTGACTGAGTTGTTGAACCGTGATGACATTTTGGAAAAAATCCTGCAGGAAACTGCTGACCAGTCCGGTCAGATTAAAACAAACAGAGATGGACTGTGCTGCAAAGGGAATACTTTGCTCTCCTCAGAGAGTTTAAACATTGCTCTTGGGATGTATATAGATGACTATGAGGTATGTAACCCACTGGGCACATCCAAAAAAAAGCATAAGGTCTGTGCAGTGTGTTGGTTAATATCAAACTTGCCAGCACAGTATAGGTCTTCTGTACAATCAATTTATCTGGCTTGTCTGTGTAATAGCAGTGATGTAAAGATTTATGGCTATGATGCCATTTTTCAACCACTTATTCAGGACATTCAAGTCTTTGAAGAGGAAGGATTATATGTTCAAAAATTGGGAACAAGTGTCAAGGGTTCTGTGTTGTTTGTGTCAGCGGACAATTTGGGGGCCCACTCGCTAGCTGGTTTCCAAGAAAATTTCAATGTTGATAAATTCTGCAGATTTTGCCTAGCTAGTCGCAAGGATATTGACTTGCGTGAAGTCAGAGAGGGGGTGTTTCCACTCAGGACTATTGAAACTCACAAACACACCCTTGATGAATTGAAGATAAATTCACTGGTTTCCCTGAATGGAGTAAAGAGAGACTGTGTTCTTGAGAAACTGAATTATTTTCAGACAGTTCAAGGGTTTCCTCCCGATTTTATGCACGACCTGTTTGAAGGTATAGTACCAACAGAGTTAAGTCTTTGCATAATGTCCTTTATTTCCAAAAGGTACTTCACATTAGATGACCTTAATGCTGTCATCAAGTCTTTTCCTTTCAAGTTTACTGATAAAACTAACAGACCACAACAAATTTTAATTGGTGGAAACAGCCATGAAAACTGGACTCTGTTAAGGCTACTGCCATTGGTCACATAGTACCAGAAGGAGACAAAACTTACTAGATCTGAAAGATATTGTTGAGCTCCTAGCTACTGGACAATTTTCTGAGACGACATTGTGTTACTTGGAGTCCAAAATCTCAGAACACAGGTGTTTGCTCAAAGAGTGTTTCCCAGATTTCCATATTCTCCCCAAACATCACTTCTTGGAACACTATCCTGAGATGATTCGTCGATTTGGGCCTATGACATATTTTTGGACTATTCGCTTTGAGGCAAAGCACAAATTCTTTAAGAGAGTTGTACATTATGGTAAAAACTTCAAGAATGTCTTGCTCACTCAGGCCAAAAAGCATCAGCTTGCTTTGGCTTACTTCTTGGATTTGCCAAGTGTTTTCAAACCTGATCTAGAAGTAGGACGCGTTGCTGTCGTTTCACCTGACACACTTGAACGTTCAGTGAAGCAGGCCATTGAGCATAAATATGGAAACTTAAACACTGTACTTCTTTCAACCCATGCATGAATCTATGGTACCACGTACTCAGAGGGAATGTTTTTGTCTGTAGGGCACACCAGTGGACTGCCCGACTTTGGCGAGATTGTTAAAATGATAATTGTGAACAACAAAGTGTCATTCATCCTCAAACCCTTTAAAGCCTGGTACACAGAGCATTTGCGAAGATATGAGCTGACGAGTCATTGCACTTCAGAACTGCAGGTTGTGGAACACCAGGAGCTTAATGGATACCATCCACTTTATCCTTATGCCAGAGCTGGCAAGTAAAAATATCACACCAAAAACCTTCTTGCTTCATTAAGGTTTATTTGATTTTTTAGGTGTTCACGTTAAAATATGTAATCATCAATCAAATTAATAACATCTTTTTACTTTTTCCCCAGTTGGAGAGAAACCTTGGAATTTTCTATTCCTATTTCAAAATGCTGTTCCGCGTGATCATCTCCACACAGAACATTCAAAAAGTTAGACTTGATCCTGTTCCAGATTCTGTTGATGGCCTCAAGCTTGAACTCAAAAGTAAGCTCCAGCTGAAAGATTCTTTTGACCTTCAATATGAAGATGAAGACTTCCATGATTTCTGTAACCTTACCTGCGTAGCTGATCTGCCCAAAGACAAGGTGACAACACTGAAGGTCCTTTTCACCTCCTTTCCAGATACATTGTCAGACTCCAGTTTAGACACTACAATTTTAGGTGAATCGTCATCTCCATCAACTTCTTCATCCAGCATCCATTCAGAGTTATCTGCCGCCCATTCGCAACCATGGCCAACCACCTTTCCCATCCCTGTTTTTACTTATGATGTGGAGCTGAGGCTAAGACAAGGTAATGAGGCATTTCAAAAGGATGGAACACTTCTGTCAATTCCCAGAGACATTAAGATTGAAATTCTTGAGAAACTTGCAGAAAATAGGAGACAAGAGGAAAGCAAAACAAGAAACCAAGACGGTGTGAAACAAATTTTCTACCAGATCTACCTCAGGGGCAGGGCAAAGACCGGGAAAATCTAGAAAAGGAAAGAGAGCAAAGGGCTGTGGAGATGATGAAGAGGACTCCAGACATCACATTTGTTGATACTGCTATGAGCAGCATATTCTTTGAGAAGACAAGAAGTCGTTGATGAGGAGCCACCAGTGTCACAAATGAAAATCCGATGGCCAGCAATTTTCACAGAGAGACAGGTAAATTGTGCTTATTTGTTTATGTGTGCTTTGAACTAATCAGAAAATCTTGGGCTGTGAAAGTTGTGCGGTTCTATTAGAAGATATGGGCAAACTTAATATCCTAAGATTATATGACCAGTTATTTCATGTTGAGTGGAATCTTTTATTTTTTTTAACTTGTTAATGTTTTAAAACTGTCACTGAGACCCTGGCATCTTTGTTCAATTTGTAAATGTATTTATGTTTTTATAGATCAGCAAAGAATTCACCAGGCTTGTGTCAAAGGACTTGAGCAAGTCCTTTTTGGAAGGCCTAGATGGTCATCTCTCAAAGCTGATACAGTTATTCCGGTCAAAGCATTATGAGGACATTCCAGAAATGACTTCAATATTGGAGAGCCTTGATAAGAATGTGTGTCAATTTATTTTAAAGCAGTCTTTCTCTCCCCAAAATGGGGAGAGAAATCATTTACTCACTTACTCACTACTCACATCATAAACCTATTGATAGCGACATCTATTCATACAATGACTTAAGAGTAACAATCTAAAAAATAACCTATTTCAATTTGCATGTTATATTCAAAGTCTTCTAAAATCATATAATGTCTTTGTATGATGAAAACATAAAAATGTCAGTCTTTGTTTACAATGTGGTTTTATTGTATTAGCTACTACATAAATATCAAGCCCCATTGGTTCTTGCAAGTCTTTTGATCAAATGTCATGACACAAGTTCCCGTTCTGGATCATTCCGATATACCCAAGAAAGGCCAGCACCGTAATTAGTCTGTCTTTAGGTAAACACTTTGGCAGCCTCTCGAGACAGATCTCCATCCACGGCATCCCATGCTCACGATACTTTATTACATTCCTTGAGTAGGAAAGATCCAGCTGTTCGACCTTGGCGCACACGTCTCCTAGGTATGCCGCTGCGCGCGATGCAGCAGATGGGAGTTGAGAAGGACGGTGGAGTTCAACGAAGTCCTTGAAGTTCCACCGCGCCTACTTATTACGGTTCTCATCCCAGTATTTGATTTTCGGGAAGAACTTCAGCTTCCCTAACCCGAACTCCAAACAACGTACTGGGTCAAAACTGAAGGACGTGACGATCTCCACGGCCCTGCCAAACGTGTGGGGGTATCCAAATCCTTTGCTCTCGCACACCTCCCTTGCTAACTCCCCAACCGACCGGCAATCGCTTAAATGGCCGATTGGACGGTCAGGTCCTTTCCACGATGCCATGGGAATCCGGTCATTCCTCTCATACAGGTCACAGAGAAGGATACGGACCAACTCATCCCCCACCACTTGTGGGCCGGCTGAAGGCAGTCTGTAGGTGGAAAGAGGCGCAGGACTCTTAGCCTCTGGAGTTCCTCCTTTATCCACGTCTCCAGGGGAGGAGTACCTTCACCAACGCTAGCTGATCCAATTGGACCAATTGGAATTCCCCTCATACGTGAAAAGCTGTTAGAATTGGTGGAACATACACCGAGGGGTGAGGCATAGTGCTTTGATGTTGCACACATGGCCCGTCCAAAAAAAAAGTATTCAAGCACCAGTTCGAGCTGGAAGGCCTTCCATGAACTTTCGAATCCACCCAGCCCCTTCTGGTGGTGCAGGAGATCAAAAAGTGTGCTACATAGGTACGTAGCGATTGGCTGGACAATGTGCCTTAATCCATCATCACTGTCCTTGAAAGGAAGCAGCATCGGCACCGTCTCAAACTAATTATCCAGCATCATCTGGACAAAAAAACTGATGGCATCCACGACCTCTGGAAAGCCAGGCCGAACAAGAAAAAAAACCCCTCCAGCCTCACAAAGGTCCTTGCACAGGTTTTGAGTGCCAGATCGTCCATGTGTTCAGCGTATGTTTTGGCGTCCTTAAGAAGCATCCGCCGATGCTTCTCAGTGTGTAGGTCACATGTTGTGATCACCCTGCTTACAGGGTGCTTAGCGGGAGTGGCCTGGTGGCAGTGTGGAGTCGTCATTCAGTGTCCAATATTTTAAAACCTGATGCAGCACAAGCAAATTTCTTACCGCACAATCCAGCACAAACGAAGCACAAACGAACGAGACTATTTTGGGTGAATTTGGATTATTTGGGGGGGCTGAGCGACCTCAGAATGACCAAAAAAAATTTATTTTATTATCTAAACAACCGAAGCAGTACAAACTAAACATTTTACAGCACAAACTAGCACAAACGGAGTATGAACGATTGAGCATATTTTGGATGAATTTGAAGCATGCGGGGGGGCTGAGTGACGTCATCGACCTAACCTTCAAAGATGAATATTTTAAAACCCGACGCAGCACAAAATAAACTTTTTACAGCACAAACCAGCACAAATGATTGCTAAGTGACCTCAGAATGACCTAAAAATATTCTTTCAATATATGAAAAAAAAGCAGCACAAACGAAACTTTTTACAGCACAAACGATTGAGCATATTTTGACGACGTTTTGCGTTGGATGTGGGGCCAACTTCACGCAGGTCAGAAACCTTCACAAATGCATACAAAATTAATAAATGCACACAAAATTCATAAATACACACACAATTCAGAAATATTTAATAAACAAATACTTAATACTTTGAAACATTCATTTGATCAAACTAAAAAAGAGAAATGAGAGACATGTTGTAATACAGCGTACAGTCAATGTGCCATTGCATCCCTCCACGCAACGGCAACAGCTGCAAAGGCATTTGACTGCCACATGTAATGCATTTTGACTCATCTTGGCGAACTCTACTGAATCATAGGAAAGTGGTTCAGTAGAAAGCTTCTCCTGTAGTGGATCTACAAATACTATGTTTTTCCCATTGTTAGATGCTGATTTAAGAAGCCTTGTGGAGTAACCCTCAGCGTCAGTTGGAATTATGGACAGCTTGCGATGTCCGTTACCACCTATTTTAAAATGGAAAGAAGTAAGAGTCCTTTAAAACCTTGCAGTCTCACAATCATTAATATTAAAAGTTCTATTTTGTCAGGCAAACAAGTCACAGTACTGTCCTCTACAACTTGAATAGTGGTGTGAATGGTAATTCATCGCCGGACATCACATGACATATCTGAGGTTTTGAATTGGAAAAACATGAACTATATTTTTCGTAATTGGAGATTTTGAAAAATTCTACCTGTAGACTTGAAAACCATCCAACCTCCTTGTAAGGTCTTCAGTTTAGGAAATTCCTCCTTGAGTAGAGCTACAATCTTTAAAGAATTAAATGATTCACTATTCTGCAAATGATTAACATTTATAATCATTACCCATTCTACAATATTATATACTATATGACTACCTCATCGTGTTTCACGTGGTCTGGTATACTTAATCCTCTTCCCAAGGCCAGCATGGGCAAGTTCTAGCTCTTCTGGGCCCTTTGGTGTGAACTGACTGGGTTCCGAAAGGACATACATATGAAAGTCTGTCCTTTTCACAATGCAAGGGGCAGGGGTCGAGAATGGTCGTTTTCCTCTTGGCTGATCAGTATTAAACATACTCGGGAACTGCCTGATGTGGGAAAGACAAAAAGATTTGTAGGGAAACCAGATATTGGTCGTTTTCCTCTTGGCTGATCAGTATTAAACATACTCGGGAACTGCCTGATGTGGGAAAGACAAAAAGATTTGTAGGGAAACCAGATATTTTTGTTTCGTTTATCTACTTTTCAATAATTTAAATAATGTCTCAATAAAAGTATCAAATACACTAACGCTATTCATTACTGTTCCAGACACCAATATTAAATGTGCCAGAAGAATATTACTCACTGTCAGTATAGTGAAAATGTGCCACTTAATAGTCAATGCATAATGCTTTATCTATGTACCATTATATTTATATTTTACCTATATAAATTTCTAAAAATGGCAAACAATATGAAATTGTACCTGTTCCTTGTCAAAAGACAAAAAAAAACCCACAAAGATTTTCGCTAAGTTTCATCTTGAGCTTTGGAGAAAATGTGGGATGTTTAAATAAAAAATCCTGTTGGATCGGATTGTGCCATTCTTCAAGCCTTCGTATAATTTCTGGAATGTTATATAGATACAAAAGTAAGACAAATGTAAGAAATGTAAACTTTCAATAAAAAGCATATATGAAGTGGTGGCCTATGTATTATGGTAAAAAAAATTATTATAGTATTATTGAAAAAGATTATTGATTATTTTTTTAGTGCACCTCTACTAGCTCTAACAGATAACATTGCTATACATTATGTAACCACATTTAAAAAAATTACAAAAGGGAAATGTGTAAATGAGAGACCACCCCGACGTAAAAAACAATACTCAAAATGATACATCTAGGATATAAGTAGTAAGATGGGTTGCTTCGTAATTTGTAATTTTAACCAAGGTCTCTTGATCCCATGTATGACACTTTTATGTCAAACTATTAGTCTTGATGCCTATGCTGAAAAGAGATGTGCTTTTTGAATTGCACATTTTGTAAATACCTCATGAACTTTCAAGTGCATGTCGGACACAGTTGCATTACTCTGCCAATCTCTGTGCCATAGAATGAACGTGTCTGTGTTCAAGGCCACAACCTAAAAGCCAAAATCACAGGATTTAGTCTTTATATAACAACTATAAATGTCACAGGTAAGTCAAAGGTTCTGTGTGAGTAACTTACATCCTTAGTCTCTTCCACAATTTGAGCAATGCGGCAATTCACAGCCTTTAAACCATTTTTTTTTATTGTTATAGACATGTGGGGTGATGCCACATATTTACATATTAAATTTATAAATAAGACAAATTTTATGATGCTTTACAGCATTTCATACTTGCATTATCAGTTAGCCAAGGCATTGTTTGTTTCTGCAATTATTTATGAACACATAATATATATATAAGTAAATATTACAGATCAGCTATCATGAAAACTTAACATGTGTAACAGCACACATTACTTCAAATTTCACATCATTACCACACATCAGTTTGCCCGGTAGTCCTAGGTGTATATTTTCATCTGTACGTTTCTGCATTTCTTTCAAAAATGCTGAGTTTTTCCTGGCATTGTGTAGATGAAAGTACAGGCGTAGTGAAAACATGTAGTGGGTATCTCTCATCTGGCACAATGAATACCGGCTTAAGGACAGCTCCATATTCACTTGTTCAGCTTCTGGGGTTCAGGGATTACTTTCAGACTCCGCAGTTTCTCCTCTGGTCGTTTTTGGTTCTTTTGGTGGAACCTATCATAAAAGGAGAAGCGGTTTGATGTTCCAGTTTCTGGATGTGGTTGTGAAAAATTGTCCATTGTTGAGGGTTCAGTCGTATTTTCATCTTGATGTTATTGACCCAGTCAGGATCTCCCAGCAGATGCCAATTATATGTTTACCTCTGTTGGCTCACACGCCCTCCCATCATGTCTGGCAACACGTCCAGCAATGCCATACTGTACACAGTCAAGGGTTTTTGAAACTCAACATCCCCATGGTCCCGAGCGGACTCCTACCACCATAAAGGTGATATATAGTACACCACTCTATGGGTGCATCCCATATGTCACACTCCACCTGTATCGCAACAAATATGAAACGTTAACCTTAATTTAAGGAACAAAGTAGATGAGTTTAACCAAAACTATATTGTATTACAAAAGAAAATGTCCAATATATTGTTCCCTACTATACATTTTCTAAATGCCATAGAGTAACAAAACCCATCTTACCTCCAGCTTTTTTGAGTTTCACAAACATTTTGGGATAAACATGCTTATAAAGGAAGAGCTCCTCAAGCCTGTTCATCATGTCAGCGATTGATCCACTGACAGACACTCCGAGGACATCTTCTTTTGGCTGATCAAACGGTAATTTACATTTAAAAATTTTAGGAATGCAAAATTTGTAAGTAATGTGTTGCATGTCAATGTAAAGGTAAAAAAAATCATGTACATTGTACTTGTAAAATATGGTCCTCATCGATGTCCTTTGCAACACGACTGCTCCTGGGCCTGTCATTGTAGGATAGCCCTTTGAACACTTCAGTTTTCGGTAGGGTATCACTGGTTCGTGTATGTTGCCCCATCCATGGTATGGACATATGTGCTTTGAAATGGATTGCCAGAATGAAATGTGTAAGGTTAATTCTGTCATGTAATTTAAGTACTATAAAAATACATGGCTTCAACCATATTGTGAAATAATACAGAATTTTAATTTATATAAATTTAACTTACAATTAGTAAACATTCACATTAAGAGTAATAAGATTAATAATGTTGCAAAATATAAAAAAATAAAGTCACAGAGCACTTGTTGACGTATACTGTATATTACGCTTACCATCACAGAATCCGGTGGCTATAATTTCCTTCTCCAGGTTCTCCCATCTTGATGCCACATTAACTCCCGTTTCCTGGGGAGTGATGCTATTTTTCTCCTGATGTTTCAAGAGATGGACTGGTAGTTGTTGAAAAAAGGGTAGTGACAATGAGCATGTGAATGCTGGATAAATTATGCTAGAAGTTTTGAAATGCATTTTAAATGAACTCTCACCTGGTAATTCAAAGGCATCTTTCCAGTTTGTGTCAGTGATGACGACAGACGGGTGGTGTCCACAGCGGTTACAGAAGTAGCTGTAGCAATACTTTCTGAGAGCGCCCAGAATGGGACTCAATTGTGCGCAACATCCGTCCAACAGCAATGTGATTCTGCAGAGAATTAAAAATTATGTTTTTAAACATATTTTGTTAATATTTTTGTATGTGCTTAATTTAGTACAAACATGTCCCACAGTTGTAACAATCCAATTGTATGTACTCACCAATAGACCGGTTGTCAGCAGAGAACATAAGGGTTTGGAAAGAAAGACCATGTTGTTGTAATTGTGAAATCCTGAATTGTAATCCTGAAAATGAAGTACGTTTTGCAAACTGGCCATTTTCAGTCCATAGACTGAAATACCTACATGAAAACACAACACATTTATTGGCATTTCACTTCTAATATACTGTATGTTCAATTTATATAAGTGGCTAAAGTGTAAAAATTGTGCTTGTGTTGATAAAAGCATTGTTCAGTTCAGGAGGACGGCCCTGGACAGTAAGGACAATTTGCCTCTGCAGGCTCAATGTTCTCTGGAACAGGCTTCGCTGTCTTTGTTAAATCCAGTGGAAGATCCTCTGGGATTCTCTTGGAAAGTCATAGGGATCACAATACTATGCAGACACTCAAAAACAGTGGCTCTATGCACATAGACCATCATTCTGGCTGATAATGCATACCCAGATTTCCACTGACCATTTCCTCAATATCTTCAATATCCTCGTTTGAGGTATCCACTGCATTTTTGGCCAAGTGAGGATGCTCTTGGAACAGCCACCACATAGACAAGAATCTATACACAGCTGATCTGGTTTTTGAGCCTATACACTTGCAGTGCCATTTACCTGATTTGGTATCCAATGTTGAAATTGTCCTCCCAAACTTCCACCAGTTGTCCTTCTCATCAGAGTACACTGAGAAGATGATGTATCTGTCAGAAAGACCATGTCCCCCCCAGAAAATTGGAAACACACAGCAGACTTCCTCTGAGTAGGCATGTTGGTAGAGTGCCTTGCATTCTTCTTGCCTAGATATTGAGATGAGTCCTTTTCCCACCATCTCATTCACAGACCTGTTTTTCAGTCCTGGTGATGGAATATATGCGTGGGCTTTTCTGGTCCTCTCTAGGTGGTAGCATTCTTTACCAGTGTTCCCACTTTGGACAGCAATGCTCAAAAAGTCCCTTCATTCATCCACTTCACAATCACACAGTCGTGCTGGTAAACGCTTCTGTACATGGATAGGAAGTATAATACCATGGGAAAGTCTTGTTGTCACAGAGAGTAATTGTTTGGGTCAATGCACATCATGGGTTCTTGTCCATCGTGCTGCTCTTTTTCATGACGTCTCAAGTTTAAGGTGCTGCTGAAATGAATCCCACATATATGGCACACCCTGGTTCCTTGTTGGACTTGGTCAGTTACAACAGTAGGCAGTTGTTCCACATCTGAGAAAAAATAAGATGCATTCCCTTTTGATTATGACCGTTTCAGTTATAAACAACAGTTGTATCTCTACTTCTGTTTGGTTTAAATGTGTCAGTGTACTCACCAGAAGGTGTCACTTGCTTTAAGAGTCTTGATGCACTGATTTGATGTGTGATATTTGTCTCTTCTGTTAACATTGGATTTATTATAGTGTCTGGTTAAATGTGGGTATTTAATAGGTAAACTGTCAAGGGTATATTTGTCTTTCTTCAAAAGGCTTTTAGTGGAATAAATTTGTATTGTTGGGAAGTCACGTCTTTGCCTTTAAATCCCATTCGAACTAGCAGGGTCATTCATGTTATTGTGACCACAATCTCTTATTTTTTTTAACTTTATTTTCCTGGGTGGTGTAAACTCCCCATCCTCCCCCGCTCAATAAAATCTATGCTACAGCCAACGCTGCGTGTTCAGCTCCTCTGGCTTGATTTTTTTTTTGTAAATAATAATAATAACTAATAAAAAATAAATTCCTATTAATTAAATCTGTGTTCTCCAAATATTTAAATAAAGCTTCTCTGTTATTACTTCTTTGTTCTGGGTTTAATAGGTATCTCAAAGTAATATCGATCTCTTTTTCCCTCTGAACCTCTAATAATAACTTTTCACAATACATGATGACATGTTTTACCGTTTTGTTTTCTCCACACCATTCACATCGCTTAAAGGCTAGACGTCTCGTCCGCGCTGCTGGCCAATGGAGGTCGACGTCCGCACTGGCGGCCATCTTGTCACAGGCAGCTCGCTCACTCGTAACATTGTGTTTTAATGGTGCATGTACTTTTTAAATAACCATAACTTGCTCAATTTTCTACCGATTTTCAAACGCTTTGGTTTGTTATAAATGTCAGAGATGTAGTTATGACACTGCATACTTATGAATAATAAGTGTATAAATAAATAATCATCCAGAATTATAGCCACGGTAATAACGTTTGTAAGAAACCAATCCGTTTGTAAATCCGTCAAGATTTCAACGAGATAAGAGTATTTGTGTTCGTGCTGATCACTCATCTTACATCAGGCACCACAGAGCCCGCCAGAAAGCTTGCCTGTGACAAGATGGCCGCCGGTGATGACGATAGAGACTCCGCCATAAGACATCTAGCCTTTATTATGGATATCTATGCTTCGCGACCCCACCTGATGCATAAAAAGGGAAATGAGGCGGCATTATTTAAAAGATTTAACACTACACTCCCCTATAACATAATTTTTTTTTTTTTTTTAAAGAACAAAACATTTTTTCAACTATAAATATGATCACATACTTGTATATTTTATATTATAGATCAGTATGTTAATTAATTTCGATGAGATTAGATAGAACTGTATTGATCCCACTCTTGTATGTCACAGACGTCCGAAGCTTTGTTTGGTCACATGCTTTTTCTGCTCTGCGGTGATTTGTTAGATATTGTGAAGAAAACAAGTGTGACCACCAGATGTTACTAATGCACATTGTGTATATTTCACAATTTGATGAAAGCCTCAAATGCTTCAGAAAGCCTCGGTTTCCCACTAATGCTTTGACATTAATTGCATTGTTTATTAAGTCCTGTATGTCCTATTCTGAGTCTGGATAAAATGTTTCCCTCTCTTCTTCTTCCATCTGAGTACCTACTTTCCCCCACTTTTGGCTGTATTAGATGCAGCCTTTGAATTGGGACACAGCCTGACATATAGTGATTGTGTGAATTCACAACAGGTGTGTGATCAGATTCAGAAGTCTGGTGATTTGTAACGCTTCTATGTATGTGTATTCTGGGATATAGAGTCTGAGGCGGCCATATTTGAATGCTGAGGTGCCTGCTGTGAATTGTAGTTCACTGATCTGACAAAGTAATGGTAAAAATGAAAAGAGTTTATTGAATAATATTAGTTGTGTCTTTCTCGATGCTCAGCCAGACTTTGTCTGACCAGCACAAAGCACAAGTGTTCTTATACCAAACAATTGCAATGGAAATTACTGCTTCACAACACCATCCTGTGACATTAAAAATACTTGAGATGAAGACATACAACTTAAAATTAAACAGTTACAGAAAAATAATATAAAATGAAAAATAGTCAGTAAATAAATATATAGATAAAGTAATATGGTAGCGATAAAGAAGTAATATGAAGCACAACACAGATTTATGTTTGCTCTGGAAGCTGCACACACACACACACACACACACACACACACACACACACACACACACACACACGTTGTTATTAAGAATCCTTAGATCCTTCATTTCAAAACTCTTAATCATATATGAAAACATTTCATTAAACACCTTGAATACAATTTGAACAATAATTGAATTGATTAACAAGCAAGCAAACGTTCATTATCAGCACAAACTTGAAAAGCTTGGGTGATTTTACAGTAAATTAACAACCTCTGTCATAACCCATCAGTGAAGTCCAGTCCAGTTACGAGGAAAAAATTAGACCGTGGTAAAGAACGTGCATCGCTGTGATGTAAAGCCCAGAGAAAACACCTTTAGAAGCATACATGTGAACTCAAGTCTAATATAAAATGACAACGTTGTAAGCTTCTAGCCATGAATAAAATAATAAATCCACATCATGTTAATTTTGATCACATCCACTGACAAATCTTTACAAGCAACTCTGTTTAACAGAAAAATTACAGCAATACTAAACATCATCCTAATCCCTAATAATCTCATAAAACCCTGCATACCCAGAAACTCTGATTTTTTATGAATTCATCCTTTACACCTGTTTCAGCAGAATCCCATAAGGACGAATGGACTTCTCCACGATCTCCTTCTCTTTAGAAACAGGGGTGCCTTCAGGAATCTCAATCAGCCAGTAGTCCTTTCTGGCACACACTTTCCTCATTTGTGGATTGATCCTGTTTTGCAGCATGACTTTGTATTTCTTCCCAGTCTTTTTGGATGTGAATTCCTTGCTGTAACCAAAAGCCTCATCTATGTCATATGTTGAGTAGATTCCTCTGCCATACACTTGTCCAGGACCTGGCATGTAAGTGGAACCAGTAATACCTCTAGCACCCTCAATGCTGGTTCCATGATAGGACACAGGCCACTCTCCAGCCACTGAGTCTCGTCTCCATCCATTCGCTCCCAGCCAGGTGTTTCCATCAGTGTACTTGTTCAGGACTTTGAGAGCAAAACGATACCATCCACATGGGCGTTTGTAAGGCTCACCACCCCGCATGCATACCGAATTGTCTGTTAAATCTGTGAAATCATAATCAAAGGGTGGATCAAAGAATTCATCCATGTTTACAAATACCTCCTGGTCCGAAACCCTGTACTGAGAAGTGCTTTGACTAGCAAGATTTGTTTGAAGGACCTTTGGGCTTAACAAGGTAGTAGTGATCAAATTGTAAATATTGAGCTGAGTATCCGAATTCGCTGATTTCAATAACTGTGCTGATGAATTTGCTATATAAGGCTTCACAGTAACACCTGTGAGAACCGAAAGTCCCTCCAGAACAACATCTCTGTCCAATGTAGACATGGTTCAGGCAGATTTCATGCAGTGGAATAAGTAAAAAAAAAAACTCTGCTCTTTCACTGCGTTCTGGTGACAAACTGAGGACTGCTCTTCTATTTATATGGACTGAAATGAGGAAGTACTGTATGTATTCTCGGAAAAGGCAGTGTTACCAATGAAGGCTTTGTGTTCAAGCAAGAGTTTGGTGAGTCAACGAACATGCACAAGCATGCATGAAACACTGGATGGGACTAGTTTAACATGGAGAGGTGGGGTAAAGTAATTATTACCAGAGCTTCTCTGTGATTTTAGACCCGTCCGAATCTGCCATCTCAGTAATCATTACGGACAATGTCAGTAAAGATTACAGCGACTTTCACCCTCTGTAAAAAGGTCCGGAAAAATGACTTCAGGTAATACTAATCCCGTGTGAATAGACCAGCTGTCAATATGTACATAAGTATTCTGTCATTTCCTGTTTAAAAGTAGTTTCCCGCGGGTTTTCGAGTATGGAGGCGCTTGAAAAAGCATCAGTTGCGTTCTAGACACTGGGAAAAGTCTGTGGCTAAACTGCAGAAGTGTTTTCTGCATACGATTCAGATCAAAAAGAAGGTTGAAAGCACTCTTTTAAACATTACACTTCTTTTAGCTTTAGGTAAGTGTCTATTACCAAAAGAATCCAATCAGAATTTAATTAATAAATCGTTTGACCAGACCTATCTGTTATATATAGGTTATATATATATAGATTAAATGTGTTTGCGCAGGTGATAACAGGAAGCAACATAATACGCAAATATGACGACAGGAAGGTGACGGCGGTGCATGTGTAAATCGAGTTACTCTCCCACTTCTGCTAGATTTACTGACATTTCTTATCCCGTGCGAAATGGCCATTATTATTACAGACATCCTGTGGTAAAATTACATTATTTTCCCTTGTCAAATTAATCCCATCCGAATAGGGCTTATGACAGATATTCCACGAAGTGCTTTAGAATCAGAATAGAAAGAAAGGTACTAGGTCTGTAAAGTATACTATGCAGGAAATAATGCAGGACTAATGAGTAGAACTACATTAACACTTCAGCTACTACTAACTAATATAAAAACAAGCTTAACTTATAAGTAATATAGAATCAAGGACTAATGTAGTTCCTTGTTAGGTAATCAATAATTACTTAATGAGATTGGCATCATTAAGTAGTAATAAGTACTATTATTCTAAAGTGTTACCGAAAGAAATGATGTGAACCTTGCTGTGTCTTAAGCTGTTCATCAGATTCTCACAAACATCTTTGTACTAACAAAAAAAAAAAAAAAAAAAAAAAAAATCCCCGAAGAATATTGTTAACCATAGTATTTTTCCCCGACTATGGAAGTCAATAGCTACCTTCAATTATCTGGTTACAAACATTCTTCAGAAGAAGGAAACTCATACAGGTTTGGAACAACATAAGGGTGAGTAAATGATGACAGACTATTCATTTTTAGGGTTATGTTATGGTACCATAGCACTACAATATACAATTGTCACGGTATAGGCTTGGAGATGAAGGAGGCAGACGAATCACTACATCAAAATCAAAGGTTTAATTTCCAGAAGGCAAAATACAACAAAGAGCTCCACACAGAGAGCGTATGCTTAAACATTGACCGACAAACACTGAATAAAGAACAGTAACTAAATACACAGATGATAATGGGGTACGACAGGTGACGGTGATGAAGAAGATTGACTAATTAACTAAACACAGGTGACTAAACTGAGGACAAACGAGGAGCGGGAAAACTGAATAGGACTAAACCAAAACACTGAAGAAAACAAAGAGTCAAACTGTGACAGTACGCCCCCTCCCAAAAAGGCGCGACCTCGCGCCGTATAACATCAATGGGCTGGGGTGGGGGGGTGGGCGCCCTGGAGGCTGAGGAGAGCGAGGTCTGGAGCAGGACGTGACCAAGGAGGAGCAGGACGTGACCAAGGCGGAGCAGGACGTGGCCAGGGCGGAGCAGGACGAGGGCGTGGCCAGGGCGGAGCAGGACGAGGGCGTGGCCAGGGCGGAGTAGGACGAGGGCGTGGCCAGGGCGGAGCAGGAAGTCCAGGCGGCCAGGGCGGAGCAGGAAGTCCAGGCGGCCAGGGCAGAGCAGGACGTGACCAGGGCGGAGCAGGCCCTTCGGGTGGCCACGGCGGTGCAGACCCTTCGGGTGGCCACGGCGGTGCAGACCCTTCGGGTGGCCACGGCGGTGCAGACCCTTCGGGTGGCCACGGCGGTGCAGACCCTTCGGGTGGCCACGGCGGTGCAGACCCTTCGGGTGACCATGGGTCCTTGGGCGCCCACGGCGAAAGTTTGTTCTGCTGTTCAGCAGATCTAGAAGAAAATAGCGTCATAGTCCAGCTTAAGTAAGTTCAGTGATGGTTCATATCTGTGTACATATCAATAATTCATTTTTAATTTAGTTAATTTATCTATACAGCCGCTCTGCAAAAAACAGTGATGTCATCGTCCAGTTCAGGGGTGTGTTTCCCGAAAGCATAGTTAGCCAACTATGGTCGCAAGTTTCAACATTTGGTGTTTCCCGAAACCATAGTTCAAACGAACATTTGCAAACTGCATTGCAAACTTCTGTGGTTGAAACGACGGGTCTCGACCTGTGGTTAGAAGCATAGTTCCTTGTTAGTTTGTTGTGTCGACGTCATTGATTTCGCAGCAGCTGGGGTGTGTTCTAATAGGCTTGTTTGAGATGCGCCTTGCCTCGCCTGAAATGTGTGCGAGAGTAGGCGGCTGCAGTGAGGGGAGGAGTGTGTGAAGTCTTTCTTTGCAGTCACGCATAGATTTTTGGCTCATCTCTAATGACCTTGAAGATAAGATCAAAGATGTGTTGATAGAACCAGCTGTGTTAACTGACCATAAACTTATTCTTATTAAAATTTACTTGAGCAATTGTTTTCCTCAGAATAATTATTCCAGTTACTGGAAACCTAACAATTCATTACTTATCAATTTAGATTTTAAACTAGAAATTAGTAAGATCATTGAAAAATTTTGGAAACAAGCCTGTAATTCTATGGACAAAATTGGGAACTAACAAAATTCGAAATTCGCAAGATGGCTATTAAAAAAGGGAAGTAGGCTATTTAGCAAAGCAAAAAAAGAGAGAATGAATCACAAGTCATTAAAGCAAAATTAAATTTACAAATAAAATCTAGCGGTAATCTTAATGAACATGAGAAAGAAAATCTGATTTTATTACAAAGTAAACTAGACGACATATACATAGAAAAAACTAAAGGCGCCTTTGTTAGATGTAGATGGATTGAAAAAGGAGAGAAAAATACAAAGTACTTTTTTGGATTAGAAAGAAGAAATGCTGAATATAATACCATCAGTAATTTGTCAGTTAATGGAAGTATTACTAATAATCATAAGGTAATTTCAAAACATGTTGTTAGCTTTTATCAGGACTTATACTCACCCGCTTCCACAGGTTCTGGCATAGATTCTTTTTTAAATAACATCTCCACAAATGCTAAGAAAATAAATTAAGAATTTAGAGAGATTTGTGATGGAAGAATTTTCTTACCTGAACTGGTGGATTGTGTTAAACTTTTAAAAGACAATAAAACACCCGGGAATGATGGCCTAACAGGAGAATTTTATAAAGTATTTAATGACAAACTTTCTCCTTTCCTGCTATCTGTGTTTGAAGAGGCCATTGAAAAAGGTGAACTTCCTCCAACTTTGAAACAGGGCGTGATTACTTTAATTCCCAAACCAAATAAGAATAAATTGCACATTGAAAACTGGAGACCCATTAGTTTACTTAACAATGATGCAAAGTTATTTGCTTTAATTTTTGCCAAAAGACTTAAACATAGCCTGAACCAAATTATAGATGAAGAACAATCTGGCTTTATGCCCAATAGACACATAAGCAATAACATACGTTTAATTTTAGACATGATAGATTACAGCGACCTCCTCCCAAATTATAGCTTCATACTATTTATTGACTTTTATAAAGCTTTTGACACCATCGAGCATAACTTTATATTAAAATCTATTTCCTTTTTTGGCTTTGGTAACTATTTTCATAAGGCAATTCAAACCTTATATAATGGGTGTTCTAGTTCTGTTAAATTGAAAACAGGCACATCAGAAAGATTTAGTATATCACGTGTGTTACGGCCCTTAATCTAATTCAGCTCGTTTAAATCACACAAAAGACAAGGACCGGAGATAAAATAAAATAAATCATCACATTTATATAGCGCTTTTCGTTGCATGTGTTGCTGCATGACGTTGCGTCTGAGTGTTTGTTTATGTGAACAAGGTTGTTTAAGTGAGTGTTAAAACAAGTTTTATGCCGTGTTCGTGCGTGAAGCTGGGCAAAAGACCTGTTTAGTTTCAATAAGTTTCAGTCGCGTATGAGTTAAATACCGTCGTGTTTTCTTTGTTTAAAACAGTTTTTGTTTCATTTGTTCAAACGAACTTGAAACAGTGAATGCTGCTGATCGTGTGAAGAAAAACGTTCGCTGAGTCGTCGGTTAGGGTCGTGTGTTGTTCTGCTGTGAACTCATAAATAGACTGAGTATAATTTTTCCTTTCTTTTCTTGGATTTTTTAATCGGATCTTCGATTTTTGAGCCGAATTGAAGTGAACTTTAAGTGAATCAAGTGAACTTCGTTTGAAAAGGTTGAATTAACTGGAGTGAACTGTGAAACGTTTCAGTCTACTTACAATAAGTGAAACTGATTGTTATTTTGTTCGGATTAAACTGAAACATTTGTTGATTTTTCTCTCTTTATTATTTTCCACATTTTTATTTCACTTTGATTGGTCTGCATTTTAAATTGTTTTACACTTCCTGTAAAAACAAAACAAACAGAATCATTTCAGTTCATGCAGTAAAAATAAATGTTATTTTTGTTTATTAATCTAAAACTGTTTATGCTAATTTTGAGTCACTTATGCTAAGGAGTGGGGGCATCTTACCTATCCTGTTAGATCCGGGAAGGGTGGGTTTTGCAGTCAACTAGGTTTAACTCCTGAGTTTTCTACATACACACACTTCAGGTGGCTGCCGTGTATTGAGTAAATCCTGAAGCCCACCTTGCCGACTCTTGAGCATTACACATTGCAACACGATAGACACCACACACAACAAGGCTATCAGTTGTACAAAGACTAAAAGCATTGGGTGGGGGGACTAAGATCCTGTTGCTCACTCAGTCTTCCTTAGTATAGTGCTGAATATTTCCCCCACAAGGCGGTGGCATATTTCCCTCCGCCACATACAAATTATTTTAACTACAATGTTTCACTTGAATTCATCTGCTACCAGCTTTCAATCGCTCTGAATGAGCCGCGGCGCGGCGGCAGATTGCGCAATAGAGAGAGTAAACGAACACTTTTCAAAGTCTGTAATTGTAGCGCCTCTTAGCGGTAAAAGGCAGCAAATACACCCCACATTCGGTGGAACGGCGGCGGTAAAAGTATTATTCTTGTTGAGTACCAACTGTACATAACCTCTGCTAGAACCTACTAGCCTATGAGTTGTATGATTAGTAGCAACTTTCTACTGTCTGATGGGATAACATTAATTTGGTTCTCCATTAGATGGATATATAAGCCTTTTGTTTTCAAATATAGACATAATGCTCTCAATGCTGAATATATATTTTTTTGGTTAGGACTTAAGAAAATATGGGTAGGACGAAAAATGTAAGATTTGTAGATTTGTCATATACAGATTGTACCCAAGCCCATTGTCTTTTGCTAGGGTTTGTTTCTGTATTGCAGAGTTTATAACAACTTTCTAACTAAGTGTTTAGAGAGAATCTTGTGTATTTTTCCTGCTTTCAGGTTATACCTAATTTTATTTTATGTCTTTGTCTTTAACCCGTTTAATCCCAAATTTTTTCTTGCAACTTGAGTACATGCATTTTACTCCTTAGACCTCCCTAATAGTCCGTGAGGCGGGGAGAAAATTGGTATCAAAAAGGGCACCAATTCTAATGGTTATTTTTCAAAACAGGCATGCCCCCTGACCACAAAAATGCATGATAGCAGTGCCATGTAGCCTTAAGCCTTACGGTATGAAACATACAAATTTTACATTTAATTGTGCTGAAAAATTCTAATTATGCAAACTAAATCTCAACATTGATAAACTGTTATATTGACATATCTATTGCTTTAGATAGTCTCTTTTATGATGAGATATCACTGTGAAATTAAAAATAAAATAAAAATATATTTGCTCTTTAGGACAGAAAATATACAACAAAATAAGGAAATAAAACACAATTTTGGAATTATATTAACACAAAATAATATTTTGTGCAAATATGGTTCAATAAATCTCCCTTCGAACGGTCATATGTATTGCGTAGCTATACGCTATGGGGAACCAACCCAATCACGCTCTGCTTTGATAAAATCAATGACATCTTCTGATGTCAGGATGCTTGCATAAGGGTCCGAAGCAAGGGCCTTTTGGCATGACGTGTTGAACGGGCAAAAGCCCTAATTATGATGGGCCTGGCTCAATGAGGCTGACTTCATCACACAGAAAGGATATGTGCCTGCAGTGCAGGGACTTCCAAGTTATAAAACCTGGCATAGATGGACTGCGAGGACCAACCGGCCACTATACATATATCGCCAATAGATACTCCACTGGACCATGCCCAGGAAGAGGCCATGCCTCTAGTGGAGGGAGCTGTGATGCCTATGGGGCATTGCAGGCCCATAGAGGCATATGCTAAAAGCCATAGCATCCACCAGCCATCGGCATAATCTTTGCTTTGTGATCAAGCACTGTGCGAGCACCGAAGCTCATTAAGAGCTGCTCTGACTGTTTGTACTGAGCGGAGCGTCTGTACCGGGCAGAGTAGGTGTAATTGCTGCTCATCTTCCGATGTGGGAAGAGCAGAGAGAGTGATCACTTGTGCTTTAAACAGGGTTGAATGAGTTTGGAGAAAAGTATCAGTGACACCTCACATAGGTTTGGGTCCTGGTGACACTTCACATAGGTTTGGGTCCAGGTTTCTTGCTGAGCACCAGCCTGAGAACACAGACCACTTAAAGGGTCACTTCACCCATTTGCATTAAGGTTTGTATTGTTAGAAACCCAGTCATATATTATAATGATGGTGGAATTTTGCTTGTTTTTTTTCTGAGATGGGAGAAAAAAGGATTTAAGTGTTTTACTTCCGTCCTATCGTGACGTAAATATCGTCATTTTGCGTCACGATAGGACGGAAGATAAATTTCATTGCATATTAAGAAAACTACAGCCTTTAGCTCATTATTATTCAAGGGCGTGGGACCCACTCACCCCAACGGCCTATTACAGATCAGTGGGTGGGACTTAACCTGAAGAAACTAAACTATTAATCCGCCATCTTGCTTGGAAGACAGCAAGCTAAGCTAACAAGCGCTCAAGGAGTTAGATTTACCATAATGCCTGAATTTACGACACACGATATGGAAGACGAGGATTTTGAAAATCTTTTGCTCGAAACTGATGTTCGTGGCTATTTATACGAGCCGCAATATAGTGAAGAGCAGCTGAGGCTGATGGAGGAACAGGAGGCGGACGAGGAGCCCGGACTGGCTCCAGCTGGGCGGACTGCTGGTGCCTGTGCTCTCGCTGTGTGCTACGGAGTCCGTCTGCTGTAGAGAATTTCAACGATAGCAATTTCTCCTGGACGAAATCTCTGAATCAGACGAGCACACGAACGTTTGTGTTGTGATGTGAAACCATCCTCGTGTCGCACCGCATGTTCTGACTAACCCAGGTATCATGCAATAATTCACCATATAGAAAGAAATACAAACGAGGAGTAATTCGCTAATGAGTTTGCCAATGTAACGGGGTTCGTTGTTGTGGGAAGAATGAGGCGGGAACCGGCAAACATTTAAACATTTTAATAGTAAAATAAACAAATACAAAACAAAAGTATAAGCCAGCAGCCCCTCACTGTTGGCCACACACAACAGAAACAAAACACAACATAAAATCAGGCCTGTTCCTCACTCGATCTGCCCTGTCGTCGCTCCTCGTTTTATGCGTCCGCTCCTCGGTGAGAGACCCGAGAGAGACCGGTGCGTCTCACCGGTGTCGTTCATTATCACTCATGCCACCGGCCTCGCGCAGTCATCTCACGTGCCTCGGCTCGCCCTCGTCCTGCTCGCCACAGCCAACTAACTATAAATTTTGTGTGATATGAATTTCTAACTCTGGTGGCAGCTAACATTAGCCTTGTAGACGGAAGAGTGATTTGGGATGTTTGCGCTGCTGTTCTGGATTAGTGGGAGTGGCTTGCGGAGCTGTGCAATGTGGTGCATTGTGGGAGTTGTTGTCTTACATACAAATGCGCCCAAAAGTTATTTTCTGTCTTTTCTCGGTCAAGAGGGCACCAAATTCAAAATTTATTTTACATTTCGACTACATATATGACCCACTTTCAATAAAGATTAATGTTGAAATGGGTGAAGTGCTCCTTTAAGAGCATAGAGGCGTCTTTGTTGACGGAGCTCTTGCCTCATTGATTGTGCTCAGGACACTCGCTGGGAGCTCCACTAGCTCCCGTCGAGGGGCCACACATTGAGGGCCCATAGTTTGGGACGGGGGGTGCCAAATCTTCCTGTTCGCCTAGGTCTTTCCTCAGGGGTATTGGCCATGGGGCTGCTGTGAGCAGCAGAATCAACTCGGGGAACCAAGGTTGGGTCCGCCAGAGAGGGGGCATTAGTAGGACTGAGTGTCTGCCCTCCCTGATCCTCTTTATGACCTGAGGGAGGAGCAAGACTGGAGGAAAGGCATACAGGGGAAGGCTGGCCATTCATGGGCCAGCGCATTCCTGCTTTTCGAGAAAAATATTGGGCAGTGAGAGTTGTCTTTGGAGGCAAAGAATTTGACCTCTGCCCTCCTGAAAACACTCCAGATAATTTGAACTGTTTGGGGATGGAGGGTCCATTCCCCTGGGGACACATTGCCCCGGGACAGCATATCTGCTTCCTGGTTCAGTTTCCGTGGAACATGCGTTGCTCTCAGCGAGCGCAGGTTGTTTTCTGCCCATAAGAGGAGACTTCTGGCCAGTTCGTACAGTCGTCTCAAGCTGAGCTCCCCCCTGGCAGTTTATATAGGACACTACTGTTGTGTTGTCCGTGTGGACCAGGACATGGTGACCTGACAAACGTGTTAGAAAGGTTTTAAAACCACCAGCAATTCTAGGCAGATGATATGAAACCGTCCCTCCGTGCTGGTCCAAGCTCACCCCTGACTCCAAGAGACTGGGTTTCGACCAGGGCTCTGGTGCAGCCGTGGTTTACCCTAATATAGAGATGGCTTTAGCGCCATGATTGGGGGGAAACCTGTGGTTTTAGCCAGTACTGCAGTATGTGTAGCATACTCTGCGGATGTACTTATGAAGCAGAGGCCATGAGGCCTAGCATCCTCAGAAAGGTTCTGTGGGGACTCTTGGTCCCCGCTCTAAACAAGCTTGCGAGTCGCTGAATAGCCAGAGAGCGTTTGTTCGATAGCCACGCCCTCATTGCAAAATTCATTCTTACCTGTTAAACGGAGGCATTTACAGACTGGTCTTAAGTTTAAAACAATGAGTTAAAGCTGTACACCACTATGTTTTCTTCCAAAAAAAAAAAAAATCACAATAACAATATTTTTTAAACAAGTTAAAATTTCTACAAAATTCCAACCTAGATATCACCAAGTATGAATGTTTTGGTACCAAAAATACTGAATTATAGAAATAACTGACCGTAAATGGAATTTGCCAAATGTTTGGGGGGACAAACATAAAATTGGTGATTTTTTTACATTAAGCTACCCACTAAGAATTGCTATCATGCATTTTTGTGGTCCAGGGACATCCCTCTGTTGAATAAAAAAGAGTAGCATTGGTGCCCTCTTATGAGACAAATTTCTGAAATTTGGGGGTTTGCCTCACGGACTATAACACTCAAACATTATGCCTTTTTTGATTTTATGTTGGTTAAGTTAGTGAAATATTAGGTTTTATACTCGGTCACAATAGTGACCGGTGGGAAACACCATAGTCAGAATTCATACAAATTCTTCAACTAGACCTATTGACACAATTCATTCCAAGACATCCAATACCTCGTTTTGTCATTTTGTGAAGGAGGCTTAGTACGGTGAAAAGGTTGTCATGTACAAAGTTACACCCTGGAGGGTGTGACACTCATTCAGTGCACTGAAGATGGGCCGTACATTGTAGAAAGGGTTGTTTGTGGTTATGTGTGGGGCACATCAATTGGTTCTCATGAACATCTGCCTAATCCTCCAGATCAGGGATGGGCAACTTCAGTCCTAAGGTATGTCTCGAAGGTCCAACACATTGAAAGTTTCTGGGATACTGATAACTACACTGAACAAAATTATAAACGCAACACTTTTGTTTTTGCCCCCATTTTTCATGAGCTGAACTCAAAGACCTAAGACCTTTTCTATGTACACAAAAGGCCTATTTCTCTCAAATATTGTTCACAAATCTGTCTAAATCTGTGTTAGTGAGCACTTCTCCTTTGCCGAGATCATCCATCCCCCTCACAGGTGTGGCATATGTTCAGTGTAGGATTGCCAATACCTGCCAATACCAGCCAATACCTGTGTTTTCAATTGAAGCACTATTATACTGTTATACTACCGGTCACACTTGTGACCGTTAACAAATTTACAAGTCTTACGAGCAAAATATATATGCAGGAGTATAATTCTCAAAATATATCAGTAGTAGACCCTTTAAAGAATATATGTACAAAATATGATAGTTCTATTTGTTAATTAAGATGTTTTACATACTACTTTTTGTAGTAGTCTGAGGAAGACATATTCTTCTAGATGTGCAAGCAGGAATTAAACTGATCTGGTCATGTGACCTTTCACACTAGTCACATGACACTAATAGATTTTAATCAAGACAATCTATTTTGTCATTTAAAAGTTGAATTTCTTCCCCAAAGTCAATAACAACATTTTTAGAGCTTCCTGAAATAAGAAAAAAGATGCGGTCACAATTGTGACCGGTTGTCTATTAATTTTAGGGGTCTTAAAAATAGCGTGAAACGCAAGGCTTTGTTTTTGTTTGCAAAGAAAAATAAGACAGATTTTTGCTTTTTTCAAGAGTGTCACTCAACAGCCAATGACTGTAGTTTTTGGAGGTCACAGTGGGGAGACAACATCTGGTTAGCACATGGATCAGAGCACTCAGCTGGCGTAGGAATCTTTAGATACAATTTTAATGGGAATATTCAAAATACCGATTTAGATTCTTGGGGGCATTTTCTCATAATGGTAATTACTAAAAAATAATAATACCATACTCATTATAAACATATATGGATACAACTCTTCTGTGGAGAATAACATGCTTCTTGATACCATAGAGGATAAAATATCACATTGGTTTAACAAATACCCATATGCCTCTTTAGTTATGGGAGGAAATTTAATATAGCGATAAATAATAAGTTAGACAGATGGCCACCAAGGAGGTCAGGGTCTCCTAACTCTGTGTTAAAGGGTCTCATGGATAAATTTGACCTTTTTGATGTTTGGAGGGAACAGTTTCCAAACGACAGATAGTATACCTGGTCCAATAAAGACTGCTCAAGACAATCCAGAATTGACTACTGGTTAGTTTCCAGATGTTTAACGAGGAACAGCATTTCAGTCAAGATCAGTAACACTCCATTGACCGATCATAAAGCGATCTCGTCTCAATAGCTCTGTCCTCGGATCAGTCCTCTCGCCCAAAAGCTTCATTTTGGAAACTTAATAGTTCCCTCCTTGAACATAGACAGGTCAAACAAAGAGTTAAAGAACTGATTGAAAACTTTTGGATTAAAGCAGACTCCCAGAAAGATTATGGGACAAATTGGGAGCTTCTAAAATATGAGTTAGGGAAGTTTCTCAGGAAGTTTGGTGGTGATTTGGCCAAGAACAGACAAGCAGTTGAAGACGAGGTTATTGAAAAGCTAGCGTTTCTTTCTCAAAAAGAGTCTCTTTCTAATGAGGAAAGATGTGAGTATACGAAACTACAAAATAAATTAGATGACATTTATAAATCAAAAGGTAAGGGAACCTATATAAGGTCAAGAAAACAATGGATAGAAGAGGGTGCTCAGCCTACTTCTTTAGACTTGAAAAGAGTAAAAATGTTATGGCTACTGTAGATCAAATTAAAGTGGAGGGGGAAATTATTGAAGATCCAAAAGAGTTAGCCATCCACTGCTATAATTTCTATAACAATTTATACACATCTAATTACTGTGAGGTAACAGCTAAATCATTTATGACCTCTATTAGCCATTGTAGAACTATATCCCCAGAAGACAGAGACTATTGTGATGATAGCATTACCCAAGAGGAGGTGTTGAAGGCAATCAAAAATCTCAAAAACAACAAGAGCCCAGGGTGTGATGGTATAACTGCTGAATTATACAAAATGTTTGATGAATTACTAACCCCCTTTCTAGTAAAAGTTTTCTCAGAGAGCTTAGAGAAAGAAGCACTTCCAACAACTATGACACAGGGTGTCATCACATTGATTCCAAAACCAGAAAAGGACATAAACTGTCTAGAGAATTGGTGTCCTGTCACTCTCCTAAATAACGATTACAACATTTTTGCACTAGTTTTCGCTAATAGACTTAAAGAAGTGTTAGACTCTATTATAGATGAATCACAATCTGGGTTCATGAGGAAACGACATATTGCAAATAACATTAGATTAGTGCTAGATTCATTAGACTATAATGAACTCATCACTGACAACAGCTTCATTCTGTTCCTTGATTTTTATAAGGCGTTTGACTCGCTTGAACATGGTCTTATTTTGCAAGCACTTAAAAAATTTGGATTTGGAGATGGCTTTTGCAGAACTGTCAGGACCCTGTAAACAAATGATAGTAGTGCAATAAAATTGAAATTCAGTACTTCCCCTAGATTCAAAGTGTCACATGGAATCAAACAAGGGTGCCCAATCTCCCCATACTTGTTTTTGATCGCCTCTCAAATTTTAGCTCTACATGTTTCTAACAGTGCCTTGTGTTCTGGCAAAAACAATAATTAACAAACAGCATCACAGCGTAAGAGACATCAGGATTCAAATTGTATTTTAAAAGATTTATTCTTGCAAGAATAGTTCCCAGTCCAACCACAGTCCAGCTGCAGGCGGAGTGAGACCACGAGAAGGGTTTTGCAGGCAGCTTTATAGTTTTCTTTTCAAGGCTATCTCTTGTCAATTGTTGTTTTGAACAACAGGACCAAAATGAACTTTATGGCTACCCCCAAGATCTTCTAACCCCAGGGGTGTTCTCACCTCTGAAGTCAGAGGTCACTGCCCAATCACCTCTTGATTGTCTCACACACACCCTCCAGCTGTATCAAAATATCAACAGAAGAAACAGGGCCCTTTGTTCTCGATCAACTCGATCAACTCAGGAATACAGATAAAGAGAGCATATGATATTTCAATGCAATGTCTATTATTCATCAGCTAATATTAAAATTTCCACTACAATTCCTTCCTTTTAATAAAAACAAATTTTAAAGTCATATCATCACAGTTATACTCTCCATGTCTGATTTTATCACTCTACTTGAACTTTTGGACAGAAGATTTAAAAAAAAAAAAAAAAGAAAGAAAATAAAAATAAAACTTGTAGCAGGTAAATTTTATATGAAGCCGGGCTAAATGGATAAGCACTGTTATCGCATTCCTGACATAAAATCAGACCCTCAGTCACTTAAGAAAAACATACCTTAACTCGATTAATGTATTTCATTGTAACTTCCGCTACTTGTATCGTCTGCATAAGTTTGTTCATCCTTGGGTTAGACTGTCATTTTCCAATTGAACAAACTCCTATACACCCATAAATAACAACATTATCATTAATATATCACCTCGATTTTTCCTAACAATATTTTGTTAACTTTTAATTCAATCAGGCGATGGTTTTATTTAGTAAGCTCTATTTGATGCCTTATTTAAGAAAATCTTTCCAGAAAGGTTTTATCTTTTTACTTATTACCGTACTTCACTTTAATTAATATATTTTCTACTTTTCCTGAAAACATTTGAACCAATCAAATCATTAGATCTATATTAATACTAGGGGTGGGTATTGGCAAGGGCCTCCCGATACGATATGTATCACGATACATGGGTCACGCTACAATATATCACGATACGATACGATACATATAGCGATATATTGCATTTTTTTTTTTTTTTTTACCTCCTACGACCTGGTGTCCACATACGTGGACATCACATTTTTGGTTGTGTGGAGCATAATACTTAATTCTGTGTAACTGGAACATGTTTTTCACAAACATGGACACTTACACTGCCATCTGGTGGTGTCAGGAGAGAAAAAAACTTAAGTTATGCATTATAGGGTTGTATGATTAAAATGGCATGCACATTTGACAAACTTTTGTAAAAGTAAAGATTTTCTTTCCGGGAGTCTCCCGCATAATGATAGCGTCTCCCTGATGCCCGCAAATAAGTTCAAATCTCCCGGAATCTAGAGCGCGCATGCGAGACAGAACAGCCTACTGCGCGCATAACATACATAGCACGGCAGAGAGGGAGAGAGCGAGAGACTTTGCGTGTGTGCCTCATGAAAGCTAGTCAAATCCAGTCAACTCGGATAATGAATAGAGCGTTTTATAACGGCTTTTAAGATCGATACTTGGCAAGAGCGCATCGAGAATCGATCGCGGGAGTAAATATCGTGAGATATCGCCATATCGATATTTTGGCGCACCCCTACTCACGATCGCGCGCGCACACATACACACACACATACTCTTGCTCACGTGATCGCGCGCACACACACTTGCTCATCCACTCGCGCGCACACAGACAGACAGAGACACACACACTCTCTCTTGCTCACTCGCGATCGTACACACACACGCTCACTCACTCGCGCACACACACACACATACACTCTCTCTCTCTCTCTTACTCACTCGCTCCGAAAGATGCAGGCGTTTTTAATTTTTCCGCCATTTTCTCACTCCCGATAACTTTTGAGACATTTGCCGTATATGAGAGACAAGACAACTGGACGCGTCACGGAGACCGGTGTCTGCGCAGACCGCAAGAGAGACCAAGTGTGTCCGAACATTAGTATTCATGCGCTCTTTTACACACTCTGATTTTTTTTTTAAATATATCGATACTAGAGGTTGAAATATCGATACACTATAGTGAAAAAAAAATCACGATAGTTAGCTGTATCGATATTTTTGCACAGCCCTAATCAATACTAAGCCCTAGGTTGATTTAATCAAATACAATCATCAAAATCATCACAAAAACAGATTATTCTGTTAAACTTAAACATCAGTTGGTCCGCATCTTCCTCCAGGTGTGATGATTATCTCGTTCGCCCATGGATATTCCGTGTTCGCCAGGGTGACACTTTGCATGTCGTTGCAATGGTCTTTCCCGCGTCGGTGAGGCAGGCTCGTTACTAGCACTAGCCTTGATCCTTCACTTTATGCTCTATGGGATGGTTTGAAGCTTGTCGTGTAGTCTGAGGTGAGAGGCTTCGATCCTGGTCAGGTGTCACACTCTCCAATCCTTACATTTTCCGATCCTTATACCTCCGATCCTTCCACACCCCCACTGGAATAAAACATTTACTGTCTGCTGTCACCTGTGAATGGAGACCTTAAGTGATTTTGTTAGAGACCGCTTGTCCAGCCGGTTGTCCCTTTTGGTGTGACCTGTGGAGTTTTCAACCTGAAACATATCGCCGGATAATATCTTGCTCATTGACAATATATACATTTGGAACAGAATCAGTCCTGTTTGCTGCAATCCAATTTGACATCCTGAAAAAGAACAATTTTGAGTTATGCGCTATGCAGGTGTGACACCTTTCTGCCACATTAATAACCAAGGCCAGGATATTTTAGCCAAATTCATCCATAACCATTATTTTGTTGGGCACATTCTGCCCTGATTTTGTCTGCTGTGTTGCCGCGGCCTTTGCTGACGCATCTGCCCTTGCGTTTCCTGTTGAAACAATCTTTGTTATTAGCACACTTACAGACAGAATTTTTTGTAGAATGGCCTTACTATTTTAACCTGGCGTTCTCTCAACATTTATTGTTCCCCCCTGTGCGATGACTTTCAGCAACTCCCAAACACAAACCATCCCCCTTTTGATGCACCATCCAACTTGTGCATCAAATTTTCATAATGGTTTTTGGATTCCGTTTGCTATCAACACTAAACCAAACATTCTCCTTCAGCCATCTTTCATCAAGACATTTTTCCTTGCCTCTGGAACAAAACATATTATGTAAAGACACAATCTCATCTTCTTAACAAAAGTATTTTAAGGCCAACGGCCCCGAGTTTCGCATTTTATCCTGCTTTTCAGGCCTGTTGTCGGTCTCTTAAGTCATTCATCTATAAGCATTTCCAAAGTCTCATCAATTGTTTCTATCCGGTCAGGTCGTGCTGTACAGACTTCGTCCATGTCAGTCAATCATTTTCATCAGAATTATCAGCTTCTTTAAAGTTCGACATTTGCCTTAACCAGTTTCTAATGACACAATATACACACTATTCAGGTGGAGTATTAGTACTCCAAACTAACACATACAAGACATAAAGTGCTGTCACCATCAGACACACTCATAACTGACTGTGAACCGCTCACATTTTCATATTCATATCCTTTCTCAAAAAAAAAAAAATATATTTTTTTTTAAATGATATTTAAACCTTGCATTTTCCTGTAGGTTTTATCTAATTATTTTCATGTCATCTTAACCAGTTTCAAAACAAGTTTATTCATTATTCGTTTCATTTGAGAAAAGTCAGCTGTGTTGCTTTGGTTCATATTCATTACTTTGCTTCAGCTTCTTTGGCTGACTGATAACAGAAAGGCAGACACAGTTACCATCCCTTCCTCCTACTCAAGCAGTCTCTCTCTCTCTCTCTCTCTCTCTCTCTCTCTCTCTCTCTCTCTCTCTCTCTCTCTCTCGAACAAAAGAACAATCTTTTCAATAAGCCTCCTAAGACTGTAATTTAGACATCCAGACTTTTAAGCTGTCTTCATCTTAAGCCACCACCATGTCTAACAACCTTCAGTAGTTAACACTATGTTGTAAACATAGTTTAAAATCAACACTATAATTTTCCTTGCCCATAAGGCAACCAACATCAAAAAGTGTTGTCACTTTCACCACATCAGATAATTGCATTCACCTGTGGTCTGTATGTTAATAACGTTGAGACACCCCATTGTCTGATGTGTTCGATCCAAATGGTGAAGAAACAAAATAATTTCACTTCCTTTATCTCTATGATAATTAAGCCATTTTGGGGATGAGCTCATTCTAAAAGTATATTTGGGAGTGGATTCTGGGTAGAGGATTATCAAAGAGACTCTTCTTAAATTTGGCAATATGATATACAAACTTTCCCTTGGGTGTGGGTGAGAAGACATTCAAGAACCATCACAGTCAGTAGGAGTATCCTAAAACAATAACAACAGTATTTAATCACTTAAATCCATTAACCATTTTAAAAGCAGCAACCTAGCTGCTTAGATTATACTCAGTGAAATTAGATTACAACCGTACATTCAGTGTACATTTTCTTTTTCATGGTGCAGGCTAAGATCAGACAAAGAAGTTACTGGTCCTAAAATAACCTCGTCAAAAATGTCACTTCTGTCGTTTAACCCCTGGGGTCGGCCGTCGCGCCGGCGCGACGAGCTCAATTTTTTTCTTATCAGTGCAAAAGAGAATCAAATTACTCTGTTGATTTTGATCTTACATATAAGTGTTGTACATCATTAGATCCGGTTAAGTGTCTATTTTTTTTGTGGATATAAAAACAAAGTGTTGTGCTTTTCATCAAATAAAGAAAAATAAACATGATGCGCGTTTTGCCTTCTCTCTGTCAGTGAAGTCCATTCTGAAACGCGTCCGAAAAATTAACTGTAACTCAGTCAACACTTGTCACAGAGATACGAGAGATTTCTCTTTATGAAGCTGAAATTCTCTTCTTTTAAATGAAGTAATTTATTTTTAAAAATATTTCCAGTTTATGTAATCCGTTTGAAACCAATGAGAGGTACAGTTTTTTTGTTCTCCCTTCATTATCTTTAATGAGCTGAGACCGCCACGCCCCCAGAGCTTTTCACATGGTAAATAGGTGATCTAACGTTATGCATCGCACACGCCAAGCAGCGATCAATGGCATAAAAACACTAAGTTTCTTCATCAGATTCACTGATAGTTCATCGCGTTTTGAGAATGGCACTCTACTCCTTCAGATGATTCTGGACAGCAAGGAAGGATTCACCTTTTCCTCAGAGGAATTTGAAACTCGGACGACGAACGGCTGCATTTTGAGGAACGAATTGACCCCACCGAGGATACAAGTTCGGAGTAAGTTGTTTAGTGTTATATAATTCCTTTTCTGATTATAGAGCTCAAATGAATTTTCAGACTATATTTTGCCTAGTTTTGGCTAGCTTTTGACATAGGAAAGATTACCTCACAGTCACAACACCCCTATACGTAGGCCTATATGCTCGTGCAAACTTTTTAAATGTGATATTAGCCTACTACATATATTTCACTCAGTTTTGAGATTAGTTTATGACACTGATTATCATGCTAAAATACTGCCTTATGCGTAATTTATTTTGTTTGCGAATAACTGCTTAGGTCATATATGTCAGGGTTTGGTGTGGTTGAGGAATGATGAACAGGCAAAAGCTCCACTTTAAACAGTTTACTCCAATATAAAAATCACAGGTACAGACAGGCAGGCTGGAACACACACACTACACACATCTATGAACGACTAACAGGCAAGACTAACAAAGAACTTCTGGTAGGGTATGACTAACGATCGAAAAGGACAGACTGAACAGGAAGGAACTAAATACAAGCACAAATGAACACTAACGAAGTGAAGACAGGTGACACAGATGATCATGACGAGAAACAGGTGGCTAATGAGGAAGTGAGTTCAGGTGAGGAGACAAGCGGGATCCTGGGAAGTGTAGTGATGACAAAGACAGAAGGTGCAGACGGTGACTGTGACATTACACCCCTCCCCCCCCCCCCCCAACCCCCCCCCCCCCCCCCCATCTCCGGAAGGCGCGACCTCGCGCCAAGGAACAACAGTAGGGCTGGGACGGTGGGCGTCCTGAAGGCTGACATGGGCGAGGTCAAGGGGGAGCAGGAAGCCTCCAGGACGGAGCATGCCTTGCTGGCAGCCAGGGCGGAGCAGACGGCAAGGGCGTAGCGGAGACGCCCTTGCCGTCTGCTCCGCCAGCTCCGCCCTGGCTGCCAGCAAGGCATGCTCCGTCCTGGAGGCTTCCTGCTCCCCCTTGACCTCGCCCATGTCAGCCTTCAGGACGCCCACCCTCCCAGCCCTACTGTTGTTCCTTGGCAAACAAAGGGCGACATGGGCGAGGTCAAGGGGGAGCAGGAAGCCTCCAGGACGGAGCATGCCTTGCTGGCAGCCAGGGCGGAGCTGGCGGAGCAGACGGCAAGGGCATAGCGGAGACGCCCCTTCGGGTGGCCACGGCGGTGAAGCCCCTTCGGGTGGCCACTGTGGTGAAGCCCCTTCGGGTGGCCATGGCGGAGAAGCCCCTTGGGCGGCCATGGCGGTGAAGCCCCTTCGGGTGGCCACGGCGGTGAAGCCCCTTCGGGTGGCCACGGTGGTGAAGCCCCTTCGGGTGGCCATGGCGGAGAAGCCCCTTCAGGTGGCCACGGCGGTGAAGACCCTTCGGGCGGCCACGGCGGTAAAGACCCTTCGGGCGGCCACAGCGGAGAACTCCCTTCGGGCGGTCCAGGCGGAGGCCTATAGCCCCCCCCCCCCCCCCCCCCCCCAAAAAAAAATACTTGGGGAGAGTGACAGGATTCGGAAACGGCTCAGGAACAGACACCGGCTCAGGAACAGACACCGGCTCAGGAACAGACACCGGCTCGGGAACAGGAACAGACCCTGGCTCCAGTGAGTGCGCAGCCCACACACACCACATGGCTGTGGCCATAATGGCCAGTGTCGCGGTCATTGAGGGCTTAGGCGGCGCATACATGGCGTGAACAGTCTCTGGTTGAGCAGATGTGACGTGAACAGTCTCTGGCTGGGCAGACGGGACGTGAACAGTCTCTGGCTGGGCAGACGGGACGTGAACAGTCTCTGGCTGGGCAGACGGGACGTGAACAGTCTCTGGCTGGGTAGACGGGACGTGAACAGTCTCTGGCTGGGCAGACGGGACGTGAACAGTCTCTGGCTTGGCAGACGGGACGTGAAGCTGGGCAGGACCAGCTGTGAAGAAAGCTCTGGGCTGGACGGGACCAGCGGCGAAGGCTCTGTGCTGGACGGGACCAGCGGTGGAAGTTCGGGGTCGGACGAGACCAGCGGTGAAGGCTTGGGGCGGGGAGGTAGTGTTCCGGATTGGGGCTCGACACTCTCCAGACACCGGAGAACGGTTTCCCTCCAGTTCAGACCGGTGGTGTCTGGGAGGTCGATCCGGTGGTGAAAGGTGGCCCCGATTCGGAACAAGGTGCACAACCGCTCATCGTCCTCCTTGCTGATGACGGCAATGCGGATGAAGCCTGCAACAAATGAACGGAGATCTTGGCTCTCCTGGGCCAGGACGATAATTTTCACCCCGTCGTCCATTTGGGGCGGTCGATCGTCCATTTGGGGCGGTCGATCGTTCTGTCGCGGGTGTGTTGTGGGCAGATGAAGAGGCTGAAGTCAAAGATCCAATTTCAATAAACTTTACTTTCAATATAACAAATACTCGCACGGATACAGACGGGCAGAAGGTTCCCACACACGTTAAGCACAAAGTAACATAAGCAAGAACCGACAAAGACAGACTGAACAGAGATAATTAAATACAGATACAAACGACCACTAACGAGGTGAGGACAGGTGACACAGATGATTAAGACGATGAACAGGTGGATGATTGAGGGAGTGAATTCAGGTGTGGAGACGAAGGATTCTGGGTAGTGTAGTGATGGCAAAGACAGAAGGTGCAGATGGTGACTGTGACAATATAATGATTTAGTGAAATATATTTCAGCCTCCGGTAAAATATGTGATACTGTCTAAATACAATATATTATTTATGTATAAATGTTCAGTTAGGCTAACTGAAATAAAACCATGTCTATATTGTGAAGGGTAGTCAACTTTAGCATGGGTGTGTTCACTTATTCTAAGCACTGTGTGTGTGTGTGTGTGTATATATATATAGGCATATCTATCTATCTATATACACTCATCGGCCACTTTATTAGGTACACCTGTCCAACTGCTCGTTAACACTTAATTTCTAAGTAGGGCTGGGCGATATGACCAAAATCTCATATCACGATAGAAGTCATCTCATATCCCGATAACGATATATATCACGATATACTGTAAAACTTCAAATAATAGCCCGGGCTTTTATTTTCCCAAATCGCCGAACTGCACCGGCTTGTATTTGAGGCAGGCGTCTATGAGACAGGCCTTTCATTTAGTGTAGGCCTGGAGATAACGAAGATTACGTTTTATTTATAAATGTGTTTAACAAATCCGTTAATCTAAGAATTAGCCTAGGCTACTTTATTATGTCTAAAGGGGGTCGCTCACCGGAGAAGCGCGCGCGCCGTGTCTATAGCAACTCGAGGTATCGCACACCGGACGCGCGCTGTCAGTTTATGGCCAGCAAATTGTTATGTTTAAGGACATTATGGAATTAAGATCATGTCTGTACTATGTTATGATAGTAATGTACAATTAAATACAATCGTTGCCTATAGTCTGCAGTCTGAACACTTTACCTCAGAGCGTCCGTTAACTGAATGAATTGGGAATATCACCTGAAAATCCGATAACAGCATCAATTTGAATTCAACCAGCTGATTTCTGTAAATGAATGTACAACTAAATGTATGTTGCAGCACAGGGTGAAGTCAGTATATACATAACGATAATTGTACATTTAATATAACCATAGCTTATAGATTATTGGCAGAATTAAAAAAAAAACGAAACGATGTGACAGCCATGGGCTGAACAATACATTACTGGTAATATCCATCGAGCCTATGAACTTGTTGCCCGAAACACATCAACAAGAAAGAATGAAGGCTATACCCTGTAAAACGATCTCCTTCTCTCTCCGGCCTCCGCTAACTCTGCTTGCGCTAACAACTCCGCCCAGATGCGCGCAATCTGCACAGAACTGGTTTAAACAGACGATCTGACGGGTTTTAGAAGATTAAATACAAACCGAAACTAAAAAACAGACCAGGCCTCTATTTCTGCCTGCATCCCCATGGTGGCGTGAAAGATTGCAGTCATCCAAATTTTTGCCGTAAACAATGTTTTTTTGCGACACCACGATATAAACGATATGGCATAATATGAAACGATAGGCTTTTTATATCGTCCATCCGATATATATCGTCATATCGCACAGCCCTATTTCTAAGCAGCCAATCACATGGCGGCAACTCAGTGCATTTAGGCATGTAGACATGGTCAAGACAATCTCCTGCAGTTCAAACCGAGCATCAGTATGGGGAAGAAAGTTGATTTGAGTGACTTTGAACGTGGCATGATTGTTGGTGCCAGAAGGGCTGGTCTGAGTATTTCAGAAACTGCTAATCTACTGGGATTTTCACGCACAACCATCTCTAGGGTTTACAGAGAATGGTCCGAAAAAGAAAAAACATCCAGTGAGCGGCAGTTCTGTGGGCGGAAATGCCTTGTTGATGCCAGAGGTCAGAGGAGAATGGCCAGACTGGTTCGAGCTGATAGAAGGGCAACAGTGACTGAAATAACCACTCGTTACAAACGAGGTATGCAGCAAAGCATTTGTGAAGCCACAACACGCACAACCTTGAGGCGGATGGGCTACAACAGCAGAAGACTCCACCGGGTACCACTCATCTCCACTACAAATAGGAAAAAGAGGCTACAATTTGCAAGAGCTCACCAAAATTGAACAGTTGAAGACTGGAAAAATGTTGCCTGGTCTGATGAGTCTCGATTTCTGTTGAGACATTCAGATGTTAGAGTCAGAATTTGGCGTAAACAGAATGAGAACATGGAACCATCATGCCTTGTTACCACTGTGCAGGCTGGTGGTGGTGGTGTAATGGTGTGGGGGATGTTTTCCTGGCACACTTTAGGCCCCTTAGTGCCAATTGGGCATCGTTTAAATGCCACGGCCTATACCTGAGCATTGTTTCTGACCATGTCCATCACTTTATGGCCACCATGTACCCATCCTCTGATGGCTACTTCCACCATGTCACAAAGCTCTAATCATTTCAAATTGGTTTCTTGAACATGACAATGAGTTCACTGTACTAAAATGGCCTCCACAGTCACCAGATCTCAACCCAATAGAGCATCTTTGGGATGTGGTGGAACGGGAGATTCGCATCATGGATGTGCAGCCGACAAATCTGCGGCAACTGTGTGATGCCATCATGTCAATATGGACCAAACTCCCTGAGGAATGCTTCCAGCACCTTGTTGAATCTATGCCACGAAGAATTGAGGCAGTTCTGAAGGCAAAAGGGGGTCCAACCCGTTACTAGCATGGGGTACCTAATAAAGTGGCCGGTGAGTGTATATATATATATATATATTAGGGCTGGGCAAGTTAACGCGTTATTATCGCGTTAACGCATTTATTAATTAATGCCGACAATTTTTTTATCGCACGTTAACACCGTTTTTTTATTTTTTTTTATTTTGGAAGTCCGTTGCACACTGGCTCTGAATAGGACATAGGCCTACAGTCAAACCATGGGTCACAGGAGGGGTGGGATGTTGGTCAGCCAGCAAATAACCCACCCAAACCAGCAGTGGAGAGAGGCTTTGGCAGGTTCTCTCAGGTGAACAGAAAAGGAGACAGCGCTCTGCGAGTGAATGACAGGCGCTCTATGGATAGTAACCATAGCAGCGGCTTCTGTGCGCAACGCAGCTGTAGTCTTTTTAACTTAAATTAAAATTATACATAACTTTACCTGATGTGCCTGCGTGTAGTTTAGCGGGGATGCTCTGCAATGTGAATACCCTTCTGTTGATGTCCTGATAACTATTTAAATATTGGAAACTCAAACAGCGAGCCGAGGATCAGTCTCTCTTCCAATGATTTGTACTGCGCGTCGTGTACAAAAAGTTTCACAGAACGCACCCGCTTGTCGCTGCACCTTGTGCTCGACCAATTCACCTCACTCTAAAAGGCTGATTTATACTTCTGTGTTGGACTTACGCTATACACTACGCGTTGGTTGGTTTTACTTCTGCGTCGTTGTCCGCGTTGACGCGCAATTACACATGCAGAGGGAGCATGTGAAACCCGTGGAGCGGTTCTAGCAATCACAGCGCTTGCGGTACGCGTAGAATTGACGCGTCGTTACATTTTTGGAGAGGTGCACGTAAGGACACGACGTAAGTTCGACGCAGAAGTATAAATTGGGCTTTACCTCTGTTTAATGCAATCTTAGTGTACGTGGGAAACCATGGCAATTGACCAAACCTAAGCTACTATAAGAGAAGTAACGTTGGTCGACTTATATCTCATGACCTCTGACTACATAGACTGTTTCTGCTGCTAAAAGACACCTGTTGATACCTGTTAAGAAAAAAACAAGAAAACTGGACTCGTTTTAACAAGCTAGATAAAAGGTAATGCCCTGGCAGTGGCAAATAGCTTTGTTTTAATATTTGATTTGATTACATTAATGTTTAAGTTGAGATTTACAATAAATATTTTATTGCTGTGTAAAGGGAATACTGCCGGTAAAAGCACCTTATTTGTTTAAAGTTTTTGCAAACCACATGTTATTACACTTTTGTGTATATAGCAGTACATTTAAATCAAAAGTGAGTAATACACTACTTTAGAATTCATTATTAAAGTTTGCGCGTAACAATGCGATTAATCGTAATTTCAGTAAGCGCGTCGTGTATGGAGTTTGGGCCTAATGACTCGAAGGTCATTCTCAAACCAAAGCACGGGTATGTCCCGAAATCCCTCAATACACCGTTCAGGGCCCAGGTAATTTCCCTGTCCGCCCTTCCGGTTCTCAGTGAGGAGGAGGACGCGAGTCTCCTTTGCCCCGTCAGGGCATTGAGAGCTTATGTGTCACGCTCGTCTGTTTTCAGACAGACGGAGCAGCTTTTTGTTTTGTTTGGCGGGCGTTCCAAGGGACTCGCCGCCTCAAAACAGAGCCTATCCAGATGGATAGTGGACGCCATTGCGCTCGCTTACTCTGCGAAGGGCCTACAGTGCCCTTTGGGTGTCAGGGCGCACTCCACGAGAGGCGTGGCCTCTTCGTGGGCGTGGTCAAGCGGGGTTTCCCTGCAAGATATCTGTACGGCCGCGGGCTGGGCCTCGCCGTCTACATTTATAAAATACTATAACCTGGAGGTACCCGCCTTACAAGCTAAGCTTTTGGCGGTTTAAAATTCAGTGCTATCTGCCCCGCTTTGCGGCCCAGATGCTGAGTTTACTGCAGCCCCATGAGTGTTGACACACATATGGCTACCCAGATCAGGCTGAAAGCTTTCACCCTGGCTGCGCGTTTTGTTGTCATATAATAGCCCCGCTGGGTGCTTTTTTATAAGGAATGACGCTTCCAGCCTCTCTTCCTCCACTCTATGTGAGTTTATGGTGATTATGCACTACATGAGCCCTGGGCTTCGGCCCCGGGACTTTGGTGTTGGATCCCTGTACGCACGGCGTGTTGCATTGTGTTCCCCTAGCGTAAAGCTATTACGCAGTACGAGAGATACTCTCGTAAGAGAACGTACTCGGTTACTAACGTAACCTCTGTTCTCTCTAGAGAGGGAACGAGTACTGCGTATCTTGCCGTGCTTGGAATACGCTCTGGTTCGCTTCAGCGGTAAAAACCAGTTTGTATCAGCCTAACGAGCATATTTATAGGGTGAGACCACGCCCCTTCTGGCAGGACGTGACGATAAGGGCGCGAATGGCCCCCATTGGTTGTTACGTCACGCAGAGTCTCTCTCGATAGGCTGCTGCATTTGCTGCAGAGCAGCCAATAGGCGCGCGAGCTGTTTCGCCTATGTCTGCTTGCTGCTGCAAAGCGTTTTACATTATTAAAAAATTAAGGATAATTTTTGGCTTCAATATCTCGCGGAAAAGAGTTTTTCCCCTAGCGTAAAGCTATTACGCAGTACGAGAGATACTCTCGTAAGAGAACTGCAGGGTCCTTCTGGTATAAGGTAATTATATTAGAGACCACTCTTTGTTCCTCCAATTTACGATTTTTGGATAAGATACTACCATAATTCCTCAAATATTGGCCAGTTTTAAATTTCAGAAGTTCCCAATTGCTACCAAAAGCACCCTCGGACTTTGCTTTATTCCAGAATTTCAATATTAGATTTGTTATGTCTGATTTTACCTCATCACATTTTAGAAGCGAACTGTTTAATTTCCAGTAAGCATTCCTACATCTTGTGGAAGGGGCAGATTGTAATGGGATAAAGATGGAGACAGCATTATGATCTGTTAATGGGGTTGTGATGATATTAACTGAAATTTTATCAATATTCAAATGATCAGAAACTAACCAGTAGTCCAATCGTGAACGTCTGGTGGCACTTCTATTACTCCAAGTAAAAGCATTTATGTTAGGATTGTTAACTCTCCATACATCAACCAAATTAAATTTTTGCATAAATAATGTTAAATTAACATTTACTGCAGTGGAAACACGTGGAGGCCAACAGTCAATATTGTGATCCAGAATCATATTAAAATCCCCCCCTATTACTATACCTGAATTTGGAAAGTTATTAAGGGAATTTTGTATATGCTTCTCGAGAGTTTCAAGCAATATGTCGTTCTCATGGTTAGAATTATAACCATATATGTTAATAACTATCAAAGTAAAGTTTTCAATGGTTAATACTTGAAAAATAAAATGACCTGAAGTATCACTGACAGAAAACAAAATAGTCCCTGGAAAATTATATTTTAGAGTCGCAACACCAGCAGAATGTTCAGACCCGTGAGCCAGCCACAGATCATTCCCCCATTGGGATCTCCATAATCTACCATCGTCCGGAACTGAGTGTGACTCTTGAATGTAACAGAAATCAGATTTGTGCTGCTTGACAAACAAAAACAACGCCTTGCGCTTAACAATATTCCTTATCCCCCTGGCATTAAGAGTAATGATAGATAAAGACGTATTAACAACAACAGATAGAACAATGCAAAAAGTAAAGTTTGGATGAAATTAGACTTTAACCATACTGCAATGAGCTGCACCAATTAACTTAAATAGAAGGTGCATAGCGAAACTTAGTGATACAGTGAAAGCTAAGGAGATACCTAGGTTTTCAGTCGACAACTTAAGTTATTAGCAATTAGACATAAAATGTTAGCCTACAGAACATTGCAAATAATTGAACAGGAAGTAATAGAAGTTGTCTTGAAGGTATTTTAAGTTGAGTGTCATTAAAGTGCTCAATAATCCTTATAAAGTGCTCAATTTTTTCCTAATAAATTGAAAAATATATTGTTTCTCAGAACAGATAGAAAAACATATAGTGAATGACAAGTATTTAGGATATTATGGCTTAACTCGACTTAAGGCACATGTTAGCAGGTGTGACGTTTACCACTTTCAGGTAACTGGAAACAGTTCAGCCCCGTTGGCAAAGGCACGACCTCCCACGAAGTAAGCAGCCTTCCCTTGTTCTCGCGCTTTAGCCACCAGTGGCCACAACTGCATCCTTCGCTCTCTGACTGCTGGGGACAGGTCTTCGGCAAAACGTAGCTTGTTGTTTTGCAGGAAGGTGGACTTCTTTGCAGCCTTCCATACAGCGTCGCGGTAGATACGAGCACTGAACTGTAGAATTATCCCTCGAGGCTTGGTGGCACCTTTCTTTAGTTGTCCACGACGATGCACTGAGTCAATAACTTCAGGGAGTTTGGCCTTGTGCTCCGGCAGGATAGACTGACAGATGTTTATAACCTCTTGGCGGACGTTTTGATCTGCGTTTTCAGCCATACCGTAGAGTCGCAGGTTCCACCGTCGCAAATAGTTTTCCAGCTCAGTGATTCGTTGTTCCAGTATGTTCGTCTTTTTCTCCGCCACGTTGACTCGGTCATCAATGTGTGTCACTTTACCTTTCACTTCACGGATCTCAGCGCAGGCAAAATCAACAGTCTTCTTTAGCCCCTCAATCTTTAGAGTATTGTTGGAAATCATTCTCTCCACACTCTTTTCCAGAGAGTCGATTCTCGTGTTGAAGATGACTGAGATTCTCTGCACAATATCCTCACTGTCTAGATCCACGGAGCGCTGCGGCTTCATTTTTTTTGGTGCAGGAGGTTTGGAGGGAGTTGAGGAAGGAGTTATGGGGAGAGGGGGGAAATCTGGGTCCCCGAGGGAGATCACCGGAGCATCCGCCATGCAGTAGTCGTGTAGGTTGTTCACAAGCGGACTGTCCATCGGTACCTGCATGCTGCTGTAGTAGTGGTTTGCTAGCTAGGTAAGCCGTTAGCCGAGGTTTTTCCTCACGTGTGTCGTTAAGAGGCGAGAATATTACACGATACAAGCTTAACAATAAATAGACACGGTGCACTCAACTCAGTATTAATGTATCTCCAAGAACATATTTAAAGTAACTATTATTCACTATGATGCATGTCTGAGGGTGAACAGCTCCGTCGCGTACGTGCACTCACTCCGCCATCTTGCCCGGAACCGAATTCCTGTTCCCTTTACGCAATCATACTACAAATCATGCGTAGTTGCCCAGATGAGCAAAAAGCACAATTGAATGTACGGGAAGCCAAAAACTCGCTTTTTTAGAAGCGAGTTTTTCCCCATCCGTCAATTCAATCCAGATTATTTATTTAAAAAATAAAAAAAATAATTAAAAAACAATAAACAATAATATGAGGAACTCTTTTTCTCATGTGTATTTTGGTGACATTTAACATATTGTTAATACATTTTGTATACTGTTTACAAAGTTGTATATCATAAACCTGTCATCTTTGACGTTTGCAATCTTTATAAATAATAATAAGACCATAATATGAGGCATTGCGTTTGGACATAAACACGATCAGATAAGGCAATTTGTATGGGCAATATTCAACTGAATATATTCCTTCATATACCCCTTGAGTTTTGGGGGTAGTGCCCTTTTTCAGGTCAGAGCAACTGCCCCACAAAATTCCTGTGCACGTCCCTGCATTTAGCGTTGTCAGGCTTTTATTTGTGCTTAAAGGATAAACAACGGCTCTGCGCGCTGCTCATAAACACGGCTGCTGTAACTTTGACCTGCCACAAGATGGCGCTGTTTTACATTTACATTTAGTCCTTTAACAGAAGCTTTTATCCAAAGCGACTTACAACTGAGGACTAAAGCAAGCGAGTCATCGTGAAGAGGCAAAAACAATACAAGAAGTGCTCAAAATACAAAGTTCAGGCTTCATACAAAGTTTTTTATGAGGTTAAGTGCTCACGGAAGAGATGAGTTTTCAGCTGTCTTTTGGATGTTGTCAGGGATTCTGCCTTCCGGATGAGGACTGTTTTCGACACTGGATGCTTCTAATCTTTTCCCGAAACATTCAGGGGAAAGCCTCGCTTCATGAGGCTTCATTTGCCCATCCCTACAGTACACACACACTCGCTCACTCAGAACACACCAACCAGTGTGAAGGTCAGACACACACACAGAACACACGTTAACAATGTACCTCAGAGTGACAACATGCCCCGCCTGTACAACTGGGGTTTAGACTTGATGCATTTGTGCAGAACAACGGTTCTCTCTCTGCACTCTGAGCGCCACCTCGTGGCCATCATCTCAGAGGCACAACATCTCTTCTGTCAACACCTGACTTGACCCGTTAATCACACTAATGCATCTATTCTTCTATAAAACAAAATAAAACCTTGTTACATGTAGGCCTACATGATGCACATGCGCTGAGTAACTGAGACTTGTCGCAGCACTACATTTCTTTTTTCATTTGATTGCTTTTGTTTTCTCCTTATTTGTAAGCCGCTTTGGACAAAAGCGTCTCCTAAATATGATTAAATGTATTAAAAAATAAAAAATAAAAACTCTTCTGTGCTTTCGTCATTTCTCCAAAACTTTAAAAAAGAAAATATACAAAATCTGAATTTTCCCCCCCCACGAGTATGAGCTCGTGATCTTATGAAGGTAGAGGAGCAAAACTGGAGAACATAGATGTGAATTTAAGAACTTGTAGCCTACAATAAATATTTGTACTTGAAACCCTGTTGAATGTTGAGATTTTCACTCGCAGACAATAGTCACAAACCTGTATTATGAATTTGAAGCTGCAGACAAGTAACAAATGTGTAAAATGCCATTCACAGAAATACATGGCAGACACAAACTTGTATTCGTTCATTCACATTCGCAGGAACAACCTCAATTAGGCATTTGCAACTTTTCAAATCTGCCATTGCTATTTCAAATCTTCACGCATTGACTTTGCAACTATTTTCGCAATATATTAGATGCGTAACTAACTTGTGCATTTGCAAACTGAGTGGCGGTGAGAGAAAGGCCAACGCAATCTCATCCTTTGGCGTCATACATGTGACGCTTTGTACATTTCGTTGAAATCTTACGCACATGGCATCCTTTAGCGTCAATATAAAATTGTTACTTGTTTTGTATTGGTGCATCTCTGTTGCATGATTTTGAATTTTGAAATGAATTTGATTAATAATCTCCGTTCTAAATTGATCTGCTTGATTATAAATTATCTCAATAACTAATCTTATTTCAATTTACATTATCATTTGGTTTAGAGTAAATTTGTAACATCTGTCCAGGGACTATTAAAAACCTAGACTGTCAAATCATACTATCTGTTTATTTGTCTAGGACAATCTGATGAGGTAACGTTACTTTGCACTGTAAAATCACCCTACCATGGCCTAATAAGAATATGCGGCAAAGTTACACTGAAATATTTTATGTAGTCACAGACGCAAAGCAGAAACGCGCAGTAGGATTTTACGATGTGGTAGGAATGAACCGATAGATATGGCTATAATTTTGCGCTAAGGTAGGAAAAACTGACAAGGTAGGACAGATCGACAGAACACCGGGAACAATCGCGCCCGGGCTCGGACCGCAGCAAACGAGCCCAGTGTAAAAGCCCCCTTATTCTTAATATTACTGATCGGCCGGCATTGACACCATTATATGAGAACTGAACTGAGCTGGACGATGACATCACTGTTTTCTGCAGAGCTGCTTAATAATGGAAATTGACTCGTTTTATAATTGATATACTTTGTACAGTTATTGAACAGAACTGAATCAACAGTTGAATTCAGCTGAACAATGACACCATTTTCTTTTTAGAGCAGCTTTACAGCCAAATTTAACTCTGTTTGCATCATTGATCATTTTCCTGTTTAACCCTGTAAAGCTGCTTTGAAACAGTCAATACTGTATATAGGGCTATATTTAATGGTGACTTGACATTTGCAAAAGGAATTTATTTAGTGTTAAAGAGTGAAAGAGAGTTTGTGTGTGAAAGAGAATGATGTTTTTCTTTTACTCATATACAATAAATATAATTTACTTATTTTGTTTAAAAATTGTGTTGTTAAATGTTAATAAAGTGTATTTTGTTCATTGTTAATACACGTTTATATTACAGTAAAGTGTATTTGTTAATTTTATAATAAAAACCCTTTTTAAATGGTTGAATTTGTGTTTCACTGTCTGCCAGTTTCTGGGCCAGACCTGGGCCATTTCAATAAATAAGAGTCATTTTACAGGGTGTGGGCCACATCTGGGCCAGAGGAAGTTGTTTGAGTCCGTTGTCAGTGTGTTGGACCAGTTTTGGGCCAGGGACCCAGCCAGAACTGGGCCAGAATTGAAGCAAGGATGAGGCCCAGAGGTGGGCCAGACAAATTTTGCTATCTGGGATATTAATACTGTATATTATGAGCTGTAGAAGCCTGTTACCAACGGGGATACAAAACATAAAGCACATTAGACTTTTCTCACCATTATTTCATATATCAGGCTTGACAGGGTTCATAACACACACAAAGGTAAACAACCATCAGCATTAAAAAGTTGCCAGCAGATTTATGTAGAATGATGTTTGACCAGTAAATGTTTCCAGAAAGCAAGATTAACTGTGGAAGATTGAAAACCACAGATAAAAAATAAAGAATTGCGACTTTATATCCCGCAAATCTGACATAAAAAAAGTCCGAATTATCTTTTTAAACGGTTTAATTCTGTGGCGGAAACGCGCTTTTCCTGTCACACGAACTGTTTATTAACCCAGTCATCGCTCACTCGTGGATATCTGTCCCCGTGATGTACTCTGGAGTGTGTTCAGTCATCAGTGTGTGTGTGTGTGTGTGCCTTCAGAAAGACATCGGTCCACACCTCCACCCGCTGTGACGTCACTGCATCTGTGGCTCGTTCAGGGTGAAGAACTTGATGTTTCTGATGACTGAAAAACGATATAATCCTTGTTCACAGACTTAATAAAGAGTGATGGCTCACGATCATCATGTTTCATCTTCTGTTTACATGTGCATGATCAATGTTTGTGTGAATAAACAGCATCTCTCCAGTAGACTTGTATTAAACCGACTGATTCAAATGGAATAGTTTTGTAGATATATGCCAACATGTAATATTTAGCTTGAGACGGTACAATGCTATCTTGACAATGATTGAAAAGGTTATTTTTAAAGGCAAAATAAATATCCCTACTTGATGTAATGTAAAAGCAACAGATCATTTGCACACATTGAAAAGAACAACCAATCTTAAAAATAAAATTTATTAGCATCTCTCTAATATGTGTATAAATAAAAACATTTATAAGAAATAATGCATATACGCAGTATGAGCTGAACAATAACTGGATTATATGTGATACAAAGAAGAGGCTCGCTGACCTCGGCTTTTCTCGCTGTCTTTGTAACATATTCAGTTTCTTAGTATATGTCTGTGAGAATGTACCTCAAAATTCAAACTTTTCAAACAATAAGCATACCTAGAAGTTTCAACACTACATTCGGTCAAAGAAAAGAACAAAAGGAGAACGAACGACAGAAGTTTAACAGCAACAACGGAAAGAAAAAACATGAGTTTTGGCAGTTTTACAATTTTCAGTTAAGAGAGAACTTTGCAAAACGGCTTCAACATTAACGATTTCAAAACGGTGACAAAAACGTGAACATAAGTAACTGATGTGTAACTGATAAGTGCCTCGCTGTGATGATCATATCCAGGGGTGAGCAGCTTCAGTCCTGGAGGATCACACACACACACCTGATCGAGGGCTTCAGGATCACTAGAAAGCTACAGGAAGGAGAGTCATCATCAGGGTTCGAGTTAAAGGAGTAGTTCACTTCAGAGTTAAAATCTCCTGATAATTTACTCACACCCACGTCACCCAAGATGTTCATGTCTTTCTTTCTTCAGTCGAAAGAAATGAAGGTTTTTGAGGAAAGCACTCCAGGATGTTTCTCCATATAGTGACTTCAATGGGGTCCAACGGGTTGAAGGTCCAGATGTGAGTTTCAGTGCAGCTTCAAAGCCTCGACACGATCCAGCCGAGGAATAAGAGTCTTTTCAAGACAATTTATCTGACATTTTATAAAGAAATAAACATTTATATACTTTTTAACCACAAATGCTGGTCTTGCTCGAGCTGTGATGCGACACACATTACGTAATCACGCTGAAAGGTCAAGCGGGACGTAGGAGGAAGTGCAGACCCAGTGTTTACAGAGCCAACGTGCAAAGACTAAGTCAAACGCCATTTACAACAAAATAAAATAAAAGGTAAAACAATGTCACGATTTTGAAGTTGGAGGAGAAAATGAGAACCTTTTTGGAACCGAAATTCGGAAATTAAGGCGAGCATTTGTGGTTAAAAGTATATAAATGTTTATTTTTAGCCTGGAAGACAGGGCAGATGAAACTTTGGTTCCTCCAGTTTGGGCCCAGTCTGTCCTGGGTGAGCGGTCACTGGTGATGTGCTTGAGGCCAGGGATTATATCCTACCATCATGTTGTTTAGGTTTACATCAGACCAGCATCCAAAGCTTTTAATTGGTTTCTCCAGCACTGTAAACTGGAAAGAATTGCTGTAAAAATGACCAAATTCTGACAGTAACACTGTTTTCCACTAAAACAGTAATGTACTGTAGAAAACAAAGCATTCTGGGCAATAATTTGCGCCGTAAGCAACTGCTGCTAACTTGCAGCCCATTTTCAACAGTAATCTACTGTGCTTATGTATTATTTAAGACACAATGCATTGTGGGCAGGTGCATTTTTGAAGCAATGGCGCAAGAGTTTGAGTACGAGTAACTTCACCTATCCGTGTTTACAGAGATCATGACAGGGATATATGTGGGAAATAGAAGAAAACTAATAGGACACTAAACTGGAAGTGATTTCTCTCGCATCGCAATCACTCGAACAGTGACTGATGAGCTGGAACTGAACGAACGCTCGAGAGTGAAGAGACTGATTATAGACCCATTATACAGAGATGGTCAAATCCTGTCGATTCACCGTAATGCATCATTTATTCCCACGTGTCGAGGCTTTCAGACTGAATGTCCCGGTGTCACTCGGCCTGATCTTGTGTGAGAGTGAGTGATCATGAGATTGTACCTCTGAAGTGAACTCCTCCTGGAAGTGTGCAGGACTGAAGCTGCTGGCTCCCGATCCTCATCCCACAGCACACCGGACCAATACACTGGCTGTTTCTCTTAGTTTTAAATATCAGATAATAAACAGCACTGTTAAAATGATCAAAGTGAACCGGTTCTATCTTACACTTGAGAATAAAACCTTTGCATAATGAAGTGGTAAAATAAGATATATTTCATATTGCTAACAACATCTGTCAGTATATGCATGAGACTGGACCTTCGCTGTACCGTCGCGATCGAGATCACTGTAACTTCGGGATCTCCACCTCCATGATGCGTTTGGTCATGCTTTCAACACACACGGTGCTTCAGATAACAGAAATACACTCTGAATTCAACAGATTTGCACATGTAACGAACAAACAAAACAAAAGAAAGTTGTCAGTTGTTTTGGTCTAAGGTAAAAAGAAAAGAAAACGACGTGTAACACCAGAAATGCCAATGGGCAACGCCTAGCTTTCCAATCACAACACTGAGAGACGCTGCCGTGAACAACGAAATAAAGAGGAACAATGCTGAATCGGCCTTCGAGTGTGTGTGTGTTTGCTTCTCTCACACACGTCCATATTTTAACTATCGTACTAAAGCATCTTTCAAATGGGGAACGTAACGCCGAACAACCGAGTTAGTTTAACAGAGGACGAGAGTGAGTTACAGGAGTGAGATGTGCCAGTGTGTGACGGTTAAGAGTGACCTCTGACCTCTCTAAAGCCGGGTGATGGATGGATGGATGGAGGAATGAAGGAAGGGTGATGTGCTCTCTGCTCATCCCATGTCTTTAGAGTGCAAAGATACCCTTATTTGACGTGTCGTGTGACGCACACACACATATACACACATATATAGAGAAGTACATGTGTGTATATATGCTCTGATGTGTCCATGATTAAAACTCTGAGAACTCCTTTGCACATTTCTCTGTGAGAGACACGCGGATGTCCTCCTCCTCGTAGTCGTCGAAGTTGCTGGTGTCTCCGGGGCCTCTGCACTTTGGTATGAACGGCGCCTCCACCTGTGGAGAAACACAAGTGTGTGTCGTAACGCCGCTCACTCCAACTATACTGATAGAAGTAGGCCATAGTTTAGTTATATAGCACTTTTAGCGCAAGTGCTTTACACAATGTAAAAACACAATCATTAAAATACATTAATAATGTATTTAAACAAAAATATCATGTGTACATGATCATGTGTATTTAAACAAAAATATCAAAAATACATAAACAAAAATATCAAGACCCAAAACACAGAAGACTTCCAACAATATAGTAACAATTTTAGTTCTCCTATTATACACTACCAGTTATTTTTTTAGATTAATTGAGTGCTTTTGAAAAAAGTCTCCTCTGCTCACCGAGGCTACATTTATTTAATCAAAAATACAGTAAAAACTGTAATATTGTGAAATATTATTCCAGTGTTAATCAGCTGTTTTCTATGCGAATATATAGTAAAATGTAATTTATTCCTGTGATCAAAGCTGTATTTTCAGCATCATTACTCCAGTCTTCAGTGTCACATGATCCTACAGAAATCACTCTATTATGATTTAACACAGATTTTTAATTTAAAAATCTGGGTAAAGACATTTAAAAAAATAAATTAATAAATTAATACTTTTAATTACTTTTATTCAAGTGACATTAAAGACATGTTACAAAATATTTACATTACACAGTACATAAACAAAAATATCAAGACCCAAAACACACAGAAGACATCCAATATAGTAACAATTTTAGTTATCCTATTATACACTAATTTCAAAAACACTCAATTAATCTAAAAAATTAACTGGCAGTCTCTTCTGCTCACCGAGGCTGCATTTATTTAATAAAAAATACAGTAAAAACTGTAATATTGTGAAATATTATTCCAATGTTAAACAGATGTTTTCTATGTGAATATATAGTAAAGTGTAATTTATTCCTGTGATCAAAGCTGTATTTTCAGCATCATTACTCCAGTCTTCAGTGTCACATGATCCTTCAGAAATCACTCTAATATGATTTAACACAGATTTTTAATTTAAAAATCTGGGTAAAGACATTAAAAAAAACACCCTAAATTAATACTTTTATTCAAGTGAATAAATGCTGTTCTTTTGATCTTTTTATTCAAAGAATCCTGAAAAAATTATTCATTAAATTTATCAGTTTCCACAAAAATATGAAGCAGCACAACGGTTTTCAAATAATCGATCACCAATAATAATTGTTTCATGTGACACTGAAGACTGGAGTAATGATGCTGAAAATACAGCTTTGATCACAGGAATAAATTACACTTTACTAGATATTCACATAGAGAACAGCTATTTTAATTTGTAATACTATTTCACATATTTCTGTATTATTGAATGCAGCCTTACTGAGCAGAAGAGACTTTTTAAAATGTAAACTTCAGACTGGTAGAGTCTCTGGTCTGAACAGGAATCAGAAATGAACAACAACAACAGAAACACACACAGCTCTCACTATGGTGGAGGTGTAAACCAAGGCTCGAACGCCACGGCTGAAGACTGAGCATCATACCTTCCTCTCATAGATGGCGATCCAATCCGTGGTGGCGAACCACTTGTGGTTCTTGATGTCGCTGACCCCGTTCCTCAGGTTCCCGAAGCGCTTGGTGAGGTCCACCTGCAGCAGGTTCCTCAGCAGATCCTTCAGGTCCGAGCTGAAGTGCGAGGGGAACCGGACCTGCAACACACGCTCAACACGTCACTTCCCCCGGCCATCGGCCCAGACGCTCAGCTGAGCACATAATGACCCACCAGTACCTTTCCGGACACGATCTTCTCGTAGATCTGGATGGGTTGGTCTGCAAAAAACGGGGGGTATCCAGCCGCCATTTCATAAATGAGAACGCCGAGAGCCCACCAGTCCACAGCCTTGTTGTACCCCTACATGTGAACAGACATTAGTGATCGGCCCTGAGGGAAGTGTGTGTACTGAGTCAGAACAGTGTGAGGAAGACCTTGCTGAGGATGATCTCTGGCGCCAGGTACTCCGGAGTGCCACATAATGTCCAGGTTCTGCCTTTTACTCTTTTCGCAAAGCCGAAGTCTGTTACCTGTGCGGGAGACAGCAGTGCCGAGCGTTGAAGGCCAGATACGCCAGTTCAATTACTAAGAGATATCATCATACTTCACCAGTTGATTAAAACAACTAAAAAAGGTTTCTGAAATGTTGTTTAAATATGAAAATGTGGCGTTATGTAATTAAATATGCACTAATTTCTAAAACAAAAATCTGCATATTGGATGAAGTCCGGATCATTCTTGTTTCATTATTTCATTAAAGTCAAACCAAAGTTTATTTAGACACCTTCAACATGTCTCACAGTTTATTCACTATAGTTTAGAAAATGGTGATAAACATGAGCAGAACTCAGTGGATATTTGACTGGTTTTGTCCGTCCTTCTGTTAGACTCTCACACATGAATTATGTTGAATATCTGTCGGCTGGTAAATTTAACTACACAATTAGATAATACCAGTTTAGCTCAACCAGTGACCAAGCAATGCTTCATGTTGTTCAGTCTGTGTGTGAAAAGAGCATTAGCAATTACAGAAACACACTGAAGAAAACAGTGTCTGAATAATAATAATGTTTGGTCTCACATTTGTACATATTTTACTGGTAGTCACTGTATGAAGAATTTCTGGGTATAATATATCACAGTTTGCTTTATTTTGCTCTCCTCACTTACATAAATGAACTATAGTGTCCTGCACACACTAGTGAAATAATATCAACAATTATATATCTGGTGTCTGCATAATTTTTGGTTTGACTGTATTAGAGTCAAAGGTTTTTACAGAGGCTCCACAAATAATAATAATCCACAAATCAGCCAAAAATAAATACATTTTCACAATTTTTTTAGGAATACAATGTTGTATAAAATCAGGAAAATTATATATGAACAAAACCCATCAGTCAAAACCTTCAGAATATAGATAATAATAAACCTGTAAAGTCTGAAGTGCCGATTTCTGGCTCAATGTAGGAGGAAAAACTCATTTCGAGAAAACCAGCTTTTAAAGCTATACTGTAATTGAAATGTACAGACGCAAACAGATAAAGTGCTCTAAAACAGCGATTCCCAAACTGTGGTCCGTGAGGGTACTGCAGGTGGTCCGTGAAAAGTGAAGAAAAAAAATTTAAATAATATATTTTTTTTTACCTTCATTTTACCAGGAAATTCCCATAAAAAGTAAAAAGAATATGTAGGCATATATTTATATAAAATGTCAATTAAATTGTCAAGTTTGTTGTGTGATTACTAAAATAGGCTAGTGGCGCTCAGCCGTGACGTTAAGCTCAGTGTCGTCAGAGCCACAACATGGATCGGTGGATAGCTATGATAGCAACAGGTTAGGTGAGCATTTATTTAGTTGTTTGTTTTTAATATAGGCCTATATTAGACAGACGATACAAAGAGGAAGGGAAAGATGTGGAGGGTGACAAAGGGGGATATTCATATCTTGCTGGCAAATAGACTCCAATGTCTTTTCCTTTTGACAACTTTATTTTATTTTTTAACCTGGAGTAACGTTAGGCCTACTGTGTTTTCATTAAATGTGCAAAGTTATAGGGCAGTGGCAAATATGTTCTCATTATCACATCACATGCATAGCCTTTATAGGCAGTTTAGGCCTATAGCAAATGAAATGTTTATAAATGGAATGAATAAGGCCTGTTATTATTTTAATTTCCAGTTAACGTTAGTTTCTTGATCTCGTGTTTCTGAAATGTTTTGCGGATGTGCTGTTAAGTGGACAAACTCAAGCCTACTTTTTGAGGACTTGTAAAACTCGGAAGATTAACGTTAATAATCCCCTAAAATCGCCAAAGGTTTTGAAATGCTGACTATATCCAAGTGTTCTTATTACTGTATAGATGTCATACTCCATTGCTATGGAAATAAGCCTGTTGTTCAAATGAACCTGATTATGCCCTCGGGTGCTTGAGTAAATAAATAAATTAAATTTGTGGCAGCGGTTGTGTGCAGTAAAAAAGTCTTTAAACAAATTTGTTGTACTGATGTGATGACCAGTTATAGTTTTAGTGCTAGTTAGCCTATTTAGAGGTGTGGATTAATTCAGGTAGGACTGTGTAGACATATTTTATTATGTGTATTATGAGGTGGTCCACGAAAATTCTTGATTTCAAATGGTGGTCCACACACACAAAAAGTTTGAAAACCCCTGCTCTAAAAGATACAGTTAAACGTATATTTTGGAAGTTTTCTTTCCACTAGTCTGAAAATATTAAAAATAAAACCCCAAAATTAACAGATGCATTTTTGCCTGTAGTGTCTCACCGTAAGTGTGCTGAATAATCTTTTATAAAAATAAAATAACATGCACATATCCATATACAGCCAAGCCATCTCAGAATGGCATTTTTCAGCACACGGTGTTAAGAGTTTCTGTAAAGCCCGGGAAACAACAAGCCGACGTCAAAGAACCAGCGGCGATGAAAGTGTGTTTCTCGGCCAAAAAGATGCGCTTGAACACAACGACGGCCTAAAGGAGACGTCCACTAGCGTGTGTGTGAGGACACATCTGTCTGTATCAGCAGCTAATAGTCTATTTTCATCATTCATAAAGGAGGACTGCAGATTTACACACCGTCAACAAAGCAGCACAGTGTGAATATCAGTCAGGCTGATCACGCTCTATTCCAGTCGGCTCATGTGATTATGGAAATATCCCGTCATTTGAATGTCCAGGTAAGATGATGTAAAGGTATAACAGCTTTCTGTCTGTGCCGGCATGACTTCTTTGCTCCCTTTCATCACTAGCCGAGTTTTCATTACAGATCTGCGCAAAACTTTTGCCGGGTTTTCTAAATGTCGATAAAAAGCTAATTGCGAAATGACTGGGTTTCCATTAGCCGATGTTATGCGACTAAACCAGAATTTTTTTCCTCTCACGATAATCGTTCCAAAAATCATGGCGACGGATGTTGGTGGGTTTACGCATAGATATATCCATAATAAAGGCTAGATGTCTTACGGCGGAGTCTCTATCGTCATCACCGGCAGCCATCTTGTCACAGGCAAGGCTCTGTGGTACCTGATGTAAGATGAGTGATCAGCACGAACACAAATACTCTTATCTCGTTGAAATCTTGACGGACTTACAAACGGTTTGGTTTCTTACAAACGTTATTAGCGTGGCTATAATTCTGGATGATTATTTATTTATACACTTATTTTTCATAAGTGTGCAGTGTCATAACTACATCTCTGACGTTTATAACAAACCAAACCGTTTGAAAATCGGTAGAAAATTGAGCAAGTTATGGTTATTTAAAAAGTGCATGCAACATTAAACACAATGTTAGGAGTGAGCGAGCTGCCTGTGACAAAATGGCCGCCAGTGCGGACGTCCACCTCCATTGGCCAGCAGCGCGGACGAGACATCTAGCCCTTATTATGGATATCTATGGGTTTACGTATATCGCAGCAACGAGCCCTTACTTTTATTGGAGGGAGTCGTAGGCGTGTTTTCCAAGCATTAATGGCAAGGAAAGACTCTTATACTGTGAGCGGCTCATATGAGGAGTTTCTCCCTCATTTCTGCTTCAAGATCTTGATAAACTGTGGCATTTCTTTGTTGTTTAGAATCCAGTATTCCTGTAATACTTTCGTCTTGTATGAGTTTAATGAAGACTGTGACGTACGTCAGGCGACTGTAAATGCGGAAAACTGTTTCCATTGCACTGTTGCAAAATATTCCTTTATCGAATTGCCTGAAAAACCACCTCACATGAGCGTAAAAAGTTTTTTGCGATATATGTGAGTTTTTGAGAAATTGACGTTTCCAATGGGCTTATTTTCAATTCGCAAATTCAATTTGCGCTAGTGGTGCAACGGATCACAAAACTCAACGGTTTGGATCATGAACGGTTTTTCAGCCACGGATCGGATAATTTTTCAGATCAGCAAATTTTTTTTTCTAAATTATATATATATATATAAGGGGTGGGGGGGGGGGTGTAACTGCTTTTCATTTATTACTTAAAGCTCACTTTAAGTACTTCGATACCACAAACTACTAGCCTAATTGATAAAGTTCAAACATTAATAAAAAAAGAAAACAGTCAGTAATAAAATAAGAACAAATACACAAATTACAAGCAGAGATGAATAATAAATAACAATTACAAAGTCTAACAGTAGTATTCAGGTACAGAAATTAATAATTAGCCCTAAATGTAATATAATACTTTTTTGTTCACTGGAAATTAAATAGTTTAATTTTTGTTAAAGCTGTAATTTTGTTGTGTTATTAACATTAATGACACAGACAACAGTGGGAATATTAGGCTACTGTCACTTTAAGACAAGCATCCGGTTTCTTTCTCAACTGTTCACTTATGATGACATAACCGAGGGAATACTTGCCCAGACGGTCTTTTGACACACGTTGTGTGTATGTGTCCGTTCAAGGACAAGAAAACACGAAAGAGGAATCAATTCTGTGTTCGAGCGCTGTCTGAAATGAGTCTCTCTCTCTGACTCACGATTTTCGCCTCTTCATCCACGTTTAAAATTGTTTGAATGTGTAAATTGGCAAGACAAAACACGTCCAAATAATAAACTTTCACTCTATGATGGTTAAACTCAGCGGTTAATCTGCGAATCACATGTGTGCCGAACTGCGGGGCGGCTGGTCCGTACGGATCATGATCACCTGTGACCCGTCCACCCCTAATTCCCGCAATTTGAAGGGTAATGAACACGTGGCTACTTCCGCTTTTATCCTCTTGCACGGACTCGTTTGATAAGCTGAACAGCCAATCAGAGTTCTCGCTTTCACCGACGGATATACAAAAATACACGATGCTTAGCTTAGAGGAAAAAGGCACTGCACACCAACACCTCTTCTCCTCTGAGAAACTGGTGGATTCATGAAGTGTATAAGGGTATTTTACAGGAGAGTGTGAGGATGACGGTTCACAACCTCAAGCTTTAGAGACGCAACAGTCAATGACGCAGAGTAAACCAACAGAAAACACATGTTCTCCTTATATTTCAGATCATGAAATATAGGCTGAAACATTGATAAACAGAAATCTCGACAGATTTGTGTGGAGGGATGGTCCAAAAGTCGTCCAAGCAGCTGCAAGAAACCACTGGAGGACGAGTGTGCTGCTAAAGGAGGATCTACAGGTCACTACTCAAGGGTTCACTTACTTTCGCACTGTGAACGACTCAATGCGTTTGATATCAATGTGAACCTACAACTGTCTGTGCAGTGTGCACTATATTAGTCAGATCTTGATTTAACTCACAATTAGACGATGTTATTGGGAATAGATGCTAAAGGGTTACCTGTATGTAGCCCTGCTGGTCGATGAGTAGGTTCTCCGGTTTCAGGTCTCTGTAGATGAGGTCTAGTGAGTGGAGGTACTCGAAGGTCAGGACGATCTGGGCCGCATAAAACCGTGCGTGTGGTTCACTGTCGATCAGACCAATCACATCCCAGAGTTAGACAGCGAGACAGAACACACACAAACCCTGGATCAGGAATCAAGTCTCCGCATAACGTAAGTAGTTACACAGGGGAATAAGAGTGTCCGATAGCAAGAGGTTTCACCCTGATATGAAAGTTACGGAGCCCCTAAAGGGACATGGAGGCGGGGGGAAATACATATGCGCTAGCTTGCAAATACCTCAAATGTTTTGCGAGCGAACGCAAAGTTTCTCATGGGAACGCGAAACATTTGTGAGAGAATGCAAAAGCACTGACATATCATATTTTATTCCATCACATGTCCTTTTCCGCAGAGAATTATGGAGAGTCGTTACATTTATTTGGTATTGGGAATGACTACTGAATGTGTGTTTATTATGAACACTGCTGAATATAGTAACACTTTCTGACACATCTCTGATACAACTAGGGGTGTGCGATATCACGGTTTTTGATCGTGGAAGATTAAAATGTCTCAAGGATCTGCTTTTGAAGAGATATCGTAGTATAGTGCGTTCTATCATGTTTTCCTTAAAGGGATACTTCAGGATTTAGCATTAAGCTTTGTATTAGTAGAAAACCTGTATTATTTTCGAATTACCGTGTTTTTCACCCTCATATCCCCCTGAGACGAGAGATTTATGTATTTTTTGTCTGGAAAAAATCCTCCGATGATGCAAAAATCGAGAACAAGTGCATTCTGGGAGTTGTTGTCTTTCATCCACATAAGCCAAAAATACATTTTCTGGCTTTTCTCAGTCTAGAAAGCTCCAAATTCAAAAATAATTTCACATTTCTTCTACATAAATGACCCATTTTAAATACACATTCATCTTTCCAGAGGTGAAGTATCCCTTTAATAGTAAACATGCTGCTGTTTTGGAGGAACTATCCCTTTAATGTTAATAACATAACAAAACACAGAGGAAATCACTCACTGCTCTTGACTGACAACTTTACAAGTAGCTTTAATAAGAATCAATGTATAATTTATACAGTGAAGTCTATGTAGTGTTTTATTTTCATATTTGTTCATTTAATTTTCTTCAATGCTACTGTTAAACACACCTATAGTACTGTAGCTGAACAAATAAAGCACTGTTTATTTCATTTGTATATTAAGTTGTGTATGTGTAATGTGTATCTTTGCTCTTAATTTTTAATAAAGATTTTTATCTTCGCCACTTTGGCCTAAATGACTGCCTTTCTTTTTATACATTTTGTTACCTATAAGGCTTTGTTTTTAAAATAGGGACATTAGTTTGGCTGTAATGCACAGTCACTTGCAAAATAGTAAAACCAACATGAAAAAGAATCGTGATAAAATCATGAATCGTGATTTTCCAGAAAAAATCGTGGTATGATATTTTTGCTATATCGCCCACCCCTAATTACACCCCCATACAGCATAGCATTACTTCAATAAAAAACACTTGTACAGGTGTGCTGTCAGGATTAAACATTTTGTAAAAAAGGACATTTACAGAGAGTATAACAAACACAAACACCCACGTGAAACAATGCAATAACTCGACAAACTAGTAATTCTTCTGCACCATTATCCAAGTAACACTTTTTTGATAACAATAATAAGCAATAACTCCATAAACCTGAGAAACGAGGACAGCTTCACTCACCTAAACCGGCCGATTCTTCTGAGGTGCGAGAACATCTCTCCTCCCGGCACATACTCCATCACCATATACAAATTAGAGTTGTCCTGGGAGAATAAAGCCACATGAAGACTGAGAGAGTAGTAAACCACACTCCTGGACATACTACTCGACTGTTACATAACACTGTTTCTCAATTTCATTCAAACCGTTTATGGTTTGGTTTATCTTTTTTCTATGTTTAAATTACTATCATAGTAAAATAATAATAATAAAAAATGTAATATGTTGGCTAACTTGTTTTTCTGTTTACAATTCAGTGGTGGGGCAAAAAGTCAGTTCTTTGATGCTTAAACTCGTGCATCTCAATGCTTTTATGATGAAAAATGAATGTAAGTAGTCGATTGTAAACGGATAGGACACATATCACAGATCTGAGCATTAGTCTATCAGACCTGCTGCTGTCTGAGCTGACATTAATGCGAATAAATAATTGCTTGTAATGTATTTTTGTTCCTCATTAATGTCTGTTTACTAGTTTTGAAGCTATATTCAGATTGCTGTTGATGTTTTTCTAACAAAACTAATAAGACAATCTCTAATTTCTATACGTAACACTGTTGCTTACATTTGTTTTTTAGCTTAAAAATAAAGAAAATTCCAGAAAAGATATTAAAATACATGTACACCATAGATAAAAATTAAATGAACACTTAAAATAAATCACTAAATTAAAGCTATAGAATGTAGGATAATGTTTTGCAAATTCTGTGTAGATTTTGAAAACAGCACCAGGAGATAGAAACACTTTACAATAAGCTCTGACTTGTTAACATTAGTTAATGTATTAACTAACCAGGAGTAATACATTTACAGTATTTATTCATCTGTTAATGTAAGTTAATATAAAGTAGTTGTTCATGTACATTAATGTATGAGTAAACGTTGATATGAAGCAACTAAGATGAATAAATGCTGTAGAAGTGTTGCTCATGTTAAGTAATGAACCCTCACTGTAAAGCGTTACACACTCGTCCAGGGGATGTGTTCAGCTCCACTGAGAGGGCCACATATTGTGTGCTGAACAGTGTTGGGGAAGTTACTTTTAAAAAGTAGTGTTTGCTCGTTACTCGTTACTTCTTAAAAAAAGTAATCTGTCACTTTACTCCGTTTCCCCCTATGGAAAGTAACTTTTTACGTTACTCGTTACTTTTAGTTTGCTTGACTTTGGGCAGAACCCATTATCTGTTCCTAAATGTGTAGGCCTACATGTAGTTCTACTATGAACTCTACTTATTGAAAAACTAGAAGAAAAAAAATAGGGAAAAAAATAGATTTTGAGAGAGAAAGAGAGATATTTTTATTAAATAACATTTGAAAAGCTGTATAAACTGAACACCAAAGAACAATATTAACTATTGAGTGGTGGTGACGCGTTCATGAAAGCTGTCACAAAGAACCGGCAAAAGTAATGATTATGAATATGTCAAATATAGCAAGGAGACATTTCAGTTGTTTATTATAAGCAAGTGTTTTCAGTGTCAGTGTCGGCTGCAAAGATGAAGTTGACGATGCTGACTCGCGATCTTCGCAGTAGAGAACGCGCCGGAGAGAAATGCACATGTCATACAGATTACCTAAGCAGAGAGCAGTCCGTTTTCTTTCGTTTTGAATTGTTTTGTCTAAAAGTAGACATTTCAAGCTTTCTATATCTCAGGTCTGTGAGGCAAGTAGCTTATACGCTGAGTTTCGGTTCATTTATGAGGCGAGCTCCAGTTCACGCGCCGGCGCGGAGCTCCTGAGAAGTCCTGATATTTCCTGCTATATTTACTTCTTATTTATTAAATCCAGGCAATATGCCAATCCTTAATATTTGGGGTTTTAAATGCCTGTTTGAGGTCTCGGTGAAAGTTTTAAAGCAGTCTTTTAGAGCCGCTTTCAGAGCGGTCACGTCCGTAACATTGTTTTTTGCTCATAAATGCGAACAATGTTGTGTAAAACAAACAAAATGTCAGATACCTTGAAGGCATATTCCAATCTGACGAGGAACGGGAACGATACGGCTTGTAATATTCTCTTCTCATTTAGCGTATGCTCCACTTGTTTCAACTTCACCACCTAGCAAACAATACATAAACAAGAATTATTGAGCAGATCATCATCATCATCATACACACTGTATTTATTTAGAGCGGGGTCTCGATTCTGATTGGCTGAATTTCAATCTGTTGTAACCTAGCTGTGTATTATCCCTTACATGCTGATCCAGGGCTTGACATTAGCATCAGCAACCGCGTGTGTGTTTCAGCAGTGGTGTGTAACACTCACTCCTAACTACACACTTCAGTGGGTTGAATTTATATAATATACATTTTTCAATTGTAGTCTTTTAAAAAGGCATCTAAAAATTATAAAGTAAGTGCAATGTAGTGTTGTCAAAAACATGATGCTACTAAAATCACAGGTGTCACAGGCGTGTGTTTGTGGAGTAACACTAATGTAATGCGGCCACAGGTGTGTGTTTGTGGAGTAACTTACAACATTCATTCATTCATTACATTTATATAGCGCTTTTCTAGGCACTCAAAGTGCTTTACATAGAAGGGGGGAATCTCCTCAACCACCACCAAAGTGCAGCATCCACTTGGATGATGCGACGGCAGCCATATTGCGCCAGAATGCTCACCACACCGGCTTACTGGTGGAGAGGAGAGAGTGATGAAGCCAATCAGTATATGGGGATGATTAGGAGGCCATGATGGACAGAGGCCACTGGGCAAATTTGGCCAGGATGCCGGGGTTACACCCCTACTCTTTCGAAAGTCATCCTGGGATTTTTTTGTGACCACAGAGAGTCAGGACCTCAGTTTAACGTCTCATCCGAAGGACGGTGCTCTTTGACAGTATAGTGTCCTCGTCACTACACTGGGGCGTTAGGACCCACACAGACCACAGGGAGAGCGCCCCCTGCTGGCCTCACTAACACCTCTTCCAGCAGCAACCTGGTTTTCTCAGAAGGTCTCCCATCCAGGTACTAACCAGGCTCAGCCCTGCTTAGCTTCAGTGGGCAATCAGTCTTGGGCTACAGGGTGATATGGCTGCTGGCAGTATAATGGACCCATGCGTCAGGTCTTAAAGTGACAGCAGCCTAATAAACCTGCGGCCAAATCATGAGATAATATTAAAAATATCTATTTAGCAGTTTTCCCCCATGGCATCGATGTCAAAATGGTGGCCAGTGAAAATGCTGAGTGGCTCGTAACTTTACCACAGTGGCTGATGAGCAAACTAGTTAATGTCAAGCCCTGTATTGATCCAAATTATTAAACTGTGAAAGCATTGATGATCCTTTTGTCTTTTACTTTAAACAAAAACTGTTAAACGCATGACATGTTTATGGTGTGTTATACTGAGAGAGAAATCATAAACGCAGTGCTGTCCCACAACCCACCTTCTGTTTGTCCAGCACTTTCATGGCGTAGAACTGATCTGAGGCCTTGTGTTTGACCAACATGACCCTGCCGAAGGACCCTGTGCCCAGCGTCTTCAGTCTGTCAAAGTCATCTAAGCCAGTTGTGCTCTTTAGGGACAACAAACACACATTTTAAAGACATTATCCTACAGTACTGCATCACTACCAAAAAAACAAAGCAAAAACAAACCCTGACCTGTGGTGGTGACTCCCATTTTCTCAAGAAATCTTCTTTGGCTTTGGCTAGAAACTCTTTAACTGAAAGGAGGGGAAAACAAAAACACCATTTCAGAGTCCAATCGAGCAAACTAGCTGGACTTAACTCAACTACTCGACATTCAAAGGTAAAAAGTGAACGAGGGAATGTTTTTCTAGCTACTTATACTTTCTAGACATGAAAATCAGGCAATCTCACAAGGCAACCGTGGACATCAGTGGTGAACAGGAGGTCTTGTGAAGCATGCATTACTGATTAACACATAACACAAGAACAACACAGCAGACTTCAGTTGACCGCAGTGACGGAGAAATGAGCCAATCATTACATCTACTGGGGCTTTTCTTTTACATCGCACAAATGCTTCTCCGCCACTGCGGTAACCCAACGTAATCGTGATCATACCAAAAGTCTCTACAGATCACCATGGATTTTCAGGAACATTGACCCACATGGATGGGATGATGAGGAATCAGAAAGAGAAAAAGGAGAGAAAGACAAAGAAAGATACAAAAGAGAGATTTCTGTCAAACAATCACATCAGTTAGACGGTGCAAGACATGGATTAGACGTGACAAGAGATACTAGACAAGATAGGATGCTAGCCATAGTTCACAAGATCTTAGCGAATCATTGGAGAGCAATGTGTGCACGTGGGTCTGGGCACTGTCCCATTCCCTAACAGCTAGAGTCTGTCTGAAGGGTTTCACAAGCGCAGACGTCTTCCCACCGCCTCATCCTTTTATGGTGTTCCTGCTCCGCAAGTATGCGACGGCCTGGAGCTAACCGTGTTGTAAAGTACAGCTGGTTAATGTAGACGAGACTGGAGCGGTTCAGGGTTTAGGATGAATTTATGGAGATGTTGTGCAGAAGAACTGATTTTGAGCTGGTATTTGGCAGAATTAGAGATGTGCCAGGATGGTCCAACAACATACTCGTGTTATAACGGATAAACAGAGCTAACTGGATATGTAATAGCAAACTTCTGATCTGTAATAATGAATTAAAGGGTTAGTTCACCCAAAAATGTAAACGCTGTCAGTAATTACTCTCCCTCATGTTGTTCAACCCCGTAAGACTTTCGTTCATCTTCTGAACACAAATTAAGATATTTGTGATTAAATCTGAGAGCTGGATCACTCCTCCATAGGCTTCTTAAGGGATCGAAACTGGCCGGCCCAAAAGTTAAAGACATCGTTAAAATAGTCCGAGTGACTACAGTGGCTCAATCTTAAGTTTATCAAGCGACGAGAATACTTTCTGTGCGCAAAAACAAACAAAAATAATAAATTCATTTCCTTCTCTGTGGGCCTCGAGTGAGTTCCCGTAGTGTAACATCTAGGGCTGTCAACTTTATGCAATGAGCTCTGACTGTCAGCTCGGGTCTGTGGACAGCAGAGACAGTCTAGTAAACAACAGAAAGCCATTTAATTAATTAAACGCTGAGCTCATGAATAAACCAGCGGCTACTTTCACATAATCTTAAACTGAATACGACTATAAACATATGGTTGTCTGAAACTAATTCAACCGTGTAGAAAGCTGATGACTGGTCGCCTGTAACGAGTATGAGTCGATCTGTGTTAATGGTCAAACGCTTAAAACATGTTGATGTTCCAGAGGAACGCATAAGTGTGATTAGTTTATTATTTACTGACATTCTTGTTTTTCCAAGCCCATATATATATGTATGATTAATACAGTAGTCAACATTTGAAGTGGATCAAAACCTTTCATCAAAGTTATACATGACTTTTGAACAGGACAACTTTGATTAGCCTAACTTTTTTGATTCATTTCAAATGTTGACTACTGTATATTAATATTTCCCCCTGCAAAGGTCATCATGGAGCTCTTTTCCATTGAACTACAGTTCATGCTCCAAATTGGACCCAACAAAACATGCCGTGGCCAATCTCACGACTTACGCCAGGTCCACACACACACTCCGCTTGCAGAACATATCCCGCACTTCTGGGGGATGGTCCAAATTAATTAAAATTACCAGTCACATTTAATATTATTATGTATTAGATTGAGGTATGGTTATGATTAGAAGTGTTCAGGGTTAGAGTAGGCGATAGGGTTTGGGTCACGGTTTAGGGTTAAAGTTAACAGTGTAACTAACTACTAGGGCTGCGCGATATACCGTTTTAGCATCGATATCGCGATGTGTGACGTCAAGTATAAGGGTCGTCGTAGTTGATCCGTACGGGCCAGCTGTCCCCCGATTCGGGACGCATGCGATTCGCCGATTAATTGCAAAGTTTAACCATCATAGGGTGAAAGTTTATCATTTGTGCATGCGTTTTAAGTCGAGTCAGGCATCAAGAGCAAGAGGACTCACTCGCTGCTTTCTGTGCACACACACACACACAGAGCCGCGCAGACATGATTACCTTATGAAAACCCCAAATTCAAAATTAGAATATTGTGAAAAGGTTTTCATAAGCTGTCAAAATTATAACAAACACAGGCTTGAAATATCTCACTTTGCATGTAAGGAGTCTATATAATGAATTAGTTTCACCTTTAAGTTGAATTACTGAAATAAATTAACTTTTGCACGATATTCTAATTTTTCGGGTTTCACCAGTATTTTTGCTGAATTAAAGTGACAGCGCATTGTTTGCATTGGATGGACACAAATTGTAGTAATTTCACCACAAATGCACACGATTAACCTCTACTGCCGTCCTCACATGGCTTTTGCCCGGTGTAAAGCAAGGAGAACGACACCTCACCTCAACAAGGAGATATAACGGACGGCACTCGTCTCTCTCAGAGGTGGAAAAACAAGTTCTTTATGACCCGAAGGATTTAAATGCTAAAGAGAAGGCATGAGAGTCGGCTGTTTTTCTCAATAGTACGTTTTAATTAGGGCTGCCCCCTAATTGTCCACTAAACGTTAGTCGACGAAACTTTATTAGCAAGTTAATCGCAGTAAAAGAAAGAGTCCACCGGAAATGAAGTCACGCGGGCTTTACAGTATATCGGGCAGGACATTCGCCTATCATCCATCGACCTCAAATATGGCTTATCATTTGAAACATACAAATAGCAAATTTACATGGTCGCTCACTCTAACCTAGATAGATGTGTGCTATCATTAGACAGATATCCAAGTGTGTGTGTGGAGTGTGGAAGCTGAAGATTAGCGCGTTTAGTAGGACTTGAGGTGATAGTATCAGGCTCCTTGGTCTACATATTTAGTTTAGTATGGAGGTGTTACTATTTGATTTGCTATAGATGGATAGAAATTAATGAGATGCATCAATTTGTTTTGTATTTAATTAAAAGTTAAAGATAGAGATAGGGGCTTCTTCCTACTCATTTTTGAACATGGGAAATTCTAATTTGATTTACTTACAATAATTTTTTGGAAGATTGTGCTGAGATGTACATGATTTTATATAGCCGTTATTTTAATTTGATATATGTATGCATGTCTGTATATATATTTGTTTTTTTTTTTCTTCAAAATAAAGAAAACAAACAGGATGTGGTTTCTGCCGTCTCGGTCTCCGTGAACAGGCGCACGGCACAAAGATGAACAAACTCAGTATATACTTGCCTCACAGAGATATAACATTGCATAGTCTTTCTATAGATATATGAATTTCATTAATTTCATTGTTTTATTAAATATCTGAATATTATTAGGCTAGTAGTAGGCTAAATTTTGCATTTCATTCATGTCTTTTTCTGTTGAATTTGTCTTATTTTTTATTGCATGTTGAATAGCATTAGCTCACTGTTGTTGGTCGCCAGTGAAACGGCTCTGGAAGAACAGATTAAGGGCTCTGGGGTCATTTTAATGAACAGCGGCTCCCGGATAAAGTTTTGCTCACGGCCCCCAGAAGTGCGGGATATGTTCTGCAAGCGGAGTGTGTGTGTGGACCTGGCGTAAGTCGTGAGATTGGCCACGGCATGTTTTGTTGGGTCCAATTTGGAGCATGAACTGTAGTTCAATGGAAAAGAGCTCCATGATGACCTTTGCAGGGGGAAATATTAATATACAGTAGTCAACATTTGAAATGAATCAAAAAAGTTAGGCTAATCAAAGTTGTCCTGTTCAAAAGTCATGTATAACTTTGATGAAAGGTTTTGATCCACTTCAAATGTTGACTACTGTATTCATACATATATATATGGGCTTGGAAAAACAAGAATGTCAGTAAATAATGAACTAATCACACTTATGCGTTCCTCTCGAACATCAACATGTTTTAAGCGTTTCACTCGTTACAGGGGACCAGTCATCAGCTTTCTACACGGTTGAATTAGTTTTAAACAACCATATGTTTATAGTCGTATTCAGTTTAAGATTATGTGAAAGTAGCCGCTGGTTTATTCATGAGCTCAGCGTTTAATTAATTAAATGGCTTTCTGTTGTTTACTAGACTGTCTCTGCTGTCCACAGACCCGAGCTGACAGTCAGAGCTCATTGCGTTCATCCTCCGGGTCAGGACAGCTAGATCACCAGCTCACTCTCACACGCGTTATCTAATGTCAGCTGGAGATCTGGGGAACATGTGTGAACGATAAGAGACGGCGTTTGAGCGAGTGTTTTGCTCCTGATACAGGCCTGGGCCTCTCTCTTAACTAGCAAACAGCTTATTAGCCTCTAACTCCATTGCATAAGTTACGAAAACAAAAGCCCTTTTCCGTTTTAAAGTCGCAGGTTAACGTTATATAAGCATTTCCATTGGTGTAGAAGAATGACCGCCACTGAGAGCCTCAGGCCTCAGATCAAGCTCAAGCTAGCTCGACTCGCTCTGTGGTTTCTACATGACACACACACACAGCAGCGTGATTTACACACAGAAACATTATTGCTGGTTATGGTGAAGACAGAATGAGCGCGGATCTCCTCGCGATGACACTTTTGGAAACGCAGTCCTGCACTCGCTAACTAGCATTAGCACAGGCTACAAAGGTAAACAAACAGTGACATTCCCCGAGCAGCGAGGGCTTTATAAAGCACGGCAGGGCGACCCAGCGCTCCTCCTCTTACCGCTCTCCAGTTCATTGCCTTTCTTGGCGGTCGCTGCGTTCCCCATCGTGCGGTGGCGGGCGACGCGGGCGATCCTCGGGCGACACGAGAGCGAGTCCTTGGCGGCGCGTCAGCTTCCCTCGGGCCGCGTCTGATGGACGGAGGACGGGTAGATCAGCAGCGGGTCTTCTCTTCCTCGGGTCTCCGCCACGCTGATCGCGGAGTCTCTCTTGACTTTCTCACAGCTCTTGCTCTTCTTCTTCTTCTTCTTCTTCTTCTTCTTCTTCTTCAGCCGCTAAGCCGAGTCTTCCTCTGCTGTGGCAGAGACATGGCACTGCGAGCAGAGACAGAACTGATACTGACACCTGCTGGACTCATGTGATGTGAGCCACACACCACTGCTAAATACAATCATTTTTTTATTATAATAATACTATTTACCATCCTGTTGCCAAAAATGGGTACACAAAAGTACCTGCTGTTTCAAGAATAAAAATACTATGATGTAGGTCACACTAACGTTACAGGTAGAAGCAACTGTAAACAATAATGTAAAAGTATGCAGCGCAATTTTGCGTATTACTCCCTTAAAAAGTCAAGTCAAGTCACCTTCATTTATTTAGCGCTTTTAACACTATTGATTTTGTCAAAGCAGCTTTACAGTGATTATATAAAGTAACAGATTGTTAGGCTTTTCAGCAGCTCTAGAATAAAGTTGTCCAGATAAAGTTAGTTTTGATTGATTCACTTCCATTGCAAAGATTATTAGTTATTAACTTAGGGCGCTAACACGACACCGCTCTAACAGAAAACCCTGAACACACTCCGGCCGCTCATCCGCACAACAGTGTCGAGAACGCAAACCTGAAATACTAACTGCGTTACTTTTTTCGAAAAGTAATGTGTTACGTTACTTTTGCGTTACTTTTTTTCTCCCCTGGGCTGGGCTTGTTTTTCTTTACAACAAAAAAGTTATATATTTGGGTAAATGTAAAAACCCTTTCACACAAAAAGTGAAATAATAAACCTCAGGCTGAAGGAAATGCATATTCACTCATGTAGAGTAGAGGGCGCTCACACTCACACAAACACACACAAACACACACACACACACACACACACACACACACACACACACACTCACTCCAGCAAACCTTTCAGCTGCTGCTGTTCTGGGGCCTCATTTATAAAACTGTGCGTGAGATCCTTACTAAAAGTGTATGTACGGAGCCCCTAAAGGGACGTGGTGGTGGAAATTTTTTTAGGATGGGAGATTTTTTTTTTTTTTAAATCTTTTGCGTTCCCTCGCAAAACTTTTGCGTTCCCCCGAGAAACTTTGCGTTCCCTCGCAAAACTTTTGCGTTCCCTCGCAAAACTTTTGCGTTCCCTCGCAAAGATATTTGCGTTCCCACGCAAAATGTTTGCGTTCCCTCGCAAAGTTATTTGCGTTCCCACGCAAAAGTTTTGCGTTCCCTCGCAAAGATATTTGCGTTCCCACGCAAAACCTGTTGGCAGCTCGGACAGACACTTCCTGTTTAATGTCCCGCTGGCAGTGTTTCAGAGCTCCGTACGTTAATGGAGCGTTTCATAGTGTTTGAACTTGGACTCTAATATAAAGAAATGCGGTCAGTGCTTAACTCAATGTGTTCAGTGAAGTTGGCAATATATTCACATGCTATTCGAACTTCCCGGATCAATATTCTTGAGCTAAACGTTGTTAAAACACAAACGACACCTATTTACAATCACAGTAACCTAGACAACGAGATACAACCCAATTCTCCTCAAAACGAGCTTTATAATATAAATGTCTTTAACCGGCGAGACAAGTCCGAATAAGGGACCGTCTGCAAAGTGCAAATCCCAAAACCCATCTGCACATTTTATATGAGTACATATTCAATAGCTTCACTGTGATACAATGTAGGCTACTGTCACCAAATTCAGTTCCAATAACTTTACCCTTTTTAGAAAAAATATTCAGTAACTTCACACTGTTATAGGCTACAGTGTAATGCCATCAAATTCAGTAAGCAAATATAATGCAAAAGCTATGGTTGTAACTATTATGTTAGCTGCGTACAGTAGCCTACCAATATAATTTGTGTAAAGAATAGGCATACTTATTTTTTTTATGTGCAATTACTTCCCAAACTAAGTGTTGTATAACCAACATTAGAGCACTGATGTGTGAACTAAATTTGTTGTGTTACAGTGAAGTTATTAAATATTTTTTTTATATAATATAAAATGTGCAGAAGCAGTGCAGTATGACCAGTGAGTTTACCATTGATGTGTAAACTGAATTGGGTAGTTTGTAACATTGAAGTTAATGACTATTTTTACATTTTTGACTATGAGTTGATGCTGTAGTCGTTTTTGGGGTTATATTGCACTTTGCAGATGGTCCCTTCGGACTCAGCCGCCTGCGTGCTCATAGAGATCCATTTATAGCTATATAAAGCTCGTTTTGAGGAGAATTGGGTTGTATCTCGTTGTCTAGGTTACTGTGATTGTAAATAGGTGTCGTTTGTGTTTTAACAACGTTTAGCTCAAGAATATTGATCCGGGAAGTTCGAATAGCATGTGAATATATTGCAAACTTCACTGAACACATTGAGTTAAGCACTGACCGCATTTCTTTATATTAGAGTCCAAGTTCAAACACTATGAAACGCTCCATTAACGTACGGAGCTCTGAAACACTGCCAGCGGGACATTAAACAGGAAGTGTCTGTCCGAGCTGCCAACAGGTTTTGCGTGGGAACGCAAATATCTTTGCGAGGGAACGCAAAACTTTTGCGTGGGAACGCAAATAACTTTGCGAGGGAACGCAAACATTTTGCGTGGGAACGCAAATATCTTTGCGAGGGAACGCAAAAGTTTTGCGAGGGAACGCAAAGTTTCTCGGGGGAACGCAAAAGTTTTGCGAGGGAACGCAAAAGATTGAAAAAAAAAAAATCTCCCATCCTAAAAAAATTTCCACCACCACGTCCCTTTAGGGGCTCCGTAGTATGTGCGCCTAAAAGCCAAAAATGGCGTGCGCAAAAAAATATTCAGATTTATAAAACCGTTCATACGCCAGAACCTGCGCAGAATTCACTTTATAAACCCCAGTTTGCGGAAGATTGTGCGCACATGCGTCCCCTCCCCGAAATAACCATATATGGAGCTTACAACGCCTAGTTTTAATATGCATATCCTCATCTGCATATAATTTGCATATATGATTATTCATTCATGTGATACCATGTTAAAGGTACAAGACGTTAGGAAAATATAAAAATGTATTTATATTTTTAATGGAAACAGATAGACATGGTTGTGCATTATTTGCACAAAACTATTTTCTCAGACAATCTGCTATTATCATAAGCAATTATCTCTGTAGTTAAAACATTAAATACAGCATGCCAGAGGGAAAGTGTTCAAAAACATTGCATCCACAACAAATATTTCTATTTATTGAATATAAAAAAATGTTGTAACTTCTCAGTAATGATTTCATGTAGTTTAAGTGTTTAACTCCATTAATGAAAATGGCATATTTAATCTAAATGTTTATCAGAAGTAAAACATACTTTAAATCATTCTTTTATTTATTTAAACTGTTATTGTGAACATGCACTGTATTTATGATTAGGACTAGCCTACTGAAGATTTACGGTTTTACTTCATCTGCCGTTAGATAGGCCTAGTGCGTCAGTTTCACTAAACGGCCCAACGCGCTCGGTGGCGCAGAGACCTTTAAGAAGGGACAGATATTGGCTTCAAGTAATAGGCTTGGTGAGTGAAATTATATAGATTTTTATTTTTAGATTTTAGGTCTAAAAGTGACCAAAAAGACATTTAACTCGAGCTCACCATCGGTTTCGCCAAACTGCTCCATCTCCAAAACGTTCGTACGCATGGGTCAGAGTTTGCGTGCAGGTGCGCACATTTTCCCGTCAAGTTTGTTTTTATAAATTACAATTTATGCGTCGGAAGTGGCGTACACCTCTTTCAGGGCCTGTTTTGTGCGTACGCAACGGTTATAAATGAGGCCCCTGGAGAACGGAAGAATAGGATGCCGGAGAAGAAAGTTTATAACCAATAATAAAAATATATATATATATATATATATATAGTCTTTTTTGCTTATGGTTTAACTGAATCATCAAAGGTCAGAAGCAAAAAATGAGAATAAATGCATAAAAAAGTGAGAATATGAGAATAAGAATGAGAATAAGAAAAAAATGAGAATAAATGCATAAAAAAGTATGTTTTATTTAACATTAAGTTATTGGAGGTTTGCATAGTTTTCTGATTCTGCATTTCACTGATTTCATTAATTTTGAGGAATATTGAATCTTTTGTGTGTGCAAGTGAGATGAGTAAATGCTCGCTCAGATTTAGTCTAGAACTACAATAACCATTTACACACACACACACACACACACACACACACACACACACACACACACACACACATATGACTGTGCGTGTTTTCTGAACGAGAGCATGCGGTTAAACCTGTGCAAAATGAGTTGTGCAGAAAACATTGAGAACATTGGAGTGTGTGAAAACAGGTCAAGTGTGTTAAACGTTTTGAGAAATGTGTCTTTGTTTCTAGAACTGAATGAATGGTTTGGGAAATTAGGGGGAAATGAACCAGTTAAAGTGTATTAGCAATCGAAAAAGACTGAAACTTAAACCTGTGGCTCACAGATCCCTGTTAATATAAACATACAAACCACTTTACATCCTCGTTATGAGTCATAATCATAAATACACCACTAGTGATGTTACATTAGACACTGAAGCTTCAAAGCGCGTATCGAGTTCGCGGCGCAATTTCTCATGAAGAGAAAAGAGAGATAGGTTTGTGGAAGTTTAAGTCCATTTACTAGTAACATTTATATAAACATATATTTATATAAACATATATATAAATAAGCCTATAGCCTATGTTACATGATCATATATTCTGACACATAAACAGCATAGAAACCATAAAATAATTAGACCAACATTTACTTGCATCAAGCGCACTCGGTTGGTAGCCTATTTTATTTTATAATTAGTATTAATATAATTATTACATTTAATTTATTGCCACACTTTAATATGTTAATTATTATCAGAAAACTGAACAGTTAGAGTTGTCAGGCTTTTATTTGTGCTTAAAGGATAAAACAACGGCTCTGTGCGCTGCTCATAAACACGGCTGCTGTAACTCTGACCTGCCACAAGATGGCGCTGTTTTACAATTGTGTGCAGGTGTGTGTACGCACGGTTTTATGAATCTCGATGTTTGTTTGTGTACTTCATTTTCTGCTTTCTGGCGCAAGTTCACTTTTAGTTGGGATTCTGCAGTCTTTTATAAATCAGGCCCCTGATAGGCTTAGCCTGTGAATATGGCACTTTAAACTGAACTGAGACATTTGAGCGTTCACAATGATCTTTTTTTTATCTGTAATTTATTTCTGTGTAGTGTTCTGTGTCATCTTTACGATGTTTGCAAGGTATTTAGACTGTAAAAAATAATAATTTGTAAATAAAACAAAGATTGTATTGGAGTTTGTTTTACAAGAAAATATTAAATATAAAATGTAATGTTTAATTTCATTGTTACTTGCCTCTTCTTTGTAATTCTTTGTCAAATTTACTATTGATTTCTGTAGAAAAAAGTTTCAAAGTAACTTTTTTTTTACAGTGTAGTTTCATTTGGCATAATTATTCAACTTGTCAACTTGTTCGCATCGCATCTAAAGAAAAGGATTTCATTAAAGAGAATATTTGTAGTGTAACCACTAGATGTCAGTAGCAGCTTGTTGTCAGTTTCCATGAAATCAATTGATGTAATTTCTATAGGTTTCAGCATTAGAATGATCTGGAGTTGTTACAGTTCAGTCTCTGCATGTTAAAAAGTTCATGTACTTGAAAACATATCGGCCTACTGGAAAACAACAACAACAACAACACAGGGAAAGACCAGGACAATCTTGTTCTACAGTTGAGCTGGTTATTTCTCTCCAGACAAGATTTGTTCCTCTCCAGTTACGTCTCTTTGGATGAAGTGAAGATGAAAGGTTGCTCACCTTGATGCCGTGATCCCGAATGTTAACCCTTGTGCCTCATTTAAAAAAAGTTACACACAGCTCCATAAAGGACAAAAATGTCCACGTCAAAAGACTGTCATAAAAATGTGAAGCTTGGGAGCACAGACGTAAGTTTGGTATCATTTTAAAGAAGACCCTTGGCAGATTATTGCTGCAGTAAACAAATGAATAAGTCAATCCAAAAAATAAAAATTATTTATGAACATTATTTTATATAAAATCTATATTTTATAAAACAAGTTGAACTCAAAAACGGCTAGAAAATCAAAGCCGTTAATATAAATAAGTCGCGTTCCAAATTTGAGGTTCCATCCATCCATCATCTTCCGCTTATCCGGGGCCGGGTCGCGGGGGCAGCAGTCTAAGCAGAGATGCCCAGACTTCCCTCTCCCTGGACACTTCCTCCAGCTCTTCCGGGGGGACACCGAGGCGTTCCCAGGCCAGCCGGGAGACATAGTCTCTCCAGCGTGTCCTAGGTCTTCCCCGGGGCCTCCTCCCAGTGGGACGTGCCCGGAACACCTCCCCGGGAAGGCGTCCAGGAGGCATCCGAAACAGATGCCCGAGCCACCTCAGCTGACCCCTCTCGATGTGGAGGAGCAGCGGCTCTACTCTGAGCTCCTCCCGAGTGACCGAGCTTCTCACCCTATCTCTAAGGGATCGCCCAGCCACCCTGCGGAGAAAGCTCATTTCGGCCGCCTGTATCCGGGATCTTGTCCTTTCGGTCATGACCCAAAGCTCATGACCATAGGTGAGAGTAGGAACGTAGATTGACCGGTAAATCGAGAGCTTTGCCTTACGGCTCAGCTCTTTCTTCACCACAACAGACCGGTACATCGACCGCATTACTGCAGAAGCTGCACCGATCCGTCTGTCAATCTCCCGTTCCATCCTTCCCTCACTCGTGAACAAAACCCCAAGATACTTAAACTCCTCCACTTGAGGAAGGATCTCTCCACCAACCTGAAGTGAGCAAGCCGCCCTTTTCCGACTGAGGACCATGGCCTCGGATTTGGAGGCGCTGATTCTCATCCCAGCCGCTTCACACTCGGCTGCAAACCGTCCCAGTGCACGCTGAAGGTCCTGGTGTGAGGGGGCCAATACGACAACGTCATCCGCAAAGAGCAGAGACGAAATCGCGTGGTCCCCAAACCTGACACCCTCCGGCCCCTGGCTGCGCCTAGAAATTCTGTCCATAAAAATTATGAACAGAACCGGCGACAAAGGGCAGCCCTGCCGGAGTCCAACATGCACCGGGAAGAAGTCTGACTTACTACCGGCAATGCGAACCAAGCTCCTGCTTCGGTCATACAGGGACCGGACAGCCCTTAGCAAAGGACCCAGGACCCCATACTCCCGGAGCACCCTCCACAGGCCGCCTCGGGGGACACAGTCGAATGCCTTCTCCAAATCCACAAAGCACATGTGGACTGGTTGGGCAAACTCCCATGAACCCTCCAGCACCCTGTAGAGGGTATAGAGCTGGTCCAGTGTTCCACGGCCTGGACGAAAACCGCACTGTTCCTCCTGAATCCGAGGTTCCACTATCGGCCGTATTCTCCTCTCCAGTACCCTGGCATAGACTTTCCCAGGGAGGCTGAGAAGTGTGATCCCCCTGTAGTTGGAACACACCCTCCGGTCCCCCTTCTTAAAAAGAGGGACCACCACCCCGGTCTGCCATGCCAGAGGCACTGTCCCCGACCGCCACGCGATGCTGCAGAGGCGTGTCAGCCAAGACAGCCCCACAACATCCAGAGACTTGAGGTACTCAGGGCGGATCTCATCCACCCCCGGTGCCTTGCCACCGAGGAGTTTCTTGACTACCTCGGTGACCTCAGCTAGGGTGATGGACGAGTCCACCTCTGAGCCCCCAGCCTCTGCTTCCTCAATAGAAGACGTGATGGCGGGATTGAGGAGATCCTCGAAGTATTCCTTCCACCGTCCGACGACATCCCCAGTTGAGGTCAACAGCTGCCCACCTCCACTGTAAACAGCGTTGGTAGGGCACTGTTTCCCTCTCCTGAGGCGCCGGACAGTTTGCCAGAATCTCTTCGAGGCCAGCCGATAGTCCTTCTCCATGGCCTCACCGAACTCCTCCCAGGCCCGAGTTTTTGCCTCCACAACCACCCGGGCTGCAGTCCGCTTGGCCTGCCGGTACCTGTCAGCTGCCTCAGGAGTCCCACAAGCCAACCAGGCCCGATAGGACTCCTTCTTCAGCTTGACGGCATCCTTTACTTCCGGTGTCCACCACCGGGTTCGGGGATTGCCGCCTCGACAGGCACCAGAGACCTTACGGCCACAGCTCCGAGCCGCCGCTTCGACAATGGAGGCGGAGAACATGGTCCACTCAGACTCAATATCTCCAGCCTCCCTCGGGATCCGGTCGTGGCTCTGCCGGAGGTGGGAGTTGAAGATCTCTCTGACAGGAGATTCGGCCAAACGTTCCCAGCAAACCCTTACAGTACGCTTGGGTCTGCCGTGTCTGTCCAGCTTCCTCCCCCGCCATCGGATCCAACTCACCACCAGGTGGTGATCAGTTGACAGCTCCGCCCCTCTCTTCACCCGAGTGTCCAAGACATACGGCCGCAGGTCAGATGAAACGACCACAAAGTCGATCATCGACCTACGACCTAGGGTGTCCTGGTGCCACGTGCACTGATGGACACCCTTATGCTTGAACATGGTGTTCGTTATGGACAAACTGTAACTAGCACAGAAGTCCAATAACTGAACACCGCTCGGGTTCAGGTCGGGGGGGCCGTTCCTCCCAATCACGCCCCTCCAGGTGTCACTGTCGCTGCCCACGTGAGCGTTGAAGTCCCCCAGTAGAACGACGGAGTCCCCAGTCGGAGCACTTTCCAGCACTCCTCCCAGAGACCCCAAGAAGGCCGGGTACTCTGCACTGCCGTTCGGCCCGTAGGCACACACGACAGTGAGAGACCTATCCCCGACCCGTAGGCGCAGGGAAACTACCCTCTCGTTCACCGGGGTAAACTCCAGCACATGGCGGCTGAGCTGGGGGGCTATAAGCAAACCCACACCAGCCCGCCGCCTCTCACCATGGGCAACTCCAGAGTGGTGAAGGGTCCATCCTCTCTCAAGGAGTGTGGTTCCAGAGCCCAAGCCATGCGTAGAGGTGATCCCGACTATCTCTAGTCGGAACCTCTCAACCTCACGCACGATCTCAGGCTCCTTCCCCGCCAGCGAGGTGATGTTCCACGTCCCTAAGGCTAGTTTCCGTGTCCAGGGATCGGGTCGTCGAGGCCCCCGCCTTCGACTGCCGCCCGATCCTCTCTGCACCGGCCCCTTACGGCTCTTCCTGCAGGTGGTGAGCCCACGGGAAGGCGGTCCCACGTCGCTCCTTCGGGCTGAGCCCGGCCGGACCCCATGGGGAGAGGCCCGGCCACCAGGCGCTCGCTTACGAGCCCCAACCCCGGGCCTGGCTCCAGGGTGGGGCCCCGGCTGCGCCATACCGGGCGACGTCACAGTCCTTGTTTTATTGTGCATCATAAGGGGTTTTTGAACCACTCTTAGTCTGACCCGTCGCCTAGGACCTGTTTGCCTTGGGAGACCCTACCAGGGGCATATAGCCCCAGACAACATAGCTCCTAGGGTCATTCGGGTACTCAAACCCCTCCACCACGTTAAGGTGGCAGTTCAAGGAGGGATTGATATCCCAAAAAATGAGCTTTCGGTAAGAGTTTGTTTGAGCGCAGTAACAGACTTTCCCCATTGGGTGCAGCAAAACTCCACTGGTCACACAGTGATTGGATTTTAGATTTGCAGTTGAGACACACACACATATATAATATTTTTTATAACACACGTACCAACCACACTCAGACATCCATACCAACACACCCACACAAATATCGTTGCATAATTTATCCAATTGGCTCAATAATATGCCGAAGCAGAAAACTGGAATAAAGCGAGAATTTGCTTTATAGACCAAACCTGAAAAAATAGCACCATCTGATAATTTTTAAAAAAAAAATTAAATTTTGAATCCTTGCCAAAAGAATGAAAGCCTCTTAACAAAGATTGTATCATTTTATAGTTAAATGGCCCTGAGATAAGAAAAAAGCAGTTTTAATGGGTTTCAATAGCCGCGTTTCCTCTTCTCTGAGCTCCGCTTTGTCCATTGTGCGTTTGAATCACCTTGTACAATACTGTGCCCACAACTTTTTTTCTTCCTGAACTTGAAGCGTTGCTCGCTGAATGCTTAGCTTAGAAAGTTCAGCATCGATGTATTTTATAACGTCCTCGTTTCTTCACACGCCGTCAAATTGACGTTGAACCCTTTCTTCTGCCCAAATGCTCAGAAGAGCTTTATCTTCGACAGACCAGTACAGGCGATTCTCCATTTCGAGCAGCGATTATTTTGCGCGATATAAAAAAGTGAAATGTGCATCTTGCTTCAGATCATAACGCTCCATAACACCGATAAACTCCGCCTTTTACCTTGCCCACGCCTCTAGCCCGAGCTGGCCCGCTTTGGCCCAAGGTATTCGACGGGCCAGAAATCCTGGCCGTTGGCCCCGAGTAAGCCCCGATCAAGCCCCGGAAGTGACAGTGGAAACGCGACTGGCCCTGGCACGCACTAGCACGGCTCGGCCCTGGCCCGGCAGTGGAAACGTGACTCATGGGGCCATTTTTGTCCAAAAGGCGCTGAGTGGGAGTATTTTGTGTATCTAGTGCAAAAAAGTTTTTTTTAAGGAAATAGCGGTGAAATAGTAAAATTACAATAAAAATACACACCTGTGCCAAATTTTATGCAGTTAGCATTAACACAGCCAAAGTGATCAAAAAAACTAAACTGAAAAGGCCAGAAATGTGACCTATGCCCAGCCGATGCCAGAGAGCAGAAGCGATCCTCTGTAATCCAGCCGCAGATATTTGGAAATCTTTGGCGTTTTTCAAGCTGTGTTTTTCCAAAACATCCTTCCCAGTTTTTCTGCAAAAGAGAGAGATTGTTTATAGCACTTTATCTCTCCCTTTCAACTGGCCCTTCCTCTTTTCCCGGTCACTTTGACATTATTCTGACTGTTCCCTGTTCCCAAGCTCAGTGATCTCCATATAGCTCTTTTGTTTCTGCAATGAAGAAAGTCATCAGCTCAGAACTGCCACTGCCAAGACGAGTGAAAGAAGAAGGCCCAAGGCAATAGCGAATGTCACGAAATGGTCAAACGTATCGTCCAGAAAGCCCTTCAGTACAGTCTTACCCGTGTGGATCTGTAATCCGGGAAACACAGCAGTCTCCTGCAGTTCAGTCGACGTCCTTCAGTCTACGTCTCCCAGACTCCGTGGTTTTCTTGCGAGAAAGGTTGCAACGACCTTTCTGAGTGACAGCAGCTTTTATCATTTGTCCAGCAGACATTCACACATTGCTTTCTTTTCTTATTCTCTCTGTGATCATTTTTATTTTGTAACCGACACGCAGGCTTATTGCATGTAGTCTATTGGAAATTGGTTAATCGTGCTCAATTGGAGCCTCAACAAATGAAAAGGCCTCATTGTCCTGCCGTTTCAGCATGGTATAGGCCTATCATTTGTTTTTACCGTCCCCATAATATCCCGAGTGCAGCTTTATCTTGCTTTACCGTTGCCCTTGGGAATGTGTCACAGACATGCATCACAATTTTGATTAGTTTCCCTCCAAATCAGTTCCTGGATGTATCCATTAGGCTTAACAAAATCCAAGGATAAAGTGTCAGTGTCAGAGGAAAGACTCTGAAGGGTGTCAGGTACAGAGATTGGTCATAGATCTACCCTGATGCTTTTGAAAATCTATATTACATGCTGTCTCTAGTGTTGTTATCTCCCTCAGGTAGTGCTACAGATGCTCTCCTACATTAACACAGTCCACAGTGGATCAGGCAGGGCTGGTCAATGGCCAGTGTTTCCTCACAACAACAAATCTGTCTTAGGACAAACCGAGACCTTAAATAAACAGTTCACACAAAACAAAATAAATGTATTTACTGTTGATACAAATATGCGACAGTATTATTACTAGTCCAAATGTATATGGTTGTGGAGATTCTACACTTTCAAATGTCTTAAGTTCATCACAGGTATCTTCATTAGCATGTCTCTACAGCCGTGTTTTCATTACCCTTCAAATTGCGCAAATTGAAATTGCGAATTGAAAATGCGCCCAACGAAAACACGTCAAATTTCGCAAAAACTCCCATATATCGCAAAAAATATATATTTCGCTCGTGTGAGGTGGTTTTTCAGGCAATGCAATAAAGGAATATTTCGCAAAACTGCAATGGAAACAGTTTTTTTCCGCATTTACAGTCTCCTGACGTACTTAACAGTCGATCATTCTTTAAAGATGACGCGGTGTGTTTGGACAGAGGACGAGACTTTATTAAACTCATACAAGACGAAAGTATTACAGGAATACTGGATTCTAAACAACAAAGAAATGCCACAGTTTATCAAGAGTTTGAAGCAGGGACGTGCAGAGAGTTCCCCAGGGGCAGGGGCTCAAATGTAAAAAAGGGCCATATATATATGCTTTTCATCACATAAATAAATTATATTAAAAAGTATATTAAAATAGAAAACCATTATTTTAAATTGTAATAATTGTTTTCTGTATTTTTGATCAAATAAATGCAGGCTTGATTGATGCACATAAGGGACTTTTTTAGAAAATGTAAAAATAAAAATAAAGTTATGTGTGTGCAAATTTTTGACCTGTAGTACTGTACTATTATACTATTGCTGCAAAATTATCAAAAATGTTAAAATAATAAAGTCACCATTTCGGGTGTTGTTGTCAGCCTACACTTCACATAATAGCTGCCTGTAGGCCTGGCCTTCATTTAACAAACTATGATAGTTTCATCAAATGGTAAACGGTGTATCAATATAAGTGACTTGAATACTATACTTATCATTTATGCTACTTTTGGTGCTGGTTTTCTGCAGTGCTTTATAGTCAATTAACATCCATTAGTTCAACGACACAGATTCAGATCGCTTCATAAATGTAAATTCGTCTGTCCTCTGTCCATGTAATTTTAAAACGATTTATTTATAAATGACGGGAAAATTACGCTCCACGTCACATTGTCCAATGAAATTTTAACTTGTTGTACCAGATGATGATTGGTCGGTGTATTATAGCCTACATGACAAACAGGCTTCAATTTTATGTAATATTTTAAAATATGTGATGTGGATTTTTAATTGAATCGACACACAACCTTTTATCATTGAGAAGAAAAACAGTTGAAAAATGGTTTGGTTTATTTTGTTTCCTGCCGTCGAGCCATTATACTCACTGAAAGAACCATATTTGGCTCGAGAGTATCGGTTCCCGAGCAGACTGTGGGATACCTATGTTTACAGTAGTGAATTTCCATTTTAAAACGCATAGCTTTTGCTACGGTTATGCCTGCCGTACACTGTCACACACACTACTCTGGAGTTTTAGACCCTCGAAAATGGAGACTGACCCCGTCAGTCAAGACCTTTTTTTTACAGTCTATGGTCAAGACCGAAGCAAGACACACGCAACTTGACGCAACTCAGCGTTATAGCAACGACACTCAGACTGACAGAAACGTAAAAATAAACGTGAATTTAGGCTACTTTAGTTTTGTGCCTTTTGTCATGTTAATTATAATCAGATGCATTTTGTTTTATTGACCACAATATTATCATTGATATATGTTTGAGAAGGGCACTTTTGATTAATTTTGAAATAGGGCAGGGGCTCGAGCACCCAAAGCCCCTGCCTTTTGTTTGAGCACATGGCTTGTGGTTGTGTTCTTTATCCACGTGCTTGTGTTTTTAGGTTTGATCGACTTGAATCGGCGCTGTGCAGAGCGATCGGTGTGTGACAGCAACGTACCGCGAGACCGTACCGGTATTAGCGAGCTGACGGCTCCGTGTGCTTTCCAGTCGCTCCCGCGGTACTTTGAAGCCATACAGCGATCGCTCTGCGCAGCGCCGATTCAAGTCGAACCTTTTGTTTTGTTTGGTGTGAGCACATGACTAGTCATGTTTGTTTCTGTGTGCCATGTGCTCTCCTGTCTACTATCTGACTTCTTGCCTGATTAATGGCCAGTGTGCTGTGATTGGTTAGCTTGGCCAGTGTGCTGTGATTGGTTAGCTTGGCCAGTGTGCTGTGATTGGTTAGCTTGGCCACTGTGCTGTGATTGGTTAGCTTGGCCACTGTGCTGTGATTAGCTTGACCAGTGTGCTGTGATTGGTTAGCTTGGCCACTGTGCTGTGATTGGTTAGCTTGGCCAGTGTGCTGTGATTGGTTAGCTTGGCCCGTGTGCTGTGATTGGTTAGCTTGGCCAGTGTGTTCGGGAAATGTCCCGCTCCTTCATAACAGTAAGTTCTTCTCTATAGTGTAAATATTCATGATGGTGTCAATTTCAAAAGAAATAAAGCCTGATTCAGACCCTGACAATGTTAACGATTAAGAGGATCGTCCAGAATGGATTTCATTCACAGACTTTACAAGCACAGATTTCACAGGACGGCTAGTGGTATTTCTTTTGTCATTTTTGTCTTACAAAAGTGAGTGCTACAGAAAACAAGCTGTTCTCTATAACATGTGCAGATAAACGTTGGCGTTATAATGTTCAGGAACAGTTTAAAGTCCCTGTAAAGTCAAAATTAAGTATGTGTTCTGAGGTTGTCACACAACAGAAAAATGTGTTATTAGCCACCCAGCCAAATTTGAATGATAAAAAAAGCCGGCAAGTACATAAAATAAGCTATCAAAATCTTGAAAAAATGAGCAGTATTCTCTGCTCTTAAACGCTGGGGGCGTGTCCACTGCCTGTGCTGAAACCACGCCCACTCGCGGGAAAGCTGCCGACAGTGATATTAGCTGATACTGCTTTCGGGACGGGGAGATGAAGGCCGAGGCGGGAGAGAGTCGGTTCGGCCCCATTCACCAGTAACATCGGATTATCAGTGAATCCCAGTTGTCTCCGACGAAAGTTTATAAAACTATCCCGTGTAAAATGATCGCTACAGAGGCGGGTGTTGGCGGTGATCTTCAGCTCTCCATCAAGGTTGGCTCTTCACAAAATTAATCCACCTCTTCTTGATGTGATCGTTTTCAGGAAATTTAAATAAAGACACCGATCTGTTTTGTACATGATCGGATCCAGGTAGTAGCCTACGCATTTCCGTGTCGAAGGCATAGCTAGCTAGAAAACTGTAGGCTGTAGTAACTAATAATACTGACAGTAACTCGCGATTGAGCAGTGAACTGATGCGAATGCGCTCTATTGTTAGGGGAGGGGCCAGCCTCAGTGGCCTCAGTGCATCATCAAGTAGGGGCGTGTCCAGGAGCTCAAGGGCTCCAGTGCGTCATCGAGCCCTGTTTTAGCCCCGCCCAAAAAATCCGGAAAATAGCAATGGTGAAAAACTGTTTAACGGTCTAACTCCACAATTCAGTACTTCACAGTTCACAGTCTTTGTAATATGTTTTAGCAATACATTTCTAACATTTCTAATGGGTTTAGAATTTTTTTTTAGAATTGCCTTTACAGGGACTTTTAAATAAATAACCACTAAGCTCGTCAGCCTTAGGAAGGTCAAACAAATGAGTTTTGGAAACGTTGGAGATTAAATAAAACTTCATAAAGCCCGGAAAAATCTCGTTGTAGTTCTTCAAAAGTGGATTCTGTTAAATAAAATATCTCCCTTTGGAGTGACTGAGCTTTGCAACCTTCAAAAGCAGATCGTTCTTATGCTCAAACAGCAACACTGCACACCAACTAAAGTAATAGGACTGTTTAACATAGTTTTTTTCTACTTTTCATTGACTAAGGTCTGACAATCTCTAGCAGAAAGAAACACTACAGTAAAGTTGCATATCTTTTGCCATTTAAAATAACTCCTCACATTTATACTGCACACATTTCCCTTAAAATGGAAATACTCCACAACCATGTTTCTCCACACAATGATTTGATTTGGACCTGGGACACACCACGCTAGTTCTCACTGGCTCTACTACTTGACTCTAACGTCTTATGAAGTGGATTGGCACTATAATACTCCTATAGGAGTAAGAAAGAGAACTGGACACTGGCCCAGTTTAACCCCCAATGCACTCCTTCACAAAATGAATTGATTTACTTAGACACACACACATTGTAAGCCTAACAAAACTGTGTTAAACAAAACCCAAAAATGTGAACTGCATAAAAAATAAAAGCTCTCTCCGAATGACAAAAATGAGTTAGTTCTGCATAACAAGTGCTACTAATGAAGCTTCTTTATACAAACAACACATTTCAAGATGGAGCTTGATTATATCTCACAGAAATCATTCCATACGTAAAAGTCCCAGAAAACAAGCTCTCTCCGTCAACATTCCTGTAATCAGATGTGCATTAAACACTAACACTGTCATCATGCAGAACGGATAAGACGAGCATGTTGTCAGCAGTTTTGCATCCAGCGGTTAATCTGCCATCTGCTCCACCTGAAGGGTGATAATTACACAGAAATAGGACGAGACGGGCTGTTTTTCAGAGGAAGAATGAGGCAATATATATGCATAGAAACCCTGCAAAGCTTTTTGAAGGTGTTTAAGACTTTCATTAAGCTGTTGTTGTGTCTTAAAAACATGCTGATAAAAGAGTGTCTGCTTGTTTATGGCTGTTTTATGCGTGTCATCTGGGAAGAAGTGTGTTTGCCGGTGGATTGGTTGTTGCATTTCGCGCATATGAGACGAAAGTTTTATGGATGTTCCATTAATTGGATAATTAGCAAATCCACAAAACTTTTGTGGTACAATTTTCAACAGTATTCTGAGATTTTTTACCAAGTAACATTCAAATTTGAACACATTTCAATATAGGTGTTCAACAAGTAGGGGAGAGCGGGGCACATTTATTCATATTTTAAGGTGACGTATTTACATTGTACTTACTCAAATAAGAACTGAGTAATATTAATTAACTGCATTTACTTACTATAGAGTTATGGTTTGGTTTAGGGTTAATTATTTGTAATTATGCATAATTTACTGTTTGTTGAAGTAGGGGAGAGACACTTTACTTTCTCAGTTTGTGTAAATCCACTTACTTCAGAGTATTTTGTCCCGCATTAATTTCACACGTCTAGTACAATTATGTGGTTTTGTTTCATTAATACACTGTATACTTTTTTTTCTTGATTTACCCTGAAAGAATGGAAGTGAACTGTGACAACATGCCCCATAGGTGAGGAGGTTCATTATAACATGACCATATGACAGATTAAAATGTTATCTGATCTAATAAAAAAATATATAAGATGAACTAATATATTTTGTCAGTACAATTAACTTTTTCGGCATTTTGTAATAATTAATAAGAAACACACCAAAAAAAACAGCTACAGCATAGTTCAAAACATAATAATGATTTTTTTTTTTACATTGATTCTCAGTCTGTATTCACCATTTTCTCATGGTTTCTCAATATAATTCATAAAAGTATAGAATAGAATATCATATTTCTAATAGGGTTCATTGTTATGCAGTGTGACAACATGCCCCGCCTGAGCAACTGGGGTTTAAACCCGGCGAGTGTTTCTGCTGGTCACATCAGCTTTAAACAACTCTCTCAACTGTTAAATAACAGATATAAGATTACAATAATATCAGATTTGTCTCATTGTATATAAACAAAAGAGATGAAAAATTTACATAAATAATACATTTACTTTTGCTATGGATAAATAAATGTTCAGTGATATCCTCCAAAGATTTCTCAATTTTGGTGCATTTTTTTCTCTATATAGTGTTGATATGGCAACTAGTAAATACACTCAGTTTCGTTACACTCAGTTTCGTCATGCTGACGTGTGTGGAAAGTTTTAAACCATGTGTGTTACAACAAGCCAGGATCAGAATTACGTGATAGATGTCCTGATACAAGAAGTCTTGTCGTTTCTGTTAAAGGAGTTGACGGAGAGACACCTCAGGTCACGCTCTCAGGATCTCACAGGCGTTGAGGAGCTTGTCTTGGGTCAAAGGTCCTGGTGCAAAGCTGGCATGGCGGATGCGCTCCTAAATGCTGTGTATTGGTCATCTGGTCCGTCAATGGCATACTCCTGTTTGTGTTCATGTGATTCCACATGCGCGGAGACAGTCGTCTACACAAGTACATCAGATGATCACCTGTTGTCTCGTGACTGAAGAGTGAAGGCTGCACTTCAGGTGCTATTCAGGTGTTCAGCTCCAGTTTGAGGAAGCACACGTAGTTAAGAAGAAGTTACTCAAGGCTCAGGTGTTCTGCGTTCGGCTCCATTTAGCACACACTCAAGTCTCAACACCTCAAATCATTCACAAATGCAGTGTTGATCAATGTTCTGAATCCCATCCAGATGATTTTTGACAAAAACGCGATTTTCTCAGCTTTCCCCCCAAAATGTTTATAAAAATAAAATAAAAAAAAGCTACAATAATTTTTTTTCCCCCTTTCTTTCTTGATATTTTGACTGTTTACATATTCATACAACAAAAAATATTCTGGCGGCCATGAAAGTTTTGTGAATATTATCTAAAATTAAAATGATGGTGGAGAAAGAGTTCATTAATTCCACAATGTAACTAAATTGAATTCTTAATTTGTAAAAAAAAAAATGTTTTGTCCCTCCACGTCATGTGCCGTAGTTAATCACTAGTTTGAATATGACATAGATAGAATATGATAGATATTTAATATCTCTAAAGTTGTGGTCATATTTACCATTGTTCGGCGAGTTTTCACTGCCAAAATACAGTAATTTCAAATATGAATCCACGCGATTGTGAATTTCACATAAGAGTGAAAGATTTCCCCATGGGTTCAAATTGGTCGCGTGAATTCGGCAGGTTTACTTTTTTCCCAGCAAAATGTCACTAATGCGACTGCAGCTTTACAAGGCGAAACCAGCCATCAACACCAGCTTTATTCCATTCCAGATTTAGACAGATGAAGAGTGTTTTCCCCTCTGAAATGCAACACATTTGTGTAGTAAAATGGGTTACGAATGGAGTTTCACGCTGACTTGACAATATATTTAAAAAAATGCACCGATATGACAATTTTGGCCAAAAACGATAACCGATAATTCTTTTTATTTGAAAGCCGATAACCGATATATTGGCCGATAAATCTAAATCCAGATTTTTAGCCTGATTACAAAAACAAAAGTCTCACCATTAAAAGCCCAAACACACAATTATAATGTTCTCATGATAACTGTGTGTAGCCGATATGACAGACTTGCGCTGAACTGTATTTTCCTTTTTTAAGTGATTTCAATCATATTTCAACCATCATGTTGAACCATCATGCATCTGAAGTATCTCCATAATCCATTATTTATTGGTTTTAATATATCGGCCACATGTTCTTATCGGGCCGATAACATTACAAATGAACATATATCGGCCGATACCGATATGGTGGCCGATATATTGCGCATCCATAAAACAATACAAAACCTGCAAATAAGTAATCGTTCAATTTCCGCAGAGATCTTAGTATTTTTTCTCCATTTGTCATACTTCAAAATCATTTTGCAAGTGTAACGCCACACTGAATGAGAATGACACATCTGCAAACAAGAAAAAATCCTCACATTTATTCAATATCAAACAACAGTTGAATGTACATCTGCAATGGGCTCTTAGAAAAGACTGAAGTGAATATCAACAGTGTTACATCACACCTACTTCCATTCCAACCCTTTCCATTTCCATACTTCATACAATAAATTATTTAGTGCCAAATAATGAGATATGTTGTTCTTAAGACATCGCGTTGACACACATGAATGTTATGATCCCTGACAAAGTCAAAGCATTTTTTTTTTAAGTAAAAAAAATTACATATTAGTCTAATTCAGTCCAAATCTGTGCAAGACACAGCTTCCGGTAAGCTAAAAAAATAAGGAAGCTTCTTTTTTTGTACATATATGTTGGCAAAATACAATTTCCATGGTAAAATCCATAACTGAACACATCAGTCACGAGTGGAGATGTGGTGATTATGGGTCTTTCTTTACACTTGGTACTGCAAAATATATTTTCTTTAGTTGTCATTCGAACAACAGTTCTTTGTGCAATAGAGAAAATATAAGGCCTGAGTCTGGGATATTAATTCTTTTAATTTTCTGGATCTCTCCGTTCATTCTGTATTTCCGAGAAGGGAAGATTCCCCTGCAAACTGACCAGGAGAGTTTTCAAAGGTCTACAAAAATCAGACATCGGCATGTTTCTTTTTTTTTTTTTTTTTACATGATACTGTACAAAGCTTTTGGCAGACGTAGACGATGCCAGTCTTGACACTTTCCGTTTGAGTTTGACCAGACCGTCAGTTCTGGTAAAAAAAAAAAAAAAAAAAAAACAAGTGTGAGAGACATTGTGCCGTTGACGAGTCCCTCTTTTCCTGTCGTTAGTGTGTGACTGACAGGGGTGTGTGTCCCCGGCGCTTCACTCCCATCGTTTAGGAACTCGCTAGTCACCTAGTCACGACTGTTTCCTGAAACCATATTGACGCAAATTAGTCGTTCAACCACGTTGGTTAACGATGTCACGCAGGTGGTGGAGTGATAACTACTTTTAATGAAACTGTTTAAGATCGAGTTAACGCTGGATGTTTTGCTATAAATTACGGACATGGCATCTGAGGACTATTTCTATTGTTCTCAGTTATTTCGCTTTATTTCCAGATTCAATCATAGGCTCGTTCTACACGCACTAGAGCACGCTCACTCTCAAAAACCACGCTTTAAATCTCTTGACAAACTAAAAGACATAAATGATATTTGTATGTATTCTAAATAAAGACACCGATTGTACTGAATGTCAGCTGCTTATTTTGCTCAATGAAAACAAGAAACTGTTCTTCTAACCGCAGCTCGAGATCTGTCGCTCACACACACAACTCTGCGATGCTGTTTGCGAATGTTCGTTGGAACGATGGTTTCGGGAAACACCGACTCGTTGACCTGCTGATAACGACAGGGCATGCGAGCACAGTTGGCTAACGCTGCTTTCGGGAAACACACCCCAGAACGAGAGGAACAGGGAGGATCTTGTCTCAGAGGCTGGTGATTAGCTGCATCTGTCCATCGCTCGCGGCTTCGCCACAGCCCTCGCTAGCGCCTCCTCGGCTAATCTGATAGTAGGACAGCGCTCGAGTCCCGTCTCCCAGGTCAGGTAAGCTCTTGTAACAGTGTTCCTCGAGCTCACTTTGAGCGGGGGAACCGTCGTCCCGTCCGCTGACGAGGTCCGGGGATTCAGAAGCCGAGGGCGACGGAGAGTCTCTGAGATCAGGCATGCTTGTGTACAGCGAGTCCCTGTGATTCGGCGAGGGCGCGTCGTCTTCCTCTCTCCGCTCTTCCTCGTCCTCGTCTCCTTCAGACTCTCTGCTGTCCTTCTGAGGCCGGACGGCCCGCTGAGACGCCTTCTGAGCGCAGTAAAGGAGGGAGTGAGTCCGCTGGGGCAGGAGCGGGGCGTCGAGGGCGTCCCGGTCGCTCGGGTGGAGGAGGAGGAGCTCCAGCGTTTGGCTGGCGGACGCCGGGAGAGCGGGGGCGTCGGCGTCGGCATCAGCGCCTGTGACCTCGACCTCGCTCCCGCTGGTGTTCCCGACACCCCCGCCTCCGCTCACGCCGGTGTCCTGCGGAGCCGGGTCTCGGGGTTGGACTTTCGAGCTGGTTTGGTTTTGCGGGAGCCTGCGAGGCCTCAGGTTGTTGTGGACCAGCTCGGAGATAATCTTCTTCTCCAGGGCGGCGTCGTCCAGGCATGCGGTCGGGCAGCTCAGCGCGGGGTCCTCGTACTCGTCCTCCCGCCGGGAGTAACTGCTGGTGAAGTTGTCGCTCAGAGGGAGTGTGTCCATGGTGCTGACATCACGGCTGTTGGTCAGCGAGGGCTGGCCTGGAACGGCAAACGAAACACTCAGTCAATCAACACACATGGCATTACTATTAAGCACATGATATTTGTCATCACATTCATTACATGCCAAATGCAACTAAAAATAACACAATGATACATCAAAGAGGACCTATTATGCATGTTTCTCCATGTTCATCTGTCTTTAGTGTGTAATATTGCGGTTTAATCATGAACAAGCTCAGCAAAGTTCCATCAGTGTCAGTGTTTCTGAACTCTTGAAACGCCTCCATTGTAGTCTTGAGTTTCTTCCGGGAACGAACACGTCATAATATTCCTCATTTAAATAATTAATACGCAGAATAAAGGGGCGTGGCCTGGTTGAGTTAGTTAGTAGTGTGTTGAAACCAAGCGGGAACCCTCCCGGTCTCTCTCTTTCGAAACCAACACTGAAGTGACTTAAACTGCAGTTTATCGACTGGCCACTAGAGACCGGCTCCAAAAGAGAGTCAATCCCATAGACCCCCATGTTAAAATGCCCAACTTTACAGCAGAAAAAAATATGTCTACAGCCTGGTGCAAAAAGTGGTTTTGGTCTATATAGCTAATTTTGCCCTTCATGACGACTGTGAGGGGGGTACATTTTTTTAATAATTTTTTTTATAAAGTTGTGCATAATTAAGGGCGTGGCCACTTGAGTGACAGGTGGATTGCCGCTGATGTCACTACTAGCCGTTTGTCTGCTGTCTGTTAGCGTCACGTGACCTCAGCTAATCCGCCTCGCTGCACATTTTCGGTTATCCGGGAGTGACGCGCTGCCAAGATGGCGATGGCCGGCTCCGCCAACTTTGGGCTTCAAAAACGCTCTTTAGAAACATACGGGTGACGTCCATTGATTTATACAGTCTATGTTTGAAACTGGAGGTTACGGTAAGGGGCGGGACATTTCCCAAACACGCCAGAAGCGCTCGACCAATCACAACACACTGCTCCAGCCGACCAATCAGAGCACAGTGTGCTTTTCAGATGGAGGGGCTTCATAGAGACAGGAAGTAAACAGAGCGTTACTGACAGACTGTGAAGAGAGGAGCCGCAACAATGGAGAATATGAGGAAAATAGTCAACATTCAAGCAGGAAAACTACAAAAACTAAATCAAGACTTGGGCATAATAGGTCCTCTTTGAAAGAGTAGAGATGCATGTCACTAAACAGAGACTGTTCAAACAAAGCGTTCAGTAAACTGATGTCCGTAACCGTACAGCACAGAGAGAAAGAATGTTAAAAGGCGGCCAAAGAACCTCTTGCACAAACACAAAAAGAGCCATTATTGTAAATGAATGCCAGATGCAACGGCGAAAAGCATCCACACAAAACATGCTGTAAGTGTGTGTATTGAACTCAGGAGAAATGGAGGCATGTTTGTGCAAACACTCACATCATGTGTGTCTGCTCAGGCTAGCTGACCTGAGAACTGCCCATGTGCCAAAAGAAAAAGAGTCAAACAAACGCCTTCTTTAGACAGTCTCAGCGAACACAGAAGAGTGAGAAATCATCCAGCAGAAAAGCTTGCAAATTACAAACGTCTGAATTCAGTCCGTCAAGATCCAGCACACATATGAATTTCACTTACAATTTGACCAAATAAAAGTGATAAACAAATATTCAAGAATTTTAATGTTAAACATCGAAAGCCAGAATCAAAATGATTGTATTTAACCCGAATTTAGCATTGGGAACATTTTTTTTTTTTTTTACTTCAGTTCATGAGTTTCAATTTGATTTGAATTGACCATACGCCACAATATGTTATTTTTGATGAAACATTACATAATTAATTTTCATATAAATTAGTATTTTGCTCTAACCAAGCAAATTAAGAACAAGTTCGCAAATTTGCAATGATATAAATCAGGTTCAACATGATCATAATTTTATTACGATTATAATTTTAGTGATTTGAACTATAACCACATAATAATACACCCTTGTCCATAAAAACAAGTTAATTTATTAATGATATGTATATAAAGTATACATTAATTTGTAGCACTTTTATGTTTATGGAGTATTTATGAATTATTCATTAAGTATTAAAACTACACTCAGAGCAACGATACGAGTTTCTTTGAATCTGAATTGTTCTGCATTTGCTCCTGAAGTGACTTCTCCCGCTGTTCCCGCCAGTCCCAGACCTCTTTCCCTGAAGAATGGCAGTGGCGGCCGCTGTGCTCTTGTGCTCGACACAACCCTGAGACTCAGTTTCTGACTCACGACTGGCTTTCTCTCTGCTCTGGATTTTCAGCAGTTAGACCTTACACACACAGATGTGTGCTTCTATACATCATGTCTATTCAATCGAACTCGCCATCAAAGTGTAGAAACATCTCAAAAGATGATCCAGAGAAATTGTTGTTGTTTCTGTTTCTTCTTCCCAATTCAAATTACATTCAAATTCAGGAATTGAAATTTAAAATTTTGAATGGCTCCCAAACAGAGTCATAAATAGTCAACAAAACATAAGCAATATTTTAATTTGGCTCGAAGATTATTTCAGCCAGTGACTCCAGTGAATGTCCATGACAGAAGTGCCATCAATAAAAAGCCAATGTGTTTAACCAATGCTATCAATCTCTACATATTTGAAAACACTCAAACGAAGGCTTTTTTTAGGGAACGAGTGATTTCAACATGTCAGCCGGCTGTAAAGTGATTTGTGGATGCTGTGAACACGTTTAGCTGAAGACTGCCGCTCCACTTGAGCGTTTACTGTTGTCTCTGCAGTAAAAAAAGACAAAAATTGACAATTCTGGCTATAATTATTATTTGAGTAATTTCTTAGTTTTTATTGTATTTATTGATCATCAGGGTTATGTAGTTGCATTATTTGTGGCTTGTGTTTTTAATAGATGTTCTCCTGCACTTTTGCACACATTAGTTCTGCACCTTGTGACTCGATTCTGACTTTCGTTGTGTATTTTTATTTATTAGAAAGGTATATTGTGTTCCGATTTAATTCTGTATATTAATTTTTTGATTGTTTTTCAGTGCATTGATATTGCGCTGTACTTAGAGAGCGCTCGCACAGGCAATTTAGACAATTTAATTTGATTTTCGACTATGAAAATCCTTAGTCGAGACACCCCTAATATATATATATTTTTTCAAATGTCTTCAGTAGTGAGTGAATCTTTCAGAAGACTGAATGCAGGATGTGACCGGTGTAACAAGTTAATCAAATTAATTAAAAAAATAAATGGTTTAGGCCTATATGAATGCATAAACATCTTCAGTCATAATTACAAAGAGGTAGGAAATATCAACAGTGTTACTCGAGTAATAAAAGCAAATTGGTGATAGAACAGAAAGTCATGCAGAGCACAGCATGGATCTGAATAACATCAGATAGCAGGGATGTGGAAACCATATCTGTGTTCTGCTGAGGAATAAGGAGAGAGCGTGAAACGGCATCAAAGGACAGAACGAGAGGAGTGCGGGACCGAGAGGAAGGACGGAAATAAAGCAAACAAGCATAAAACATCGTCCGAGCCAAGGTTATTTGCATTTGTTTGTGCCCTGGCGGTGGGTTTAATCCTGGCCGGCAGATGCGGACAGAAAGCAGGGCTTCTGGGAGAAAAGCCAGGCCAGATCTGTGATTGTTTGATTGGTCGCTGTCGGGAGCATACGCATGCATCAGTCCACGACGGCTCAGCTATTCTGCTCTTCTGCGCCTGTCTAAGAGTGAAGGTCTTTAATCAGCAGAGTCTATACACATCTACACTATTAGAGAGATTCAGTGGTGAGTTTGCATATTCTACCACTCAACTGTTGAAGTGCAGAATACCGAATTTTATATATATATAAAAATATCTACCATATATACAGTCAAACCAAAGTTTATTCAGACACCTTCAACATTTCTCACATTATCTCAGTTTATTCACTATAGTTTAGAAAATGGTGATAAATATGAGCAGAACTCAGTGGATATTTGACTGGTTTTGTCCGTCCTTCTGTTAGACTCTCACACATGAATTATGTTGAATATCTGTCAGCTGTTAAATTTAACTACACAATTAGATAATACCAGTTTAGCTCAACCAGTGACCAAGCAATGTTTCATGTTGTTCAGTCTGTGTGTAAAAAAACATCAGCAGTTACAGAAACACACTGAAGAAAAACATCATCAGCTCAAAGTGTCTCAATAATAATAATGTTTGGTCTCAAATGTTTATTAATTTTACTGGTAGTCACTGTATGAAGAATTTCTGGGTATAATATATCACATTTACTTTATTTTGCTCTCCTCACTTACATAAATGAACTATAGTGTCCTGCACACACTAGTGAAAAAATATCAAAAATTATATATCTGGTGTCTGAATAATGTTTGGTTTGACTATGTATAATTTATTCAATCTGGGCTACTTAGACTGGTGAAGCTACAGTAGATCATCACTTAGCTTAATACTTGAAATGGCTTAAAAAGTTGATCAAATGCAGTTTTTATTTTTTTGATAATGTAATATAAAATGTCAAATGCTGACTCATCAGTGTGTCTCCTTCTCCTCTAACACATCCATTGTTCTGCTACATGAAGGAGGTCTGGCATTGTTTTCTCTGCCTGTGTGGATCTGAAGCGATCAAAAGCACATCATCTCCTTCTCATAACACTCTCTGACATCGGCACTACAGACACAAGCCATGTCCCTCTTTCTTCTACAGAGCCGACGGTTTAAATCCATTCGTCACTGTATATGAGCTCCACAACCCCCCGCTGGATCCATGCAGGACTCGAGGAGGAGGAGGAGGAGGAGGAGGATGAGGAAGAGCAGCGGTGTTAGCCTTAACTCTCTCGTTCTCTTCACACGCGGGCAAACATGACAGACTTTTATTTCTTTTTTTGTCAATGAAATTTATGTACTGTATTTTATGTTATTTATTTTTATATTTTTAGGGGATTTTTGTATACTAAAATATATTTACGCTGTATTTATAATCCATTTATTCACTTTTTGAGCATAGACCTGAAAATTTAATTTCCACCTGTCATAAACTGTGGTAAATCTTGAATGCTGTAGAGCAACAGACTGAAGTTTGATCTCTTTTCGAAGACGACCCTTGGCAGATTATCGCTGAAGTGAAAACAGTTTTAAAAAGTGAACTTAAAAAAAAATACAGAATTTTATGAGTATTTTATTTAAAAAGGGCCAGGAGCGTCAAAAAAAATAAAATAAAAAATACAAGTCCCCTATAGACTTTTTTATTTTACTTTTATTTAAGTTTTATTAATATTGTGAATGAGTTTTTATTATTTTTATATTGTTAGTTTTCATGTTAATTTCAGTTTCTTTTTTTAATAGAAATTTTATTATGTGCTTTTGCCATTTTGTTAGTTTTTTTTCTTAAATATTGCCATTTTGGTTTAATTTCTTTTTATTTCAGTCTTAGTTATTTATTTTCCAGTTAATAATTTTAGTGCTGCAGCTTAAACAAATTTCAGTTTATTGCCGAGGCAACATTTCTCATTTACGTTTAGTTTAAGTTTTTTGACTAATATTCATATTTTATTTAATTTCATCTTCCTTTCAATGAACAGAAATGTTTTAAATAGTTTTAGTTACCGAAAATAACCCAGCTGGTATAATGCCAATGCACGCAGAACAATATAAAGCAGGAAAATATATAAAACATGAACGTAACGTTAAAAAAAAATCAGATTTGAAAGCGTGAACTAATAAATTGGAGGTAAATGGTAATATAGAAAAAGCAAAAGTTTCATGCAGCTGAAAATCAACTGTTTTTAAAGGAAGAGCGTCCGCAGTGATTTCATCATTCATTTGAATAAACAGAAATGCAGTGTTGTGCCTGAACGCGTTCATTGAACTCGTTCATATTTTGGAGGAACGTGAACTGAACGTACTCTATTACACTGTAAAACCTAACAGTAATATTTACTCAATTAATTTGAGTTCACTGCACTCAAATAATACCGAAACTTGAAGTGGCTTGAATGACTGAAACAGAACTCAAACTGAATGAGTTATAGAACATTTCTAGATCCCAGAATGATAATTGAATAATAATTGTATAGTTAAGTTAATCAATCATCAATTAAGTGATGATTGCTAATTAGTGATGAACACCTGCTGTTAACAAGCAGAATCACTGAAGGAAAGAGAAACACAAGAAATACAAGGTTTAAAGGTGCTATATGGAACTTTTCTTCGAAAATGAATCCTTTTTTTATTGCCTGTGTGTGAAGGGGTTGTAATCACACATTACAATGAGACACTTGTCGGGTTTTGCTATTACCTTTGAAGGCCAGTATTCCTATTTCTATGTAAAGTCTCCAGGTCGGATTTACCGCGAAATCCAACGGATGTGACGTGCATGCGTGCTCCCGAGCCTCTCTCCTTATATACAGTCTATTGTAGACGGTCAGGGAGTTACGTCCGGTTAAAGGCGCACGTTTTTTGGCTTATATCTCAGTCAATCTTTGATCAATATTCTCAAGACTCTAATCGTTCGTAGTGCTGGAGGGGGCCTTTCGAACGAGCCCACCCCCGAGGTCCAACTCGCCCGGCTCCCCGAGTTATAGCCGTTCGAAATCGGGGATCGTTCGATCCGGTAGGGGGCATCCCCGAGGCCCGCCACTCTAGCGTTCGGGCAAGGGTTCCCCTGGGACCTCCTCCTCCGAATTTGAGCTCTCTGGGTCTTTGCGTTCGAGAGATACGAGCGATTTTCTTCTGAGATCGTGACGCCACCGGCGTCCGCAATTTTGCAGCGCGCCCGATGGTTTTCTGCTAATATCTCTGTGAAAACACCACCAAAACTATGGAACTTATATGGTTCTTTTCAGCTCGACTAGATGGTCCCAACGAGCTCGGTGCTCGCCGAATCCGTCAAGTATTCGCCGAGATATTTGCGTAATAGACGGTATTGTCTATGAGTTTGAGCACGAGCGCTCTTGTAAAATTTGGTTGCAATCTGAAACATCACCACTAGAGGCCGCTAAAAGTTACGTAGAGCACCTTTAAGGTCACCATGATGGAGATCAGCGTTTGCTTTAGTTGGGCTCTTGACCCTTGACGTTTGAGTACAAGTTTTTCTTTGGCTTCTGTAATTGAGTGTTTATGAAACATTTGTTATGGCACAAAATTCAAGGAAATTATGATCGGGTGATGATGGTCAAGGTTTGATGATGACAATCATCATTTAATGACTTGATTATATTATTAGTTGCATTCGAAACTAGATTCTACAACATAAGAACAGCAATGTTATGAATTTCAGATAGTATGAAGGATTTTACAGAAAATGTAAATCATTACCAAAACTAACACAAATATCAAGAATCAGCATATGAATCTCAACAATGGTGACCATTAAAAAACTATTCATACGGCAATGCATGCTGGGTACTACCATAATACAAACCTTATCCATGGCTCCCAGCATGCATTGCAGCATGAATCGTTTTTTTAATGGTCACCATTGTTGAGATTCATATACTGATTCTTGATGTCTGTGTATGTCAGCATGATACCATAGAGGTTTTTAAAATCTGATTGTAACAACAATGGGCCTTCCAACAGAATCACAGTTATTTTATAATGAATAACTCAAGTTATCACCTGTTTAATCAGAGATTATTCTCTAGAAAAGATCAGACAATCAAGACACCAAATGATGATTCATCATTCCATAAATCATCATCAAACCCCAACCACATGCTCACATTTTCTTTTGGCTTTTGTGCCATAACAAATGTGTTATATAAACACTCAGTTACAGCAGCCAGAGGAAAAACTGGTGTTATAAAGTCAAGGGTCAAGAGCCCAACTAAAGCAAACACTGACCACTATCATGGTGTCTTCAAAATTTCACAGTTCCAAAATCAGTTTCATTTAAAGTATGAGCTATGAACTGAAGTAGTTCATTTTAAAATTTGTGAACTGAACTTTGAACTAATTCATGTAGAAAATAAACTTTCCCAACACTGCAGACATGTTTTGAATAGTTTTAGTTACCAATTATAGCCCCGTTGATATAATAACAATGGAGGCTGCACGCCAAACAATATAAAGCAGGAAAAAAACAGAATGTAAAGCGTGAATTATTAAATATGAGTTGAAAGCGAGAGTGTGTAAGTGTCCCGAGAGGACGCGTGCTCTGGTCCAGAGTGTGTGAGTGTCCCGAGAGGACCCAGCGTGTGTTACAGTGAGTGTCCCGAGAGGACCCAGAGTGTGTTACAGTGAGTGTCCCGAGAGGACCCAGCGTGTGTTACAGTGAGTGTCCCGAGAGGACCCAGCGTGTGTTACAGTGAGTGTCCCGAGAGGACCCAGCGTGTGTTACAGTGAGCGTCCCGAGAGGACCCAGAGTGTGTTACAGTGAGTGTCCCGAGAGGACCCAGCGTGTTACAGTGAGTGTCCCGAGAGGACCCAGCATGTGTTACAGTGAGTGTCCCGAGAGGACCCAGAGTGTGTTACAGTGAGTGTCCCGAGAGGACCCAGCGTGTGTTACAGTGAGCGTCCCGAGAGGACCCAGAGTGTGTTACAGTGAGTGTCCCGAGAGGACCCAGCGTGTTACAGTGAGTGTCCCGAGAGGACCCAGCGTGTGTTACAGTGAGTGTCCCGAGAGGACCCAGAGTGTGTTACAGTGAGTGTCCCGAGAGGACCCAGAGTGTGTTACAGTGAGTGTCCCGAGAGGACCCAGCGTGTGTTACAGTGAGTGTCCCAAGAGGACCCAGCGTGTTACAGTGAGTGTCCCGAGAGGACCCAGAGTGTGTTACAGTGAGTGTCCCGAGAGGACCCAGCGTGTTACAGTGAGCGTCCCGAGAGGACCCAGCGTGTGTTACAGTGAGCGTCCCGAGAGGACCCAGAGTGTGTTACAGTGAGTGTCCCGAGAGGACCCAGCGTGTGTTACAGTGAGTGTCCCGAGAGGACCCAGAGTGTGTTACAGTGAGTGTCCCGAGAGGACCCAGCGTGTGTTACAGTGAGTGTCTCGAGAGGACCCAGAGTGTGTTACAGTGAGTGTCCCGAGAGGACCCAGCGTGTGTTACAGTGAGCGTCCCGAGAGGACCCAGAGTGTGTTACAGTGAGTGTCCCGAGAGGACCCAGCGTGTGTTACAGTGAGTGTCCCGAGAGGACCCAGAGTGTGTTACAGTGAGTGTCCCGAGAGGACCCAGCGTGTGTTACAGTGAGTGTCTCGAGAGGACCCAGAGTGTGTTACAGTGAGTGTCCCGAGAGGACCCAGCGTGTGTTACAGTGAGCGTCCCGAGAGGACCCAGCGTGTGTTACAGTGAGCGTCCCGAGAGGACCCAGCGTGTGTTACAGTGAGTGTCCCGAGAGGACCCAGCGTGTGTTACAGTGAGTGTCCCGAGAGGACCCAGCGTGTTACAGTGAGTGTCCCGAGAGGACCCAGCGTGTGTTACAGTGAGTGTCTCGAGAGGACCCAGAGTGTGTTACAGTGAGTGTCCCGAGAGGACCCAGCGTGTGTTACAGTGAGCGTCCCAAGAGGACCCAGCGTGTGTTACAGTGAGCGTCCCGAGAGGACCCAGCGTGTGTTACAGTGAGTGCCTCGAGAGGACCCAGCGTGTGTTACAGTGAGCGTCCCGAGAGGACCCAGCGTGTGTTACAGTGAGTGTCCCGAGAGGACCCAGCGTGTGTTACAGTGAGTGTCCCGAGAGGACCCAGCGTGTGTTACAGTGAGCGTCCCGAGAGGACCCAGCGTGTGTTACAGTGAGCGTCCCGAGAGGACCCAGCGTGTGTTACAGTGAGTTTCCCGAGAGGACCCAGCGTGTGTTACAGTGAGCGTCCCGAGAGGACCCAGCGTGTGTTACAGTGAGTGTCCCGAGAGGACCCAGCGTGTGTTACAGTGAGTGTCCCGAGAGGACCCAGAGTGTGTTACAGTAAGTGTCCCGAGAGGACCCAGAGTGTGTTACAGTAAGTGTCCCGAGAGGACCCAGCGTGTGTTACAGTGAGTGTCTCGAGAGGACCCAGAGTGTGTTACAGTGAGTGTCCCGAGAGGACCCAGCGTGTGTTACAGTGAGTGTCCCGAGAGGACCCAGCGTGTGTTACAGTGAGTGTCCCGAGAGGACCCAGCATGTGTTACAGTGAGTGTCCCGAGAGGACCCAGAGTGTGTTACAGTAAGTGTCCCGAGAGGACCCAGAGTGTGTTACAGTGAGCGTCCCGAGAGGACCCAGAGTGTGTTACAGTAAGTGTCCCGAGAGGACCCAGCGTGTGTTACAGTGAGTGTCTCGAGAGGACCCAGAGTGTGTTACAGTGAGTGTCCCGAGAGGACCCAGAGTGTGTTACAGTGAGTGCTGCTCGGACCAGGACCTGCAGGAGACGCGGCGCTGCACACCAGGGTTTCCGCCAGAAGGTTGTTATAGCGGCTGTTAGTGTCGTGAGGCCTGAGGAGAGGGTTAGTTAGCAGATAGTTGCCCGTCATTCCTGTTGAATAGATAAAGAGAGGAGCGTGAGATAAGAAGAGAACTGGAGGAAAGCAGAGCAGAAGAAAACAGGATTACATGAGGCGATGGGAGACACGCTTTCCCCGAGTGCATCAGAAGAACAAAATATTTCAGACATGTGAACAGAACCAAATGCTGTACTTGAACAGGAATATCTCTTCATTATTCACTAGAGCTGATATGATGTTTGACTTTACTAGCGTTCATGTCTCTGTTTACAGCATGCAACCGTTCACCGTGCCAAATTACAGAGGAATATTTTTAGATTATACTTGAGTGAATGAGGCATTTATAATGCACTTTCATATGTACAGTCTAAGCACTTTACAATCATTTCAGGGGGCTCTCAACACTAGTGTGAGCATCCACTGGGATGAGCTACAGGAACACTGGGTCTGGAGACTAGGCAAGGCAGCTAGTGTTAGGATGCGTTTCGGTCGATCGGATCACTAGTGGACGACACTAAACACAGGTGTAAACGGGGTTTAAGAGGTTTTGAGCTTGTCCACTTTCCACCACTTCCAGAGGGAACACATTAGACCGGATTGCTAAACGCTCGTAGTGTAAACGCTCATATGATCGAATGTGTTCAAACAGCCACTAAAGACCGTCTTCTGTCCGTCTATTGATCTAATGCGTGACATTATGAGAAGAGCGATAGCCAGACGGGGTTTAACTGTCGGCTGGAGACCCAAGTTTGGTTTGAAGATGTACGTCCCAAGCACAATGTTCTCTCCATTCCTGATCTCTAACACACACTCACAGCGTTCGGCTGGTCTTGTGTCTGTCAGAGCAGAAACTAAAGTTGAAGCTCTGTGTGTGTTTCTGTCGTCTCCGGTCGTGTTCATGTGTGAATTGTCGAGCTTCTTTCGTCCATTAGACTGATAAATCTGAAGAAACCCACACATTTACCCACCCATAGGCCCTCCCCTCGAAGAAATCAGGACAGAAGTGGGTAAAAGTGGACAAAAGAGATGGATTTAAACACCAGGTGTGAATGGGAACGTGTCTCTCGTCTACTTGTGATCCGATCCACCAAAACGCATCTTAATAGCGAGTGTTAACAGGGTCTGAGAGCAGCAAAGAAGACTGGAGAAGCCAAGCATGTCCTGCATCATAGCTGAGCATGAGAACGACTCAAACACACACTCGAGCTCTCGCTCAGTCACCACTAATGCCGTGTCAAGAGCTGGACATCATCATCCTTCCATCAGCAACACTTGTGCAAAGCCTAAATCATTTCTAAAACATGAATCGGAAAAAGAACCAAGTGACTATTTGCACATTAAGTGTCGTCTGATCCCACTAGAGCCTCACTTGATCTGCACCCGTCCCAATGCAATGAAAGTTGAAAATGAAGAAAATTAAACAATAAAATATCAAATTAAGCATTTAAAGCCACACATTTTACTATTCATAGTTTGCAAGAGAAGTCACACCCAACACCAGGCTTTCCTCCACTGACCACCACACATGTATAACAGGCTTGTACTGGGTACTGATGCAGCAAGATATTAACCCTCTGGGGACCAGAAACGCGCCGGCGCGTTTTGCTCGTTTTTTTTTCACATAGCAGAAAAATAGACTTAAAGTACTACCATCATTTCTGTTCATATAGAGTTAAGAAATATGAGAAAATAATTTGGTAAATGTCTACTTTTTTATGTGCCCAACATACAATCGAAATAAAATATTGTGCTTTTGTAAAATAAAGAAAATAAACAGGGTGTGCGTTCTGCCTCTCGGTCACAGTGAACTTTTTTTCTGGAGCACGTCTCTAATCTTCAACACAACTCAGCTAATACTATTCACCCAGCCATAAGCAATATATCTTTTAAATCATTTGAGTTTGTACTTTTAAATGATCCGATTCAAAACTGAAATTAATATTCTCCGTTTATGCCATCTATATAAAAAGAGAGACGTGTCAGCACGTCTCATTATCGTTCTCTCAGCTGATTATCTCTGGTAATGTGACACGCCCACGGAGAGCACGAGCTATTCAAACGCAAACACATTGAGACGCGTTAACGCCCATAAACTCTTAAAACACACATTATTTTTTAGTCAGATTAATCTACTGTCGTCTTGCGCGGCTATATGAGGAACAATCCTGGGACATTTACCACTGGGTTTATTTTCACTGCGAGGATGAACAGATTCAGCTGAGAAGTAAGTGTTTTTTGCAAGTGCTTTGTTCTAATCGCGATATAGAATAACGTAGTGTCTGTAAACGGAAAAATAGCATACTGTTTAAAAATGTGAATCATGTTTGTGTGTGTGTGTAAAATGAATGAATGAATGAATGAACGCACAGATACGCACTGTTACAGACTAAATAACAGACAACATTTCGTTGACTCGTTTTGGATAAAGTTTTTACTCTAAAATAGACATCAAATAAGCTTTTTTTAGGAGTTTCTGCTCATATGTTAGTATGTTATAATATATAGTATGTTTTGTCAATAAAATAATCAACTAAGATCTTATAGTGTTTGTTCAAGCTATATCAAAATAATGAATTCTCAACTTTGAAATATGTATGATCAAACTAAGACATTTATGGAGAAAGACAATTTTCTTTTCAAGATGTTTCCAACTCTAACTTTGAACTTTGAACTGAAATAAAACCATGTCTATATGGTGAAGGGTGTGTGATAGAAGTGTCCAGACTTATGCACCCTGTATTTTCCTTATATAAATCCAAACAATCTAAAAGCCATTCTTTTTTAAATCTCCTCATTCTTTGTGCAAGGCTCCTGTAATGATATGGCCTGATAGCACCTAATAGGGCCATTATGGGAGGGTCTTTGTCTTTCTCAGGTGTGGAATGCCACACATATTAATGAGAGATCAAGCCTCCTGCATAAAGCTTTCTCAAACAAAACACGTCATTAAAAATGTAAAAGACTTTATTGACTTATCTGAATGAGTAGTCAGGATGATTCTCACATAGTTTTGGAGCAAATATTCTAGGCTATGTGATACAATTTTCAAAAGTCTTGTGAAGAAATAATCAATATGTGTTTTGTGGTCTTATTTCAGCAACTTTCATTTTTATTTTTTTCAATAACCACTAGGGGTGTAACGATTCATTCGTTTTCTCGATGCATCGATTACAAATCCTGACGATGCATATGCATCGATCTTGAAACATGTATTTCGAATCGTGAATCGTTTATTTCGGTCAATATTCGATTTAAAATGCTAAGAATCGAATAATTTGCGATTCTATATCGATTCAGTGCTTTAAAACATATAAACATTAATTAAATGACTACATGCGCGAATTAATGAGGCGTTGTGCGGCGTCATTTCGCGTCCTCACAGCTCTCACATACTCGCTGCACTCTTACCATCTTTCACTGGATTTCGCTCGCGTTTGGTCCCATATAGCTCTCATCTACAGATTTTTGAGCAGTCCATGTTTGAGCTCTCCTCAGGACAGCCATTGGTGTTCACATGAGCAGATGACAGCTCTCTATCGAGAAAGCAAGCCATTGATAAAGCTGCCATATCATTGCGCGGTCACTGCTATGAAACAACGCGTTCGTTGCGTGGAAACGTCACCGTTATTTTCTTTAAGATAAGATAATGAAGTTTTACGGAAATGGGTCAGACCCGTCCTGAGCAGTTAAAGTAAAACCCCACTTATTCAAGGGTGTGCATTTATTACACGGAAAGAGAAAACGTATAATAGGTGTCTAAAATGCACACGCTTCCGATTAATCATGAATGATGAATGAAATGTAACTTAATGTCGTTAAACTGAACTGATGAAATAACTACAACATTGATTACACTGAAATAAGAGCGCGTGGTTTATCCATCAATCAGATGCGGATTAAAGTTGCATTCGTAATCGTTAATATAGCACAAGTAGACAGCCGGCGCGTTTGCTTTCAGAATCACAAGGACAATGTTCAGTCGGATAAAGAGGACAAGAGTAGCTATTCCATGAGGAAACGTTAGTTAAGGTTTAGTTGGGAAAGTTCATGGTATTTTTGTCTCACAATGGAGGATGTTTAATGTACCAGGAACACTTTAAGGTTGTGTATCCATTCCTACAAAATACTTAAAGTAACTATACTTTTAAAGCCTTTTTAAATCTTGGTTTACATTTTTACAAATGCTAATTTATAGGCTTTGGAAATATTTTTTTTATAATAATAGATTCATTAAAAATTAACATGAACTAACGTTAACAATAGACAAAATGTGTTTTTTTTTTTTTTTTTTTTTTTTTTTCACTCTCTGACCCCCGAAGGCAGCTGTATAATTCACACCCTGACTAAGACCCATTGGGGGAAGCATTTAAATAATCCTTTGAATGCATATACAAAATTAAGAATCGAATCGAATTTTAATGTGAATCGCATTGAATCGAATCTTTCTGAATTTGCAAAAATCGTTCTTGAATCGAAAACCTATGAATCGTGAATCGAATCGATTCGCTGCCTACCCAAAGATTCACAGCCCTAATAACCACGCATAAACATTATTCTATTAAAAATACAAACTTGTACATACATGTTGCTCAGATCTCATGGTAGCCAAGTTTGTGCTATATAGAGTGAATTTACACCTTTGCCATTAACATGTTTATAAATAACTGAAAAAAGCACAAATGTCAGTGCATGTCAAAACATCCCAAGGGCCCCAAAAACACTCTGGTCCCCAGAGGGTTAAAGACCACATTCAATATATACCTTATTAATGCTGCATACTAGGGTTGTCACGGTACCAATATTTCAGTTGCACTTTATTTTACAGTACGTGCACTTATGTGTAATTGCCAAAGAAAGTACTGGTAATAAAAGGTAACATGGGTTATGGTTAGGGGTTAGTACATAGTTATTACCCAGTTATTGCAATTACTATAATAAGTCCATAGTATGTACATGGGGAACAGGACTGTAAAATAAAGTGCCAGAAGTCAGGACCAATACCAGTCAAATTTTGCGGTTCTTAGTACCAATTTCAGTACCAGAGCAAAAACTGTTCAATTAATTACTAAAAAGCTTTGTCTCGTCTATTGCTCATCACTGTCAATCAAAGTTTCCGAAAAGTTTTACATTTTAAATTAATACGATGTTCTCAATGTGGATCAATTTTATCTGTATTTATATATATCAGCAATTTTGATATTGCTAACGTCCTCACTTCAGCAGTCCGTATATACATCATCAGTCTGTAACTAATCGTCATAGTTTCCTAATGATCTCGTTACATGCAGTTCCTACAATAATTACAGTAAATTGTGCATAATTACATAAGCCAAACCCTATGGTAAGATACTAAGATACAAGAACAGCTTTCTCATAACATCAGACTCGCAGTGAACATGCAGAAAAGCCAGTAGTGTGTGTAGATGTACAGTAGTGTGTGTGTGTGTGTGTGTGTGTGTGTGTGTAGATGTACAGTAGTGTGTGTGTGTGTGTGTGTGTGTGTAGATGTACAGTATTGTGTGTGGATGAACAGTAGTGTGTGTAGATGTACAGTAGTGTGTGTAGATGTACAGTAGTGTGTGTGGATGTACAGTAGTGTGTGTGGATGTACAGTAGTGTGTGTGTGTGTGTGTGTGTGTGTGTGTGTGTGTGGATGTACAGTAGTGTGTGTGTGTGTGTGTGTGTGTGTGTGTTGATGTACAGTAGTGTGTATAGATGTACAGTAGTGTGTATAGATGTACAGTAGTGTGTGTATAGATGTACAGTAGTGTGTATAGATGTACAGTAGTGTGTGTAGATGTACAGTAGTGTGTGTGTAGATGTACAGTAGTGTGTGTATAGATGTACAGTAGTGTGTATAGATGTACAGTAGTGTGTGTGTAGATGTACAGTAGTGTGTGTATAGATGTACAGTAGTGTGTATAGATGTACAGTAGTGTGTGTAGATGTACAGTAGTGTGTGTGTAGATGTACAGTAGTGTGTGTATAGATGTACAGTAGTGTGTATAGATGTACAGTAGTGTGTGTGGTTGTACAGTAGTGTGAGTGTAGATGTACAGTAGTGTGTGTGGTTGTACAGTAGTGTGTGTGTAGATGTACAGTAGTGTGTATAGATGTACAGTAGTGTGTGTGTGTGTGTGTAGATGTACAGTAGTGTGTATAGATGTACAGTGGTGTGTATAGATGTACAGTAGTGTGTGTAGATGTACAGTAGTGTGTATAGATGTACAGTAGTGTGTGTAGATGTACAGTAGTGTGTATAGATGTACAGTAGTGTGTATAGATGTACAGTAGTGTGTGTGTGTGTGTGTAGATGTACAGTAGTGTGTATAGATGTACAGTGGTGTGTATAGATGTACAGTAGTGTGTATAGATGTACAGTAGTGTGTATAGATGTACAGTAGTGTGTGTAGATGTACAGTAGTGTGTATAGATGTACAGTAGTGAGTATAGATGTACAGTAGTGTGTGTGTAGATGTACAGTAGTGTGTATAGATGTACAGTAGTGTGTGTGTGTGTGTGTAGATGTACAGTAGTGTGTATAGATGTACAGTGGTGTGTATAGATGTACAGTAGTGTGTATAGATGTACAGTAGTGTGTATAGATGTACAGTAGTGTGTGTAGATGTACAGTAGTGTGTATAGATGTACAGTAGTGAGTATAGATGTACAGTGGTGTGTATAGATGTACAGTGGTGTGTATAGATGTACAGTAGTGTGTGTAGATGTACAGTAGTGTGTATAGATGTACAGTGGTGTGTATAGATGTACAGTAGTGTGTGTAGATGTACAGTAGTGTGTATAGATGTACAGTAGTGTGTATAGATGTACAGTAGTGTGTATAGATGTACAGTAGTGTGTGTATAGATGTACAGTAGTGTGTATAGATGTACAGTAGTGTGTATAGATGTACAGTAGTGTGTATAGATGTACAGTGGTGTGTATAGATGTACAGTAGTGTGTGTAGATGTACAGTAGTGTGTATAGATGTACAGTAGTGTGTATAGATGTACAGTAGTGTGTATAGATGTACAGTAGTGTGTGTAGATGTACAGTAGTGTGTGTAGATGTACAGTAGTGTGTGTGGATGTACAGTAGTGTGTGTGGTTGTACAGTAGTGTGTATAGATGTACAGTAGTGTGTATAGATGTACAGTAGTGTGTGTGTGTGTGTGTGTGTGTGTGTGTGTGTGTATGTACAGTAGTGTGTATAGATGTACAGTAGTGTGTATAGATGTACAGTAGTGTGTATAGATGTACAGTAGTGTGTATAGATGTACAGTAGTGTGTATAGATGTACAGTAGTGTGTATGGATGTACAGTAGTGTGTGTAGATGTACAGTAGTGTGTGTATAGATGTACAGTAGTGCGTATAGATGTACAGTAGTGTGTGTATAGATGTACAGTAGTGTGTATAGATGTACAGTAGTGTGTGTGTGTGTGTGTGTGTGTGTGTGTGTATGTACAGTAGTGTGTATAGATGTACAGTAGTGTGTATATATGTACAGTAGTGTGTGTAGATGTACAGTAGTGTGTATAGATGTACAGTAGTGTGTGTGTAGATGTACAGTAGTGTGTGTGTAGATGTACAGTAGTGTGTGTAGATGTACAGTAGTGTGTGTAGATGTACAGTAGTGTGTGTGGATGTACAGTAGTGTGTGTGGTTGTACAGTAGTGTGTATAGATGTACAGTAGTGTGTATAGATGTACAGTAGTGTGTGTGTGTGTGTGTGTGTGTGTGTGTGTGTATGTACAGTAGTGTGTATAGATGTACAGTAGTGTGTATAGATGTACAGTAGTGTGTATAGATGTACAGTAGTGTGTATAGATGTACAGTAGTGTGTATAGATGTACAGTAGTGTGTATGGATGTACAGTAGTGTGTGTAGATGTACAGTAGTGTGTGTGGATGTACAGTAGTGTGTATAGATGTACAGTAGTGTGTGTGTAGATGTACAGTAGTGTGTATAGATGTACAGTAGTGTGTGTGTAGATGTACAGTAGTGTGTGTATAGATGTACAGTAGTGTGTATAGATGTACAGTAGTGTGTGTGGTTGTACAGTAGTGTGTGTGTAGATGTACAGTAGTGTGTATAGATGTACAGTAGTGTGTGTAGATGTACAGTAGTGTGTATAGATGTACAGTAGTGTGTGTGGTTGTACAGTAGTGTGTGTGAGAGCGCAGTGTTCACCAGGGTAGATCATCACCTTGGTTTAGTGTGGAAGTGCTGTTGATATCTCCGGAGATGAAGGAAGACTCGGACTGTTTCCTCACGGTGTCGTTCCACATCCTCCTGATGCGGCTCTGTGGCGACACACACACACACACACGTTCAGTGTTTAACACAGATGATATTCGTGCTTCAGTCTCGGGCTGTGTCAGGAATCACACATTAAATAAAGCACTATTTGAGGGAGAGCCATTTGCAGTGCTGTCCGAAACCATAGTGGATGTTATCGAGTGCACTCATTCAATCCCACAATGCACTGCAATAACGAGTGTACGCTCAACGGCTGCAGAATACCCAGAATATATTCCGGCGTCTGAGCAGAAGATGCGCCCACAGCTGATCCGCTCATCCATTTCCCCATCGCTGGTCCAGTGTGGGTACAGCGTAATATCAGACAGGTGTGAACTCTCTTCTACCCCATTATTAAATTGCTTAATTAAGGTTTATACATAGTGTGTACAATGTTACTCATAGTTACTCATTATTTGGAACAGAAGAAATAAGATATGATCGAGCGGATTGTTTTCAATAATGTTAAAGGGTTAGTTCACCCAAAAATGTAAACTCTGTCAGTAATTACTCGCCCTCATGTTGTTCCAACCCCGTAAGACTTTCGTTCATCTTCAGAACACAAATTAAGATATTTGTGATTAAATCTGAGAGCTGGATCACTCCTCCATAGGCTTCTAAGGGATTGAAACTTGCCGGCCCAGAAAAGTTATTAAAGACATCGTTAAAATAGTCCGAGTGACGACAGCGGCTCAACCTTAAGTTTATCAAGCAACGAGAATACTTTCTATGCGCAAAAAACAAACAAAAATAACGACTTTATTCAACTATTCATTTACTTCTCTGTGGTCCTCGAGTGAGTTCACGTAGTGTAACAGCGCAGCGCTTCTGTGTTTCGGTCAGTTTCAATCCCTTAAGAAGCCTATGGAGGAGTGATCCAGCTCTCAGATTTAATCAGAAATATGTTAATTTGTGTCCCGAAGATGAACGAAAGTCTTACGGGGTTGAACAACATGAGGGAGAGTAATTACTGACAGAGTTTACATTTTTGGGTGAACTAACCCTTTAAATGTGGACCGATCACGACGGCAGCTGTTCTCCTGTCGTCCAGTCACTGATATAATGATCCGGTCGGGGAAAGACTTCTGCTTACAACTCACTGAATTGTTCGAGTCTGGCTCAAAACGAAACGTCGAGAGACAGATGCTGAGAAAAGTACGTTAATCATATAGAATTATAATGCTGGTTAGTGTAAATAAAAATTAAATTTAGGTTGTGACTGTCAGTTGTTTGTGACGTACAAAAAAAAAACAACTTTTTTTTTTGTGAAAGAAGTCTTCTGCATTTATTTGATAAAAAAAAAAAACCTGTAATATTGTGAAATATTATTGCAATGTTAATCAGCTGTTTTCTATGTGAATATATAGTAAAGTGTAATTTATTCCTGTGATCAAAGCTGTATTTTCAGCATCATTACTCCAGTCTTCAGTGTCACATGATCCTTCAGAAATCACTCTAATATGAGGATCTGATGCTCAAGAAGCATTTATGATTATTATCAATGTTGAAACCAGTTGCGTACATTTTTTTCAGGATTAATTGATGAATGAAAGTTCAAAAGAACAGCGTTTATCTGAAATAGGAAGCTTTTGTAACATTAAACGCTGCCGTTCAAAAGTTTGGGCCCAGTAAAAAAGAGAGAAAAAAATCTGAATGATCATGTGACTCTGAAGACTGGAGTAATGATGAGGAAAATACAGCTTTGATCACAGCAATCACACTTTACTAGATATTCACATAGAAAACAGTGGTTTGTAGTAATATTTAACAATATCAGTTTTTTCTGTATTTTTAATCTAATATATGCAGCCTTGGTGAGCAGAAAAACATAAAAAATCTTACCGATCCCAAACTTTTGAACAGCAGTGTATATTTCCTGTAACAGGACGAGCGTAAGAGACCCTTGCATGTGGTTTAAATGAGCACTTCACATCACTGTGTGTACAGGGTAGGCAAACAATACAAATACAGTAGAGCGCTTGCGACGCCAAGGTCATGGGTTCGATTCCCAGGGAAAGCAAGAACTGATAAGAATGTAAATGTGCACTTTGAAATGCAATGTAAGTCTCGTGAGTGTGTGAATGCAGATGCAGGCGTACCTGTGTGGCAGAGGAGTATCGAGCGCTGGACCTGGAGCCCGAGGGTTTGCTCGCAGCGTGAGCTCCTTCAGACGGAAGAGCACTACAGCACTGAGACTGACGCACACACTTGCTGTACTCTTTACGCACCTGTGACCACACATCACTATATCAGCATAACAAACACTTCACATATGAGACAACAACAAAACACTAAACTTGGTTAAGAGATTTATGTGGCAAAAAGCCCTGAACTGCAGCTACAGGTTTAAAGTTACTATGCAAAAAAAGATCAATTCAAAATAAAATGCACAGAAAAACAAGCATTTTGTCCATGACAAATATAACAACTCTGACTCCAAGCACACCTTCGGTGGCACTGACACACTGAACACCGGAGAATAAGCCAGAATATTACTCATCAGCATGGTGTTTGCTCAAAACACTCTTCAAACATTCATACTTTTGCCCTGTGTGAGATTTAACATTTATCTTAGCTTAAGTGTAAATACAGCATGCACAGATTCAAAGCGTGAGTTCAACACTTCATTTAAATCACTCTCATAGGGAAATATGCCACACATGCTGCTTAAATATGGACAGATGCTGATTTCTGCAACAGATGTTCTTCACTTGTCTCACTAGCACAAAAACAAGATTCAATATTCCTTAACATTTATTAAAAAAAGACAAGTATACACATGGAACTTGATGCACACCTGCAATCATTAAATGTGTTAAATAATACAAATACACTTCATGGATTTAAGCTCACTTTATTTACTAGTGTTAAATATCACGGCTGTTTCGTTTCGGTGTTTCTGGATGAAATGAGAATGTTGAACTTTAATTCAACTAGAGTTTATCCTAATATCTGGAATGAGGAGTTTGTGTGTAGCGCTGGATACTGACACTAACTTCACCATCCGATTCGATTTTGATTCTGATTCAATTCGATACTGATTATTCTGGATATACACTGAGGAAAATTATAAACGCGACACTTTTGTTTTTGCCCCCATTTTTCATGAGCTGAACTCAAAGATCTAAGACTTTTTCTATGTACACAAAAGGCCTATTTCTCTCAAATATTCTTCACAAATCTGTCTAAATCTGTGTTAGTGAGCACTTCTCCTTTCCCGAGATCATCCACCTCACAGGTGTGGCGTATCAAGATGATAATTAGACAGCAGGATTATTGCACAGGTGTGCCTTAGGCTGGCCACAATAAAAGGCCACTCTAAAAGTGAAGTGCTCACTAACACAGATTTAGACAGATTTGTGAACAATATTTGAGAGAAATAGGCCTTTTGTGTACGTAGAAGTTCAGCTCATGAAAAATGGGGGCAAAAACAAAAGTGTTGCGTTTATAATTTTGCTCAGTGTATATCAGGTACAGTACATTGCAAATTGAATTTTTTTTTTTTTTGCATTGTGTATGGTGTGAAAGGATAAGTATTTGTATATACTTATTAAATTTTTTAATTAAAAGCTTGATATTGTGAAAATATAACCGCTCACATGTAGTGTAATAAAAGTATAATATAAATAATATGTATTTTATGATTCATAATAAATTAATATGATAACCATCAGGCAATTCTGTCTCTAAACTTCATTCAGTGTGTATACGCAGTGTAATTTTGTAAACACTATTTAAGAAAACGCCATTCATTATTGAATTTTTTAATACACTGACAGACGTTTCATTCACAAATGTGCCTGAAATAAAACTGGATTGCAACACTTTTTATGTTGACTTTAACTGTTATAACTAAATATATATTTAGTTTAATGCATAAAGGAAATAACCTCTTAAAACAAGCCTTTAAAAAGACAACCTTGATTTTTTTTTTTTTTTTACTTAAAGTACCATAAGCTCAAAGAAGCCTAGTTTAGCTTAATACGACACAAACATCTCAGCCATAAAATGGCATTATGAATCAATATTTAACACATTGAGTGATGAAGAATGAGGTGTATGATGAAGCTTTCCACCGGCGGTCTATGGTTACCTTCTTCTGCAGAAGACAGTGGAAGATGAAGATGAACATCCCTTGTAAGGTGTTGAAGATAGTGAAGAGGTACGCCATAATGACTGAAGAGTCGTTCAAGAAAAGCAGGCCAAACGACCACGTCAGACAGAGCAGACACAGCAGTGCGAAAGCCCCGAACACCCAGCACCTGCAGACCACAGGACAGCGGGTTACAATACATTTACTCCTTAAACTGCAGTCTCAAACACACGGTTTGAAATCGCTGGTGTTTCTGACGTCACAAACGACCTTGTAACCAATCAGATCAACGAGTGATCGTCAACCAGTGGATCTCTGAGCTGAGTGAGTGAGTGGAGGCGGGGCTCATTTGCATATTCATAGAACCGCGCATACTAAATAAGGCAAGGGTGTCGAGTTACATTCAAGATATTTTAAGGCATGAAGAGTTTTTTTTAAGTATAAAACATTTAAATATGTCATTTTGGTGATCAAAGTTGAGTTTTAAGGGATACAGTTATTGACTACAGGGGGACTTTTACATTTCTGTCCCTTTATTTCTAATTTTTCTCTATTTGCTTCTGTATTTACACTCTCCTCTGATCCTGCTTGTGTCTGTTAGGTGTTATCAGTGTACAGCCGAATGGTGGCGTCTTCCTCGACCAGCGAAGCGTGAGCAAGTTTCCAGTGAATGATTACAATCTACTTTCAGACTGTTGGTCTCATTAACCAAACAACTACTTCTGTTTGTACATATTTACATAGAGCAAGCTTTGTGTGCGCCTCTCTGAACTAGTTTACAGCTGTTTGGTAACACTTTACAATAAGTTCATTAGTTGAGTAAGGGATAATGTAAATGTAGCCGCCGGTGGTTATCCGGTCCTGCTTCACACTGAAGGGGTTTATTCTGAGATAACAGCCGGCTGGATGTATTATCCCGCTTATTACACGACTACTTGCCACATAAGTAAATGATTAGACATGAAATATTGTATGTAATAGTGTATTTTTATTAGCAAAAATTAACTAATACAGTAACAAATGTATTGCTCATTGTTAGTTGATGTTAGGTAATACACCACCTAATGAGTGTTATTGTAAAGTGTTCCCGCTGTGTGCAGTGACTGATCTTATGTACAGTGTTTCTGCCGCTTGTTGATTGTAATGAGAGCTTTCTCAGGCTCACGCTGATCTCAGCTCAGTTCCTCTGAGTGTTTCAATTGCCTTTGATTAGCTATTGCATTCATTTGCTCGGTTTTACACGGAATACACAAACATTAATGCTTTTAAAGAAGAGTATGCTCTGTTATATAAGTGTAACCCACTCCTGCGATTAGGATTAGACCACCCAGATCCAGACGAGTCAGTGTCTCGCCACACTCCTGCGGATCACATGTCCTGAACCGACGGTCCTTCGAACGGACACGAATCCTGCTGCGTTTTTAAAAGTTATCATGACTCTGGGTGCAATAAAACATCTTGCGTATCACGGCCCATCTGGAAACATGCGTGGAGTGAATGTTTATGACTGTGATATCGCATTGCAGGAAGCGAAGCCTTAATAACACACGCCGCTTCAACGGTTAATGCTTCCTCTAATTATTCCCATAAACCCCAATTAGCCGTGTTGGAGTACAGGTCCAGATCCAGATGAAACCTCCATCTCTATAGTGGAGATACAAATCTCACTCTGATCATTTTAAAGTGTTGCCGCTTTGAATAGAGCGATCGTGATCCGGATGTGAGACTGATCTTACCGTATGTTCTCCAGTCGGCTGGAGTCGGGTTTCATAGACATCGAGTGTTTCACCATCTTGTACATCGTCACCGCCAGAAAGATGAGATTGAGCTGTGGGAGAAGAAGAATACACAGTTCTGGGAACACACGTCTGCCGTTCATCACTCGGATGAAGTGTTTATCAAACATCATTTAATATTCATATTCGCAGCTGCGCTTCTCTGGACAGCAACAGTCACAGCTCGATGGGCAGGAGTAGCGGAACGGCTCTCTCGGGTCATGTGATCACCGGGCTATTAGACGACTGGAGCAAAGCCATTAAATAACAATAAAGCGTGGTTTATTTTGGCTTGGGTACACTATGATCTGAACGATGAAGTATGGCATTCAATAATTCATAAAGTAGACAGCAACCGCAAAAATGTCAGAATGCAAGAATGGATGGGCAACACTTTACAATAAGGTTAATGTGTTTACTAACATGAACTAACCATGAGCAATACATTTTTATTAATCTTTGTTAATGTTAGTTAATATAAATCCAGCTGTTTATTGTTTGTTCATGTTACCTCACAGTGCATTAACTAATGCTAACAAACACAACCTTTGATTTCAATAATGTATTAGTAAAAGTTGAAGTAAACAACGATTTATAAATGCCGTGGTAAAGTATTGTTCATTATTAGTTCATGTTAACTAATGAACCTTATTGTAAAGTGTTAACTCTTATGAACTGGAAAGATGTTCAATTCAATTCAAATAGATCCAGACTCGAGTGAGTACAGGAGCTTGTACGCATGTTCATATTTCTCCAGAGTTAAGCTACCACCAGGAAGATAAAGTGCTTCCATTTGTTCCTAATTTTGATCTATAAAGACCCTGTGAGAGTAACGGCGCCTCGGACGAGTGTAAGTCATAACTCTGGGCCTGGAAACGTCTGCTTGCTGGCGAGAGCTCGTGTTTTTCTTCACCGCCCCAACATGGGAATGTAATTCAGGCTGACCAGAGAAGACCTCTTAGAGAAACACACCAGAAAACCTTTCATCCGCTTTAAACATGTGGAACAGGAAGAGAGCGAGCTCTGGTAAAAGAGGTCTCCAGACTTTCACAACTTCTCCAAAAAAAAACACCCTTCAATATAAAAACATGATCCTGATTTTAGATCCTCTCTCAAATTCCTTTCCATCAAATGCTCAAAAAAAAGACTGTAAAATGGCATTGAATGAGTGGAAAACTCCTTGCAAACTGACAACTTTAAAAATGAGGTTATATTAAGTGTTGGAAATCTGCATATTTGATTTCTAAATGTGTGTCACATATCGACAGTGTAAGATGAGCTTTCAGCCCTGATGATCTGCACAGGTTACAGGAGCACATGCTGAGCTGGAGAACCCAGCTTCACCACATTACAAAATCAAATCCGTGAGCTTTACACACAAGAGAATGAAAAACACACTTCTGGTTTATTTTTTGGAGGCGCACACGCACACACACACGCACACACACACACACACACACACACACACACACACACACACACACGAGAGGCAGAAACAGAACGCACTTTGAAAATAAAGTCACCGAATTGTTTGCTCTGTCGATCCTCAACACAAACCACATGTAAACACCACAGAACTCAACTCAGTGTGTCAGAAGCTTTCAGAAGCGGATCAGCCCTGCTCACACACACACACACACACACACACACACACACACACACACACACACACACACACACACACACACACACACACACACAAGGAAGGAGGGAGGGAAAGAGAGAGTGTTGCTGGGGGAAAAGAAGAGAAAAAAGCATATAATAAAGTAGATTTTAATATTTTATGACATTTTAAGCCTCCTCAAAATAAAAGGCAGACGACGTAAGACCAGTTCAGGCTGGATTTAAACTGTGTTGTACAGTAGAGTGGCGGGACCGCAAACACAGGCTTTACGTGTGTGAAGGTTTCTATTTTATGTGGATATTGGGACACAAGCTTTGTTTACTACATAAATAAAAGTTTAGCAACCAAATGTGACATTGTGAATATGGAAACATCTGGCTTTATGTGGACTGGCAGGACAGGATTCAGCCGTCTGTCAGCTTTGTGTTCTGCTCTGAGAGCTCACCTCATCTTCCACCAACTTAATGATAATAATAACAATCATTTCTCACATTTGAAGAGTGCTTTCCTCTGTACTCAAAGCGCTTTACATTATGGATGATGCCATGGTAGAACGCCCAACACACACACACACACACACACACACACACACACACACACACACACACACACACACACACGCACACACACACACACACACTTGGAGTGCAGACACAGAATAAATGTTTGAATCTAAATGAATTCATTTTTTTTTACCATTTTTTTAATGAAAATGGCAATTGATAATAATCGGAATCGATAAGAACGATCAGAATTGAAATCGATAAAATGTAAACGATACCCAACCCTATTCCCGAATTAATTCAGTAAGTTATTCATGAAGCAGTAAATATGAACAGAGTTGTGGTGAAGAGGAGATTTCTAATGGCAGGAGAAACAGGTCGAACGACACTAGAAAAGCCCTGTGTGTGTGTGTGTGTGTGAGAGAGAGAGAGAGAGCGAGCAAAAGATAGAGATACAGAGAGAGAGAGAGATAACGATAGCGATAGGGAGAGAGAGAGAGATAGCGATAGCGATAGAGAGATAGCGATAGAGAGATAGAGAGAGATAGCGATAGAGAGAGAGATAGAGATAGCGATAGGGAGAGAGAGAGAGATAGAGAGATAGCGATAGAGAGAGAGATAACGATAGCGATAGGGAGAGAGAGAGAGATAGCGATAGCGATAGAGAGATAGCGATAGAGAGATAGAGAGAGATAGCGATAGAGAGATAGAGAGAGATAGCGATAGAGAGAGAGATAGAGATAGCGATAGCGATAGGGAGAGAGAGAGAGATAGCGATAGCGATAGAGAGATAGCGATAGAGAGATAGAGAGAGATAGCGATAGAGAGATAGAGAGAGATAGCGATAGAGAGAGAGATAGAGATAGCGATAGGGAGAGAGAGAGAGATAGAGAGAGATAGCGATAGAGAGAGAGATAACGATAGCGATAGGGAGAGAGAGAGAGATAGCGATAGCGATAGAGAGATAGCGATAGAGAGATAGAGAGAGATAGCGATAGAGAGAGAGATAGAGATAGCGATAGCGATAGAGAGAGAGATAGAGAGATAGCGATAGAGAGAGAGATAGAGAGAGATAGCGATAGAGAGAGAGATAGAGATAGCGATAGAGATAGAGAGATAGCGATAGAGAGAGAAATAGAGAGAGATAGCGATAGAGAGAGAGATAGAGATAGAGAGAGAGATAGAGAGATAGCGATAGAGAGAGAGATAGAGAGATAGCGATAGAGAGAGAGAGAGAGAGAGAGAGAGAGATAGCGATAGAGAGAGATAGAGATAGCGATAGGGAGAGAGAGAGAGATAGAGAGAGATAGCGATAGAGAGAGAGAGAGAGAGAGATAGCGATAGGGAGAGAGAGATAGAGTGATAGCGATAGAGAGAGAGATAGAGATAGCGATAGGGAGAGAGAGATAGAGTGATAGCGATAGAGAGAGAGATAGAGATAGCGATAGGGAGAGAGAGAGAGATAGAGAGAGATAGCGATAGAGAGAGAGATAGAGAGATAGCGATAGGGAGAGAGAGATAGAGTGATAGCGATAGAGAGAGAGAGAGAGATAGCGATAGGGAGAGAGAGATAGAGTGATAGCGATAGAGAGAGAGAGAGAGATAGCGATAGGGAGAGAGAGATAGAGTGATAGCGATAGAGAGAGAGATAGAGATAGCGATAGGGATAGGGAGAGAGAGAGAGATAGAGAGAGATAGCGATAGAGAGAGAGATAGAGATAGCGATAGGGAGAGAGAGAGAGATAGCGATAGAGAGAGATAGAGAGAGATAGCGATAGAGAGAGAGAGAGGGGGGGGGGGGGTCCTTCAGAGAAACGCTGGGAACGAGTAATTAATTATGAAGCCAGGCTCGCACAACCACCTCAACACTCCTCCATCTCGCCCTTACACTCATTCCCCAAACACACACACCAAGCTGGAGTTTAATAATCCAGCGGTGTTCAGAGACCTGAGGAGGACACACTCCTCTCGCTGATCTACACTGAACACAAGCTGGGGATCGGTGAGACTTTTAATGTTTGTGAAAGAAGTCTGCAATTATTTGATTAAAAATACAACAACAACAACAACAAAAACTGTAATATTGTGAAATATTATTGCAATGTAAATCAGCTGAATATGAATATACAGTAAAGTGTAATTTATTCCTGTGATCAAAGCTGTATTTTCAGCATCATTACTCCAGTCTTCAGTGTCACATGATCCTTCAGAAATCACTCTAATATGAGGATCTGATGCTCAAGAAACACTTCATTATTATTATCAGTGTTGAAAACAGTTATTTACATTTTTATTTCAGGATTATTTGATGAATAGAAAGTTCAAAAGAACAGCGTTTATCTGAAATAGAAGCTTTTGTAACATTAAACGCTGCCGTTCAGAAGTTTGGAGTCAGTAAGGATTTCTATTTTATTTTTGGGGGGAAAGAAATAAAAGAAATCAATACTTTTATTAAAGAAGGATGCATTAAATTGATCAAAAGTCAAAAAATTTATAATGTTACAACAGATTTTATTTAAAATAAATGCTGTTCTTTTGAACTTTCTATTCATCAAAGAATCCTGAAATAAAAATGTAAATAACCGTTTTCAAACTTTTTTCAACATTGATAATAATGAATGTTTTTTGAGCATCAAATCCGATATCTGAGACTTGTCTTCTGTTGTTTGATTAGTGTTATTATAGAGACGGCAGGAATATTACGCTGCTGTCACTTTAAGAGCTGCACAGATCCAATATACTGATACACACCTGTGTGTGTGTGTGTGTGTAGCACAGAAAACAGCACACGAGTCGTCTAACACTCGAATAGTTTAAAGTCATGTTGATATGCTCACAAAGGAATCGATAAAAGGTATCGAAATTTTAATTTTATAACAAGTATCTGATTCCTGACCTCAAGTATTCTATTCCCGACCCTAGGGACGACTCTAAATATAGTGGACTCGAATCCAATCGAACGTCTCCTCATGACCTCAACATGGCTGACGGTCCACATCCAACCTGGCAAAGCTTAAGATGATCTGCAGGAGTGAATGGTAGAAAACCCCCAAATCCAGGTGTGCAATGCATGTCGCATCAAACCCAACCCGACCTGAGGCTGTAATACGCCTGAATACGTGAGTCACAGGGCTCCGCATCTCCATACAATCATTCATCTCTACTCCGAGGTCACAACCTTCAGGTCTGGAGTCATTTTCCAGGAATATGGGTAGTAAATACGTAGTACATCGCTCTATGATTGAAGACTGACCAATGGGAAGACAGTATACATTACTGACCAATGGGAAGACAGTATACATTACTGACCAATCAAAATGAAACAACAAAACAGCATCAATTATCAACCGATGGAAAGAAAGCTTATATTACTGAAAAACAGGAAAACCGCATGTGTTACCAAGATATGGGAACACCATACACATCAGGGTTGGGTATTATCAAATATTGCATAACATAATGCAAAAAAAACCACACTAATCTCTCTCATTGCTGGCCAAAAGGAAGTACATTATCACTAAAGTAATTTCAATGTTTTTGTAGGCTTTCTGGTGGAAGTTCTCAACAGCTAAATAAAGGTAGTCATGTTAAATGTGCAAAACTTACCATGATGATGAAGGTAACAGGGCCGATGAAACTCCAAATGAAGTGATTATCAACCCTCAACCAACAGCTGGAAAGAGGGAACAAGATAATTAACCACCACAGAAGCAATCACTACAACCATCAACACACTGCAAAGTTTTCAGAGAGAGACAACCACTTCCATTGGACGGAATTAAATCCCGAAACAGTGTTTGCCAACCCTGTTCCTGGAGGCACACCAACAGTAAACATTGTTTACTGTCTAACTAATCTGACCCTCCCAATACAGGTTTTGGAGTAATTGTTTTTATTAATATGAATGCCATAATAGACACATGCAGGTCTGGATCTGCATTAGGGCTGTCACTTTTGTTCGATTTTTGAGTTCATTGAATCTCATTGATTTTCCATGTCTAAAGAAATTTCCATTTTCAACACCAAATACAGGCAAATCCACGGACACCTAACAGGCATTAGGACGAGCGTAAAGAGGGCTTGAGACACACAAGTCAGCAATATTCCTGATGATTTATTGGCGTGAAGTTTCAGCACAATGACAAACAGGAGCGCAACATTCAGGGATTGAGATTAACTCCCTCCGACTCGCCAAATGCGGGTACAAATGAACTTCGGTGGGAAACGCTGTCGAATCACGAGCCAATCTGGCGTGTTTCTATGTTTACTCACTTTGCTGGGGAAGTTCGTGTAAGACAAATCTGCGCGGATTTAGCGCAAATACTCGTGAGTCATCATGATATATTAAAGCAACACCAAGTAACTTTTCCTCTGCGGTCGCCCTACAGGTTGGAAGTGGAATTGTCCATTACCGCTGTGGTAAATAATTTAGCCTAGCGCAGCCGACTGTCGCACGCGCGCTCGCTGTTTATCCAGCGCCGGCTTTGGAATGAACGATGTCCACAGACAAGGTAGAGTAATTATGTTGCATGATTTCATGAAATTAGGGCTGCAACTAACGATTATTTTGATAATCGATTAATCTGACGATTATTTTTTCGATTAATCGATTAATCGAATAAAAAATTCAATTAGATTTTTTTGTTTATTGACTAAATAAAACCCGGTTACACTTTATTTTAAGGTGTCCTTGTTACAGTGTAATTATATATTTAAGTACAGAGTAATATTAAGTAACTACATGTACTTACTATAGGAATAGGGTATGATTAGGATTTGGTTGAGGGTTAGTTGCATGTAATTATGCATAATTTACTGTTATTACTACAGTAAGTACATGTAACATATGTAACAAGGACACCGTAAAATAAAGTGTTACCTAAAACCATAAATTAGGATATTTATGTGTAAAAGTGTACTTTAAAAAGTGCAAAAGCCACACATTGAGTTTTAGTAATATCAATATTTGCATTGTTTTTAATGATAATTGCTGATGGCAAGTTGACAACCATGATTAATGTAAAAATAAAAAAAATAAAACATTTATATCCAACATATTGTTTTAACACAATTTGTGTTAAAACAAATTTACACAGACATGTTGTTCAGATGTGAAAATATAAACTAAAAACATCTAAAATATATAATTCATTAAATTTTTATTTAAAATTAATTGAATTATAAGGATACATTGATAAAATAAATATAGAAAGACTGAAAACAAGCGTGTGAACTTAGAGCTGCAGTAGATCGCGTTTGAAAAACAATTAAAACTTAATAGACAAATGCTGTAAATAGAGAACGGAATGGAGGTACGCAGCAAGTTAACAGGCTTGATTAAAGGAAAAATGATGCATTAGTGCACAAGCATTCGCTGAAAACCACTGAGTACAGTGACTAAAACAATCTTTTACTGCTGCTGTTATTAACTGCCTTTATATTTAGTGCTTCGCTTTGTAAAGACCGTTTTAATTTAACCTATTTCTGCGGTAGCGCTATTTTAATCCATCACTTATGTTGCGAGCGAACTGATTGCGCAACCTGATGCTCGAGACAAAATACAGACATCCCAAGTCTCCCGGAAGTTCTGGGAGTCACCCGCATATTGATAGCGGCTTATGCGGCTCCCTGATGCCCGCAAATTAGGGGTGGTTAATCTGTCTGATTTCCCGATTCGATTCGATTATTGAAGTCCCGATTCGATTACAGTCAATTTTCGATTATTAACGATTCTCGATTAGCGATTATTGATTTTCCATTTCACAACAGTAAATGAAAATACACTACAAAGTGATTGCAGTATTAAAAAAAGTCTTTTATTGAGTAACAACAACTCAAAGCACTTTCTGTGTCGTGTATGTAGCTTATGTTCTGTAGAACATGAATACATCACATTGTGTTGTGACTCATCAAGTTGAACTAAACAATAACAAATAAATGAAAGGCTTATTTCCTTTAGGAAGTAGATCAGAACCAACATACTGTAGAAATTGGACAATTTTCTTCTAGAAAGACAAGGTGTTGTTCAGGTGGAGGAAGACTGCAGGTTGCAGTCGAAACATGTCAAGGTAAAGGAAAAGTTTTTTTCTCCACCTGAACACCTTGTCTTTCTAGAAGAAAATGGTCCAATTTAATCATTAAGAAGACAAAATGAACATTTTTGAACAGCTTACTGTAGCTTCAGCTTATATACTGTAGCCTACTGTAGAACACAGTGACAAAATGCAACACACTAACTAGACAGGCCTTTATAATTTAGTGATATGTTGTTCTTTGAGTGTAGGCCTAGAGTCTCTAATCTCTAAAAATCTCCAAATGCTCGACGTGAAACTGCGGTCTTCCGTCCGACCTTTTACTATCGTGTCAATTGATTTTGATATGCGCGAGGGAGAGAGAGACCGAGAGAGACCAAAAGACAGCGCTCGTGTTGTTTGAAGACGTGAGAGTGCGCGCGCGCGGCCGGGGCTCTCTCTCTCTCCCTCTCTCTCTCTGCTCGCGGCTGTCAAGCGCAGCAGTCATTTTTTTCCACATCACTCACCGATCAAAAAAGCCTTTGGCGGGACAAAAATGTGCTTTGGTGGCCATATGAAACGTGTCATATGGCTTCTCATATTTGTCGTGTTTTCCGAAATATTTTAGTTTTATTCCACAAAGCTTACAAATAGTGTGGCTCTTGTCCAGCTCCTTTCCCCCCTTCAACTTCACAGAAGCCAAAATATTTCCACACGTCAGCTTTTAACGAGGAGGGTGTTTGGATATCACGCTCAGTCATCGCGTCTCTGTTATGTGCACAACACAGACGGTCCGGGCACTGCACTTCCGCGCTTCAGAGTTCCGTCAATATATTACGTTATTATATATATATATATATATATTTTTTTTTTTGAAAATCGATTTTTGACATTTGCGAATCGATTCAGAATCGTCCACGTCCGCATCGCGATGCATCTAAGAATCGATTTTTCCCCCCACCCCTACCGCAAATTAGTTAAAACTCCCGGGATTTGAGCGCGCATGCGAGACAGAAGAGACTGTGCTCCAAACGTGAAGCGCGCGCGTGCGGCAGAGCAGCGGAGGGAGAGAGGCCTTGCGTGTGTGCGTATGTGCCTCATGAAGCGCGTGTAAGACAGAGAGCATCCTGATTGGCCTGTTTCAACCAATCACCAGTAAACGCTCCCCGTGACGTAAGCAGACCAACTAATCGATAATGACATTCGTTGACAACGATTTTCATAATCGATTATTATCGATTTTATCGATTAGTTGTTGCAGCCCTACATGAAATTATGATGTATTGTTGCGACATCAGAAACGAAGAAAAACAAAATAATGACTATTGTAACGCTTGACGTAAAGCAAGTCAAATTTGTAGTTTTCTTATGTCTCATTCGAACTACAGAAACGTGACCCGATCTGGCAATCTTACACAGCGTGGTTATAGCAGATATAGGACCGCAAAGCGGAGGCAGAAGTGCCTTTCACCCTGTTACGACTAAATGAAGCACTGAAACGATTTTGGAAATTATTTTAAGGTAAAAAAATCTTACTTAGTATTGCTTTAAATAGAGCGTATTGCGCAGAATCTGCTCATATCTGGCTTACTTGAACACACGTCACTACGCAACAAATAACGGCGCGCTTGTTCACTTGCATTGAAGTAGTAGCGAATATTAAAATGCATTTGGTTAACAGAAAAGACATTGTTATTTTCCAACATCCTACATGTTCTGTGCACTGTATCGATCTGTCCACCTAACACACATTTCTGGTTAAAAAAAAAAGCCGTTAAAATCGATTCCCTATTTTCGTTTTCGAAACTTGTGTTGGTTAGTCCGATCGATTGTGCACTCGATTTTCGACCGTAAAGTGACAGCCCTAATCTGCATTTAAACGGCAACAAGCAATATTTTGATATCAACAAAGACCATTACTCACGCTTTCCTCGTCCCATAGCTCTTGTAGTCGATGGCTGCGGAGATGCCGACCACCACACAGGGGAACAGGTAGCCGGATGCGTAGTAGTACTTCCGTCGAGAGAACTCGCTCTCGAAGACCTCCACAAGCATGAGGAACAACTGAACGCCCTCCAGACACATCCAGGAAAATGCAGCGAGAAAGAAGAAATGCAGAACTCCAGCAATCACAGAGCAAATCATCTGCACAGAGAGACATACAGCAGTTTAGTCTTCAACGCCGTTTATAGAACATCTTTATTCACCCATAAATGTCAAAACTACTGGTTTGGAAACTGCGGTCATAACATCTCACTGAACATCTTTAACAGCTCTCATTTTTTATTTGTATCAAAAACGTTTTCTTCCAAGCTGTTATGTAGTGTGTGAATAAAACTTACTAAGTGAGTATCCTAACCCATTTTGAAACTCTATTCATAGTCAGTAGCTTGACTTTAACACCCGCCATTGTGTTAAACGCGTGTGTGTGTGTTTCAGCAGCGGCGTGTAACGCAGTCACTCCAACAACACACTTCGGCACAGTATAATGGATCCGTGCGTCAGGTCTTAAAGTGACAGCAGCCTAATATACCGGCCGCAAAATTAAATATGAGATATTAAAAATATCTATTTGGCAGTTTTCCCCATGGTATCGATCTCAAAAATGTGGCCAGTGGAAATGCTGAGTGCCTCGTAACTTTGGAAAACCACAAGGAACAATGAGCAAAATAGTTGATGTCAAGCCCTGGACAGTAGCATTGTTAAAACTCCTTCAGAGATCAAATTACTTGGCCAAACACTGCACCTCATGAGAAGTGAATGTTAAAGGAGTAGTTCACTTCAGAATGAAAATTTCCTGATAATTTACTCTCCCCCACGCCATCCAAGATGTTCATGTCTTTCTTTCTGCAGGACGACCTTTCAGCGTGATTACGTAATGTGTGGCGCATCACAGCTAGTACAACTCCAGCATTTGTGGTTAAAGAGTATTTGTTATAAAATGTCCGCTGGTTTGTCTAGATCAGACTCTTATTGCTCGGCTGGATCGTGTCGAGACTTTGAAGCTGCACTGAAACTCACATCTGGACCTTCGACCCGTTGGACCCCATTGGAGTCACTATACGGAGAAACACGCTGGAGTGCTTTCCTCAAAAACCTTCAATTTTTTACCGACTGAAGAAAGACATGAACATCTTGGATGACGTGGGTGTGAGTAAATTATCAGGACATTTTAACTCTGAAGTGAACTACTCCTTTAAGGTGCTCACACTATCTAGAGGTTGGCGAGTTGCCATTCTGTTGGTGTCCAGTAGGCATTTCTACTCAATCGCATCATGTGGCTGTGGGTTGTGCTGGCTCTCGTGGGCGTGCACATGATGCCATTAAACATTGCAGCTAACTAGGGTTGAGACTGATATATTACAAAAACATTGAATTCAATACAGTTGCAGTTTATTTGTTTGGCGTTTTGGATATTATGATTTAGGAAGGATACCCACCGGAGGTTCGGTCATGTGGATGCCCACAAGAAAGAGAAGCTCTGCAATGAAGAGGTTGATGCACAGGTTCTTGTGGATGGTGTTGCGGTCGCTCTGAAGGCCGCGGAAGAAGCAGAAGGTGAAAATGCTAATGGCGAGGCAGACAAGCGAGACGGCGATGCCCATCCGTGTGATGACTGTCAGCAGGAGCTCGTGAACGCTCCCCTCACCCTGGAGACGTAAAGATTAGCATTAGCATTTATGCCACGTTCTACTCAACTCTAACGCTTCACTTGTCAGAATATGAGTGAGAATTGACTTTTTGTTTTTGGATGTGTAGAGACTAGAAAAACTGGCCCAGTTTCAAAAGCAAAAACAAAACAAAACCCTTAATTAGCTTTTCCAGTCAATGTACCACATTTGCTAGTCACTCATGCATAGGCTTTCCATCTTGTTTATGCATGTCTACTATTTACACATCAGCAACAAGAGTCCATTAAAACTGGGCACTTCCAGCGGAGACAGTTACATTGATTACAATGGAAGCTCACGTCTGGTATAGAGCGTGTGTTTGACGGCAGACATCTTAAATAAGACTTCAAAATCTCCTAGTGCTTATACCATCCATCTTTCATCTTTGTTCACACATAGCATCAATACAGATTTTTTTAATTAAATAAATATTGCCTAAGACATTTTAACTTTGACAACAGGTTCTATTCACACATCGTCCAAACAAAAAACTGTTAAATTTTAGCATGAAAACACCACTGTATCTTCAATGACACTGTATTAAACTATGACTGTTTAAATCAGGACAATCTTGAACCAATGTTTAATTGATACCAGAGATGGGGACTCGAGTTTGAGACTCGGACTCGAGTGTGACTTAAGTCGCACAAACAGTGACTTCAGACTCGACTTGAGACTCGTCCTCGAAAGACTACAGACTCGACTCGGACTTGAGCTGCGGGACTCGTGAACAATGTTTATTTTTAGGAAACGTCTGATGAGCTCTCTGTTATTCCCCTCCCTCCGACCCGTTACCTAAAACCTGCCTACATAACACGTACTACGTGCGCGTGGCCACACATGAGAGGACAACAAACAAACATGTCGACTGCACCGGCCGCTGCTGTGCCATTCATCGTAAGCTTTGGGTTTAAAAACTTTAAACAAAGACGGGCCAAATAAAAGAAGCACTCAATGCAAAATATGCGGTTTCTGCGCGCGTGCACCTCATGGTGTTCCATGAGGGAGAGAGAGCGCGAGAGGTATGGGTGAACGAGAGAGAGAGAGAGGGACGTGCGAGAGGTAGTGCGGCGCGAATGCGCTACGGCGCTCTGCAATCAAATACGATTTTAAATAGGCTTAGTAAAAATAAATCGAAAATCAATGTGTGGCGGTCAGCCAGTGTTGATATTGTGGCGGTCAGCCAGTGTTGATGGGCCGCCACAAATATATGAATGTATGAGGAACCATGTATTTCACATCATTTGGTTCCAATAGTGTTTTGCATTTAGCTACACTGTGATGTTTTGCACTGTCAATTTTAGTGCTGTGAGGTAGGCTATAACATTTTCTATATTTGGTCTTATGGCTCCAGCTCCACAGAGCCAGCACAATAGGAGCCAAGGCCTTTCATTATAATTCAGCAACAGACATGAGAGTCCTTTTTCTTCAGAACCTCAATTTTTACAGATGCAGATATTAACTTAAAAGTAAAGCATTCTTGGTGTTTTTGTCATGTTGAAATAGCCTGTTTACACTGATTATATACCTAAATCAAAGCTGATAATGTATGCCAATAGATAAAGGAGTCATAATAACATTACATGCTTTGAATTCCTTATAGCTATGAAGTGTTCTGCAGCCTGGATAGCTCGCTGTACGTGATGCAACACTTATTATACCCACAAGAGACTTGAGACTTGACTTGGACTCTAGTTCAAAGACTTGAGACTTGACTTGGACTCTAGTTCAGAGACTTGAGACTTGACTTGGACTCTAGCTCAAAGACTTGAGACTTGACTTGGACTCTAGTTCAGAGACTTGAGACTTGACTTGGACTCTAGCTCAAAGACTTGAGACTTGACTTGGACTCTAGCTCAGAGACTTGAGACTTGACTTGGACTCTAGTTCAAAGACTTGAGACTTGACTTGGACTCTAGTTCAGAGACTTGAGACTTGACTTGGACTCTAGTTCAGAGACTTGAGACTTGACTTGGACTCTAGCTCAAAGACTTGAGACTTGACTTGGACTCTAGTTCAGAGACTTGAGACTTGACTTGGACTCTAGTTCAGAGACTTGTGAGCATCTCTGATTGATACATATTTTGATTAGTTAATAAGACTAGGGCTATGTCCACACTAGTGAGATTTCGATTGTCGTGTTTTGGTAGCGTAATAGTCATATGATGACGAATTGGGGAAGGATACCTAATCAGGGAGAGCGAATGAGGACATCCACGCCTTCACTCTCAGAAGTCTCCGTTTTGGTCCATCTACACTGAAACGCAACCCCAGAGTTTTCAAACTAAAACCGGGTCTGCAGCATTTCCAAAAGTCTCAATTTTCGAGGGTCGAAACTCCGGAGTAGTGTAGATGACAGGCGTAACCGTAGCAGAAGTTATGTGTTTTAAAACCTAAATTCACTGGTGCAAACGTAGCCTAGGTACTACAATCCCTGTGGATCAGCCTTCCATTTAAACTAGGGATCTTCTGAATGAAAGAACGAGGCATTTATATAGGGCTTTTCATATGTACTACTGTACACCCAAAGCGCTTTACAATCATGTCAGGGGTCTCTCCTCAACCACCACCAGTGTGAGCATACACTGGGATGATGCGACGGCGGCGCCAGTGCGCTCACCACACACCAGCTACAGGTGGAGAGCAGAGAGAGTGATAGAGCCAATTCAGTGGATGGGGATTATAAGGAGGCCATGACAGGGCCATTGGAGGGAATGTGGCCAGGACACCGGGGTTACACCCCTACTCTTTACGAGAAGTGCCATGGGATTTTTAATCAGGACCTCGCTTTAACGTCTCATCCGAAGGACGGTGGTGGGCAGAAAGGTTAAAGGTTTTCATTGAGACGCATCTTTAGTTGGGTTTAGTTTAATACACCCACCACAGGCTCAGATGTGTGTCCTACAGCAATTTGCTAGCCCCTCTTTATCTTTAGTAGTTTCTCAAGAGTGCACGACTGCCATTAAACAAAGTTTGACACTGAGAGAAGCCATTTAGAAACAAGAAGTGGGCCGATCAAGTTCTGATGCACGTCCCCAAGCCACTTTTTGGTCTCTTACAGTGCTCAATTGTTGGACCTTGTGGTGGTGCTCCTCTTCAGCCATAGCCAATGACTGCTTCGCATAGCGGCCTCCAAGAATGCCTTTATTGTTCGTCTGCAGGACAACTCCTCCTATTTTCCACCACAGGTCTTTCCAGGTAATTCCTCCCATCTCATCCAGCAGTCTTCCTTGGCTTGAGATACGGCTTTAGCGATCCCAGTCACTTCTTGATGGTGCACATCCTCCACCACAAGTTCAGCACATTCAGCTGTTGCCTTCTGCATGGTGGGCTTGTTTGTTCCTCGCCTAAAACCCATTCTACCCAGGTTGGTTGTACCTGACCAACAATGTCCCGGTGTAAAAGGGCTGATGTTGTGCCATGGACCGCTAATGCTGGATTGTATTTCTTTCCGTTATGATTGGAGCGGGCTCTCCCACTACAATATCCTTGGACTGTATGAGTATCATGTCTAACTTAACTTAGCACATCTGTTTTCCTCGGCAAGGTTAGTAATTGGGAATGAAATGACCCCATTTCCATAGAGTCCCATCATGCTGAGACATCTTGGTAATCCAAGCAACTTTCTCGTGTGTGAGCCAATCAAACAGTCCAGCTTGCTGACCTGTGAAAGGGTGACTTTGCACAAGGTAATTGGCCTGGAAGACAGGGCAGATGAAACTTTGGTTCCTCCAGTTTGGGCCCAGTCTGTCCTGGGTGAGCGGTCACTGGTGATGTGCTTGAGGCCAGGGATTATATCCTACCTCATTTGTTTCACTTGCATGTTGTTTAGGTTCACATCAGACCAGCATCCAAAGCTTTTAATTGGTTTCTCCAGCACTGTAAACTGGAAAGAATTGCTGTAAAAACGACCAAATTCTGACAGTAACACTGTTTTCCACTAAAACAGTAATGTACTGTAGAAAACAAAGCATTCTGGGCAATAATTTGCGCCGTAAGCAACTGCTGCGAACTTACAGCCCATTTTCAACAGTAATCTACTGTGTTTATGTATTATTTAAGACACAATGCATTGTGGGCAGGTGCATTTTTGAAGCAATGGCGCAAGAGTTTGAGTACGAGTAACTTCGCCTATCCGTGTTCACAGAGATCATGACAGGGATATATGTGGAAATAGAAGAAAACTAATAGGACACTAAACTGGAAGTGATTTCTCTCGCATCGCAATCACTCGAACAGTGACTGATGAGCTGGAACTGAACGAACGCTCGAGAGTGAAGAGACTGATTATAGACCCATTATACAGAGATGGTCAAATCCTGTCGATTCACCGTAATGCATCATTTATTCCCAAGTTTCAAGGCTTTCAGACTGTATTTCCTGCTGACACTCGGCCTGATGGTTTGGCCGTCTAGTGTTCGTCAGTGGGAAAAAAAAATTAACTAAATAACTGGTTAAATCTGGTTTTAAACATTATTGATTATTAAACTTTAAAAAAACGCAATTCCGTTATAAGATGTATAACAGAGTTTAATTTTGTATTCTTTTCTGCACTTTTTCTTACTCGCATACATTTTCATGATGCTTTTACTCGTCTCTATTTTTGTCCATTATAAATAAATGTTCAGCTTTTTATTAGCCCATTACTGTTGCCTGTGTCTTACTGCAGTAATTTCCTGTGTGATTTTAATTTCAAACTATTGAGTTTCCCTTTTGACCCAGAGCTGTGTTGCCAAAATGACCCAAATTGGGCTGTTTTTACCTCACCATATTTAGGGTGTATTGTAAATTGAAATAATGATATAATGACCCCCAGAACGGTATTTGGCCCATGCCCCAAAACATAATATGAAAAAAATATCTACGCAATATAGGAAGAAAATATTTTACTGTCAGAATGGGAATATAATACATCTATCCACTTTTTGTGCATTAAAAAAATATTTACCACACACATTTCTGCAATTTCAAAGAACTTAAAGATAGTGTCATGGAACAATGGCAGCAAAGCGTTTTTAAAAAGACTTAATATTCACTGAAAAATGACATTTCAGAGCTGGATTTGTTGAACACAACAAGTAGCTGATTTCCTTGCATTTCTTGGGGCTGAAATCAATTACTTTTTACACAGCTTATATTTAATAAGTGAATATTTAAGCTGCACCACAAAACCCATCATTTCCACATTCATTACAGCTTAAACCATTGCTACGCTCTCTTTTCAGTGTTGAAAATGGTGATAACATGGTGTTATCAGACAACTGCTACGGCTGTCATGTCATACTGACAAAACTGCATTGTTCCCAGAAATATACTAGTGACACAAGAGCTTCATTCATCAAAGTAGAATAAGAATTATACTATTATTAAGAACATGCTCCATTATATTCATTTGTTCTGTTGTAGAGACACGAAAGCTCAACATGACTCAGTATGGTTACAGTCAAACCAAAAATCATCCAGACACCAGATATAATTTATATATATAATATATAATTATATTTTTAAATATATAATTTTTGATATTTTCTTACTAGTGTGTGCAGTACACTTTGGTTGATTTATGTAAGTGGGGAGAGCAAAATAAAGCAAACTGTGACATATTAAACCCAGAAATTCTTCATACAGTGACTACCAGTAAAATATGTACAAATGTGAGACCAAACATTATTATTATTCAGACACTGTTTTCTTCAGTGTGTTTTCTGTAATTGCTAATGCTCTTTTCACACACAGACTGAACAACATGAAGCATTGCTTGGTCACTGGTTGAGCTAAACTGATATTATCTGATTGTGTAGTTAAATTTACCAGCCGACAGATATTCAACATAATTCATGTGTGAGAGTCTAACAGAAGGACGGACAAAACCAGTGAAATATCCACTGAGTTCTGCTCATATTTATCACCATTTTCTAAACTATAGTAATTAAACTGTGATAATGTGAGACATGTTGAAGGTGTCTGAATAAACTTTGGTTTGACTGTATATGAAAAGCATGGAGAAAGCAAAAAATTACTCATAATTACTGCACATAACTGAACCACATGTAGATTAGCGGACGTCCCAGCACAGGACAGCCACTGGTCACTCACCGCGTGTGCGTCTCGATGGGCCATCAGGATGGCGAAGTTGGTCAGGTGACTGCAGGAGCAGGTGGTGTGAGTCCTGTTGGTGTCCAGGAGTTTGCAGCCTTGTGTTGACCAGGATCCGATCATGCTCCGCTCCGAGTAGTTCCAGAACGAGCAGTTTGGGTTGAAGTAGTTCTCGGTCTGATGAATGAAGAAACATGTCTTTTAACAGATTTAACCCTCTTAATAACAAAGGCACAATGTTTATTCCCTGATCAACAACCTCAATTAACTCTTTCCCACCAGTGTTTTATTTTTAAGTTGCCAGTCAGCGCCAACATTTTTGATCATATTCACAAATTTTCATAGCCCACATGATCGGATAACACGCACCAATGCGAACTTTTTCTAAATGTCATAATCATTTGCTAACAAACAAGTATTCATTACTTCAATGAGCTCATCGTTTATGCCTTAAATTATTACATTGTTTAAGTTAATACATTTTTAGCTAACTGTGTGATTTGTACATTTCTGAAATGCATAAGTTAGACACCTCTTATAACAGATCTCTCTAGATTGTAATGTGGACTCTAGAAACATGAGTCTTTGAAACGATGTGTATTGAGAGAAGCGCTTTACAAATAAATGTGAATTTAATTGAATAAATGATGGAAAATCCTGTCAATGGCGAGGAAAGAGTTAAGAGGAGGTTTAACTCTAACCTTAACTCAAATGCATGACTTGCCTATTCAAAATAACATGCCTTATATATTAAATTACAACAATGAGATATTTAGCAGTTGAAATGTGAACGGTTTTTAAATATTTATTTTTTATGCATGATGCACACAAACACAAAATAAAGCCATACATGGAAAACAAAAAATGGTAACGCTTTACAATAAGGTTCATTAGTTAATATATTAAGTTACCTAACATGAACTAACCATGATACATATTTATGAATCTTTGTTAATGTTAGTTAATAGAAATCCAGCTGTTCATTGTTTGTTCATGTTAGCTCACAGTGCATTAGCTAATGCTAGCAAACACAACCTTTGATTTTAATAACGTATTAGTAAATGTTGAAATTAATATTAACTAAGATTAATAAAGGCTGTAGTAGTATTGTTCATTCTTAGTTCACATTAACTAAGGTATTTAACTAATGTTAACTAATGCACCTTTTTGTAAAGTGTTACACAAAAATAAGATCCTTACATCCAAATGCTCCAGAGTGAAGACGAGCGGCTCGGACACGAACACGCGGCTGGACTCTTTGTTGATGGAGGCGGAGAGGATGTGTGAGTTGACGGTCAGCGTGTGGTTTCGGACTCCGCTCTCGCCCGTCAGCCTCACCGTGGCGTTCTCCGTACTGAGGAACTGCCCCAAGTGCTTATACAGGACGAACACCAGCTTGGCAATGCCTTGAGGAAAGACACCGTGAGGGAAGACGACACCATGTTATTACAGGATGGACAAACAAACAAACAGAACTTGGGTAAAATGGCTTTAGGGTTTTATTTTCCTTCTTAATAAAACATCTATGACATTTTCTTTCTTATTTTGAACTTTCTCTTTCAGGTCAACTACTGTCATAACTAGGGATGGGTATCGAGAACTGTTTCCAAATGTCCAAGAACCGGTGTTTTCGATGAGAAATGTGCGCTGTGTGCATTTTAATGTGATTTAAACCATTCAAGCACAAAAGAGTCCTGCGCTGTTTTCTGTGCTGCACACACACCCAAAACCTGAGCGCAGAAAAAGTGATTTTAAACTGATACCGTTACACATGTGCGGCTCTTAAAGGGACAGCACTGATATTCCTGCGTCCGTCTCTATTATAACACTAATCACACAACAAACGACAGAGGAAATGCACTCGCTGTTCTTCACTCAATAGCCTTTGCAACTATATGTATACTGTAAATTATATTTATAAAGTGCAGTATTGTTTAAAATGTTTTAATTTCTAGTTTCTCAACCTGAGTACACAAATAATAAAACACTGTATATTTCAATCGTATATTTGTTCAGTTGTGTTTATTTGTTGGGATTGCTAATTTATTTCTGAGTAATTACTTTAATTACTGAGTGTTTACTTGTCTTTAATAATGCTTGAGATTTATATTAGTTATTAGATATTTAATGGTATTTTCAGACCACAGGCAAACACTTGTGTACGTGTTCTTTAGCCTGTTGACTTGTGTTCATGATATTCAGCTACGATTCAGTGTTTAGCAATAAGACTGAATAAATGTGAATGATATCTAAGGTTGTTGTGTTTTTTACCTTATTGAAATGGTATTTGATAAGAATCGGAATCGCTAAAATTCAAACGTTTACCGTATTTCTTGCCACTATCATTTTATTAGTCGTTTAATAATTTTAATGGAACCGAAATCGGAAAATGTGTTATGATTCCCAACCCTAGTCACATCAACAGATCAAAGAGAACTTTAGATATTATTAGATATTTTACCAGTACCCAGAATGCCAACACATGTTGAAAGGACACACACAGGTATCCTTGAGTACCGATGTGATGTTCATTATTTATTATTATTGAATGCATGCAAAGTGTGTATAACAGTAGCTTGCAATGCAGAGTACTTGTGCAGAGTGTGTATGGCCTTCATTACATCCCCCAGTTCAGGAAATCATTGACTTGATTAAGTAAGCATCTGGAGATCCTTTCCCTCAAGCATAACCTTGCATTTATTCACCGTTTTTACTGTTCAGCTTGACCATGTTTGCTGAGAGTTGAATTGTGGCTCCTCTTTTGCTGGACTGAGGAAACCTGAAGTCCTGGATTTGGCCATCGGTGCTCAACACATACACGTCCAACACTGAAAGAAGAAAGAAATCAGAGAGATATATAAATGGATTCCTATGTGCGTTTAAGATTTTTTGAACAAAATACTAAATTGCAGGTGCATAAACTGCCCGGGAAGTTTGCTCACATTCCTCTGTCAGATGGAAATCACGAACCGTTTCTCTGTTTCATTAAGTCTACGTGAGGTCATTTAATTAAAACAAGACATTGTGCACGTAAAAGAGACTGAATTGAGAAGAAAGCAATAGAGTAGTTGCACCACATCATATCCTGTTTAAATGAGAGGCAGAGAATAGAAAAGGTGTAGTCTTTAATGTAAGCAGAGAATGTTTTCACATAAACAATAAATGCTGTTCTCAAGGTAATTTAACTTGTGCCTGAATTTAAGAAAAAAAAAAAAACTATTCAATACCTACGGCTAAAACCGGCACCTTTAACTTAAATATGGCGTTGTTTTGTCAGCCGCCACTTTAAGTATTGTGATTTCTGACATTAATTTCCATTTTGATGTGAAAGCAATAGATCTGACAGCTACGCCTTGACAGACCTCGTTTAAAACCACAACAAACACAAGCCTGAGGTGAGAAGCACTGAGCCAGGTTTAAAGGTGCCGTAACCCAGAGGACTGTCCAGGGAGTGACAGATGAGAGCACAAAGCTGACTTATATGAGTCAGATCACATTACTAATGAATTCAGCTTGAACGGTTCAGGGCCGCCACAAGCTGAGACGCAGCTAAGCCGATTTGCTCTCAGCACTTCACCAGTGATGAATGCATTCATGAAATATTACAAACAGAACAATATCAACCTATTACATGCACTCAAGGTAATGTGACGAGTCTGCTTTCTCTATGGACTCCACTCTGATGCCTGTCGGCACTTCACCACAATGTGATCATTCTAACTGTTTTAAAGAGGACCTATTTTGCCCTTAATTTTGTTTCTGGTCTCTACTAGAACAGGTTTCCCTGCTTGAATGTTGATTATTTTCCTCATATTCTCCATTGTTGCGGCTCCTCTCTTCCCAGTCTGTCAGTAACGCTCTGTTTACTTCCTGTCTCTATGAAGCCCCTCCTTCTGAAAAGCACACTGTGCTCTGATTGGTCGGCTGGAGCAGTGTGTTGTGATTGGTCGAGCGCTTCGAGTGTGTTTAGGAATGTCCCGCCCCTTTCCATAACCGCCAGTTTAACACACTACTAACTAACTCAACCAGGCCCCGCCCCTTTATTCTGCGTATGAATTATTATAGTGAGGAATATTGTGACGTGTTCGTTCCCGGAAGAAACTCGAGACTACAATGGAGGCGTTTCAGGAGTTCAGAAACACTGACACTGATATAGAGAAGAACTGGAGCTTTTTCTCTCTCAAACAGCAACATCACACACTAAACACAGATGAACGTGGAGAAAGCAGAATGCCTTCTGTTTTACAACCATTCTTGTTATTTAGAATAAAAAAACTAAACATTTAGTTTTTAACTTTGTGAGAGGTTCAGATACCATTTTTCCGGTTCCCCGTGGTCCGATTTGTTACGAGTAAGAATAGCAACTGCAAGGATGTCACTTCATCAAACTGTGCAGGCTTTGATTAAACAACTGAGCAGTTCGAAAGGCTATTTCACTCAACTTCAGATTTAGTCTCCATGTAAAAGTAAAACTAAACTGATGGCCTTTCAGCTTTTATAGAAAGATTTCTCAATGAACAGGTGTGTGATTAGAAACGGCTTTATTTTCTTCTACTTTATTGCAAACACACTTGGTTCAATAACCACTAGTTATGAACCTCATGCACTGCACATATCAACTAGTGACGCACGATATATCGGCCACCATACCGGTATCGGCCGATATATGATCATTTTTAATGTTATCGTTATCGGCCCGATAAGAAAATTCAGCCGATATATTAAAGCCGATAAATAATGTATTTCCTTCAGCTGAGACACTTCAGATGCACTGTTCAACATGATGGGTTTAACTTGCTTGAAATATGATTGAAATCACTTTGAAAAGTGCTGTCATATCTGTCATATCGGTTACATAAAATATAATGAGAACATTATCATAGTGTGTTTGGTACATGGCTTTTAATGGTGAGACTTGTTTTTGTAATCAGGCTCTCAAAAATGATAAAAAAAAATTGGATTTAGATTTATCGGCCAATATATCGGTTATTGGCTTTCAAACATTAATAATTATCGGTATCGGCTTTCAAACATGAATAATTATCGGTTATCGGCTTTCAAACATTAATAATTATCGGTATCGGCTTTTAAACATTAATAATTATCGGTTATTGGCTTTCAAACATTAATAATTATCGGTTATCGGCTTTCAAACATTAATAATTATCGGTTATCGGCTTTCAAACATGAATAATTATTAATAATTATCGGTTATCGGCTTTCAAACATTAATAATTATCGGTTATCGGCTTTCAAACATGAATAATTATTAATAATTATCGGTTATCGGCTTTCAAACATTAATAATTATCGGTATCGGCATTCAAACATTAATAATTATCGGTTTCGCCTTTCAAACATTAATAATTATCGGTATCGGCTTTCAAACATTAATAATTATCGGTATCGGCTTTCAAACATTAATAATTATCGGTATCGGCCAAAATGTTCATATCGTTGCATCTCTAATATCAAGTGTCCATCCCTGAATCCTGCTTCTGTAATATGATCAGCACTGGTGAAAGAACATGCCAGAAACAGACACGTCTATAAACTATCACACACACTGCTGGGGCTTCACACTGCGTCTTGAAGACGTCACCACAGTTCTTATGGATTTAGTCTCAGTTTTTTTCCTGTGTCTTCATATATTCCCAGACAGACTCAATGATGGTGAAAACAGATGTGTGTGTGTGGAAACCATTGAGGATTCTTCATGCATACGATTATCATCACAATTTATGGCAAAAGGAAATGGTCTGGAAATACAGACTGATATGTCTTACTGACACACTGCCAAATTTAACAATTTGTTGGCGAACAATCTAAGACGTTTGTATATAAAAATAAAAAACTGTATATATAAAAAAAAAAGTATTAGACCAGATCCCTTTTAGATTATTTTTGACCCAACTCGTTTATCACATAGATTTGAACAGGATTATTTTGGACCATACTGATATATAAAAGTACAAAGAGAATGAAAATGTTACATTCTATTTGATTAAAAAACATGAAGTGCATTAAACATTAATCAGGCTTTCCAAAACTGGGATTTATGAAAGAACTGCAGGGAGTTCGGGAGCTGATGAAAAGATAATAATTAATAAAATAATATTGATTAAAGGGATGGTTCACCAAAAAATAAAAATAAAAATACAGAAAAGATATCTGGGGTGGTTTATTCTACTATGGTAGTGAATGAGGCCCGAGATCTGCTTGCTTACACACATTCTTCTAAATATCTTCTTTTGTGTTCAGCAGAATACAGAAACTCATGCAGGTTTGAGTATATGATGACAGAACAGTTATTTTTGGGCAACTATCACTTTAACTATATCCAGGTGATACGTTATTATTAAACACGATAGAGCATTCACCTTGCATCGCCATTTAACTTTCAGAGCATCTTTACGGCACAACTCAACTCTGTTCACTTCCCTGTTCATCTCTGTGAAGCTGATAGAAACAATCTGTACAGTATAAAGCGCAGTAGAAATAAAGATGACTTGATCTCCACTCACCGGACCTTTAGTTCCTGAACTGCTGCCGTAACGCAAAACAAGCAACATCATAAAACTTTCCCAGATTCACATTTATCAGATTCGGATAAAACTGAACATGCTTTTAGTGCCACTCTAAAATATCATTTTGTAGAGATGTCGCCACAGGCGTGCTTCACTCATTTAAAAGTACCTGCATTCTGATAGTGAGTATTTTAAAACATTACATAAATCTAATTACAAGTGCATAATTGATTACCGTATGTAACCCAGATTACAGTGTGCTGGAGAGCCGTGTGTTTATAGCTTGTGAACAGTGAAGAACGCTAGACCTTGGATGGCAAGGTCAGTTTCTACATCCAGCCCGAGAGCAACCTGAGCTTCTGAGTAACTCTCGCACAGCTGTCAGAGTCCAGCATTATTCCCTTCTCATATCTGTGACTGTAAATATCAATCCGCACAATGATTCCCTGAGCCCAGACCCAACCTGCCGGGAAAGCTCGTCTAAATTAAGCCTCGAGTCGGATTGCTTGGTTTCTACCCCAGGAATCTGATATCTGTAGAGATAGATGTGTGTGTGTGTGTGTGTTAGCAAAAGCAGTGTTTGTTTCCGTCATCTAAAAGACTCTGCTAGATCTAAACATGTACAGAATCAAGAGCTTCATTAGAAACAAAATACCAGAGCAAGCAGATAACGGCTGAAACACAACATGTGTGCTTTAAACATGTGTTCAGATTCACAGATAAACACACACACACACACAGTTATCTGGAGACGCTCAGAGCGCTGAACACACTGAAGTCGCTCTGCTGCAGTGTGTTGGATTTGCATACGGTCTAATAAGCTAGATGCCTGAATAATTAATCATGTTTCTGCTCTCTATACATATTTCTTTACTTCTGAGGAGCTGGCCCTAAACATGCCTGTTCCCGCCGCACTGCAGCCGTCTACACACACACACACTTACTGTCAACAACACAAGTTCGATTCTTATGGAAGATATTTCCAAAGACATGATTTCAGTTATAGAAGAAGATCAGTGAACGCCACATTTCTAAACCCAGGCCACAAGAGATAACAAATATACCCATAACTGCACCGTTACATTATTATTTATGGCAAAGGGGAAAACATGCATTTATTTGAAAGTAAAGTACAGTTATGAAATGAAAAGCTTTAACCTCAGCTCTCAGGCCAGTTCCAGTGATCATTTTCACCAAGTAGTTTTAGTCCTAGATTGACTTGTGATGAAAATCTCTTCGGTCAATATTTCGACATATTAATTTTCTCTTTTGCAGTTGATGGAAAGAAAGTGCTTATTAAACCAAACATTCAAACATGTTATATGTTATTGTGCACTACCATTCAACAGTTTGGGGTCAGTAAGGTTTTATTGTTTATTACAGAGGCTGCATTTATTTGATCAAAAATACAGTACAAATTTTGAAATATTTTTACAATTTAAATTAACTGTTTTCTGTGTGAATATCTAGTAAAGTGTGATTTATTCCTGTGATCAAAGCTGATTTTCAGCATCATTACTCCAGTCTTCAAAGTCACGATGAAAATTAAATTAATACATACATTTTAGTAATGTAATTTTACAGTTGTACTACAAAATTTAATAATTTCTTATTATACAGTACAACATTTACAATATTATAATACTTTCTTTAAAATATTATTTAATAGTTTTGTCACAATAATCACAATAAAAATCATCATTATTATAATTATATTACACTAAATTGGTCAAAAAGTGGGAATGTGCCCTATACAGGTGCTGGTCAACGAATTAGAATTATTTTAAATAGTGCAATCATGAAATTCTTTGAATGCATTTTTTGTGCAGAAAGCAAATCAGGTGTTCACCGCACCTGTCCTACTCGTTAGACTAATCACAGAACTCGTTATCTGGAAAAAAATTTGCTCAGCTGAGCTTTCCAAAAGGCCCATTTAGGCCATTTAACTGTGACACTGTTGTTTTATTGAATTAGAATAATGGTGAAAGCGTTTCATTGAATTAGAATAAATGCTCAAATTTTTGTTTTCTGTGAAGAGTGTTCACTGTGCAGTATAAAGTCAGGGTTGAGTAGAATTTCTAAGTTGTAAAATCAATCATGGGTAAGCAGCGCGACCTCTCAACCGGAATAGTGGCTCAAATTCAAGCCCTTCGCCAACAAGGCTTGACCCAAACTAAAATTGCTGAGCAGCTCGGCATCAGCCAGTCTTCCGTCTGCAAAGCTCTCAAGAAAAACTGCAGCAAGCGCACCAACTGTTCCGGCGTCCGAAAAACTTCTGCTCGCGACAACAAGCAGCTGAGAAAGATCGCAGTCAGCAACCGGTTCAAGTCCACTTCCGAGCTCACCGACTTGTGGAACAAGCAGACCGGCGCTGACGTCTCCAGATCAACCACTTACCGTCGTCTGCGCGAACTCGGCTTCAAATCTCGCGTTCCAGCAGTAAAACCGATGCTGAACAAGAAACAAATGGTGAAACGGCTGAAGTGGGCCAAAGAACACGGCGAGTGGACTGCTGAAGACTGGCAGAAAGTGGTCTTCAGTGACGAATCACGCTTCTGCATCTCCTTCGGTGACCAAGGTCCTCGTGTCTGGCGTCGTGGTGGCGAAACCTACAACCACGAGTGCGTGAGAAGATCCGTCAAGTTTCCCCAGAGCGTTATGGTCTGGGGATGCATGTCCGCTCGAGGTGTAGGGAAACTCTGCTTCCTCAAGAAGACTGTCAATGCTGCCGTATATCAAGATGTTCTGGAAACGTTCCTGATTCCGACTGTTGAGGAACAGTTCGGCGAAGAAGACTTCATATTTCAACAGGATCTTGCACCGGCTCATGCGGCAAAGTCGACCAAAGATTGGTTCACTAAAAAACAGCTTGAAGTTTTGGCATGGCCGGCCAACTCGCCTGACCTCAATGTCATTGAAAGCCTTTGGGCCATCGTCAAGCGGAAAATTCGCGACAGAAAGCCTACTACGCTGGACCAACTGAAGCAGAACATCGCCACTGCCTGGGAAGCTGTGAGTGCGGAAACTTGCGACAAGCTGGTCAAATCGATGCCGCGGAGACTTCAGGCAGTCATACAAGCCAAAGGGGCAGCCACAAAATACTGAGAAAGTGATGATTGTAATTATAATAAAAATTATTGCAATTCAATGAAACGCTTTCACCATTATTCTAATTCAATAAAACAACAGTGTCACAGTTAAATGGCCTAAATGGGCCTTTTGGAAAGCTCAGCTGAGCAAATTTTTTTCCAGATAACGAGTTCTGTGATTAGTCTAACGAGTAGGACAGGTGCGGTGAACACCTGATTTGCTTTCTGCACAAAAAATGCATTCAAAGAATTTCATGATTGCACTATTTAAAATAATTCTAATTCGTTGACCAGCACCTGTATGCATGAGAGTTTTCAGGAATATAAAATCATTTTCTAGTTTTTTAAATAATTTTTATTTTGCACTGCCCAACTAAATGATCCCACTCATTCTAGAATGATTAATTGTTTCCAAATATAGCTATTCACGTCATTTATGTGTTTCTTGACATCATAATATATTGCAGAAAATGTACTTATTAGGATTCTTTGATTAAATATTACAACAGAAAGTTGACAATGCATTTATTAGAAATAAAAATATTATACAACCTTATAAAAAACGGTCACTTTTGATCAATTTAATGCATTTTTACTGATTAAAAGTCTAAAAAAATCAATAAAAATGATTGTTGACCCGAAACCTGTATGAAGTTTAGACTTTTGCAATCACATCTTTGTGCTTTAGTGTGTCATTATGTGTTTAATGTGTGAGGGGAAAAAGCTCATTCACGGCACAATTTAATGAACAATTCACACAGGAATTTGTTTTGTTCTTGACATTTGTTCTGGTTGAGGCTTTTAAATACTTAACAATAGACTTGTCAGATGCCGATGCTTTAAACCCAAAGCTTGGGACTCTTTAACTGAACCCTGATTAAGGCCAATGCAACTGAATAGAGCGTTTCATTCACAGCTTGATGTTCACGTTCTACACGAAACTTAATGCAAGTTCATTGTGTGTGTATATAATTCATTTGATGCTGCATTTGAATGAATAAACCCATTAGCAAAGCGCTTTAGGCTAAAGCTGAACAGTGAATGAACACTGGTACCAGATCCCGGACACCGACTATGAGTGGATGATTTGAAATAACACTTTTTTTTTTCTTTTTATGTTTTTCTTCATCTGTTTGCCATATGTCAACTTTTGCATTTGAATGTGCACTTTTATCTTCAATTTGGTGAATGTTCAAAACAAAACATGTCCTTTGACAGCCTTTGTAGAGAGCTTGAAAGTGATGGATGAACAGCTAAACTCAACTGGACTGGCATTTATACCACACAAGACTTAAACGTTTAAAGGTTCATAAAATAAGACTGTGAGAGAAAAGAAAGACTGCAATGCAAGACTGATCTCTCCATCCAAACACTGACACAGTACATTAAAAATAGCCTATTATGCCGATTTACAAAAGGTTTTCGCTTCGAATGTGTTTGGGAAAGTCCCGCCCCTTACCATAACCGCCAGTTTAACACACTACTGAATAACTCAACCAGGCCCCGCCCCTTTATTCTGCGTATGAATTATTATAATGAGGAATATTGTGATGTTGAGGAATGTTGTGATTGGTCGAGCGCTTCGAGTGTGTTTGGGAATGTCCCGCCCCTTACCATAACCACCAGTTTAACACACTACTGACTAACTCAACCAGGCCCCGCCCCTTTATTCTGCGTATGAATTATTATAATGAGGAATATTGTGACGTGTTCGTTCCCGGAAGAAACTCAAGACTACAATGGAGGCGTTTCAGGAGTTCAGAAACACTGATAATAATAAATCCTCTTTAAACTTGAGACTGTCATGCTGTATTCTCGTACTGGTGAAACTCGAAAAATTAGAATATGGTGCAAAAGATCATTTTTTTCAGTAATTCAACTTAAAAGGGGAAACAAATAAAGGCTTAAAATATCTCACTTTGCATGTATTGAGTCTATATAATATATTAGTTTCACCTTTTAAGTTGAATTACTGAAATAAATGAACTTTTGCAAGTTTATCGAGTTTCACCTGTATATGAGCATAAAGGCATATGATATCTTTGGCAGCACTAGTTTCCCGTACAAAAACGTGTACCGTGTCAATTGGCAGTTGGTTTTAGAATGTTCAGAAATTTAATAATTTGGAACTCGGAGTTGTTGAACTGACCTTTACCCCGTTCAAGCATTCCTCTATTTCCTCCAGCTTTGGTTCTCATAATGAGCCGGTACGACTCTATTAGTCACCCAGTGTCGGCTGTGACAGGGAGACGCAGAAACACTCACTGATGTTCTCGGCGGGCACTCGGACGACGGCGGGCTCGATCAGGTTGTCTGCGAGGACAAAGGCTCCTTCCTCCAGGGTATCCAGTAACATAGTGGCCGCATGCGTTTGCTCTGTGGAATTCATGTCCTTCCAGGATTTAAGAGCTTCTGGCCTCAGGAGGTTGTCAACCGTGTCCACGATGGCCTGTAACCATGGAAACAAGGGAAATGACAGGCAGTTGATATCTTTCCAACACTTTCCCTGGGAAAAAAAGGAGAATATGCTGGGAAGAGCAGAAGCAAATGAAACACGCAACAACTGTAATGGGAAATGAAACAGTTTGCTGTCTGACTCCATGGCTCAACAGTTAATGTGTTGTGTGTGTGTTTATGCCAGCTTTCATTAGAGATCACCGGGACTGTAAACACTTTTGCAGCTTTCTTATCCAACTCTATTACGGCGGTCTCCGCTGCCACATCATCTACTTGATCGTCACATTCATCTCCTGTTAGGGATCAATAATGCATCTCTTCCTCCCTGTAACTGGATCTAACTGCAATGCTGTCACAAAACATCTTTCTGTACAGTGAACACATGATCAGACTGGAAGTGGCCGGCAGATTATAGGGAAGACTCGGGATGTTCTCTTTAATTCAATTAAAGAATCCCGAGCTGACTAACAACACTGCAGTGCCTCAGGGTTTAACGTCCGGCACATTACATCACAGTCAGACACATTGAGGTTTATGTTTTCTATCATATTTGATATAGCTAGAATATAGAGGGGGAAAAAATATTTTATTGAGGCCCAAATGGAGAAAATATGTGCAAATTGGTGCAGATGCTGATATTTATATGGCGAAAAGCAAAATGAAATTCTGATGCTTGTAATGCAGATCAACGAGATCTTTATAACAGTATAGCAGAAACTTAGATCAAATGCATGTAAATATCAGTCGCCACTCAATATCTGCCAATAATATGTCTCAGTAAGATGATATTTAATGCTTAGTTTCATGATCAAAGCTGTTTTTATCGTGGGTGCAGGTCAGTATTTAAAAGCCTCAATTTATGCACAAAACTGATTTATGTGTAGATTTTGAAAAGAATTTCAAAAGAATGTTTTACAAACAAAATTAATAATTATCTTTTAAATTAAAAAATAAAATAAAAAATAAAAATGTTGCTAAATGTAAATATAATATACAAAATATACATTTAAAGAGTGTAAAATTGATCATTTAACAAAATTATTTACAATTTTAAAGGTGAAGTATGTAAGATATTTTATGTTAAAATACATTATCTTAACTCAGTTCATTGACTATTAGTATGTCGTTCACAGGTTCGCTCAGATCCGTCAATCTCTCTCCAGCTCAACCAATAGCGTGAGTTTGGAGGCGTGGCTACAGTAGTGGGCGGAGCCACCGGGTGTTTAGAGCATGGCTGACACATTACATGGGAAAACACATTCAGCTTCGGTTACGAAATTCACTGCAATTACATCTTCAAAGATTAAACCGATCGAAGTGAACAGGGAAATGCGAAGCTATGAACTACAATGGACGTTTCAATACTATACAGGATCATCATGCATCCTTTCAGAAAGACAAATGTACCCGTTTATAATGTTAACTCAAACAGTTGTGGCGCGTCATGTCCAAAGATGTTCAGTTCAGATCTATCGGATGGTTTTAGACCGAGTGTTAGTCTACTCAATTACGTCCTCATGACACGTAGCAACACAGCTAAAAGTATTCCTGAAACGTCGGACCTGTTATTGAAAGTAGCCTACGTTTAAAGGTGAACTAAGTAACTTTTTTACCTTAACCGAACAGCTTTGGAGTCATTGTAATGTTTATATTACTGATTTCGTGTTGAATGGTGGTCGTCTCGCGAATGGTGGTCGTGAGCCGCAAAATCACACTTGCAACTTTGGGCCGGCGAGCCGCCTCAGTGTTAGGAAGTATCGTGTGATATCAGGTCTCGCGAGGTAACGAATTGATTCTGATAAAATGAGCATCAAACAGAAATAACCCGGCGCCGTATACATGTAGTGTTGGAGGCGCACATACAATACAGCCTGCCGACAGTTAAACAGGGCGCGCGCAGCTCTTAAAGAGGCCACACCTTATTTCCACTCGTTACAGCGTCCATCCTAGGGCTGGGAATCGCTGGGTACTTCACGATACGATACGATATGCGATACATTGTTCACGATACCGATAATATCACGATATGGCGATACTGGGCGATACTGCGATAATCGACATTTTATCTAACTCACAATATATCATGTTTTAAGAAATAAAATTTTTTTTTAATTAGGAAAATTAATCTCCATTTATTTTTTGGGATGAAACACAATAACAAAAACAACTTGTGTCTTATCAGTTGCAACAAAACAGTCACATACACTATTTTTGTTGTGTGGATGGAAGGAGAACCCAGGCGCAGACAGCAGATGACACTTAAATGATTTATTTAGGACAAAAACAGAAAACAAAACCCACGAGGGGGTAAAACAGGACTGGAACAGAGTATAACAAGACTAAGACACGATGAAAAACAAAGACTCTGACTAGACAGGAAACGAACTCACAATACTGATTAAACAGGTCTTCAGACTATATACTAACAGGGATTAACACGCCAAGTTAGACAATGTATCGACACAGGACAGGAAACACAAGGGGATTAAATAGGGAGACACTAATGACAAAGACAGGTGAAGCTGACAAGACAAGGACAGGTGAAACTGACGAGACGAGGATAACAAGGGGGCGGGGTAACGTAACGAGACAACACAAGCGCATGGCCAAACAATTGGCCACGCGCTTGTACACAAAACATGATTCTGTCATGATCCTGCCACAAGACAAGAGGAATCAAAGACATGATGGCAGAATCATGACAATTTTAGTGTAACATTGCTGCAATCAGTAGTAATAAAAATGTTTACGCCGGGGTGTGTCGGCTTCGAGCCAGCACCAACCACGGCTTTCTCACAGAGCTCCGGGTGATGCCGCGTGAGGTGTCTGTACATGTGGTCGTGTTTCCCGTTTTGCGGACTTTTGCAAAGCCAGACATCCCAAGTCTCACGTAAGTTCAGGGAGTCTCCCGCATAATGATAGCGTCTCCCTGATGCCCGCAAATTAGTTCAAATCTCCCGGAATCTAGAGCGCGCATGCGAGACAGAACAGCCTGCGCGCATTACATAGATAGCACGGCAGAGAGGGAGAGAGCGAGAGACTTTGCATGTGTGCCTCGCGAAAGCTAGTCAAATCCAGTCAACTCGGATAATGAATAGAGCGTTTTATAACGGCTTTTAAGATCGATACTTGGCAAGAGCGCATCGAGAATCGATCGCGGGAGTAAATATCGTGATATATCGCCATATCGATATTTTGGCGCACCCCTAGTCCATCCTACTGAACAGGTACCGGTGTACAGGGGGAGGGGATCCGGCCGTGAGTGCGAGCCATCTCTGCGTGAGTAATATTCACGACAGTACAAGTACTCCACCCTAGGGGTCGCTGTTTGACAAAAACGGAATTCCTACTTAGTGCTGCTTTAAATGTCGAGACATGCCTTCACAAGCCCCCGTAAGAGCTGTGACTGATGTTTGAGGTCCACTAGTGTCGCAGAACTACATACTTCACCTTTAACTTCACTTCTAAAGGACTTTCCCAGACGGGGTGAGCTGTTATCCGTTGAGATTGTGAGAGGATCTCATTTCCACAGAGCCCTTGAATGACACGGAGTAATTGCAGGACACTAAACCCATGATCACTGCAGTGACGACGCCTGTGATTAGTCTACAGTAAGTCAACAGCATCTGCTAAACCACAAGAGGTGTTCACAGCCTCTTCTAGCTGGTGGCACGTTATGGCGGCCAGCGACTGATTGAGAACTGTGTGTGTGTGTGTGTGTGGGCTGTCTGAAGTGCGAGTGGCCTTGTGGGCTGTGGCGTTGCTTTCAGAGTTGGCATTCGCCATTATCAAGAAATAACAGAGAGAAATATCTCTCCACAGTTCAGTTCGTGAAGGATTTGCAACCTCTTAAACCCTTGGGCTCGTTTGAGCTTGGCATTAACATGCGACCTGTTTGCGGATGTTGTCCACATACACACTGGAAAGACATGTGTAAACACGTGTGTGATCAGATCTGTGTGTCCTGGTACAGAGGTAGTCGGAGACGGATTGGGATTGGATTGTAATGTCTAGCCATCGTTATTGCGAGACAACCAGGAGCGGAGTAGAAAGCTCCCCATATACTCACTGCCAATGTCTTCTTCATGCTTTGCTTAGGGGTAAAAAGAAGCTGTTCCGAACACTAAACAAACTTCGTTTTCATCCTTATTTTGTTGAAATGATGTCACACCAGTTTGTTGAACTATACTGGGACCTTACGTTTGCTTTCAAACCTGTTCATTGTCTGAAAACGATGCGCAATATTCCCACCATATCTAGCATTGATTTCAGACCATATGTCCCTTTTTAGCGTTTCTATCACAGCATCTTTAAAATGTAATGTTATTTTGCCTCAACCTCCGCTTCCTCATTGACGAGAATTTCAATGTGTAGCTCCGTGACTGAAAATACTCTTTAAAAGAAACCTCACCACTTCAGGTGCGACTTTACCCCGGGGACATTTGCTTTCTATTACTTATTTCAAGTAATGCACGGGACACCGAGATCTGGTCAGTTTTCCAGATACAGAAGCTACTTGATGTTGACGAGCATAAATGTGCCGTGTCCTGATTGGCTGGCGATCCCAATCTGCTTGATCGGATCACAGTCATTGCCTCTTAATGCCAAGTGCAAACGCAGCCTTAGTGTGTGGAAAACAGAGACCGCTCTCTTACTGGGGGAGCGTTTTTACAAGAAAATACTATTTCAGCCTTTCATCCCAGACAGCAACAGTGTCGGCCCAGATCTGGTACACTGGTTAAGTCTACAAATCGCAATAAGCTTTGTTACTTTTGATATTGAACAAAGTCTCAGATTTCAAAGTCTCTCAATTTCATTGCAAAATTCATCTAGGTTTTGTTTTGTTGCTCTTTAATGTAGCGTGACGGATCGCTGTAGTGCCACAGTTCAAGCGGCTCGCGAACCGACCATCTCTTCCTCTTTACTACTAGTTACAGCAGCAAATCTTGAATCAAAATCGAATTGAATCTTGTAATGTGTTTCAATGCCCAGCCCTAATGTCCAGAAATAAACCAATCAAAGCTACAGGCCGAGTTGAAAGTCAGCTTCCCGGTCATGTCCGAAAGAGCTGGTCCTCACTGATGACCTTGGAAAACTTCCCCTCATTTGCTTCTTTTTTCATTTCAAACCATTTTTTTTGTTCAGTAACTGCCTGGAGATGCTCATTGGCTCATGCGGTGCTGCTTTATATGTGCGTCTTACATCATCAACACGAAACTAAAGTTCGATTCAGTTCAATTCTGTGAACCGACTCGACCAGCTCCCGCTTAAATCAACAATTTGTTCGAGATTCGAACTCAGAGGTGTGTCCATCGTTTAGGTAAGTACAATACTCTAATTGCAGAAAATCATAAGTCAATGGATGTGATAAACTAAAGCCTATTGTTTTGTTTTTTAAATGTGTCCCAGTCCAACTTTCTGTTTCACAAGGAAATATCAACACAGGAAAGAAAAATACATTGAATAAAAAAGGGGTTGTGAATTTCTATATATGTAAACTGTGTGATATGCCATTATAGCTTTGAATTACTGACTGAAACATGTAATTCAGAATGACAACACTAGCGAGATATGCATAAAAGATAAGAAAGAAATGCAGGGGGGGGGGGGCAGAGTGAAACGCTCACATTTCAGCAGGTGAAGAAGTGGACTTGAGGAATATGCACTTTGATCACAATATCAGCTGACAGACCCGAGCGATTATGACTGTGGGATGTCCATTACTCAGGCAAAGAGCAGGAGTGTGGAGTTGAGGAGGAGAAGCGGTGAGGAGGAGGAGGAGGGTGGGAGAGCAACACAAAGCAGAACAGAAAGACAAGAGCCACACGTCATCATCAGCAGACAGACTCACACGGGCCACACACACACACACAAGCTGCATGCAGAAGAGCAGGTGAATGGAGTTCTGGGAGGGGGTCCGTATATACCTTTGTATAGGCCCTGCAAGTCCTCTCTCTTTTTTGACGCTTTTTTTATCAAACACAAAGACGGGAGATTAGGAACAACACACACCCACACACACACACACACAGAGAGAGAGAGAGAGAGAGAGAAAGAGAGGGAAAGAGAAACAGAACAAATAAGAGCCTGTGTGTCAGCCATTTCAAGTATGGAGTGTTCAACTAGGAGCTCTGTTCCAGTGATTCGGATTTACTTTTTCTTATATGAAAACCACTGTTTTTTCATTTTAAAAATTACACGCATTTACATGCACATTCTTAACCTTATAAGCTGACAATGCGCATGCTCATGTAAACGTGTTAACCTGTTTTCCTTTATCAGAGAGAGTAAAGTCATAAACTGATCAACACCATTTCCACATGCGAGAACGCAGTTTTTCTCAGAGGCTGATCTTTCATACGTCACTTCATTTAAAGGTGCAGTGTGTAATATTGACAACTAGTGGTTGAAATGGGTACTGCAGTCCAAATTCACAATATTGGAGAGGGTTGTTTACCCGACTCCTCCTCCTCCTCCTCCCCAGACTCGACGCTAGGGGTGTAACGATACACGTATTCGTATTGAACCGTTCGGTACGAGGCTTTCGGTTCGGTTTTCGGTACGCTGTATCGAAAACGTACCGAACCGTGACACAAGTGTATCGTATCGAACCGAACCGTGAATTTTGAGAACAGTTACACCCCTACTCGACGCTCACACGGGTTGCCAGCTTGACGACGCACCACAAGAACAAGCGTAATTTAAAATGGAAAGGGACGAGCTATACACTAAGTTGATCAGCTGAAGTATCAACGTCATAGAGTTTTTTAGTTCTGGTAGAATCTGCGATCTCTGACCCAGTTCGTTTGATGGTTTCAATTGCTGCAATACGCTGTGTTTCTGCCAACTGGCAACCTCTGGTGGCGAAAGACTATTGGATAAATTGGCAGTGAGCGAGAGCACACAGACCAAAACAGAAACAGACATTACGACACGGAACGCACATTTCACAGTCGAATAACTGGTTGTAGAAATGTTTTTCTTAGAAACAAGTATGTGAACTCAGCATGTTTCCTAAATATCTGCAAACATATTATGGTATTTTTATGCTTTAGTACAGTCAAATAATTTAACATACAGCACCTTTAAGTATCAAATTACATGACATACAGTAAAAGTACGGAGCTATTCAATGAACATGGATACCATACAGTTCAGATGTGATCTCTGCAAAATCTGTAGAGAATATTGTGTTTGCTCATACTGAGATGTCAAATAATTGACTTTTAACTCTATAAAACTATTTAGAGCTCTATTTTCTGGGATGAATGGATGGATGATTGGTTGTGTGGATGGATGGATGATAGGATGGGTGGATGGATGGATGGATGAGTGAGTGGATGGATGGATGATAGGATGGGTGGATGGATGGATGGATGGATGATAGGATGGGTGAATGGATGGATGGATGAGTGAGTGGATGGATGGATGATAGGATGGGTGGATGGATGGATGGATGGATGATTGGTTGTGTGGATGGATGGATGATAGGATGGGTGGATGGATGGGTGGATGGATGGATGATATGATGGATGGATGGATGATATGATGGGTGGATGGATGGATGAGTGAGTGGATGGGTGGATGAGTGAGTGGATGGATGGATGATATGATGGATGGATGGATGATATGATGGGTGGATGGATGGATGAGTGAGTCAGTGGATGGGTGGATGAGTGAGTGGATGGATGGATGATATGATGGATGGATGGATGGATGGATGAGTGAGTGGATGGATGGATGGATGATATGATGGGTGGATGGATGGATGAGTGAGTGGATGGGTGGATGAGTGAGTGGATGGATGGATGGATGATATGATGGATGGATGGATGAGTGAGTGGATGGATGGATGGATGGATGATATGATGGGTGGATGGATGGATGAGTGAGTGGATGGGTGGATGGATGAGTGAGTGGATGGGTGGATGGATGGATGAATGGATGAGTGAGTGGATGGGTGGATGGATGGATAAGTGGATGGATGATTGTATGGATGGATATGTGGATAGATATGTGGATGGAAGGATATGTGAGTGAATGGATGGATGGATGAGTGGATGGATGGATGATTGTATGGATGGATATGTGGATAGATATGTGGATGGATGGATATGTGGATAGATATGTGGATGGAAGGATATGTGAATGGATGGATGGATGGATGGACGGATGGATGGATGGATGGATGGATGGATGGATGACCTTCTTGAGAGTACAGTACAGTAACAGAAAAATCAGTGGGAGATTGCGTGGCGATATAAGCCATGCTGGAAAGGCCATAACTGAAAATAACCTCTAGCATTAGGACTCTCCCCTCACTCATCGACTTCATTAAAGTTTTAAAGCATGAATGTACTTTTCCTGATAAAAGCATCTCCAGCCGAGCCGTCGAACCAGAACTGTTGACGTTTTTAGGGCTTAAGCATCACTCTTGATCAAATCAAGCTTCGGTCACGTGACTCCTGCTCCAGAAAGAGTAGAGTGTCCTGTACCTTGTTGAAGCTGCGTCCCGCCGTGTCTTTATCGTTGGGTTTGAGCTCCTGCAGCTGAGCGTCCAGGATATCCACCAGCTGCTCCATGAGGCGCACAGACCAGCTGATGTCGCCGGCGAACACCGGGCCCTGCGTGTGCCGCGCCAACTCGTTCGCCAGGTTAGCCGCGTTCTCACCAGTGCGGATCTGGAGAACACAGTCAGAGACATGCTGATCAACTGGACAGTTACTCATATTACTCAGGGCTGGTGTCGCCACAGATTCACCATTCAACTACAGTAGTCAACATGTGCTAAACATATGCTTGTCTGAAACTAATTCAACCGTGTAGAAAGCTGATGACTGGTCGCCTGTAACGAGTATGAGTCGATCTGTGTTAATGGTCAAACGCTTAAAACATGTTGATGTTCCAGAGGAACGCATAAGTGTGATTAGTTCATTATTTACTGACATTCTTGTTTTTCCAAGCCCATATATATATGTATGATTAATACAGTAGTCAACATTTGAAGTGGATCAAAACCTTTCATCAAAGTTATACATGAATTTTGAACAATACGCGTTCTGGTCTTAGGACAACTTTGATGAACTTTTTTGATCCACTTCAAATGTTGACTACTGTACTTCAATTCACAAGCTTGCTATTCAATATTGATTCATAAACTGTACAGGGAAACACTGTCAGTCTGTGCATTACTATTAGTGCATTATTATTAGAGGTTAATGTTCATTCATCAACTGAAAACAGCACAGACTAAAACATCATTTCTTGGGATTTAAGAATAGATGTCGGTTCTTCAAAATGAGAATCGCTTAAAATCGAGAAATCAATATTTTCAACCCGGTCCTAATACTCCTGTTCTGCTACATCAGCTCAGTGAATATTTGGCCTTGTTAGTGGCATCTATATTATATTTTGTGCATTTATCTCATCTTCCCCTCTGTTGACCGAAGCTTTACCTGTCTCGTACTATTGTAGAAACACCCGTTCCTCACTACAAGCATTTCAAAAATAATTGGGCTCTCTATTGTATCAAAAATCCAAATACTACTAAAAGTACATGTTCATTTTGAGTATTAATAGACCAATACATATTAACCTGATATTTTCCCCCACAACAAAAAGAAGTGTAAGTTCACCTCTGACAGTCTTGTCAATTTATGCTTTATTTACCGGTATTTAATTTTTTTTTTGTAAATTTGAGGAAATACTGTATGGAAAAAAGGGAGGGTTTGATTTTTAAAAAAATGTTACATCTGTTTATTTTCCTACATTAAACTACATCACATCCTAGCAGCAGTGCATTAAAAGATGTATACTGTAGTATGTCCTATTTTAGCCACATATATACAGTACACTCAATATCAAGCAATATATACCACTGTATATGGCAAACCACAACTGTTTGATTGTTTATATCATCACTTGTATTATATCACCCAGCTCTAATATGCTGGATGCGACTATACAGCATTAAAAACATGATTATTTTCTGTAAAGCTGCACTGAAACAATGTGTATTGTGGAAAGTGCTATACAAATACACTTGGTGTCCATGGGTTGTAGACTGACCTTCTGTGCCACCTGGCTCACCCAGTGTGAGGTACAGTTGCTGAGATCAGGGCCTTTCGGGCTCCAGATGCCGTCGCCAGCCGAGCACAGGAACAACGCCATGCCTGATCAAACACACAGCACATCTGCTCAACACTCACTCAAGGGCAGCCTTTGAGAGTGACACATTAAACATGTGTCTAAGATTTAGCGTGTGTTCACACTTGGCAAACCAACTCTGGTGCGGTTCGACTCAAATATGGACCCAAGACATGTAAACGAACCAAACACAGGAAGATGAGACCCTAAAAAGGACAGAGTGCTCAAGCAAACCTGTGTTTTCTCGTCACAGGTCCTCTTCGCACAGGGTTAGTATTATCTGGGACCTTGTGTGATGTAGAAATTGCCCCTCCACACCTGAACGCGCATTCGCACGGGATAAGCGAAGCCTGTGATCTTACTCGAATTTACTGACTTATCTCCCGGATATGATGTCAATAGGCAATTGCTTGGAAATGTCTTGTGGTTTTTAGGGTTGGCTATCGTTTGAATTGTAACGATTCCGATTCTGCTTAACGATTCCTAATTTCGATTCCGATGAGGTAAACACAAACTTGGATATCATTCACATTTAGTCTTATTGCAAAACATTTAATCGTAGCTGAATATCATAAACACAAATCAACAGGCTAAAGAACACTTACACAAGGAACATTATTAAAGACAAGTAAACACTATAGAGACGGCAGCAGGAATATTAGGCTGATGTCACTTTAAGAGCCGCACAGGACTCCTTTACACACTTTATAAGCTCCTCATCAGTCCTCACTGCTCAGAATACCATCATATGCAGCTACGCACGTACAGCGAGCGCATTTAGCCCACACACAGCACTGTTCTGGATGTTCAGTCGCGAAATATACATAAAAAACAACCAATCAGGCTGTGCACATACAGTATCCCATGACTTTATGTTTATGTTCAGTGTCTTTAGGTTCGGTATTAAAAATAATGCCAGCGAGATAACAACAGCAGAGATAGCAGACATACCTCGAGTTCCTTTAGGACAAGGCCGCTCCACCGTCACTCCTCTGTGCGTCTGTGGCCAGGAGATTCCTCGCGTCTCCGTGCCGTCGCAGAAGCGCTTGCTGACGGAGGGGGGGTCCGGCGGGGGGTCGGGCTGCTCGGGGTCAGGGGTCACAGGGGTCACGGGGGTCACAGGGGTCATGATGGTGCTGGTGCTGATCATCACAGGAGCCGTGGATCTGCTGGGCTGAAGTGTGGACGTCACGTCATCGGAGACCGTTGGCACTGTGAGCAGAGGAGAAACACTCCTTCACACACTTTCATCTGAATTTGATCAACACACACACACACTGACGCAGTTTGTGATGTTTGCAGGCAAGACTCTTCCCTCTCGCCATTCACTCACGACAAATCTTGAACACGTCACTGACTAAACACTTCTCATACTTGAAATGAATTGAACTAACTGAAAATAAAAAATGTTTAAATTGAAAATATAAATATAAAATAATAAAATAAAATAAATAAAGAATAAACAAATATATAAAAAAAGTAAATTAAATAAAAATAGCCAGGGTTGACAGGGTTATTATAGTTAACTAAAACTAAAATGCTTTTGATACTTGAAATGAACATTGACTGAAAATAAATCAAATAAAAATGAAATGATGAAATTTAATAAATAATGAAATGATGAAATTTAATAAATAATGAAATGATGAAATAAATTGAATAAATGAAATGACAAAAAGAAAAAAAAAAGAAAAGAAATATATATAAAATATTGATGATTGATTGATACAATGATTGATTTCATATGTTCAGGCTATTGGCCTCTAATTACAGCAAGCAAGTCATAATGACGATGAAGTTCAAAAGATAGGGATGAGCTCAGATTAAAATATTCCCTTTCATGTCCGTCACTCATGAGAGACTGCAGAACATCACACTCATCACACAGAACATGTTCAAAACTGAAGAACTTGCCTTCAGTATGCAGAGCACTGAGAGATACTGTGTCCAATAATGTGCAACACGTCCATATCTGTTCAGATACCACACATGTGCTGTGGGGTCTGTGACCCTTCATCAGGGGAACTGTGTGTGTGTGTGTGTGTGTGTTTGTAAGAGAGAGAGCAAATGAGTGTGTGTGAGAGAGACTGTGTGTGTGTGTGTGTGTGTGAGTGAATGTGTGTGTGTGTGTGTGTGTAAGAGAGAGAGAGAGTGAGTGTGTGTGAGAGAGACTGTGTGTGTGTGTGTGTGAGTGAATGTGTGTGTGTGTGTGTGTGTGTGTGTGTGTGTATGAGTGAGTGAATGTGTGTGTGTGTGTGTGTGTGTGTGTGTGAGAGAGACTGTGTGTGTGTGTGTGTGTGTGTGTGAGTGAATGTGTGTGTGTGTGTGTGTGTGTGTGTGTGTGTAAGAGAGAGAGAGCGAGTGAGTGTGTGTGAGAGAGACTGTGTGTGTGTGTGTGTGTGTGTGTGTGAGTGAATGTGTGTGTGTGTGTGTGTGAGTGTGTGTGTGTGTGTGTATGAGTGAGTGAATGTGTGTGTGTGTGTGTGTGTGTGTGTGTAAGAGAGAGAGAGCGAGTGAGTGTGTGTGAGAGAGACTGTGTGTGTGTGTGTGTGTGTGTGTGTGTGTGTGTGTGTGTGTGAGTGAATGTGTGTGTGTGTGTGAGTGTGTGTGTGTGTGTGTATGAGTGAGTGAATGTGTGTGTGTGTGTGTGTGTGTGTGTAAGAGAGAGAGAGCGAGTGAGTGTGTGTGAGAGAGACTGTGTGTGTGTGTGTGTGTGTGTGTAAGAGAGAGAGCGAGTGAGTGTGTGTGAGAGAGACTGTGTGTGTGTGTGTGTGTGTGTAAGAGAGAGAGAGCGAGTGAGTGTGTGTGAGAGAGACTGTGTGTGTGTGTGTGTGTGTGTGTGTGTGTAAGAGAGAGAGCGAGTGAGTGTGTGTGAGAGAGACTGTGTGTGTGTGTGTGTGTGTGTGTGTGTGTAAGAGAGAGAGCGAGTGAGTGTGTGTGAGAGAGACTGTGTGTGTGTGTGTGTGTGTGTAAGAGAGAGAGCGAGTGAGTGAGTGTGAGAGAGACTGTGTGTGTGTGTGTGTGAGTGAATGTGTGTGTGTGTGTGTGTGTGAGTGTGTGTGTGTGTGTGTGTGTGTGTGTGTGTAAGAGAGAGAGCGAGTGAGTGTGTGTGAGAGAGACTGTGTGTGTGTGTGTGTGTGTGAGTGAATGTGTGTGTGTGTGTGTAAGAGAGAGAGAGAGTGAGTGTGTGTGAGAGAGACTGTGTGTGTGTGTGTGTGTGTGTAAGAGAGAGAGCGAGTGAGTGTGTGTGAGAGAGACTGTGTGTGTGTGTGTGTGTGTGTGTGTAAGAGAGAGAGAGCGAGTGAGTGTGTGTGAGAGAGACTGTGTGTGTGTGTGTGTGTAAGAGAGAGAGAGAGCGAGTGAGTGTGTGTGAGAGAGACTGTGTGTGTGTGTGTGTGTGTGTGTGTGTGTGTGAAAGGCTTCCTCGCTTTACACTGAATGGTTGAGTTAGTGTGAGGACGGCGTCTGCAATAACGGCGCTGTTTCACTGAACTAAGAGCATTATTGGAGAACTCAAAGTGAGTTCCTCCTCTTGACAGATAAAACAACAAGGCTGGATCTTCTTCTATTGTGTTTCCAAACTGCACAAAACGAGACCAATTACTTTTGAGTAATTTTCAACTAACAAAATAGTTTCAAAACAGAAGAGAAGAAGACAGACAGTGTTTCTCAGCATGGTTGTGGTTTGATGATTATGATTATGAATGTCCTCGTGGTCAGGCCTCATCACATCACTAGTGTACTCGTGTCTGTTTACACTCCCTTCACACACAACTGAGTGTGTTTACATCAGTTTCACATCACACAAACACTTGTCCATGCTAGTGCATTTTCCCGCTCACATGCAGTCGCACACACACGCCGTGGACGCTCTTCAAACACACACACACACACGAGCATTTGAAAGTAGCCAGTTGTCGCTCAGCAAGTGTCCTGTATCATATTCTGCATCACAGACCGCATTAATGATGTCGCGTCGAGCGTTTAGATGCTAGCGAAACACATTATTTTGCGCGTAATTATGTTAAATTCAAAAATGAACACAGCAACACCTCTCTCGTAAGTGTGAGATAGTTTGGGAGCAGCTCGAGCCGTTTCTCATCGCACATTATTGAAGAAAAAAGTGCCATATGCTCAGATATAACTCATTAAACAATGCGATATTCAATATGCGATAATGCCTAAAGTGTGTAAAATAAACTTACATTAACTTTAAAATATATTTAAAATGATATAACCTACATACATGTTTCACATTCTTTTTGAGACGAGAAAACATCCCTCCAGCTTCTGACAGTGGACAGTGTTTTACTGTAGCATGAGAAGTGTTATTAACATCAGTGTAAACCACAGGGTTCAGGTTATTATATTAAACAACAGAAACTGAATAATCACATGTAAACATAAAACACTGCTTAGCTTTCACTGTATGAATTACATATATACTGATTCTTATTAAAGCTACAAAAGTTATTCAGCCGAGAGCAGCGAGTGATTTTCTCTTTGTCTTTTGTTCATGACTCCAGTTATTGCAAGCCGTTGGGATATCATATTTCGATATATTGTGCAGCCCTAGCCTGAACGCCGGCTCAAAACACCCGACCACTTCATGAACACTGCATCTCTCAGTCGGATAGAGGAAACCAGTGTCACTAACAGAGCTTGGATGGATGGCGACTGTAGACGAATAAGACGATTACAGTGACACACAGGAGTGCGTCATTACTGATGCTCTCGGCACACTGGCCGCTTTAACCTCGTATTTCTGCATCAACACAGTTCATATATTCCAGTAGTTGTCAAAATGAATTTGCTGTGGGTGTTTATAACGGATGCTCGGCGAAGAAGCGTGTTTTAGAGCAGTCTGAGGATCAGTGTGGTGTGTGTGTGCACATGATCATCAGACGTCTATCAGAGGAACTGCTCCTTCACATCGCTGCGTTTACACACTTTCAGAAGGTTTTTAGTTTTCATTTGGATTTGGCGTTTAATAATTCTGAATGGATCCATAATATGAGCTATCCTCAGTTCTTTGGCATCTCCCGGTCGTCTTGTGTGGCATGTTGACTTGAGCTTACTTACAGTTGTAAAGAATGTCTGCAATGATTACAAAAAAGAAATCCATCTTATCTTTTTTTTGTTTAAAAACAGTATTGGGTATATTCGGCAGTATTGATTCGGAGGGGAGCAAAAAAACTAAAACACATTTTACTTGGAGTAAAAAAAGGTTGAGAACCACTGAGTTACAGCACCACATAAACATGGGTGAAAAAGGAGGAACGTTGAAAGATACATTCACATCTTTTACTATGCAAAGGAGAAAAACACATGCATCAGATTCCATTTTATGACCCTTAAATGTGGACGTGGGACCAGATTATACGTCAACCGAGAGGACAATGCCGGTCTCCGCTGAGGTTTTTAACCGTGTCATCTTCTTTCTCAGGTGGGAATGTAAAGCAACTCAATGAAATCCAACCGTATCTGTGCATGTGCATCTGTGCACCTCGCGCCAAATGTTTTTATTGGTTTATTAAGTACAAACAGGCGAGTTATGAAAAATTGAGTGTGAGGGATTTGTTCACTTCACACAAAAATATCTTGGAATGAGATGGCTAACTGTAGTAGCGTTTAGTCCACTGTCTATAATAGCCTAATTTAGAGATTACTTTTCTTTTTTTTTTACCGAGTACCGACAACTTTGATCGGTTAACGTTGATACGGTCAACCATCGGTCAAACGATCATCGGTTAACATCCCTAACCAGTAGCTGATACCAGTACCAGTCACCAGGGTTTGAGATTAACTGACTCACTCACCGGACAATTTGGCTACTAAATTTTTAAGTTACCGGCCATTCAGAACTTCTACTAGCCAAAAATAGATAAATAAATAAACCAGATTAACTACGTCACAGCTTTTATATAACATTAATTTCTTATTCAAACTAAATCCTGTCATCCAGCATCCAGCAGGTCCCCCTGCTCAAGCCAGCGCATGTCCCGTCTGAATTTTGCTAATGACAATCTGGATGATCCAGAGGAGGAATGGGAGAAGGACATGTGGTCTGAGGAGACAAAAATAGAGCTTTTTGGTCTAAACTCCACTTGCCGTGTTTGGAGGAAGAAGAAGGATGAGTACAAGCCCAAGAACACCATCCCAACCGTGAAGCATGGAGGTGAACACATCATTCTTTGGGCATGCTTTTCTGCAAAGGGGACTGGACGACTGCACCGTATTGAGGGGAGGATGGATGGGGCCATGTATCGCGAGATCTTGGCCAACAACCTCCTTCCCTCAGTAAGAGCATTGAAGATGGGTCGTGGCTGGGTCTTCCAGCATGACAACGACCCGAAACACACACCCAGGGCAACTAAGGAGTGGCTCCGTAAGAAGCATCTCAAGGTCCTGGAGTGGCCTAGCCAGTCTCCAGACCTGAACCCAATATAAGGGTGTATTCACACCAGGAAAGTCCGATAGTTCACTTGCTTTGGTCTGGACCAAATACATTTTTTTTTTTTTTTTTTTGGTACGGTTCGCTTTCACACTGCTCTTTTTGCAAGTGAACCAAAATTTGTAAACAAAACCACACGTGTGCTAAGGTCGTCCATTCATTGGACAAGGATTCTCAAGTAGGGAAATCAGGAAGTGCAAAAAAGGCTCAGCATGGAGATATTTCGTACTGCAATATTTGTTATTTTACTCATTTTGTGTTATTCTGTACAAACGCAATATGAAGAAACTGCGCAGAAGACGGATAAGGTATAAAGTTTTCATTCATAGAGAGGGGCTATGTTCACACATTCAAATAATGAGATTCTTATTGTATATACTGCTAACAAGTGCTGTCAATGTTAACGCTTGCGATTAGGTTTGTCCAGTTTAACGCAGCATCATCCTTGTATTGTAACTATCGTTACATTATATGAACTGCAAAAGCTTTTTTTGCATCTATGCGCGATTAGACTAAAGAGAACGCGCTGTATGTGAATGTCCTGATGCACACACTCATTCATTCATTCATTCCAATGATGCACACACACGACGTGCAGAAAGACGCGCAACAGTATCATGTGGCCAGACAGCGCGCCGGAATGGAATTCTCTTTCACACTTGAACAACAATAACACAAACCATTATGCCAAAATCTCCGACTACGGAAGCCTGTTAACTCAAAGGCGCAGTGCTTTCTTGCAATTGGGTCGGTTCATGTTCACACCGTAAACGAACCGTACCAGAGTTTGTTTGGAAGCGTACCGAGACCACCTCTTCAGCTGGGTCTCGGTTCGGTTGTTTGGTCCGCACCCGAGTTCAATTGCTGTATTCACACCTGCCCAAAAGGTCCGCACCAAGGGGGGAAACGAACTAGAGTTTGATTCAATCGAACCAAACAAGGCAGGTGTGAATACACCCTAAAATCTTTGGAGGGAGCTGAAAGTCCGTATTGCCCAGCGACAGCCCCGGAACCTGAAGGATCTGGAGAAGGTCTGTATGAAGGAGTGGGCCAAAATCCCTGCCTCAGTGTGTGCAAACCTGGTCAAGAACTACAGGAAACGTATGATCTCTGTAATTGCAAACAAAGGTTTCTGTACCAAATATTAAGGTCTGCTTTTCTGATGTATCAAATACCTATGTAATTCAATAAAATGCTAATTAATTACTTAAAAATCATACAATGCGATTTTCTGGATTTTTGTTTTAGATTCCTTCACTCACAGTTGAAGAGTACAGATAAAAATTACAGACTTCTACATGCTTTGTAAGTGGGAAAACCTAAAAAACAGCAGTTACCACAGTTAACCCAGTACACAAAGCTTGTAAACACTACTTTAACAGGCATCATATGGAGGAAAGATGGAAAGAAAAATTAAAGAAAGAAAAAAACTATGCTAGATCGATTCTTGAACCTCGTGACAACTGCATTCATCTTGTGTCCACTTAAATGTTTTTTGGTGAAATGGAAAACAAAGAGCGAACGAGTGAGAGAAAATAAATAGAGGTAAACTGCTTGTCAATGGCTGGAGTCTGCTTCGTTGCTTCCTTTTGACATCTCCAGGCTTGTGCCTCTACAATTTTCTTTTTATTATGCCAGGCAATTTCACCGGAGGAATCGCAGAGCATTGTCCATCAGAGCTTTCAGGAAAAGTAGCCTCAATTAGCTGTCATTTCAGTCAGAGCCACTGAAATCATCCTCTGCAGAACACAAGGACACGTAGACTATCGAAGACGATTAACAATAAAACCCAGAGTAAGAACAATCCTGAATGGTCTGCTGAGGAATTGGGATTTCAAGAGGAAAAGTGGTAAAACTGCTAAACAAATCTGTCACATCATTGACATTGGCTTGTGCTTATTACTGCTCTGGAGCCTTTACAGACCAAAACAGAGAGAGAAAAAAAGGCAAAACAGTGTCAATTTCTTTTCTCTTTTTTATTCAGGCAGGATTTGCCAAAGTTTCTGGTGGCGGTCATTTAGAGGGTTTATTTCACGCTGGCTGCGTCACAACAACATAACGTAGGATCAGCATGTGTGTGTGCAGTCTGGGAGCAAACCAATTATACTAAATGCCAATTCTTGGTGCTTCCAAGATTTCTATCTCAAGGGCCTGGTTTCACAAACAGGGTTTAGATTAAGCCTTTTAAGATTAAGCCTAAGAGTAGGCCTTAGTTCAATTAGGGCATTTAAGTAGCTTTTATAACCATGCCTTAGAGAAAAATTGCTGGTGTGCATCTCGAGACAAAACAATGGCCCTGACCTATTTTAAACAGCTCAAACATGCATTTTAGTCTGGGACTAGACTTAAAGGGATAGTTCACCCAAAAATGAAAATGATCCTATGATTTACTCACCCTCAAGTCATCCTAGGTGTATATGACTTTCTTCATTCAGGCGAACACAATCAGAGTTATATGAAATAATATCCTGGCTCTTCCCAGCTTTATAATGGCAGTGAATGGTACCTGAGATTTTGAAGCCCAAAAAAGTGCATCCATCCATCATAGAAGTAATCCATACGACTCCAGGCTGTTAATAAAGGCCTTCTGAAGCGAAGCCATGCGTTTTCATCCATATTTATAGCTGTATTAACTATAATCACTGGCTTCCGGTAATGGACATACGTGAGTCTAGTTCCGGCGGAAGAGTGACCTCTGACCCGTCTTATAACGAGTGACCTCTGACCCGACGCATGACCAGTGACCTCTGACCAGACGCATGTCCAGTGACCTCTGACCCGATGCAAGTCAAGTGACCTCTGACCCGATGCAAGTCAAGTGACCTCTGACCCGATGCATGACAAGTGATCTCTGACCTGACGCATGACCTCTGACCCGACGCATGACGAGTGACATCTGACCAGTCGCATGACGTATGACAAGTGACCTCTAACACGACGCATGACGAGTGACCTCTGACCCGACGCATGACCTGACCCGTCGCATAACGAGTGACCTCTGACCCATCGCATAACGATTGACCTCTGACCCAACGCATGACCAGTGACCACTGACCTGACGCATGACGAGTGACGTCACATAATGAGTGACCTCTGACCAGACGCATGACGAGTGACCTCTGACCCGACGCATGACGAGCGACCTCTGACCCGACTCATGACGAGTGACCTCTGACCCGTCGCATAACGAGTGACCTCTGACCCGACGCATGACCAGTGACCTCTGACCCGACGCATGACCAGTGACCTCTGACCCGACGCATGACGAGTGACATCTGACCAGTCGCATGACGTATGACAAGTGACCTCTAACACGACGCATGACGAGTGACCTCTGACCCGACGCATGACCTGACCCGTCGCATAACGAGTGACCTCTGACCCATCGCATAACGATTGACCTCTGACCCAACGCATGACCAGTGACCTCTGACCTGACGCATGACGAGTGACGTCACATAATGAGTGACCTCTGACCAGACGCATGACGAGTGACCTCTGACCCGACGCATGACGAGCGACCTCTGACGCGACTCATGACGAGTGACCTCTGACCCGACGCATGACGAGTGACTTCTCATCCGACGCATGACGAGTGACCTCCAACCCGAAGCATTACCTCTGACCCGACTCATGACGAGTGACCTCCAACCCGACGCATGACGAGTGACCTCTGACCCGACGCATGAGGAGTGACCTCCAACCCGACGCATGACGAGTGACCTCTGACCTGACGCATGACCTCTGACCCGACGCATGACGAGTGACCCCTGACCCGACGCATGACGAGTGACCTCTGACCCGACGCATGACGAGTGACCTCTGACCCGACGCATGGCGTAGGATGTAGGAGTAGCGAGCTCAGGTGAGAGTCGACCCCTCTCGCAGTTCAAACAACAATCTCAAGCTCCTCCAACATTTCTCTTTAAAAATTCTCGTTTTAGACTTCTAATGATCCCAAAACAAAACTGGTGTTTTGTTTTGCTCTATTCTCTGCGCTTCCGCATTTATTGATACGTCATGCGTTCCCTGGGGAAAAATAAATATAACAAAATATATTTTAAATACATATATTTTATGCTAAATACACTTCAAATACATTTACATATTTATGTACTCAAAATAAATACCCTGCAATTGTACTTTTAGTATACTAAATTGATATACTTAAAGTCTGCTAAATTGGAAAAACTAAATGCACTTTAGTTATCCTAAAATAGTGCTGAGGTCAAACTAACGATATGTCAGTAAATATGTTAATGCATTTGTACTATACTTAGTACGAAATACATGTATTTTAAATTTTTTAATATATATTTTTAATAAAATATTTTAATTTTAAATGTTTTTTTCACTAGGATCGGGTCAGATATCACTCTTCCACCAGAACTAAATGAGGGTACAGCCATACCGGAAGCCAGTGATTAGCCTATAGTTTATAAAATATTATAAATATAATATAAATATGGATATATATTTATCTTACACAAACGCATGGCTTCACTTCGGAAGGCCTTTATTAACCCCCTGGAGCCGTGTGGAGCACTTTTATGATGGATGGATGCACTTTTTTGGGATTCAAAATCAAAGAGCCAGGACATTTTTTTAATATAACTCCAGTTGTATTTGGCTGAAAGAAGAATGTCATGTACACCTAGGATGGCTTGAAGGCGAGTAAATAATGGGCTTATTAAAATTTTTGGCTGAACTAACCCTTTAAGGCTTGTCTGAGAAACCAGAGGAAGGTCTAACACAATTGTGAGGCATCAAATTGGAACAAAAAGATAAGTTGACAAAAGATAATAATGGAGAATTGATTTTACTAGTGGCAGTTGTATCAACATGCACATATGTGTAAATACACAGCTTTGAATTTGTTAGTTTTTTTTGTCCCATTTCAGACATATTTCGCACTTGCACGGTTTCAGGGTTTCAGCTCTACTATTGATTAAATGACTGAATATCTGTTTCCATTGTTGACTGAGAGTCAACTTCCCTGACATCTCTAGCAGTAATGTGAGACTGAGACAGATGAGGGCTCTATCAGGTCATCTGAGGGGAAAAGACGCTTCAAACTTGAGTATGGGGGTCTAGTCCACATTGGAACAAACAAATCAAAGGAATAGGAATAGTTAAGAAACTATTAAATCATAAATCGTACGTCCAGTCTCTTTCCATGTGTTATAAAACTGAATACTATTTTTCAGTTAGTGGTGAAAATCCAGCTTTTAATGTTGTTTATGTGTCCATGTGGTGTTTATAATATGCTTTAAGACAAACCATGTGTAAATTCATAAGTCGACAGCATTGCTGAGTATTTCCTCCTTAAAACTGCAGTGAACCAAAGACAGTCTCAAAAACACGGTTTGAAATCGCTGGTGTTTCTGACGTCACAAACGACCTTGTAACCAATCAGATCAACGTGTGATCGTCAACCAGTGGATCTCTGAGCTGAGTGAGTTAGTGGAGGCGGGGCTCATTTGCATATTCATAGAACCACGTATACTAAATAAGGCAAGGGTGTCGAGTTCCATTCAAGAATATTTTTCAAAAGGAAACAACTTTTAAATATGTCATTTTGGTGATCAAAGATGAGTTTTAAGGGATACAATTATTGACTACAGGGCGAGTAAAAAAAACAAACAGTAACCCACAAGGTGCTTTGTTCAAATCCCTAATCCTAAGTATGAGCAATAGCAATAGTAATGTTTAAAGACTACAGATCCCGGCCAGTGGCAAGCGACCGGCGAGAGACATTCAGTGCATCAACATCTGCATCCCATCAGCTTTCTACAGTAGAGAATGACCCGTGCTGTTTCCCTATAGACACTACCACATCTGCCTGGACTTCACCGTTTAACCCTAAATGGACCTCAAAAACATTACCGCATTTATTGAAGTGTAAGATTAAAATGGGTAAAAGTATTAATTACTGCCATTATATTTTGACTGTTTACCCAGGAGAAAACTGGTGTTGCCTGGTTTGGGTTTTTTTCTCCATTATCCAACATCAAATGTAGTTATTATTCCTTGCCTCAGTCACTTTTGGCTTGCGCACTACAGGACTAAAAGACCCCAATATATTCAAGGCCAAGTTCTTTTTTGCTACACTATTACAGTATTAAACATGATTAACAGTGTCAGTGTCACTTTCTATTACATGTTCTCCTATAAAGCAGCTCTACAGTGTGTTCATGTTTTTATTCACAGACGTCTGACCTCGACGGACTGAACAGAAGAAATGAACCAGAGAGGATTTCCATGCCAAAAAAGGCGGAGCCTCTGAGCCACGCCCACCTATTACATCATCTCCACAGACCAATGGTAGTACAAAGGTGTTTACCAGCCAGAAAGTGGAAACTTTGGCAAGCGGTTTCGAACTCCAGAAACAAACTTCGATTTGTCCTGATTTTCTTCTAAACGACATCAAACCAGTTTGAAGCCTTTTGAAGTTTGAAGATATTTTGTATCTTGTACTACAATGGGGGGAATTTTTTTTTAAAACAATTGCTAGTAAATTTCACAAACAAATACAAAGCAAATTTTACTCCAATAATCAAAGAAATTCATGCTATAACAAGTCTCAACTGCTTGATTGTTTATGTCGTCACCATATGTAGAAAATGAAAAACTGATAAATGTGGACAAATATGTGTGTGTGTGTGTGTATAACATCATGATTTTCTGTGAAACTGCCTAAAAACAAAGTGTATTGTAAGAAGTGCAATCTAAACCAAACAAACTACAACAACTGAAGCATGCAGCACTTCCTAAAGCCATTTTCAGTGGACGTGTAAAGAGAAACACCTGTTTTGCAGAATCTTTAAAGGTTTAAAGTCTTAGACCCCCCATGGGCTTTCCATTTCCACTAATCACCACAGACACCGAGTCTAACAGGTGTCAAACGCTCCATTACCAAACAACAGCATTTCCAGGTTTGACTGGTGTGTGTTCTGTGAATAGCCACAGGCACATAAAAACCAGACGGATTGGTGCTCGAGTCAGAGACTCTGTTTAGAAACTCTGATGTATGTGTGCCAAAGACCAAAGAGAGTAGAAATGTGGCTTATTAACTTCAGAACTGACACTGCCTCTAGTAATACACTGCGTATGTGAAGCAGGAGAATGAAAAACCGAGCAAACGGTGAAGAGGCGGAGAAAAAAACAGAACAATAGTCTCTTTTTTCCTGCTTGCTTTTCTCAGTTCAGTTCGCTGCGAACGCCTCGATTCAACACGAAATGTGTGTTGTTGAAACTCAAAAGACACAGAGGCACTCTTGTGAGATATTCTCAGAGGACACTGGCCATGCAAAGCCACATTTGAGTCTCTTATTGGCTCTGAAGCTGGAGTGATATGCACCAAAATGGGCTAGTTCATTATATTTTATGACTGTAAATAATACAACTGCCAATTCAATGGTACGGATGGTTCTTTGTGCCTATAAAAACTATTGATTTTGAATCTTTTACACTCGGACAAATTGCAGTTCTAAGGAACATTAACAACGACCTATTGTCCCCCTTTTCAAACTCTTGATTTTTGGGGGTTTTGGGCTCTACTACAATATCTTTTCATGCTCCCATATTCTCCATTGTTGCGGCTCCTCTCTTCCCAGTCTGTCAGTAACGCTCTGTTTACTTCCTGTCTCTATGAAGCCCCTCCTTCTGAAAAGCACACTGTGCTCTGATTGGTCGGCTGGAGCAGTGTGTTGTGATTGGTCGAGCGCTTCGAGTGTGTTTGGGAAAGTCCCGCCCCTTACCATAACCGCCAGTTTAACACACTACTAACTAACTCAACCAGGCCCCGCCCCTTTATTCTGCGTATGAATTATTAAAATGAGGAATATAGTGACGTGTTCGTTCCCGGAAGAAACTCAAGACTACAATGGAGGCGTTTCAGGAGTTCAGAAACACTGACACTTATATAGAGAAGAACTCCCGCTGGAGGGACTTTGGACCTTTGCAGAGCTTTTTCATGATAAAACGGCAACATTACACGGTAAAAATAAAGATGAACAAGGAAAAAAATCAGAATAGGTCCTCTTTAAATGTCCTCCTTCATCCCTCTGAAAGCTCCTAGGGATAATTGCTTCCTCTGATCCGTCTTTTTACCTTGTTGAACAAAGACTAAATAATCGCGGTGCATCCCTGACAATGGCTTTAAAGTGTCAAAATGAGAAGTTGAAGTGTCAGGATTTAGGTATGCATTTTAGTACGGGTTCTTAGTAGCTTCACTTTGAAGAAAGAGCCATCAATGAGAAAATTCATTTGGTTCGCTCTCTTTTCTCTATAATACTTTGAGGTATGAGTATGTTTTGGGTCTTTGCTTAGAGTTACTAAAGCGATGCGCAAATTTAGCATCAAATCACAATGTAACAGGGCTCCAGACTAACATCTGAGCGTTTTACAGATGGAGGCACCAGCGCCTGAAAATGAATCATAAATACACAGGAGTCACAGATTTAGTAAATTGATATAATGATATAAAGACAGAAGATTAAAAGGTATGGCCTAATAATGTCAAATTACCGTAGTTAAACTAAGGTCCAATTGTTCTTCATTTAACCCAACAAATTTTGTGTGAACAGACGCAGATGCACATTTAAGACACCTCAACACTATAGAAAAACTATAGAAACACTGATATAGATCATTTTAAGAGATAATTTTACTAATTTGTGTGAAATGAAAGACTTTCTTTCTCTATCTATCTATCTATCTATCTATCTATCTATCTATCTATCTATCTATCTATCTATCTATCTATCTGTCTATCTATGGAAGAGAAACAGAAATCTATCCGTTCTAGAGTCTATATGGGCAAGTTTGACACACTCAGATAAGCCACACGCCACGCTTTTCAATGCACACCAATTCCCCTTATAAATCAGATGTTTTATGTCGGTCTGCATCCTAATGGAATTACAAGAGTTGTAAAGGAGGATTACAACAGCATCCGTTTAACACAGTAGCGTTTCAGGGTGTTGTTACAGCGGTTTAAGAGCACAACTGTGCCCCTGCTTCTCTTCTACAGGCTGGAGATTGTGCTACCATGTAATTACCCAGCGCACAGAGGCGTAATACATAGCTCATAAAGTCTGGTAATGAGATTTAATCGCTCCCATAGATGCACCTCACGTCATCAGTTCTGGATGCTGGAAACTCTGCAGATGCTTTTCCGGCAGGTATTGCCGCGGGGTTTATCACATTCACAGTGAATATTAATGCAAGCAACTCATTTTATTCCGTTCTCGCTGGAGACACTACATGTAGCATTACATTTTCTAAGACAAATATTTTGCTGCAATCAATACTGAGAGCTGAAATAAAAACGAATTGCTCGATGTTAAGCTAGTATGTGGTGAAAAACTACATGTCTAACATTAAATGAATTAAAGGTTTGAATAAACAAGTGTTTTGTGCATGTTCAGCACAAGGTCACTGGTGTGAAGCTGCTACTGTGAATAGGATTTTCTAATCATTTTTCATCAACAGAGCAGATGTTGTAGTTTAAGCTCTGGTTTTATAACCACAGTGGTGGCAGAAATTAACATTTCCATTAAGAAGCAATTTTTGACGCCTTAAAATGATTTCCAGGGACATTTTTACTTATATAACGGGTGTTTTAACTTTATTAAGTGTATCGGCCATCTTTTAAGTAAATTCTTACATTCCGATTCAATTAGAATAATAAGACACTTTAGGGCTGTTGGCAATCATAATAAATCTGTAGGCTATTAATAACAGGCATCTTTGCACTGCAGAGGTGATCTGAAGGGGAAACAGAGACCTTTTAATGCGGCTCACGAATGAACCTCAGGGAACATTATCAAATAATAATGCAAATCATGTCAATGAGTCATTGAATCATTCCCCTGATTTGTTCAAAACTGGCTGAATATGTGTTTTTATAATGCATGCATTAAATCATGACAGCTCCAAAGTGAACAAGAATCACTTGATTTAAAATCTAACTTTGATTAATAAGATTTAAAAACAACCTTTCACCGTGATTACGTAATGTGTGGCGCATCACAGCTCGTGTAAGACCAGCATTTGTGGTTACAAAGTATATAAATGTTTATTTTGTTATAAAATGTCCGCTGGTTTGTCTAGATCAGACTCTTATTCCTCGGCTGGGATCGTGTCGAGACTTTGAAGCTGCACTGAAACTCACATCTGGACCTTCGACCCGTTGGACCCCATTGAAGTCACTATATGGAGAAACACCCTGGAATGCTTTCCTTAAAAACCTTCATTTCTTTTCGACTGAAGAAAGAAAGACATACATATCTTGGGTGACGTGGGTGTGAGTAAATGAGGAAATTTTAATTCTGAGGTGAACTAATCCTTTAACAACCCTATAAATTTGAGAGTAAATCACTCGCATACGCAAAAAAAATTCATGCTAGGCAAAATTGTAAGATTTCACACGCCAGTGTTCCAGTTAGAGGCTAAGTATAAGTTTGACAAGTAATTTTTCTCTCGCCTTCACCCGTCATGAACACTGAGCGCTTGAGAGTTTTGCTCTCTGTCTTTAAAGCACACTATTGCTATTCATCTCAATGGATGCGATGCACTGTAAACTGTAGTGTGAAGGCAACCGACTCACCGTCACTTAGCTGAGAGCGCTCTGTGTTTCTCTCACACACACAAAGAGAGGGAGAGCAACATATATCACTTAGAATAGATGCACTACATATAAATTATAATCTTGTATCTTCCTGTCAAAAATAAATCTCTAAATAGGACAGACTTCTTGACTCTGTAATCATATTACAGTATTTTTCACAAATAAAGAATTTTTTTGAAAAAACATTAATAACATGTAGTAATCTGGGCAAGTTTGTGCGCAATGGGAATCATATCAAATTATAACAAGGTATTAAATATTCAAAGATTTGTTTAAATGATATGCATATTTACTGAAGTATTAATAGTGTTTGCCGTTCTGTTACTAATAATATGAAAGAAAATGCTATAACACTTTTTCGTAGACAGTTTACGTTCTTTGTTTAACAGTTCTATCTATTAACATATCAGACAAAACTGTTAAACAGAGACCATATCCAATGTAGAAGGAGAATAGAAGCGCTGTGTGCGTTCCCAGAGCCGGCAAAATAAAAGTCCCGCTTCCAACACATCTAGTCAATGATAAAAGCATCTTTTCATGCACAAGCTATATTCATTTACCACACACCAAATGATATTGAGACTGTCTAAATTCATTGAAAATCCTATTCTCTAGGAAAATAATCAATGTTCTACAGGGAACAAGTGGAGACAATTTTCAACTTCGTAGGGTCAATCACTAGCCTTCTCATATAAGACGCAGTTTTGCAAAACAGGGCAATTGTGAATTTCCCCCTTCAATTCCCAGGAGGTTATGGGTGAGGTAATAGGCCTGCAAAGTCTCATCAGCCACTTGAGTCTAGTCATTGAACGCCCTGCTTGCCTCACTATGATAATTGGCCTTTACAAGCAGTCACTGTGACTATCACACACGACAATGATTAAATAATCCACTGCACTTGAGCAATTCTGGTCTAGAAGACTCTCTCCAGGGGTCTCTCCTCCATCACACACTCGTCTCACTACAGTACTCAAAATTAAAAGTAAATCATCCGTAGCAAGCTTACGCTCTGCAGACACAAATTCAACCGTTACACAAAACAAACAGAGATGTGCATAATGTGTCTTACCTTCTCCTGGATCGGGGGGCCCAAACTCCAGATCGTATCGCAGAATGTAAAAATTATTCCACACGTATAGCTGGTTATCCCTCGGGTTGTAATCCACAGCTGCGATGTACTGATACTGGTTAGGAAAGAGGATATTGATATACTCCCCTTGCCCCAGTTTGGTGTTGTACACGTAGTCAATTTGGCTCTTACTGGCCTCGCTTTCATTCTCCTCGTAGGTGGATCGCACAACGTGCAGAACGCCACACACCATGAAGGCGTTGGAGGCCGAGCGTTTGTCGTAGACGGTCTCCCATGTGGCCTCGAAGCGTAGAGTATAGGGATTGAGTTGGCTGAGAACGATGCGTCCGTTATTCTGCTCGGTGGCGTAGATAACCCACAGTCCCCGTTCGTCAACCGCCAAGTCGATGTCCGTTTTCCCGCCCCAGCGATACGGTGAGGTGTCGTGGTAGTTGGCGTTGGCGACTATGGCCTCCCCGCTCTTTATCCGCGTGCGCAAGTCAAACTTGACGATGTTTCGAGTGCGCTCCTTGTTGAAGAAGATGGCCCCGTCATAGGCCACAAATCCGGTCCCGTCAACGCGGTGCGGGAGCTTGTAGGTAGTCGTCTGTCGGCCACTCCTCAAGTCGTCGAGCGAGGCGTACTCTATGAGAGTGTCGGTGCGGTACGGCGTCCAGGGCATGAAGTAGATCTTGTCCCCCGCCTGCAGAGGGTCTTTACACCAAGCCCCAGACTGCTGTTCAGCCTCAAACACAAAGGTCGGCTCTCCTACCGCTTTCAGAGTCCCAGGGCAAATAAAAACTGGGGGAAAAGGTCAAGAGGCAAGAACTAGAGTTAGAAAATGAAAACCAGCAATGATCTTCTATGCATTCTTTGGGTCCAATGTATGTTTAAGGGTTTCTAAGGCTAGTGTACCACAATATCATTTTTAGCAGTGTCATATCTGGTGTTGTGTGCATAGTCGAAAGAAAACGAGAGGTTAAGTGAGAGCAACTGTTTGAGGTGGCCTTGCTTCTTGAGATTGTTCGCAAACAAGTTTAACAGAGAGGAGCAGACAAAAGGGGAAAAAGTCCTGTAAATGAAAAAGATGAGAGAAACAGTGCTAATGGACAGATAAAATTCATTCTGGAGTGTAGCCATGATTCTTTTACGTCAACAGTATGGGGGCGGGATTGTCGTATTTGTCGCAAAAGCCATACCTTCGAAAGTAAGCACACATACATGGAGGATTATGTCTGAGGAAAGAACCGACGACACATGAGAGGCGAGAGGAAAGGACACCAAGGTCAAGGGGACAGGATGACAATGCTGTTCAGGACAGATAGAGTGACAGCCAAACGGGACGTGTCTCGTCACTGAGGAACGAATAGGCCAAACGCACCCGTCTCTGGGCGTTGCACCAGTAAGAAATGTAAAGTCTGTGGTGAACAGCATATCACATGCAGATGGCTACAGATAACTGGCCTCTCTCTTCCAGCAATATCATGTGGCCAGAGGTGCCATTGTAGGAAAAAGCCAAATAACATTAAGCCAGAGTTCGTTGTACGTTGAATGTCAGAGAGCTTATGTTGTGCGTTGTCGTGCTTCTAGTGGCACTAACTAGACCGGAAAAAGTGTGTTTCAAAACTGGTTTTCCCTGTCCTAAAAACAAAATGATCTCTATCTCACCACTGGTTGAGTCAATGTTGGGTTGGTCGGGACACTCAAACACAGACAGAGATGTGTTGATGGCCCAGAAGTGTTTACACTTTGCTGGGAATCAACAGTAGCCACATTTCCATTACCATTTTCCAAATTGAAAAATACGTTCCCAATGGAAACACGTCGATTTCGCAAAAAACTCGCATGAGGTGGTTTTTCAGGACATTCAAAAAAAGGAATATTTCACAAAAGGCTGCAATGCAAATATTTTTTTCGCATTTACAGGTCACCTGGTGCAAGTCGATCATTCTTTAAAGATGATGCTGTATGTTTGGACAGAAGACAAGCCAGTTCTTTATTAAACTCGTAAAAGACAAAAGAATCATGGGAATACTGGATTCTAAACAACAAAGAAATGCCACAGTTTATCAAGAGCTTGAAGCAGAAATGAGGGAGAAAGTATTTGGGGCTTTACTTGCCATTAATGCTTGGATAACACGCCTACGACGACTCCTATTAAAAATAATGTAAAGTTGTTGGGATATACGTAAACCTACCAACATCCGTTGCCATGATTTTTTAGATGAGTTATTGCGAGAGGAAAAAATGGTGTTTTAGTCGCATAACATCGGTTAATAGAAACGCCGTCATTTCGCAATAGTTTTTTATCAACATTTAGAAACTATCGCACAAGTTTTGCGCAAATCTGTAATGGAAACGTGGCAACTTACAGCTTACCTATAGTTGGCTCCACACAGCAGTATTTTATAGTCTAAAAAACACATGATACTATATCTAGACCACAGAAGATATCTATGTCATTAAATGTTGATTGCATTTTAACATTTTCTGGGCTTGGGTTAGATAGATCGTCCATCTTGATATCATGTAGGCGATGGGGTGGGGTGGGGTGGGGGGGTGGGGGGGGGGGGGGGGTGATCAGTGTGGAGGGTTCGAAACCATACAACACAAAACAAGGAGCTGAGGACTGAGAGCCAGAGCAGTCATTTACCTTTTTGCTCCACTTCTATTTTGAGCCGTGGAAAAACAAGAGAATGGAAAGAGCGTCAAGGGAGAGAAAAGATTAGAGCCCCCCCCTCCCAAAGAAAAAATGTATATTTACATATACAGGCCAATACATTTACGTCAAAGAAGAGACCATCCAATGGGAAAATGTATACAGCACATGCAGAAATAAAACTGTTCAGGGGAAAAACGTTTTTGGTGTTACACCTGTGTTACTGAGAATAAGGCGTAATTAATCATGTTGCTATCAGAGGACACCTAAACACAAAGAGAGAAGCTATTAGAGCGGTTAGAGAGCAGGAGAAAGCAAAACTGAACGATAAAGAGAAGAAAACACAATCTTTTCTTTCAAACATTAAAAAATATGTCAAATTAGAAGTTTATCTATGATTAGATATTACAACTGAACAACTTCATTAATGTTCTGACATGAATCATACATTGGCACAAAGACAAATAATAATACATTTATAGGCAAGTGCAAGATATATGAATATACATGAGCATATAATAATTCAATATGAATATGAAAAATTCATTTTTGGACAATTTAAGTGAATTACAAAAAAAGTGTCATAGAATTGTGAAACAGAAAGAGGTCAGCAGTCGTCTGATTGGTTTTAAAGGTATCATTAAAAAATAATTGTAAGTTTTCTTTGCAACCTTCAGCTAGTAAATTAAAATAAAGTTTGGGGTCAGTAAAAAAAAAAATGCTTTTGAAAGATGTATCATGTTCACAGAGGCTGCTTTTATTTTATGGTAATATTTTAATATTTAAATTAATTTAAACAGCTGTTTTCTATGTGAATATATAGTAAAGTGTGATTTATTCCTGTGATCAAAGCTGTATTTTCAGCATCATTACTCCAGTCTTCAGTGTCACATGATCGTTCAGAAATCACTCTAATATGATGGATTTGATGCTCAAGAAACATTTTATCAGTGTTATCAGTGTTGTATTATTATCAGTGTTGAAAGCAGTTCAGGATACTTTTATTTTGTTATTCTGTTTTAACATTATAAATGTATTCACTGTCAATTTTGATCAACTTAATGCATCCTCAATGAATAAAAGTACAACTAAGCCCTTCAAAGTGGGAAAGGGCTAATTTTAACCTTAAACCTACAAAGTGAGACGTAACTTGTATGTTCTTTGTGACATGGATGTGGTCCTGAAACAAGCATCTGAAAACCTAAAGGCTTTCAATAGAGAGACAAACATCAGAAACAAAGCATCTGTAGAAGAGATGACAGAAGAGAAGTGTTGTATTATTCCCCATCAGGGCTAACAGCTGCACATCTGGACGGAGAACTAGAAATCCAAAGGGTGAGTATAAATATCAGTAATACACTGTAAGTTTCTGGAATCTGTCTGTTTTCTCCTCCATCATAAACGAGTGTGTCTCGAGTGTCAGACAAACACAATAAACACGGTCATGTTCTCTGGCGTTCGGATGCTGGTGTTCGGGAACACAGTCGTGTGTGTGAGACGCTTCTGGAGGGAATTAAACCAAATCATTCTGAACACACACTTCGACTCCGGCGCAGTGTTGCCAGATTGGAAATGTCCAAGTATCGTACCAGAAGCTCAAAATTATCCTACGTCTGGCAACACTGCTCAGGCGTTTCACGTTTCAGAAACACCAAACCAACATTAGAGATGCTGCGATACCATTGGTCCGCTGGTTAGGCCAGTTATCCAATCACAGCCTCTGATGAAGCAGTCACATGAGGTTTTTGTTGCACATCGACGGATTTATTCGATACACCGTAGTTTATGCGCATATATTATCAGATAAAAAAAAAATCCGTCTCAAGTTATGAGCATTTTTGGTATTTTTGCATTACCATCCAGCGTTTTTTATGCAATATCCCAAAATGCGCATACAAATAGGTGGATGGAAACATAGCTATAGTTGCGCTCCTAACATGCCAAATTTTGGTCCAAATATACACACCAATGCATGTTTCTTTCACGAACAAGGCAATCCCAGATTGTGCTACACCAGAAAAGTTATTCAAGATCTAGAAAAACGCCATTTATAAAGACTACTAGTGTATTCATCTGCACTCCCAACAGTGCAGAAATGCAGTATCTCACCAAATATTGGTTTGTGCTTTGAATATCTGTACTGATTATTAGGTGATCATGCAATCGTGACTGTTAACAGAGCTGACGCCCATGAAGGACGAGAGCTGGATGTCCCTCACGAGGTTCCCTATGTAGGCAGCTCACTGAGATTCGAAACTCAACCTGATAGTAAGTGCATTTACCTGAAGAACTGTATTAAGTGTGGGGTGCTATTACTAATTCACCATCAACACATTCCCATGTGGATTTAGTGTAAAAATCTTAAATGTCACACCAAATTCCATAATGTCACATTTCAGCATTTTACTGTTCTAGCATTACAAACAATTTACAGTAGAATAAACGAGATAAACGTGTCATGTGGTGTCACGTGCAGATAACTTACTGTATGGCACACATTCATACTGGACCTCGAGATACTTGTACGTCCCGGGACATGGGTCAGGGAACACATCCGAGCCGGTGACGACAACACACTGAGTCCGGTTGTTACACCTGCGAAACAAGCATTAATGAGAGGAATTATGGACTGAACTTCCCAGAGAAACCTTCACCATGCTCACTGTTAGCTTACTAGTGTATATTATGCTATCAGTCAATCAGATTCGGATTAAAAGACGACGTAACATTAACATATAGATATATTGATTAACTTCATGGCTTTTTTGTGGAGACGAATTAAGTCAGTTTTAGTTTAATATAGAAAGATTGAGTTTGAATTGGTGATAATCAATGAACAAGTCCAGATAGTTTGGACAGGGCGCAATATTCCCTCAATATTCTGCTAAAATTAGCCTATATTAAATATAAAAAGCCCAAAATACATCTCTAACAAATCGATTAAATAAATATTCAAATCAAGTTTGAAGAGACGCCCCAGAAATCAAACACAACCAACCCGATCCCATGAGAAAAACGTAATTATTTTATTCTATGGCTATTTCATACAAATTTGCATAATGTGATTTGTGTGAAAACGTAGTTTTTTAGAAATAAAATAAGCAGGACTGCTCCCCCTAAACCTAACCAGCATTGGGGCGTAAACAGATCGGACTAAATTATACAAAAAGGCAGAAATTCATATGAATTAGCCATTAATTCGCCAAAATACTGAACTGATTTTCAACTGCCTCAAGAGTTAGCTCAACATTAGACCCTTTCCAAACCCTTACATTCGTTATGTGTCCATTCAGCTCATGAACACTGGCCTCGGCATAAAGACATCTTGTATTATTGTGTTAATTGCACCTTCCTTGCATCACGTTCTACAACTCGACATTATTACACATCCTAGATGTTAACCAGCAGACACAGCTTGGCCTTGGGCAAACCGGGAGAAAAAATAATTAAGGAAACAAGAAATTTCATTAACTCTATCTCAGAGCCGACTGCAAGCTATTCTGACAGGGAATATATCACAGAAAAGAAGGCCTTTCAAATCCCCCAGCACTGCATACAACTCACCAATATCCTTCTGTGTGATGCGGTTCATAGGTAAAGGTGAGACACATGTCCATATGAGTCCGCCACTGTCAGAGGTTTCTCTTTCTCTTTGAGTTACCCAGCAGGACAACGTGCCATTCAACGGCTCATGTCTGACGGCTGCACTCGCTGACGGTTATTTCTGAGATTCTGGATGAGTGAGATTGGCCTGTTTTCTTATTGCCGGAGTAACTGAAGCTTGTGTAAAGGCTCCGCCCTCTTCTGAACGGGGGCGGAGCAGCAGCTCATTTGCATTTAAAGGGACACACACAAAAACTGAGCGTTTTAGCTCACACCCAAAAAGGGGAAAATTTGAAAAGCTATAATAAATGATCTGGCGGTATTTTGAGCTGAAATTTCACAGACACATTATGGGGACACCATAGATTTATAATACATCTTGTGAAAAGGGGAATAATGTGTCACATTTAAAGGGACAGTTCACCCAAACATGATTTTTTTTCTTAAATTCATGTTCCTCGTAATCTTGAATCAGAATAACTGATGACATTTGTTCTGGTTCCAGAAGCGTTTCACTCGGACAATATAGAAGAAAAGACTATTGCAACCTCTGTTTCATGCTGACTTTAACTAGGTGGACGCTGCATTTTCAGCCTCAGAAACAAAACATTATGATATGCTTCTTGTTCTTCTCTCTAAACCCTGATCTCGAATCCCTCATTGCAGTGCAATAATAATCTGAATGACCTTATTCTCATGCTTTGTACAGTCACAGAAACATCTACGCACTGTAGTTCTTTTGAGGATCGAAATGTCGGAAAACGCATTTACAATATACCGCTTTAATCTTACTGTTATACGCTTAGGCTGGTCACAATCATGCATTTCATGTCTAACAAACTATTGTGATTAACGATTTAATTCTGTTGTGTTCATGTCACTGACAGTGTTAGCCTTATATGTTATTTATTTGTTTACATGTAATAGTATGATATATAATATAATAATAAAACTATTAAATATTAATAAAATAGGCACATATGCTACTGTATTGCTGTGAAAATGATAATATAAATGTATATAATATCAGGCAGATCTTTGTCTACTTTAACACAGTGTCTTTATCTTCTTTATTCTCTCTATCGTACTGGAAAGGGAAACAAGAAATCGCACATTTGATGGCATTTCTTTGAGCTCTTAACTGTCCTATATGTGGATGGGATCATGTGATTAAAATGTGGTTCTCAAATAATTGCGAGTAGAGTGAACACCCATGATCAGACGATAAATCAAACGGCGACAGGTCCAAAACTAACAGTCAGCTAAAACAAACGAACTTGAACTCGAGTTTGCGTGTTAAAACTTTAGGATTACAATTTTCACTCAGAAATGACTAGTAAATGCCACAAATAATTTAAAATAAACAGCAAATAACACATTGAATTAAACATGACATTTCAAAGTATTGTAAAACATACTTCAATACTCTAGTTTTATTCATAACTTTGAGACTAAATCTGTTTCCCACTGTTTTTAGTATGTAGAGCTTTTCTGTAACGGCGCACTAACAATACAACGACACGACATGCGCTCGGCAAAGCATCACCGTCTACAACCCAATAGGAAAGGAGGAAATAAAATCCACATTTGGACTCCAGGCAACACTCGGCACACACACTTTACCTTTGAGATACGATTTTATAGGCATCCGGGAGGTAGCAATTAATGTTTTCCATCTGGAACGTGTCGGCGTCGCATATCTTGTTGTCGGTGCGGCCGTAGTTGGCGGTCTCGATCATGATGACGTCACTTCCTGGGCAGCGGAGGTCGATGGGGTATCCCTCGCAGGACAGCTCTCTCCGCACCAGACCGAAGGGCAGCGCCGCACGGCTGAAGCCTGAGAGAAACCAGAGGAGCATTAGAGGCTCGCTGGGCCAAAAACCAGTTCAGGTTCAATGCCCAAGAACACAGAACAACCTAAAACAATGGAGGAAATGAACGAACCCATGCGGGAAGTGACACACTTGCAAATCGTGCTTTCCACTTTGTTCATTCTTTTTCTCTTTATATCCTTTTAAAATTAAAGTCCCCCTGTAGTCAATAATTGTATCCCTTAAAAATCATCTTTAATCACCAAAATTATATTTTAAAACATGTTTTTTCCTTAAAAAAAAACTTAACCCTCTGGGGACTAAGCCCTTTTTGGTCCGTTTTCTCTATTTTTACATTTGGGCTTGTAAACCATATGTAATGGAGATGGATCACTATGTGTTTGGTATCTATGGATTCAGAAGACCCTAAGCTAGCATAAGCATGCATGTAATGTGTTTATAAAGGAAGTATGAGTGAAAAATGTACTATAAATTGGAGAATTTCAAAAACGGAAATTAGATTTTTGTCATTTATTTCTGAAAATCACACATCACACAACAATAGTGAACAGTTTTTGAACAAAAAAATATATTTGTCAAAGCCTTTGTTTGACAGACATGTGGAATTGTTAAATAAAATGTGTAAAGAACAATGAAAAATGTAACTTTATTTACAAATAGTCCTAGGCGTTTTTCTTAGGCATGCTTAGAATTTTCTAAGCAATGCTTTCTCCTCGTCACTCTCCGGTAAATGTTCCAGAGCTTGTTCCACCGTAAATCTTTACTGCTTGCCATCATAAAAGTGCTAAAACAATAAATAATGTTATAATTGTATGTATATAAATATTATAATAATTGTTCTGTCTCTCTCTCATATAAATCTCTGATAATCCGCTCCGTAAACCTCCGTCCGCTCTCTCTCCTTCTCTCCATTCAACGCTGTTTGCGTCATATCCCTAACTATATAGTACCACCCCTTGCAAGGCTACAGAGTCCTCTGATTTGCTAGATACGTCATGGTAACCTTCCTCTGATTGGGTAAGAAAAATATTTCTCCATCGGCAATTTTTCCATTGGTTGTTGCTTTCGGAATCTGCCAAACAACATCGATTTCATTGGCCTTTTACATAGTGGTATTGCGCAACAAGGAAGTGTGTATATTTACAAGCCGGGTGAGTTATCACTGTTTTCAGCGGAATCTGAGGAAGACGGTAAAAAAGACCGCACCTCTCTATCAGTAATAGTTTTTAAGATATTTACACATTTGTAATAGTATGCCATTTTGGGCGGTACCGCCCAATCCGTCCCCAGAGGGTTAAAATAGCTTGAATGTAACTCGACACCCTCGCCTCATTTAGTATGTGCGGTTCTATGAATATGCAAATGAGCCCCGCCTCCACTCACTCACTCAGCTCAGAGATCCACTGGTTGACGATCACACGTTGATCTGATTGGTTACAAGGTCGTTTGTGACGTCAGAAACGCCAGCGATTTCACACCGTGTTTTTGAGACTGTCTTTGGTTCACTGCAGTTTTAAGCAGAAAATACTCAGCAATGCTGTCGACTTATGAACTTACATATGGTTTGTCTTAAAGCGTATTAAAAACACCACATAAAAACTTGATTTCCACCACAGGGGGACTTTGACTGAATCAGCCAGGGCTTGTTTACAAGTAATCTCAGTGAGTTTTATCTCAGTTAGTTGGTTTAGGTATAAGATGGCATCTTATATTAATAAATTCAATCTACTAAATGGAAGATGTTTTTACCAATGCTATAGTAAAGTTTTTTTTTTTTCATTAATTTAACCACAAAGTATTATGTTAAGTACTAGATATTCCTAAGTAGCATCAGCTGTAATATAAATAGCAAATGGCTTCCATTGTAACCACAAGTCTACTTATTTTGATATCTGATCTGCCAGACGTTTACTAGCATGAAGTAATAACCAGGCTCAAATTTCAGCATGTATTGTGTCTACTGCTACTGTCCCGACAATATTGTTAAATTGTGTCATATGAGTCCCGTATGAAGTATATGGCTCAGCATCTGTCTTCTAGTCCAACGGACAACATGTCAACCAGAACAGACGAATGTTTTCTGATCGTTTCAATACATAACAACATCCGTGCTTTTACCCAGTATAAAAATTGCATGGTTTTTTTTATACATCTTCTCAAAAGGCCATTATACTTTATGATATAAATATATGTAGTGAAGGTAGGAGTTATGGTTATGACCATATGGTTGATCATACTTCAGTAAGATGTAGGGAAAGTTGTGAAGTGTGGGAGGAAGAGTTTATTACTGACTAAAATATAAAGGGGTGTTTTTGAGATATTTATATAATGTCGCATAGAGCTGCACGATTCTGGATAAAATGAGAATCAGAATTTTTGGGGGATTCAAATAGAGATCACGATTTTGAACAGATAACTAAATAAAATAACATGTCATTTACTAGAGGTTCTGATGAAATGTTAATCGCTGGAGTCTATTTGACAAATGAAAATCTATTTTGAAAAATGACACATGAAGACTTGACTTGATTCATTATTGGATGAATCAGCGTTTTTGAACGAATCTCGAGTGAATGATTCAATGACTCACTCGTAAAGACTTGTTTCATTAATGGATGAATCAGCGTTTCTGAACAAATCTCTTGAGTGAATGATTCAATGACTCACTCATAAAGACTTGTTTCATTACTGGATGAATCAGCGTTTCTGAACGAATCTCTGGAGTAAATGATTCAATGACTCACTGACTGGTTACCTATTAAGTTCCGTATCAATTACAAAGTACTACTACTGACCTATAAAGCCCTTAATGGTTTAGCTCCTATGTACTTAACGGACCTTCTTTCGCCCTACAATCCACCGCGTTCTCTAAGATCACTAAATTCAAGGTTTCTGGTCATTCCTAGGATATCGAAGTCCACGAAAGGAGGGAGGGCATTCTCGCATTTAGCTCCAAAACTCTGGAATAGCCTTCCCGATACGGTCCGATGCTCTGACTCGCTGACACAGTTTAAAACTAGACTAAAGACGTGTCTCTTTAGTCAAGCATTCACATAATGCTTACCTTTTAGTCCTCTGCTATGCCATACGGAACCGTTTGCCACTGAAACTGCTTAACGCACCAGTGGGGCTCGACAGCCTTATAGACAAACGGGTCGGTCCGTATGGTTGCGGTTGGGTTGCGGAGAGTTTGGGTTGCGGAGAGTTGTGAGATTATGGTTTTCTAACACCTACTCCCGTGTAATGGAAATCATTATGAACATCAGCTATGCTAATTATTTCCCATCTGCCTTTCTGCTGTTATCTCGGGACGCTTGTCCCGAGAAAAATGGCGTTCGTAGGCTCCAGTTTTGTATCCTGCCTCTCACGGGGATTTCGGATGCCCCAACGCCTGTGATGAGAAGACCAACGCCTGTGAAGAGACGACTCAACGCCTGCGAAGAGACGACTCAATGCCGGCGATATGTTATCCCCTTAATATTACATGATTAACTAAATGTATTTTTTCCAGGTACTTTCTGATATGCACTTACTGTAAAGCTTCTTTGAAACCCTATGATTGTTAGCCAGAGGAGAACTGGCCCCTGACTAGCCTGGGTTCTCCCAAGGTTTTTTTCTCCATCCAATCTGATGGAGTTTTGGTTCCTTGCCACTGTCGCCTTGCTTTTGGCTTGCTTAGTTGGGGATATTTAATATTCAACAATATTATTGAACTGTGTTGTACTACTTTCATGTTATCACTGTGAAGCTGCTTTGATGCAATCTGTATTGTGAAAAGCGCTATATAAATAAATGTGACTTGACTTGACTTGACTCACTCACAAAGACTTGTTTCATTATTGGATGAATCAGCGTTTTTGAACGAATCTCGAGTGAATGATTCAATGACTGAATCATAAAGACTTGATTCATTATTGGATGAATCAGCGTTTTTGAACGAATCTCGAGTGAATGATTCAATGACTCACTCGTAAAGACTTGATTCATTACTGGATAAATCAGCGTTTCTGAAAAAATCTCTTGAGTGAATGATTCAATGACTCACTCTAAAGACTTGTTTCATTACTGGATGAATCAGCGTTTCTGAACGAATCTCTGGAGTAAATGATTCAATGACTCACTCACAAAGACTGGTTTCATTACTGGATGAATCAGCATTTCTGAACAAATCTCTTGAGTGAATGATTCAATGACTCACTCATAAAGACTCGTTTTATTACTGGATGAATCAGCGTTTCTGAACGAATCTCTTGAGTGAATGATTCAATGACTCACTCATAAAGACTCGTTTCATTACTGGATGAATCAGTGTTTCTGAACGAATCTCTTGAGTGAATGATTCAATGACTCTCTCACAAAGACTCGTTTCATTACTGGATGAATCAGCGTTTTCTGAACGAATCTCGAGTGAATGATTCAATGACTCACTCATAAAGACTCGTTTCATTACTGGATGAATCAGCGTTTCTGAAAAAAATCTCTTGAGTGAATGATTCAATTAAATCACTCAAAGACTTGTTTCATTACTAGATGAATCAGTGTTTCTGAACGAATCTCTTGAGTGAATGATTCAATGACTCACTCATAAAGACTCATTTCATTACTGGATGAATCAGCGTTTCTGAACTAATCTCTAGAGTTAATGACTCAATGACAAATACATTTTAAGTCACGTGTCGCCACCTACTGGTGTAACAATGTAATTAATACACTCTTTATTTGAAGCATCAAGTCACTTTTAACAGCTGATTTACTCTATTTTGATCACGACCGTAGACATCAGTGTTTATATCTGAACTATAAACTTTTATCCCAGTGCTTCTGTAATAATTGGAATATTTGTAACATAAAAATAATAATGCTGCTGTGTGGTTGAAAATACCATTCTTCTCCCTTTCCCATCGCATATCAGCTCAGAGGAGAGTTAATTTCAAATAAAAGTTAAGAAATAAAGTTGAAATAAAGTTCTTAACAGGTATTTAATAGTAGGAATGAAGAAACTTAAGGTTTTTTTGGGTCAGAGAGAAGTAATATCCCAATAAGGAAGCATCCGTTTATGATTTGAATATATATTGTAATTTACACTGAATATGTTGTTATTGCATACGGTTTATTAGAATATGCAATACACTGAGCAGCAAATAGTATTGGTCACCATGTACAAGTAGCATCTAACAACTATTTATTTACACTTAGCGTAAATAGCATCTACCAAAATGTTATTGGTTTATATCTTAGGAACGATTTGCTGAATCAAACTTTTTTTTTTCTAGATTATACATGATTTCTGTGCTTGTCATCAATGTGCCGTATGCAGCATTCATCCCCGCACACACTCATATACTTCACATCTAAAGTAAAACCTTGAACACCCACCAGAAACACTTAAAATAAAAGAACTCAAAGCTTTCACTGCCAATCTTTTCTAGCACTGGGAAACCGGAAAGGAGAGAGTGAGAGAACGTAAATCCCTCCGTGTGAAGTGTGGGAACAGAGTCCGAGTCCGGCAGATCCGCTCCAGGGTTTCTGTTTCTCCACACTCACACTGAGCTCCTTCACTGTGGACATTCATTGAGTATTAATGCTGAACTCTGACAACACTTTTACACAGCCGGAGCAGATCTAAACATATGCTGCTGTAACATCACCTGCACGCTCCGCCAATCAAAATAGAATATTTGCTTTATGATTTGTGCAGTTGTAATTAAAATATTGCGTGGGGAAAACAGATCTGGATACAGAAGCTACATGATGTGGACAAATGTAAATTCACTGTGTTCTGATTGGCTAATGGGGCCAATAATTATCAGTTGCTATCATTTCATTGGCTGTTGGCATTTAGTTGCATCTTTTTTTGAACAATTTCAAGGTCATCCTCAGAATATCCTGTTGTTCATGTGTGTGTGTCTATAAAAATACTTTTTTTTACTAACCCTTTTTAAAAACTGAACAAAAAATTGAACAATTTCATGTTCATCCTCAGAATATCCTGTTGTTTTTTAACTAACCCTTTTTAAAAATAATCCTGGACCACATGAGCTTGCTTGTGATCACAGAGAGAGAGATATTACAACATGACAGAAACACTTTCTGGTCTCCTGTTAGTCTTGCTCAGACTGTTGCTTTCACGAATGGGGAAAAACATGACACTTTCCCATAATGCCATGCGCTCACGGCTCAGTCATGCACTTAAACTCACTCAGTTCAGTCTTTACACTGCCTTTGAACCGAAGTAAATGCAGCAAGGTTTGTTGGATCTGCTTTATTAAAACATTATTTTACAGAAAACATTCTCAGTAAAACACAATAATAAAGAGTCTCAGACCCTGTGTTTTAAGGTCCATGAAAGTTTACCCAAAATCAGTTTTTTTTCCCCCTGTTTTAATGGTTTAACCAATTTGAATTTATATAATGTTAGCAATTTATTATTATTTTAAACAATAAGTTATGTTTGACTTTTTTTTAATTCTATGTTGTCTGTTTAAAATTTTCTAGATTGTGTTTTTTATGATTTAAAACAAATTATAAAAAAAACAAGTAATCAAACACATTAAAGTGTTTAGCAATTTAATTAAAATCCCCCTATAGTCAATAATTTTATGCCTTAAAACTCATTTTAGATCACCAAAATGAAATAGTTAAAAAGTTATTTTTTTTAAATGTCTTCATGCCTTAAAATATCTTGAATGTAACTCGACACCCTTGCCTCATTTAGTGAGTTCTACGTGATTCTATGAATATGCAAATGAGCCCCGCCTCCACTCACTCACTCAGCTCAGAGATCCACTGGTTGACGATCACACGTTGATCTGATTGGTTACAAGGTCGTTTGTGACGTCAGAAACACCAGCGATTTCAAACCATGTTTTTGAGACTGTCTTTGGTTCACTGCAGTTTTAAGCAGAAAATACTCAGCAATGCTGTCGACTTATGAATTTAAGACAAACCATGTGTAAATTCATATTATACACACCACATACACATATAAACAACATTAAAAGCCAGATTTTCACCACAGAGGGACTTTACACTTTTAATAAACGCCACCAAATTAACTCCTTTCATTTCTTGGACCAAAAAAAGTGCTGCACAACAGAGATAAACTGGTCAAATTAAAACATGGACAAAACATTCTGATATTGTGTGATATTCCATAAAAAACAGTCATATACTGGAACTGAACCCTTTACAAAGGCATCAAGAACTCCAAACATTGGGGTCATTATAATATTTACAGTTGTGCATTCATTTTTATTATAAACAAATGGATGGGATGTTTCACCTCATTTCAAGGGAACGTGTTGGTGTTTGTCAAAGACAGAAAAGCATAATTTCTCTCTGTTAAATTCCTCTTATATCCAGTATCAGATGCAGAGCCGTTCCCAGTGTCGGGCTGGTCACCTCGAGCAGGGTTTGATCTGCTAAATGACAGCGACATATGAAAGTGATGTAGGGCGAGAGCGCGTGTCCTGTGGGATTGGAACGCCAGCACATGTGGCCTTGATCGCATCCGCAGATGTCATCTCAGATGAAGAGAACGCCACTTTTTGATAATGAGCTTTTGTTGTTCTTCGGGGAAAAAACATGCACAGATGAAAAGTGCGAAGTAAGCAGAGTTTCAATGTTGCTTTTCGTAAGTCAAGCCTGCTTTATGTTCAGGTCTGAAAAACGTTGTCCCTCTCGCCGGCTCTCTAGAGGAACTGTTTATTTCCAAGCTTTTCAAACTCCCTTTGGTCTCAGCACAGCACTGCCAACAGCGTCCAGATTTACATCCGAGCTGGGAAGAGGAGCCGCAACAAGCCTGCCAACGCATGTGCTTCTTTATCTCAGCTAAATCATGTTAACGGGGAACCCTGAGCCATAAATGATACATCACATGGAACGCTCGATCGTGTTGCCATGGCAACAGCTCCACCTGGATTGCAATTGGCCGTGATCTCATTCTTCTTGCCGACACGGGATTGTCTCAGGAATTCTGGTCAGCGGCTGGGAAAGTCATTTTCGTGTGTGTCCTCCGTCACTGCTCGCCAGTTTTACCCTGCTTTTGCACAGCCACATTTTCTATTGGACCAATCTCAATTATATACAAATATTTTATATACAAAAAGTGATGCAAAAGTCTTGAAACACAGAATTTCGCCAATAAACTAAAACTGAAAATATACTTTATTTAAAGGGGTGGTTGATTATGATTTCACTTTTCTAGCTGTAGTTAGTGTGTAATGTTGCTGTTTGAGCATAAACAACATCTGCAAAGTTACAACGCTCACAGTTCAAAGCAAAGGGAGATGTTTGCTTTTACAGAAAACTCTTTATAAGGACTACAACAAACGGCTGGTAGAGACCACACGAGCTTCCTCCCGGGTTAGTGACATCACTAACCTTAGAATTTACATAAACCCCGCCCCCGAGAATGCCATTTATAGATTATCATGACAGAATATGCTAATCAATGACTAGAAGACAGTTAACTCCACATCAACTAACCATTCAGAAACGTCAGTCTTGAGTCTCTTCATTTTTGTCCGACTCTGGTTTGAACATAATAGTCTAAAAGTTTTTGACATTTTCAGTGTGCGTCTGTGCGAGGTAGTCGGAGCTGCTAACACACACACACACGCACACACAAGCTCTTGTAGCTCCGCCCCCTGTGCCGGGAGCAGCAGCTCATTTGCATTTAAAGGGGCACACACGAAACGGCGCGTTTTTGCTCACACTCAAAAAGTGACCATTTTAATATGCTATATAAAATTACATGTGGGTTATTTTAAGCTAAAACTTTGCATACACACTCTGGGGACATCAAAAACTTATTTTACATCTTTATTAAAGAGGTCCTACAATTCCCTTTTCACATCAATTATAGGCACAATATGTTTTTCGCCGCTAGAGGTCGTCTAGTCAAAACAAAGGCGTAGCTTGATGACGCCGGGATTGAGCGAGGAATCATGGGAGTTGTCTTCACCTCACAGCTGGTGGAGAAGAAAATTGAACATTTTTCAATGCATTTTGCACAGTACTGGCCTGGGTAAAAATAAAATTACATTAAGAATGTAAATTTGTGTAACTTATTAAGTTGCTGTTAAATTGAAGTTTGATGTTTTCAATTAATCACACATACTTTTTTTTTATTAATACAATTTAATTTAACCATTCTAAACAACAAAAAAATGCCACAGTTTATCAAGAGCTTGAAGCAGAAATGAGGGAGAAACTCCTCATATGAGCCGCTCACAGGTATAAAGGTCTTTCCTTGCCATTAATGCCTGGAAAACACGCCTACGACTCCTATTAACAACAATGGCTAGTTACTGGGATATACATAAACCTACCAACATCCGTCGCCATGAATTTTGGAATGATTATCGCGTTTTAGTCGCATTACATCGGTTAATGTGAACCCAGGTATTGCGCAATAGCTTTTTATCGACATTTAGAAAATATCGCAAAAGTTTTGCGCAGATCTGTAATGGAAACGCAGCTGGTGACAGTCAAAACAGCATTGGAGAAGTGCTTAAATTAAACGTCACTGTTTAGGTCAATGATGTCACCCTAATGTTTTTGGTTGCATCCCTCCCATCAACATCCTTGAAAATGAATGTCGCACTATACCTCAGACTATCGCCATTTAAAAACTCAATCCATACAAGGAAGGTACTTTTAATCCAGAGATTTCATGGTAATAGATAACTAATACAGGACATGTCAAAAACGTCACTCCAGTAAAAAACTAACACTGGCATGTGCAACTCATCCGAATGCCTAGACCGTTTTTCAATCCCTTCCAGCTTTCCTCAAGGAAAGATCCCAGCCCAGTGCCCATGTGGGCAGAAACCCAATGCAAGCGAGTGCTGGTTCCAGCAGGATTCCTGCGCTGGCTGCTGCCTGTCAACCTCTATTAATGCAAAGAGTATTGGCCTTTGTAGCTTTAGGAACAGCAAACAGCTGCATGCAAATCCAACACACTCCCCCTCGACCAGCCCCCATTGTGTCCCGGACGCCACGGGGATTCCTCCGAGGGGAAACAGGTGGAGGGGGGAGAGGGCGGTGTCATCTTTAGAAAAGTTTGAGGAGTCCCACAGTAGACCCAGCGGGGACTTCTCCAGCCTACTTGTCTTTTTTTTGTGATTTTGTTCCCTTATTACTGGCCGCCAAGAGTCTTCAGAAGAAAAGGGACATGTCCAAACTTCTCTTAAGTGCCTGTAATCCAATATACAGGGCTTACTGTACTGTACTGTACAAAAGAAATCGGATGGATTGGGTGAGGGTGAGGGGGGTCTTTTTTAAGGCTGGTTTCTTCTAAGCGCTGTTGTTCAACGAAGCCTTGCCTTTAGAAAAAGTACTTGTGCCAAAAAAAATACACCACAGGGCAAATACAACACAGTCAACCAAACACAAGCATCATGAAAACAAAGAAACATCCAGAAAAGCCCAACACAGTGACTCACATCATGATTTGGGTCAAGACTATTGGTGTTTTGGAGGTCAGGGTAATTATCATTAAATACCCAGAATGCAATAGCCGTCATTTCAGCGTCTAAGTTAACTATAGACCCGATATAGTCCGGATATGAGTAACACACTTCTAGCCAAAATAACCATGAATTTGGTTACATGTCGTTTTTGCCAAAATAACTTGCGAGATGTTTGATATTCCATCATGTAAGCAAAGTCAACAGTGATTAGAAGGTGTTAGGTTTCATTTCTTCACTCATTTAATTTTTTTGGCGTCTAATTGATGACTATAGTCTATTCTTGGGCGATGTTTAGACGTCTATTCAATTTTCCCTAGTTTTAGCCTAGACGTCTGGGCTGCGTTTGGACGGCTATTGGACGTCTTTTAAACCCAAAATTGCTTGCTGGGTAACAATAAAACTATTAAAAACATTTCGGTTAATTATAGTATATAAAAATTATAGTTGAAAAACAATTGGCAATAAACTTACATAAGTTTTAGCTAAAACACTAAAATGATTAACTGAAAAGAAATAAAAAATAGATCTTATTAAAAATAAATCAAACCTAAATAGCAATGCTAAAATAAAAATGACAAAAAGCAAATAACTAAAATTACCATGAAGACTAAAATGATAAAAGCCAATTCAAAATATGAATAAAACCATAATAAAGAAAACTACTCCAGCACTGTTGCAGGTTGACCAGTAAAGGGGAGTGTTTGTGATCCAATCTTAAAACATATTCTACATTAATTGTGCATTTTCACCAACTCTTTTTCAAAAACATATATATTAGAGGAGCGAGGGGTTTAATGTGCCAGTCACACAGATAGGATAGAGCTTAAATAGGTTAGAGCTCAGTGTGACGTTATGAATTATTAGCATTTGAAATATCAGATGCCATGTGGTACAAAATGTGTTCATATTTTAGGGAAAATGCTACACAAACATACTAGTTATATAATTTGAAAGTGCTACAGCAGCGGGAGAGATGAACGAGGTTCTAATGGGTGTTATTTTAAATCGAGTTATTTATATTTCAACCCAGACTCGTTGGGAAAGCACGCCACTACCTACATTTCTGCACAACCGTTTCCAGCTGGAATGAACGATAGAGGCAATTAAACACCAACAACTTTTATTCATTTTCACACAAAATATGATTATAGGGGCAGATTAATGATTGATAAAGACGTATTCCTTGCACAATACTGTGTGATGAACTTAAAGCACTTTTACCATAGTGCATTGTTAGTAAAGCATGGCATTTTGACGTTTGCATCACATAAGCAGTGTGTCTTTTCGATGTAGTGATCTTGCTCACTCGCGATGAGAAGCGCTCGAGTACCAGCGGCCAAATCCATAAAAAGCAGATTCATTCACAAACAACTGACAGTTATGACCTAAATATGATTTGAATTTACAATAATCAATGCTAAAATGTGGCATTAGCACCAGTTGCATGGACACTCAAGAGCCGGATGTTCACTGGAGACTCGCTTTGACCAGAGGAATGAATCAGGGAGTTGTTGACGTATATCAGTTCAATTCGCATTTGTGAACTGATTCAACAGGTTCATTAGAAAAATGAATCAACTGCAGTTTTAAAAAATGAGTAACATATTTTTTTTAACTCCCCCTGTAGTCAATTTTATCCCTTAAAAATCATCTTTGATCAACAAAATTACATTTAAATGTTTTTCCTTGAAAAAAAGTCCTCATGTCTTAAAATATCTTGAATGTAACTCGACACCCTTGCGTCATTTAGTATGCCCGGTTCTATGATTATACAAATAAGCCCCGCCTCCACTCACTCAGCTCAGAGATCCACTGGTTGACGATCACTCGTTGATCTGATTGGTTACAAGTTCGTTTGTGACGTCAGAAACACCAGCGATTTCAAACCGTGTTTTTGGGACTGTCTTTGGTTCACTGCAGTTTTAAGCAGAAAATACTCAGCAATGCTGTCGACTTATGAATTTACACATGGCTTGTCTTAAAGCATATTAAAAACACCACATAGACATACACAACATTAAAAGCTGGATTTTCACCACAGGGGGACTTTGATTAAATTTGGTGGAATAAAAAGTATCATTCTTTAAAGTTTTCCAAAAGAAAAGAGAATAGTACTTAAAATTTACAGTGAAGTTCAGAAACAAAGTAAAGATAAAGTCCACCACTGGAAATGACATTAATACGAACAATGTGTGCAGGAGCGCTTCTGCAGGAACTGAAGGGCAAAACGAAACCCTGACAGACAAAACAGGGTCCCAGACTGTGACTGATCCACAACAGACCCGTTACACAGGGACGCATCAACATCACAAAGCTGCCAGAGAAACCAGTTGCTCTACTTTTAATATATGACCTTTTGACAACAAACGGTCAAGCATCTTTTCTGTTGTATCATTTAAAGACATAATACTAACAACTATCATGCAAAAAAATCTAATAAGATTTGATATTGGGACTATTTTCAGAAGACAAATTTGGTCTTAAATGTAATATTTTGCATTGACTTGCATAACTGTTGATTTGCTATAACATTTATGTCCGTTGTTTTCACTTTTACCCATTTTTGATTCGTTTTTACCCAGCTGTATTATAATTTTTAAACAACTGTTGAACATTTCTCCCCAACCTATTGGTTCCTTGAGTTTGCCTCCAAAATGGTGCAAGTTGGGTTGTTTTTAAGCCAGCATGTTTAGATTATATTTGCAAATTGTATTCACTGAATATGAATTGTGTTATGAGCATAACGGAGCTGAAACTACAACAGTCGGCTGTTATCTGACCTCATGCATGATGCAGAGAGGAGATTAGATGAAGCATTTCCTCTCATGAATAATGTGAAGAAACTCTCACAACCTAAATGACATAAACATGTCCTCGCATGCCGTGCAACATTGCTTCAACCTTGGTTGGTTTTAACCTGAAAACTGACTTTTACTTGCGAAGATTCAGATATTTAAGCATTCTCACTAGGCACTCAATGATCTGAAGCACGTCAAGCATTTCTGTACTTGTTTCAATTGTTAAGTTTGTCATTTTAGAAGCCAGCGTGTCCTTATTGGAGACACTGGTCTGGCGTATTGGACTATAAAACAGGGCAGGCCTCTTTCCCCCTCAGGACTGCCAGAGAAAGGCTACAGGCTGTGTGCAATGATTCGGGCCTCATAAACCAGGGAAGGGTTTTGCTCAAGCGGACAGTGATATAATGCATTGTCCAGGGAGGAGGGCTTGTAGGGTTTGAGGTCCAGCCGTGGTTTGCTGGAACTCAGTTCTTGATCTTTCCCTCCAGCAGTCGTGCCCACAGATAAAAACCAGACCAACACTGGCCTCAACCTCAAATCAAGGTTCATTCAGCCACAAAATCATCCGAAACCAATCTTTGCGTCCATGGACGAGGAATCACTGCTCTGAAACTCTGACTGATGCAGATGTAGAAGCATTCATAATAACTTCAATGGTGCCGTATTGAATCAATCAATCTAAAATTACTGCTTCAAATAAGCTCTGTTTGGAGAGAGAGAAATGCCATATGATGTTATTTGGCTCTAAAAAAAAAAGGCAACACTGACTATTTTTGCAATGGGTTTTGTGACAATTGTAAAGTTTATTTAAATTAAAAGCACATAAGACTGATCATGCTCTAAATAAGTTAATAAATGGTCAACAAAAACACATAAATGTAAAAAATTATGGGTTTCACCTCAGAAATTGGGAAAAAAAAATGTATAGTACTGATTAATACTTAACTTGGATATTCAATGCATATTGAATCTTATGGTTAAAAAGTGTATTGTTATGTGTGATTAATTAATCCATTGCTCAAATCTATATTAATAGGCCGGCTGACCCTACATCACAGGCAATCACATGTAAAGCGGGTTTTTCCAGCAGGGAGCTGATTCATAATGAAGCATATGCTCATAATCCTCAAAGGATTACAGAAGTAATCTATAATAAGGCTCTTCATAACACAGAGGTAGAATTTACAATTACTGGACGTGTTCCAGGAAATGAGAAGGCTTTAAAACTAATTGTTCAGGCTTACTGTAGTTCGATTAGTCACTTCGATAAGTACACCAAATTATGTGCAAACTTTTAAAATGATCCCTAATAATTCAAGATGAAATGGAACAATGTCTGACACTGTAGAAAGTGTATTAAAAGTGACGATTTTATCCCTCTCTGGCAGTCACCTTGTTTCTTTCCACTCAAAACACAATCCGTTCACTAGTGGTGCTCTTTCCCTTCTAGAGACAACTGGCTTAAATACACATTTTCCCACCCCTAATAACTGGAACAAACCATTGTTAAATAAAATGAACTCATTTCCTTCTTCCTACAGCATTATATTGAAGAATAAAATGAAAGCATGCTTGGGATGCATTTAAAGGGATAGTTCACCCAAATTTTTTAATTCTGTCATCATTTACTCTCCCACAAACCTGTATGGGTTTCTTTCTTCTGTTGAACACATTTTGAAGAATATGAGTAACCAAACAGTTGACTTTAGCCATTGACTTCCATAGTATTTTTTTTCTAGGGATGCAAAGTTATGAAAATTTTGGCCGATACCGATAAATCTTTATATTTAAAAGCCGATAACCGATATATTAGCTCATAAATCTAAATGCAAATTTTTATAAGAGCCTGATTACAAAAACAAAAGTCTCAGCATTAAAAGCCACGTCCCAAACACAGAATTATTATGAAAACATCCTTATTATTGTATGTAGCCAATATGACAGACTTGCGCTGAACTTCAATCATATTTCAAGCAATTTAGTGTCTCAGCTGAAGAAAATAAAACATAATTTATCGGCTTTAATATATCGGCCAAATATTCTTATCGGGACGATAACAATAACATCAAAAAAGGACATATATCAGCCAATACGGTGGCTGATATATCATGCATCCCTATTTTTTCCCCATACTATGGAAGTCAATGGGGCCCGTCAACGGTTTGGTTTAATATTCTTCAAAATATCATCTTTTGTGTTCAGCAGGAGAAAAACATTCATACAGGTTTGGCGCAACTTGAGGGTGAGTAAATGATGACAAAATTGCCATTATTTGGGTGAATTATCCTTTTAATTGCACCATTTTGTCTACTCGAGTACTCAACAGATAAATCAAACGAGCCCTCAGCTGGGGGTTAATGGTGTGAAAAAATGGTAAAAGTTAGCTGTTTTTTAAGCTTCTCATAATTTCATAAGTCGTTCAACTTCAGATCAAAACAAACTCACACAGAAATATGCGCCTTGTTGCTAGGAGAGGCATGACAGACGAAAACAAACAAAAGCTGCCTGCAGATACAAATCTCCCAATTCCCAAAGTTATAAAAGATAAACTTAAATCAAAACATAATTAACTGTGTTGGCTGATCAAAGCGGCGCATTTTAAGGGGGAAAAAACTCAACTTCTTGAAGGTTAGACAAGCAAGACATTTCTAGAGAATCAATGTACAATCTATTTACTATGGCACAAAATCCAGATCTTAAAGGCAAAGGCATGTTGTTTTGAGAAGCTTTTCTTATAAACTGAAGACTGGTGTTGAGGCGACGCCGTGTGTGAGATTGTTAACTCATATCTTATGTGTGTTTGCCGACCCTTTCCCCAAGGCAATGCAGAGCTAATTCATGAAAGCCGTGTCACAAACACCCAACAGACGTGAGCTACCAAGAGCTAAACTAAACACAGAGTTTCACAGATGGGCGTTTTTGGTTGAGGAACGAACAGCCTTCACCAAACCAGACTCATCCAAGACCAAAACAATGGGACTATGAGATTGAGAAGAGTCAGTCCATGGGACAATACGCACAGTGCTGATTTCACTCTCGGACTCGAGTTTGTCCAATCTTCAAATCCAGTGAATGTCTCAACTCAATTCAGTACACGCTTTCAGACTAGACTAGTCAACTATAGATACTGCTGCTGGTAGTTGACCTTGCTAACAGCTACAAACGCTGGATTCTGAAGCTTTTCATTATTGGCTTTGCCAATTTTATGCATAATATGGTAGAATATAGTAGAGATAAGTCAGGAAATGTTGGGCAGAAAAAGGAGCAACTGTATCAGGAAATGCAGCTAACGATCCAAAATCTGAAAAATAATTAATATCTTCTTAAAATCAAAAGAAAACAAGACATTGTTTTGCATAAAAAAAAGTATTATCAATGTAAACGACTAGTATTTTCCAATGTCAACTACCAGCAGCAGTATCTATAGTTGACTAGTCTAGTCTGAAAGCGTGTACTGAATTGAGTTTGTACTCGGCACTAGGGAAAGACTGGTAGCATTACATACAGTTTCACTATAGACAACACCACTGTGCTGGACTATGAAATAACACACAGAATCGAAGCAGAACTATTTAAATTAGCAAACTAACACCAAGTGCGCTTGAAAAGTATTCCCCGTTCATGGACATCTGTAAAAAAAAGTCACTTTATGATTTAGTGTCTACACTCAGAACCCTCCACCATCGCACACAAGACCAGAGATGCTCTTACCTTCTGAAGACTGCAAACAGATCACGGTAAACAGAAGTCCATGCACGAGGGGATGTTTCCACAGGGACGGAGCCATTTTAGTTATTCAAGACAAACTCCAGATGCTGGACAATAGTTTGGATTGTAAGGAAGATCTAGACAGTATGCAGGTCACGTGGACATCAGCAATCTGTTCTCCACCTTTCACCATTCATTCTCCGTCTGAAAGCACATGGAAGAAAGAAGAAATAGTGTAAATGGGAAATCATATCAGTAACGGTAGAAGCTTTGCTGACATCTGATATAGATTTGCACAGGCCATTTATAGCGGACTGGCGTACTGTATACCTCACCTAAGGAGGCACTGAATAGTAAGATTCTTGTTGAAAATGACAACCCAATGATTACTTGAATGTTATTGCTAATAATGATGCCCAATATATGTATTCAGGCTCTACTAGAACAGGTTTCCCAGCTTGAATGTTGATTATTCTCCTCATATTCTCCATTGTTGCGGCTCCTCTCTTCCCAGTCTGTCAGTAACGCTCTGTTTACTTCCTGTCTCTATGAAGCCCCTCCTTCAGAAAAGCACACTGTGCTCTGATTGGTCGGCTGGAGCAGTGTGTTGTGATTGGTTGAGCGCTTCGAGTGTGTTTGGGAAAGTCCCGCCCCTTACCATAACCGCCAGTTTAACACACTACTAACTAACTCAACCAGGCCCCGCCCCTTTATTCAGCGTATTAATTATTTAATGGCCAAATAATTGGCCAATATTCTATATCTTACATTAACACTTAAATAATTAACAAGAAAAAATAAATGTATGCATTCAAAATGTACTTTCTCTCTCTACCACCAATAAGAACCAACAAATCTGATGACATCATTCTGCACTTCAGCTTTTCAGACCAATCAAATGCTCTCTGAAGCACCGCCTCCTTGTTTACATCTATTTTCTATAAAGTACACCATACATAGTCGTGAATTATTCAGTGTGTAAATATGCCAGTGTAAAAATAATTCAGAGTAAATATGCCGTCGCAGTTATAGCAAGATAGCATAAAGTACAGCTTTTTTTTATTATTAAATAGGGCTATCATACATATTAATGTACTGCTTTATTGTAAATGAATGAGGCTACTCTTATTATATATTAATAAGAAAAGTTGTGCATGTCCTCCTGAAGCAAAGCACATGCGTCTGATGTTTAGGCTTTTACACAAAGAACATGCATGAAGATCTCAACGCGTCATTCGACACACCCAAAGCGCAGACTTCCTGAGCAGCGTAACGCACTTGACAGGTCAGATAAACATATTTATTTCAAAATATCTGTCTTGGTGACTCTTCACATAAACAGTGTCATTTTGTCATTTGGAGTAAAAATCTGACGTGTAAGTGCAACATTACATTAGATCTGTGCATTTGGTCTTAAAGTGACAGCAGCCTAATAAACCTAATAAAATAACACCGAGGGAATCTCTCACTGTTCTTGACTGAATAACTTGTTTTAATAATAATCAATTTCTTTGTAATTAATACACTAAAGACTATGCAGTGATTCTTTTTTACATTTGATTATTCAATACCTGTATTATTTCTGACTGCTTGTTTCTTATATTCTATGTGTTCTAATGATTGTTGTTTGCATCTATGTTTTTAATAACAAAAGATAAAACAACAAAAAGATCTTGGATATATTGTGATTATTAATATAGTAGTTATTAATAAAAATATCGTTACCCATAATCAAATTGACTCGTGAGCAGTGTTGGGGAAGTTACTTTTAAAAAGTAGTGTTTTCTCGTTACTCGTTACTTCTTAAAAAAGTAATCCGTTACTTTACTTAGTTACCCCCTTTGGAAAGTAACTTTTTATGTTACTCGTTACTTTTACGTTACTTTTATGTTGCTTGACTTTGGGCAGAACCCAATATCTGTTCGTAAATGTGTAGGCCTACATAAAATTCTACCATGAACTCTAGGCTACTTATTGAAAAACTAGAAAAAAAAACAAAAAAAAAAGGAGAGATTTTGAGATAGAAAAAAAAGATATATTTATTTAAAATAACATTTGAAAAACCTGTATAAACTGAACACCAAAGCACAATATTAACTATTGAGCGGTGGTGACGCGTTCATGAAAAATGTCACAAAGAACCGGCAAAAGAAATGATTATGAATATCGAATATCAAATATAGCAAGGAGACATTTTAATTGTTTATTAATAAACAAGTGTTTTCTTTGTCAGTCAGTGTCGGCTGCAAAGATAAAGTTGACGATGCTGACTCGCGATCTTCACAGTAGTGAACGCGCCAGAGAGAAATGCACATTTCTTATGGATTACATAAGCAGAGAGTCTGTTTTCTCTCGTTTTGAATAGTATTGTTTTAAAGTACACATTTCAAGCTTTCTATATATTTCTCAGATCTTTGAGGCAAGTAGCTTGCGCTAAGTTTCGGTTCATTTATGAGACGAGCTCAGTCCACGCGCCGGCACGGAGCTCCTGAGAAGTCCTGATTATATTGCCTGCTATATTTACTGCTTATTTAAAGTTACTGCTTAAAATAAGGCAATTGGTTGATGAAACATTGATTAAAATTAAGATACAATTAATACAAAACGAAATTCACTTTAAAGAAAGGCTTTCTACAAAAACAAACTTAATGAAGTGGTCAAAATCATGTCTGCCCACTCCATTTGTCTCCCGATTGCGCATCTTATGCTCTTACTCATGCTTTTCACTTTTCATATAATCAACATTGATAAAATTAAAAAATAAATTATTTTATTTAAACATAAATATGAAACTAAATCGTTTTCTTTAATGACTAGGCTACAACACGCAGGTCTATACAGAGACATTAATATCGGAGCGGGATTTGAGCGAACGCCGTCTTATAAGCATGTGGGGGTAGAGGTACGATTTTCGAGCAATCATCGAATATTATTTTGCTTGATATGCCAATCCTTAATATTTGGTGTTTTAAATGCCTGTTTGAGGTCTCTGTGAAAGATTTAAAGCAGTCTTTTAGTGCCGCTTTCAGAGCGGTCAAGTCCGAAGAACTGTTACGTCCATAACATTGTTTCTTTCCTCATAAATGCGAACACGAAAAATTAAATACAATTAATATTTTATGTTCTGTGGAGAGCCAACCCTTCTTCATCCGGTGGGTGTATTACTTTTGGTTTGCGCAGTGTAATTCACAGAATTGATTGCTCTGCTACCAGCCTCTGTCACGTACCATGTGGAGCTTGTGACTATTGCAAGCGCGCAGATGAGGAGACAGTGTTGCTGTCAAATCTGTCCATGGGAAAAGTAACGTTGTGCGAAATTGAAAAAGGAACTACGTTTCGTTACCAAATTTTCAGTAGTAACGCGTTACACTACTTTTTACCCGAAAAAGTAGTTACGTTACTGTAACGCGTTACTTTGTAACGCGTTACACACAACACTGCTCGTGAGGGAAGTGAAGATTCACACCTCTAGCATAAAGCTAATCATAACCACAAAACACAGCCGACGCATTTGAATTCTACACCGAATACATTTGTGACTACAACAGTGTACAATGCATTTCAACTCAAGAGAAGCTGCAACAAACTTTTTATTCACATCTAATTTTCACAGCGTTAATGACGATTACAGACAGATCTCTCACCGACCCTGCATGAGGTACATCAGAATTACTATAGCAACAGGTTCAGGTGATAACCTAAAATCATCTGTTGTGTTGGCTTTTTCCTGTTATTTCATATATTATTTATTTTCCTGTTATTTCATATACACAGACTCTTTTCCTGCAGTGACAAAAGGCAAAATCTGAGACCTTGGGGTCCTTATAACACACAGTGTCAAATATGTTGAAGACAGATGACATGTCACGCTCAGTCTACAGATTCATTTCCACTGACATGTAGGCTACCTGAGCGCGCACACACACACACCCACAAACTAAACAATACTTTCATCTTCCCAGAACATCTGCATAATGCCCGGCTCCGCGTTCACATCGCACGCAGGGAATCCTGTGGAAAGTTGCACTTTGAAGTGTGCTTCATCAAAGCCTTCCTCGCCATCAAGTGCACTGATTATTTTATAATGAACCTACATATAAAACATTTCCTCAGCTCTACGGACGCATTTGGAAAGAGAAAGAAAGAAAGAGTGTGAACAAAACGTTGCATACAGCAGACAAAATTTAATTATGTTTCATCACAAATCCAGCTATAGGAAAAGTCCTCTCCGTCGCAGATGTACTGAAGATCAGACATTTGGACATTGCACAAAATAGTTTTTGTGCGTTGTTTTAAATATCAAACACTCAGATTGTCCAAGCACATTTATTGTTAAATAATTAGCAGGGGAACATTGAACAGTGAATAACAACACAGCAAACTTTGAAGCACCTAGAGGTATAGACGTGCGATATATCAACCCGATCACACTAAATGTGTCTCTATAGCACGCAGTGTGTTTATCGTGTAATTTATACGCGAAAATGAGTTTTTACGTGCATAGGATACGCATGGGTTGGTTAGGGTAGGTTTAGTAGTGGTGTGGGGTGCGTGTGTATTATACGCAAATGAACTGCGTATCAAATGCACGCGAAAACTGCGTATCATATGCAATTTAAATTTTTGCGTATAAATTGCACGATAATACACAATGCGTGCTATAGAGACGCATTTACGTGAGAACAGGCTGGATATATATATATATATATATCGTCTACCATAATATCCACAGTGTTTTAACGATGTGCAATCAGACAATATGTGCAATAAAATATGGTAAAAATGTCCCCATGTTTTAGGCTATATTTATATCATATGATTTAAGCAATCACACAAAGACTGCTTTCTTTACAAATATCAGCACGATTGCAAATGCGATATTGGTTTTATACAACAGTTTAATAAACAATTAAGTGAGTTACATTTTAGATACAATATTGTCTATTTTTGCTCTATTTTGCCGCCCAAAATATTTCCAAACAAAGCCACGACAGAACGGGGTTGAGTCTGAGCAACACACAACGGCGTTTCATTACGAATGAATGATTCAATGACTCACTCAATAAGAAAGTCAAATGCTTCGTGAAATGATCCTGATCCTGAAATGATCAACCGTTTAAACTAATCCGTTAAATGAATGAGTCAATGATTCGCTCATTACCAGTGACTTGCCACCACCTACTGGCGGTTTTAGTTTCATATTTAAAAAGTATCTTTCCAATTTTAAAATCATTTCAATGTTTATTTTGATAACATAAACCATTATTTCTGCATTTGTAACAGCAGTTTAAACACACACATGTCCCTCTGATCTGTAAATGCCACTTCTGTTTCCTCTGCAAACATGCATTGTGCTGATCCTGATTTCATTTGACTGGAAACAGCCCTACAGTCTCTTATTATTCTAATTAAATTAAATTAAATGTAATAATTTGACACACTAAATGATGCACAGGCTACATGTAATTAGGTAAGAAAAAGGTAATAAATGCCCATACAAAAGGTAAAAATGCAGATAAAAGGTAAAAAATCTATTCAAAATTATTGGAAAATGTAATGTCACTGCTAGGAACTAAACACTTCTCAAAATATGAATAGCAAAACCTATAAGAGTCATCTGTCTACTCTACGCCAGTGCTAAACCTGCCAAAGTACCAGCACAAAAACACACTCAGCCAAATACAGTCTGGTCATCGCTATCGACAAAATCATAAAAAATAGCCATATTATTTCTTTGTCATCACAGAGCCCTAACTAGGTCTCCACTAATTATGAAAACAACACAATTAACCATTACAATGTGCTGCATTCCTCCCAGTGCACGTTCCTGCCGTGAGCTTGTGTTCCTCGCTAAATGTTAATTATTTGAGGACATTTTAAGTTAACCTAGTATTAGTTTTTTCTAATTGTTCTGTTAATTGTGAATTTCACTCATGTCTAACATTACTTGTGAAACAAGAGTTTGATCATATCCTCCACAAATATTGGTGTTAAATAATAATGATTTCAATATCAGCCAAAATTGTGATTCCCCAATCGAGCAGCCCTGCTAGAAGAGGGTTAAGGCTGAATGTGTTTTACTTGTCATTAATGCACTAAATTAGCTGAATCACGGCTTAATCATACAAAGCTAATCAGCCTTATCTCTGATGAGCATTCAGGTGGGGAAATCATTTAGCGCTCTGCATTATGGGATTAGCAAACATCCCAGAGAAAGAGCGAATCGCCGAGTTGGGAGTATTTTTAAGCAGCTGAGAGATCCCGACACACAGCGGACGCTCTGCGAAACGTCCTCAGTGTGTGCGGACCCTCACACACACACCGCTGCGAAACGTCCTCAGTGTGTGCGGACCCTCACACACACACCGCTGCGAAACATCCTCAGTGTGTGCGGACCCTCACACACACACCGCTGCGAAACATGCAGGAGCCAACTGTTATCATCCCCATAAACACCACTTTGTTTGGCAGATTTCGGACTGGATTTGTCCTGACTTGAAATAAAAGGATTAAGCGATTAGCATTGGAGAGCTTTACGCCATTCCTGACTGAGCCTTTTCTGAGCATGAAGGAGAGATCTGCAATCCACTTCCGCACAAGAAACCAGACAAACCAAACCTCATGATTCAATGCTATTCGACTATGCTGGAAATTACAGATAAAATAACCCATTTGAGTCGCCAAACCATGATAATGCAGGAATCTAGGACAATCCTGAGGGGCCATTAGCCATTTAGATTAACTTTCCATATTACATTAATAAGACATTTTTATCAAAGCAGCGCTCTTAGAATGAATAGGTGGCAGGCAGGAGGACTTCAGATCAAATATGGCCGTGTTTGTGAATGTGACATTCATCCCAGAGCTTCCCATCTCAGGCTGGAAAGAAGAGCGCCAAAAGAATGCCCAAGAGTCCCGGTTTCTAAGACGCGCTGGAACTGAATGAACGGGACAGAGGAGAATGGAAAAGAAAGAGAAAAGGGTGGGCGGGTCAACCAGGAAGATTGACAACTAGTGAGTGTCGCTTGACCTCTCAGGGTTCGCCTCCAAGTATTCTTGACAGGCTTAAAGGAGGAGGACATAAAAGAGCTGGAATGTTAATTTATTTTCAATTGCCAGGCCCAAGATGGGAGAAAATAAAGAATGCATACATGCATGCATAGCAAGTGAAGCACAAATGAGATGTAAAGCTGCATCCAAAACTGAGCGAAACAAAGACACGAGCAGCTGGATCTCTCATTTACGGACAGCGCTTGCTCTTCCAAACATGGACTGTACAATGTTCATAACACGTCTCAACAGCGCGGGTGTTGCACTCGCATCTAAACTGAGACGCGTGGAACTATAAAGTGTAAATATAAAATGTATTTAATGTTAATGTATTTAACGTGTGCAACTAATAAGTGCCCGTGGGTTCTTAAAAAGTCTAAAAAATTTATTTAAAGTCACAAAAATAAAAGGCACAACAAATTTCTTCATCATTTTAAGATAGGATGTGAAAAACCAGGAATAGCGATAAGACTTAATGTGATTATTAAACTTCAAAAGGCTATGATTTTATTACATTAATGAGCGTTGGACGTTTCAAAGTAAAACACATCCGCGTTTTAAAGCAGTGCGTAATCAACGAATGCCGTGCATTTATGCCACTAGATTGCTTATGATTTACTGTGGATGAATTATGACGATGTTTACTTCATGGAGTTTATATTGGAATAAGTTGTTTTTAAGAACTTAATTCGACGTAAACTCGTGTAGCTTTTATCTGTGCTGCCGTCACAGGAAGAAAAGAACATTATTATTCAAGATTTTACTAGTATTGGCACAATAACCTGTTTATTACAGTAAGTGTGTATACATAATTACATAATTTAATAGTTTGAAGCAGAAATATTGAAAAACGTAGTGTACTTTTGCTTGTAAACGTCTCCCTGTTTCTTTTCATTGGCGAAAAACACATCATTTGATCATTTCATTGCAATCCAAAAGTTTTTTTAATGTACATTTTGAAATTTAATCTTAGGAGCACAAATGTTCCTAGGGGAAAATAAAGCGTCAAGCCCTGTACAATATTGATACGACCCACATTTAAGTCTCAAAAATGTGAAAAACATTTGAAAAAATGAATTTGATTTTACATTAGCACTTAACTAATCCAAAACATCCATTCATGAGCGTGTCCGACACATGCGGTCACTTGATTATGATCTATAAACGACAGTCAACCTTCATTTGTTCGACTAATGCCATTGGTTAATTTGCACATTAACATTATGCTTAATTTTTTTTGACAGCCTCCTCCAATTACTGTCATGTTAAATTCACAAACCACAATTATTAAAAAAACTATTATCTGGAGTGGATGCAGTTTCACAACAGGTGCTCTGTTAGAGTTGAATTACTCTCAGAGATGAGGAATGTACGTGCTATATTATTATGTTATACTGATAACTAAACTAATTATGCCACATGTTTACTCTGAGTGGAAAGTGTTTATTCACGGCTCCTGCACACAAGCAAACCCTTGATCCGCTGGTTTGACTGGGACTGGAGGAGCAGTGTGGACTACGCCTGGTTAATGGCTTGTCGATAAACTACTGAACCAACATTTGGTTTTAAATCGGATTATTTGTGTTTTAAAACATTAAGTGTGGCATTAGTCAACCCTGATCTGACGTGAGCCAGTCCAGTTTACACACTTGTTACAGTTGTCCTTTAAATTCAGTCCCATTCATGAGCCCCAGTTCATCATTCATACGGAATATATTCATTATATATTATATATATATATCATTTAAACTGCGCCTCCATCCCCAGCTCCACCTGCCATTGGTGAACATCGCTGAAATCTGGCCATGGCGTTGTAATCTTTTCAACTGTATTAAGCCGTGTTATTTACATCTGTCCACTCTTCAGTTGCATCAGGGGAGTATAAACAAATGAAATAAAAATAATTTAGCACATAACAAAATTACTAAATTATGCTAAAATGGGTTTTGCCGTATGACAAGCACTAATGATGCTCAGCAACAAAGATGTTGTCCGGGACGGCCTAGTTCCCAAAGTGTCCCTTTAATGAAATATGCAATTGTGTTCAAGTGCTTTTCTAAAAATGACTTAATGCCATGGGAATCTATGTAAACGTTTTGTCTAAAAAGAATCATCATCTAGGGATGCACCGAAATTTCGGCCACAAAAAATGGTCGGCTGGAAATGGCATTTTCGGTTTCTGTCCGAAATGGAAAAACGGCCAAAAATATGAGCAGAAAAAAATACCTCTCAGATAAATTCATTATCATTAAAATGATTCAATTTAATTAAAATCTAATAAAATATTAATAATCTAATATGAATACAATTATACAAAAATAAGCTAATTTAAAATAAGATACAAAACATTTTTAAAAAGCCTTTTCGGTTTTCTGCCAAGAGCATCCAGATTTTAATTTCGGTGCATCCCTACTTATTTCATCAAGCTTAAATACCAAATCATGGTATGGAATGAAGATTTCTTAACTTTCTTAACATAACTAAACTTTCTTAACCTCTAAGAAATGCATTACATGTCACATGTGAAGACACTACTCTCTCAAATGTACCTTTCATCAATGTTCTGTTAATCATAATAATGTACAGTCGGCTTCAGCTTCAGTGGCTCTGAGTTTTATATAAACAGAACGAAAGTAGCTTTTTGGATAACACAACAAAAGAGAAGGGTTTCCTGTCCGCTGGATGCAGTCTAATCCTCCACTTTTCCCTCTTCTGTCCCCCTGAACATCATTCCTGCTCGTGTCCGGTGCCATCCCTTAGTTACCGCAGAGACCCAGACGGCCAGCGCTTTAAAACATGCCTGGTCCCACTCAAAAAACGATTCATTCAATGACTCACAGTCATTAGTAGCATTATCTACTATTCGGTTCTTAGCATGGTCTGTGACCGGTCAGGAAAAGAGCATTATAAACAACCTTATATGCAGGATTGTTCTGGGAAAACAGAGCAGAAAATGATTCATCTTCAGCCTGCTTGAATCCAGAGATCCATATATTTAGTGTAGCAGTCCTTTCCTTCATACGAAACCCATGAGCGTTTAAAGCATCACCACACCTTCTAACTAGACCAGAGGAACGTCTATGTGACCAAGAATGGGTAAAAACACAATTAAAATGACTCAATGACTTTCAACTGAAGAGTTGCAAAGTGAAATGAACCCGTTTCACAACTGTAAGCGCCGATTTAAGAGCTTTTGCAAGCGGAGGATGTATTTTCAGGAGGGGGAAAAAAACAGGTTACTGTGAACAACTACATAAAATAAACCCTTAAACATTTCATTAACAGAATTTGACATGTTTAATAGGTGGAAGTGATAAAATGCACAGCCTACATTTAAGAAAATGCACCATACTGACAACAACGGCAACAAAAAAAAGCCTTCCCGAGAGATGTGTAACGCAGTCTAAAAAAGCCATGATTGTGTTCATTTATGACCCTAAAGGTCCACATACTATATATTATTTGAAATAGAAAGCATGAGGGAAATTTGTTTCACAGCAAATAATCCATAAAAAAATAAATGTTACTATAATTTCACGGAGCCGATTAAACGTTCAGTTGCGGAGGCATTTATGATAAAGTGCTGATCAAGTCTTTGATCTAAGACACTATTCTGTAAGTATCCAGTGATAAAAAAACTGAGTATTTTTTTATATAAGTATTTAGCCTACTTTATTGGTTGTATAAAAAAAAAGGATTTCACAGCTTGCGCACAACACTGCCAGAATGATGCTTAAAAGGACATTTGTAAACACAATTTATAATCCTCTTGAGCCAAAATAAAATATAATGTGTCGTCTGCGATTATAATGCAGGAGTTACTTCTCAAATCCAATATAATTCCAAGTCTGTGTTAAAGGTTTCAACCACAAGCGTTAAACATCTTGTAGTGCAACAATATTCAATACCCCATTTTTATGACTTGCACCATTAGCAAATAGCTTTGAGCATTCTTGAGAGCTCATGATTTCCATAATTAAAACCCTGAGCAATCAGCAATCATGCTTCTGCTCGTCTGGCTGATCAACACACTCGCTTCAGCAGCAAGACAGGCAAGCCTGTGTAAAGTGGAGGCGATCAAGAGGGAGGGAATGAATTAAACACCACGGCCATGTGGCTTTCTGCATCTGTGTCAAGAAAATATTGGATTTAAAAAAAGAAATCAAAACACAATAAAACAAAAAAGGCAGAGAACAATAATTACCAGGCACAAACGCTACAAAATATGCATCTGTTGTACAGGAGTTAAGACTAACGCCACAAATTTCTCTTTTCCTGTCAGGCGGTTTCATAAAGGTCCTTCTCAAAGCCATTATTACAATGATGATGATGATTCATAACCATTTGGCATGAAGCACATCAGGAGAGTGTCATAAAATAATGCGCCACATCAACTGATTTCACATGTGCTGCCATCCACGAGAAGAAACCCGACTCTCGTATCATCTCGACACTCGGGATACTGTGATTAGGGTTGGCTATCGAGAACCGGTTCCAAAAAACAGGGGATTCGATAAGACGCACACATTTCGATTACTCTTATCGAGTCCTTTGTGACTGTAAACCGTTTTCTTTGCTGCACAGATCTAACCTGGCCCTAGCCAGATGAATTTCGCTCCGCCTAGCTTCACTCACATCCATCTGGAACCGATCCATTGAAATGGCGTTTCAGAAGGCTGGGCCTTATCAAAAATCCTTGCATATGATTGGATAAGCCACTTGTCTGTCATCTTTATCGACGTGCTATTTCAACCACTCACACCGAAGCCAACCCGTGACGCTGAAGAATCCGGTCGGGAGAAGGCACTGATCTATATAACATCGTTTCCACCAACAAAAGCCTTAAGAGCCGTTCTCTGATGTTCTTTTAATGAAACAATATTAGGTAGATTGGACAACACGGATGAAATAGCAGCATCAATGTTAACGCTTGTTTCCTCGATGCGAGCCGCCATTGTTGTCTGAATCAAAACAGTCTCACGGTCGCTTCTCCACTACGTCACATCTATGAAACTCCCGCCCTGCGTCCTGATTGGCTTAACCATAAAGTTGGTTGGAGAAATCACTCTCAATGGAAGAGGTTCCAGATGGATGTGAGTGAAGCTAGGCGGAGCGAAATTCATCTGGCTAGGGCCAGGTTAGCACAGATCCACAGCGCTCACAGAAAGACACCTCTCAGCCTGTACAGAGAGCGCGATACTGAACTGAGATCTGCAAACTTAGCTGCATTATGTCCCTGTTATCACTGTTAAGCTGCTTTGAAACAATCTGTATTGTAAAAAGCGCTACATAAATAAAGCTGACTTGACTTGCGCTTCTTTTTGCACTTGAATGGACAAATACACACAAAAACATGTCAAAATGTCCTCGTAAACACAAAGAAAACGCGTGTGTATCAGTATATTGGACCTGTGCAGCTCTTAAAGTGACAGCACTCATATTCCTGCTGCCGTCTCTATAATTACACTAATCAGCAGAACACAGAGAAAATGCTCTCCTTGACTGAATAACTTTTGTAACTCTATTTGTAATGTATATTTTATTTATAAAGTGCAGTGCTTTACATTTGATTTCAGTTTCTGTACCTGAAAATCTTAAATCACTGTTTATTTCATTCGAATCTTTGTTCAGTTGTGTTTATTTGTGCAATTGCTAATTTGTTTTTTTGTCTTTTTTTTCATTACTAAGTGTTTACTTGTATTTAATAATGCTTGAAATTTATATTATTTAGTTGTTTTTGCTTTGGTTAAAACTATAGACAAAGGGTTCTTTGATTTTTGTTCATGGTAATAAAAACTTAATAAATGTGAATGATAAATTATGTTTTTTTTATTTATCTTGTTGGAATTGAAATTAGGAATCGATAAGCTGAATTGGAATAATTAAAATTAAAACGATACCCAACCCTAATAACAATCTAAATTTAACAAAACAAATAAATGAATTGTGATTCTCAATTTATTCCGAATCGTACAGCTCTAGTTGAGTATTTCTCTGTAATGTAGAACAATGTTAGCAATATTACATATAATATTCTTTCTCAGCCTTGAAACTTTAACTTGAATTTAGAAAATGTCCATATGTAATTAGGATTATAAAGTGCACCAGTCGACTGATGGCTTAAATGAACAGTTAGTCACGTACAGCCCTAACTGAAACACACTCAACAGATGTAGCATTAGCTGCGGTGTGCATCCTCACAGCTAAAAAAAACATCGAAATTAAATTAATTAGACATTCCCACAGAGGTACACATTCATTATGCCGCTATCCTCTGAAGAGCCTGTGGTCTTTATCTATGCTAATGTAGCCGTTGGTTGCGCGGCAGGGGCCGGTGGAGAGGTCTCACAGGTCAATGCTAATCCCCTGATAGATGCGGCTACGAGACCTTTAGCCATTCATCAACCTCCAACGGGATGAGCTGCACCAACACATAATACATAACGCAAAGGGTCTCGCAACTCCCCATCCGTCACTCCCGGCAGCTCCAACAGCGTGTCATCAAAACACTCCTCTCTAAAGCTTGCATGGAGGACTAATGTGTAAGAGCTCATGCTAGGTGTGCAATACAGGTCCTAACACACAATGCCCTAGTGCAGGACTTAAAATGTCAAGACTACAGAAGAGAACAAAGGTGAGGTTACAATTCATTACCCAACAAACTGGAAGCTTGGTTTTACACTTAAGATTCTCTGTAATTCCCCAAACTCGTTTCACCAACATGATTTATTAGTCTTCATACGTTTGTGTAAAGAGTTGTTTTAGCACCAGTGAAGCGAACAATGTTAACATATACTGACACTATGTAATGTACAGCATTTAAGCACAACTTATACTATATTCATGTAAAGCAGTATTATACAGCAAATCTCAGCTGTGTAATTTTGTTTTATATTAATGCCCAGCTCTTTTTATCTAGATAAACGCATAAATATCATAAATACCTACTCGTGTAGGATGATTTATATATATATATATATATAGCAAATCTCAACTGCATGATTGTATCGCGCAAAATGTAAACTATATTATCACCCAGCTCTAATCTGCAAAATGTGACTATAAGGCATGAAGATATTAAGATATTATAAACATCAGCATCATGATTTTCTGTAAAGCTGCTTTGAAAAGATGTGTATTGCAAAAAGCTCTATAATAAATATAATTGACTTGACTGACACCTTCACAGACATAGAAATGTGGAAAAATCCATGTTTATTTATTTCACTGTATTCATAATGAGATTAAAGATGATTATCGAGAGATTATAGCGATTTCATTCTGTTCTGAGATTTCTAAAGACTGCTCGCAACTGATTGCAAACACACACACACACACACAAATCCCTAATGTTGCGGGTACAGAAACATCCACGCACAACCGTAACATGTTTACTGACAGACTGAACGCTACTTTCAACCAGCATTTTCTGTCCCTACATTTCTCCCGTCTCTCTTCACGGATGAGAACTGCTTCTACAGGGTCATTTCTCCTCTCCAACATTTTAGCCTTCATTAGAGAAATAATGAGTGACACTGGCCATGTGAAGAGTGTGTGTTTTCCCTGCAGGAACCGGTGGCGTTCGGCACCATGATCCACCAGTTGAACTGAAGCTAAATATATCATATAATGGCCTTTGTTGTTTGTACACAAACAAAATGGGGAAAAGGTTGCATGATTATCAATAGCTTTGATTGTTGCTCAAAGAGCACTTGAGCTACTTGAGGTTTCTGGCATATACGGAAATAAAATAAAATAACGGCTAAAAACCATTTGCATGAGCAAAATAAGATTTGTGAAAGCATGGAAAATATTCCCACCACATTCACAACGCATTTGCATTAGTTTAAATATAAATCAACAACAAAAAAAAAACATTGTCTAAATAATAATTTAAGGGTATACAACTACACAACTTTTCACGCTGTCTTTGGTTATTTAGCAATACTAATATGAGATGTATGATATGAATGTATTTTTTTTTATTCTCAATAATGTGTGCTATGTCCTAAAATAGAGTTGATTTAAAAATATTACATTTTTATTTCTGTACCTGAAAAAAGTACAATATCCAGATTATAGATTAAAACTGCTTAAACATAATGGTAAAGTATGGTTACATTTCTGTACATTTAGAAAAGTGCATTAAATTGCAATATAAATTGACAAACTAACTTGTCAGCTTCTTAAGTTTTCTGGCATATACGAAAGCATGGAAAACATTTTCACCACATTCACAATGCAATTGCTTTGGATTTTACATATAAAACAACAAAAAACTGTGTTTAGCGTGTGTCTGTGTGTGCGTGTGCAATGTTATACAGTAACTAACCATAAAACACATTTTAAAATGATCTTTGTGTAACACATGATAGCGTCAGCTTGCTTACATGCATCATGATGATGTCTAAATAGTAACACAAGAAAGACAAGACTTTCTAGGACAGCAGAAATAAGATATGCCAAGAACTGGAGTAATCCAGATCACTTCTGTGGGAACGTTCGCAAACTACAGAGATCAATCTCCATTCATCGACTTTATGGACTGAAACCGATTCAAAGACCAATTCCGGGAAATCGTTAATTTAAACAATCAAAAGTGGTCTAAACATACCCTCATACTCAAGTGGCAAGTTAGGAAATTCCACATTTGTCAATTCATAATCCTAAAGATAAAACCCATCTATGACATCCATTCTTTCTGCCGTTTAATATGAGAAACGTTAAATAATAATCAACATTCCTTATGCATGAAGTAGTCTGAGCAACAACTGAATTCTCCCACTGTACAAAACAGTATTGAACTTTTCCAGATGCTTCACTCCTCATTGCACACACACACACAGATCCATACCGTTTTTTCCATGAACCCGGAGCCCTAACCCCGTTCTGCCTTTGCCCCGAGCTCTTGAGCCATTATTGCTTTCGACAGACACAGTCTTTTGGTGGATGGAGTCAGTAAAGACTGGTAAAAGAAACCAGTGGTGTAATATGATATATCTGAATGCTGTCTTCATGTTCACATGCATGCACGCTTTCCTCAGCTTTAATTCGACAGGGCAGTGCGGAGAACTTGGCAAGAAGCGAGTAACGGGACGGGATGAGGAGAAGGACCACAAGCCGCCAGGACTCACTCGTGGGATGTGTTGAAGACTAAAGACTGACAACAGGATCGTTTCAGCAAGCAAAGCGTTTCACCAAATCAGTCTAATGTAAAGTACATGTGTGAAACTGCATTCAATATGTGCCACAACTCATTGTGTGTAACAGAGCATGATCACGATCGAATCAATAGCCTGATCGTTACGCTGAAGTGCTGATAGAGAATCAATCAGGTGTTATCGAAACCATCTATATACATCAGATCACCGTTACATCAGATCACCGTTACATCAGATCACTATATACAGTGATTAGCATAAGTGAACACACCCCCATGCTAAAGTTGACTAAAAAGAGGAATAAAAAAAATCATCTTTTGGAAATTGATCTTAATGCCGTATGAGTAGCTCCAAATCATCACACACCCTTCACCATAGCTAGAGATTGGCTTGGTTTTATTTCAGGTAGCCTAATAGCTGGTTTGATTTGCATTGAGAGCTGATCTTATGGAAAGTTCCCCATGCCGATCTCTAGGTATGGTGAAGGGTGTGTGATGATGTGGGGCTATTTTAATTACAAAGGCCAAAGGAACTTTATCAGGATAAATAGTATCCTGGATCTATGAAATAACTGGCCTTTAATAATACAAATCTGCCCCTCTATGGGAGTTTAACACAGGGGTGTCCTGACTGATTCCCCCTGTGTTTTAAGGAAAAACATTTATTTATTTATTTACGATACATTATTCATTCACAAAGAGAATTGGTGTCCTTAAAGGTTGGAGTTTTCCTCATTTTTTTAATTAAGGCATTAAGATCAATTTCCAAAAGCTTTTAATGTTGTTTATATGCAGTGATGTAGTGGTGCCTGGAGAAGTGGGTATACTCTTAATTTATGCCCCCAATATTTTTTTTAAGCGTCCCAGTAAAGGATGAACGTTCTGTGTTATAAAGAGTGACATGTAAGACTAGTCTTGCATATTAGTATTGAATATGCAAGACTATATAATATAGAATATAATTAATAGAATAGAACATAGAATTACTAGTATTCGTGCATATCAGGGCCGTACACAGGGTTTTATAAATACAGAGTTCCCATAAATTAGAAAATTTTGATTTTCTTGATCTTGACATGAGCATTTTAAGGTGTTTTGAAGGCCAAAAAAATGGACAGCAGTAGCTTTAAAAGCATGTCGGTGGGCAGTAGCATGAAGTATTTGATCAGATTCTTAAACATGAGAATCAGTTTAAATGTTGCAATGAATGATCCACTCTACAAAATGTAAATGCAGAATGTTTATGCTTAGGCTATTGTTGACAATACACATATTCAAAACGGGAATGGCCTTGAATAAGAAATGATTCAAGGATTATTTTGCATAGATGTTACATTTCAAACAAACGTCAATGCAATCCTTCTGTGTCCAGAGGCATATGAGCAATTAGTATGAGCATCAAAAAATCAGTTTCAGCTTCTTTTACTTTCCTAAATTAATCAATGTTTTTGGACTAATCTGTTCATTTAAGCTTGTCGCCGCCTTCTGGCTTAATGATGCAAGTTGCGCAAACACAGACAAGCGGACTGATACAAACCAAACATTCGAGGTAACGTTATACAAATATATTTATACAATAATAATGGCAATATATTTAATAGGGTGCTTGTGTTGTTAAATTGAGCTTATAATTTCCACTGTCTTTGATCAAACTGATTATTTCTGTCGGTCATTTAAAACTTCTATCGAAAAAACAGCTGTTTATTTTAGCTACTTGCATCTTATCTCGCACTGTATGATCGCTAACTGAAGTGAAGCGTCGCTTTGGGATTCGCGATCGCGCTTCTATGAACAAAAATCCCGCTTGCTTTGATTGGTCTCAAACATTAGACATTGACGAGCGGGTGTTTGAGTGTTGAAGCAGATCAGATGAGAAGGTCAGTTATCGTCGCGATGAGCGAATCATTGTGGCACCAAATTAGAGTTAATATTAGGGGATTATTTCACAACTTTCATTATATAGGCTACACTTAAAAAAACGACCCTGACTGGGTGTTTTTTATTCACATGAGATTGGATTAGCTACTAAATGATGCGCATCAGAGGGGATTTAGAAGTGAGTATACGCAATGCCGACTGAAAAAGAAGTGGGTATACGCCGTATACCTGCGTATACCCTGCACTACACCACTGTTTATATGTCTATGTGGTGTTTATAATACGCTTTAAGACAAACCATATGTAAGTTCATAAGTCGACAGCATTGCTGAGTATTTTCTGCTTAAAACTGCAGTGAACCAAAGACAGTCTCAAAAACACGGTTTGAAATCGCTGGTGTTTCTGACGTCACAAACGACCTTGTAACCAATCAGATCAACGTGTGATCGTCAACCAGTGGATCTCTGAGCTGAGTGAGTGAGTGGAGGCGGGGCTCATTTGCATATTCATAGAACCGCGCATACTAAATGAGGCAAGGGTGTCGAGTTACATTCAAGATATTTTAAGACATGAAGAATATTTTTCAAAAGGAAAAAACATTTAAATATGTAATTTTGGTGATCAAAGATGAGTTTTAAGGGGTAAAATTATAGACTACAGGGGGACTTTAATAGAAGTTTAGCCGTCTTCAACACTTTGGTGTTTCTTTTTGGACGCCAGTAATGGACGGTAGAGAGTTACCACTGTTTTACTGTAGAAACTAAGCTTTCAAGCTTGATTGCTTGTATCGTCGCCTGGCTCTAAGGCATGAAGATATTAACATCATCATTTTTGGTAAAGCTGCTTTGAAACAATGTGTATTGAGAAAAGTGTTATATAATACAAATACATTTGACTTGACAATACTGGTGTAAACTATGGCACAATCAGCCATGGGAATAAAGTCCATAACCGATATCCATAACCGATAATTCTTTATATTTTAAAGCCGATAACCGATATATTGGCTGACAAATCTAAATCCAAATTTTTATATAATTTTTGAGAGTCTGATTACAAAAACAAAAGTCTCAGCATTAAAAGCCACATCCCAAACACACAATTATAATGTTCTCATTAAAATTTATAATAATACAATTTGTATATATAATAATAACTGTGTGTAGCCGATATGACAGACTTGCACTTAACTGTATTTTCCTTTTTCAAAGTGATTTCAATCATATTTCAAGCAAGTTAAACCCATCATGTTGAACAGTGCATCTGAAGTGTCTCAGCTGAAGGAAATAATACATTATTTATTGGCTTTGATATTTCGGCTGAATATTATTATTGGTCCGATAACCATTACATTACAAATTATCATATATCGGCCGCTACCGGTATGGTGGCTCATATATCGTGCATCCCTACAAAAAATCAGATTTAATATACACAGAAGAGCAAAGCACACACACTGCAAACCTGAGAGCCTAGAGTTCCTTAGTGCACCTTTACCAATACACAATTAAAGAACATTTCTTAACTACTAAACTTAAAAATTAAAACCATACTAAGAACATTACAAAGTCCAAAAATCCTAAATATATTCTGACAATCGAGATCAGGATCCTCTACACATTCTTAAGCCTTTCTGACTGGGGATTTGTTTATTTATTTTTGGTAAATTGGAAAATAACTCATTTAATTGAATCTTATGATCTGAAAACAAAAGGCTGGATGAAAAGGAGAGGCAGAGTGAATGTCCTGGAGTATAAACGTCTGAACACAACTTTGGGGAGGGGGATGGTGGAGGGACTCAAGTTTTCACAGTTGAGACTCAAACACTTTGTTATGTAAATGCGGGCTTGGAAACGAAGCGGCAGGAATCACAGGCGGTTGATGTGAGCAGAGATGGCACTTCCTTCAACTGCGCATTTGTCCATGTGAGTTCACTCTCTGAATGCAAATGAACCAGCACTAAACAATTACTCATAATACATGCATTTAATATCTAAACTATGGGGTTTTCACATGAGGCCTTCATTTGTCCCTTTACTAGGTTTTATGTTATGCGTACTGAATTATTGCTAACACTTTACAATAAGGTTCATTATTTAAATACATTAGTTAACATGAACTAAGAATGAACAATACTTCTAGAGCATTTATAAATATTAGTTAATACTAATTTCAACATTTACTAATACATTATTAAAATCAAAGGTTGTATTTCTTAACATTAATTAATGCACTGTGAGCTAACATTAACAAACAGCTGGATTTCTATTAACTAACATCAACAAAAAATAATAAGTAATGTAACAAATATTGCTCATTGTTAGTTCATGTTCATCAATACATTAATGTTAACTAATGAACCTTATTGTAAAGTGTCACTGAATTATTTTCAAAGAAAATGCGCTCGGTTAAAGAGGACGGGCTTCATTTACACAACATGAGTTGTTTTTTTTAATAGTTTGTGCTTGTGTGTCCGTTCAGACTTTTATTTCACTGTGCTCAGTCGAAACCAATCCAAGTGTGAACGGCTTCTGATCCGAATTCAAATTTGACAACCGTTTTGCTGTTTATTTGACTGGCACTTCTTATTCAAATGTCAGACGACAGGCTGTTCATGAGCTATTGTGACGTGTGTGTGCTGAATAATGCATGTGCAGTGACATGATCTAAATGAAGCTGCCACACACAGACCTCAGGAATCAACTCAAGTAAACCAGTTCCCATTTTATGAAGAATGGGATATTTTGGGATGAGCCGTCTAACCTACCGGTAACACTTTACAATACGGTTATTTAGTTAACGTGAACTAAGAATGAACAATACTTCCACTGCATTATTTAATCTTAGTTAATATTAATTTCAACATTTACTAATACATTATTAAAATCAAAGGTTGTATTAGTTAACATTAGTTAATGCACTGTGAACTAACATGAACAAACTATGAACAGCTGGATTTGTATTAACTAATATTAAATACTGTAACAAATGTATTGCTCGTTGTTAGTTAATACATACTAATGAACCTTATTGTAAAGTGTTACTAAACTAAGCCACTCCATTAAATAAAAAGTTACTACTGTATTCCTTTTATTTTACTAAAGCTTCTAAATTATATGTAAATTACATATATATTAGTATCTATATCTTGAGAAATAACTAGACTTTCTTTCGTAGTGTTTTGGCCCTAACAATGTTGTTTTATTGCACAGGTCTCCATATTTCTCCAATAGAGATAATTCTAGGACAGATAAGCGTGATGTATAGCCTCACATCTGGCCCCCATCCTGTTCTTTCCAAAGAAAAAAACCTTTCTTTCCAAGATGAACTGCCGTGTTATCAACACTACTGAAACAATGCACACATCATTATCTGACCCCGCATGCTTCATTCAATCTTTAAAAAGTATTAATCCAGATCTTCATTCTGCTGATGGTTTGTTTTAAACACACACACACACACACTGCAGTTTAGATGCTCGCTGTCCCAGAAGACCCGAATGGAGTCGCTGGGAATGATCAAAGCCACGCCATTCAGTCCCACTGCGAGCGCACAATGGAAATATGCGAGATGAATAATACTCACAGATTGATTGATAGAGGAACAGTCCTTCTCGGCCGATAAAGCGAGGGTTTGTAAGTCACCTCTACACCCGCGCACAAACACTCTCCTCGCGCAGGTAGAGCTCGGGTCCGCGCGCTCCACGTAAACCCATTAGGCCTCTACCAACACGGACTGGTGAGGAACACGAACCCCGAGTTCTCGTCTAAAAGGCGCATTTCGTCGCTCTCGGCAGCCGGTAGTTGTCCTGCTCCATGCAACACTCGGTTTAGGGGAGAGCGAGATGAATCCCCCTTTAAATCAAAGCCATGCGCCTGTGCGTCGTCGAGGTGGCCCGATAGCTTTACCTAGAACCCCCCGTTTGCAAACCGGGACGGGACCTGCCGCACACTCAGCCGCGAGAGTGTGTTTTTTCTAAACTTAAGGAGATTCCTCTGGTTTCGGACTGCGTAAAGTGAGTCTCGGTCCGGGAGCACAGAGACGCGAGCGCGCGGTTGCGTGTCTCACTGCAGAGGCGCGCCGGAAAACACGCGCTGGAACGCGTTCACATTCACACGGAGCGGAGCCATAAACCTCACGGAAGTCTGTCTTCTCAACAACTGTTCAAACACTGCCAACACACTGCTCAAGTGGTATAAAACCTGACTTCCTCTCACACACTGCTCATTCTACACTTTTGTTTAATATTATTCTCCGTTCGTTCTGTGTGAGCACTATAGGCTACAACTATTACAGCATTACTTGAACATCTGTGATTACAAATCATTATTAAGCATAATACAATTGTGTAATCTCTTTACAATTATTTTACCAACTGTAGTGACTACGCTAATTGTTGATTTGTACCGAATCATCTATTATGAGAATGAGAACTTTTTTTTCATCATGTATTTTCACTTCAGATGCCATACTGTAAAACATTGTTCTCTCAAAAGTTATGAACAAACGTTCTTCCAGTAACGTTGATAATCAAATAGTTCAAAGTTATCTGGTCTTTAATAATTCTCTCAAAACGCTAGCACAAAAAATGTTATGTATAAATTGTTCATTGAGCTTTTTTTCTGAAACGTTTTGAAACATTTTTAAACTGTTACTTGTTTTAGAACGTTCAGAGACCGTTCCAATAATGATTGAAGAATGATGGAATGGAATGTCCCCCTAACGTTCTGATTACCAAGATATAATAAAAAGTTTTTAACTTAATGGGAACGTTATTAAATATTCTTACTATATATTTTTTGTCAGTTATTAACATCTAAATTAACTTGTTTTTAATTAAGTCAAAGTATGTTTTTAACATGACTAATGTTTAAGGGTTAGAGTATTTTAGGGTTCGTTTAAGGTTTATATGATTTACAAAAGCTCTTTAAAAAAACAACTGCACATTTTCACATTTTACAGTGTACATCCGTACGCTATTATAGCATTTTTAAAAAGGACTTAAAGACTTACTTATTTTATATTGAATCTGAGAATTGTGAGTGATTGGCTGTTTGATTTTCCTGGTGTTATATTTTTGTTGTTATATGATTTTTAGAGTTATATTCTTTTTATGGACAGCACTTTGGTTGGGTTGAGTTGAGCAGTTGTATATGCACAAACCATTTGGCCATTCCAGTTATTGCACATCATGTTTGATCCCACATTGCTTTGGATTGAAGCATGAAAACGAGCTGCATCATTTCTCTTAGATAAAGGAGGACATTGAGGGAAAATTAATGAGGTTTGGGAAGAGTCGGATCAGCAGGAAGTGGAGAGTGAGTGAATTAGGCAGACATTACTCCGGGGTAACTTGAGCCCCATGCAGTCATCTCAACACTTCAGCCAACAAAAAATGTTTGTCCAGCCATTTGTTCCCGGTGGTGTCAGTGGTGTCTCCCTGGAGTAATACCTCAGGGGCCCCGGCCCGCTCCAGCAGGAACCAACACGATCTGCGCTGCAACAATAGACGCTTCTCTAAACATATCAGACTGAGTTTGGTCTCTGTGATTCCTGCTCAGACAACAACACATATAGCCGTTCAGTTTGAGGACAGTAGTTCAGCAGAAGTCCTGTAAAGAGCATCACACCACTAAGCTCTGTGAGTTGTTTCAAACACACCATGTTTCTCATTTGAACCAAAAAAAAAAAAAAAAAGTTTCAGGAAAAAAGATTAATTTCCATCTCTTTCTTTTTCATCCCAAGAACAAGAACATGGGTCATAGGATCTCTTAGATGTGTCAGTATTAATAATATTTTAAAAAAGGAAAGGAAGCACACAAGGGAAAGCTATGAATTTGGGTCAGACTCACAAGGTGGATTAGTGGTGTACTCGCGTTTATTAATTGGCATAATTTTACATAATAAGGAATAGCAGAAAAAAATGAAAACAGGTGTACACATTTGAGCAAAACTATGTTTAAGCAAGAGCTTAAACAAACGAGTGTGATTTTATAGTTTTCTTGTGTAATGCAAACTCTTATTTTATTTGCAAGAAATATGAATCTATGTATTTATTATAAACTATTATAAAACAATTTATTTTATTAATAAAAAAAAAACATTGGTAACACTTTACAATAACTTCATATTAGTTGATTTTAGTTTATTCATTAACTAACAATGAGCAATACTTGTTTTATAGTTACAACATGTATTCATATTTTTTAACATTAGTTAATAAAAATACAACAGTTCACTGTTAAGTTCATGTTTGCTCAGATCCATTAAATAATATGAACAGATACAACATTAAAATATAATTATAAAATAATTTGTTTTAAAAATCTATAAGTAAATGTTATTTGTCTATAAGTAAATCAGATTTACATGCTTTAGAAGTATTTTTCATTGTAAGTTCATGGTAAATAATGTGTTAACAAATGTATGTCATGTCTGTTGTTGGTTTTGTTTATGGTTTCCCTAGTGAGATTTTTTTTTATACTTTTTTTGTATTTGAAATATGTTCCCTTTTCAATTGTACATTGCAAATATACTAACAAAAAAACGTGTACTATCTTTAAATATATTAAAAGTATATTAGCATCATGCTATTACCCATTTTCACAATACAACTTTTAACACACTTTAAAGTAATTGTACTTTAGTATAATTAAAAAAAAATACATTTGAGAAAAGTATACTTGAAGTTGTTCCAATTTAGCACACAAAAAAGTATACTAAATATACTAAGTTATACTTTACTTCAATTTAATTACAACTAAAATACACTTTGTACAAAAGTAGTTGTTCCAAAATAGCACACTTCAAGTTAACTAACACACTTGATGTATCCTGAATAAGTCTGGCTGCAAGACTTAGCATATTTTTCTTTTCTTCCCGTCTTTTTTGGCGGTTTGCACCAATTTTGCACATTACCGCCACCTACTGTGAACTCGATCCAGAGACTCCAACCACTCACCCACTTCCCATCCTCCCCCGCTCAATAAAAATGCATGTTTCAGCCAGCGCTGAGTGTTCATATTTTTCTTTTCATCAGGGTTATGTCTTTTATTTTGTAGTTCCTGTGTGTCATGGGATTCCCTTATCCCTTCATGTGATCTTGACATGTGCTTCCCATGTGTTATGTTGTCATTGGTTCATTCATTGATTGTTCACAGGTGTGTCTTGTTTAGTCATCAGTCTTCGTGTATAGCCCTCATGTAACCATTAGGTAGTAGTGGGCAGATCGAGGCTTCGTGAAGCAATGAAACAGTTGAACCAAATGGTCCATATTGTTTCGAGGCTTCGAATCAATCCGACACCCGTCTCCACGGTGACACCTAGTGGTCACTTGCAGGTGTTGATCTGAAATAACCTTGACGAGCCATGATTTTTTTTATTTTATTTTTTTTATTGTACTTTTCTAATATGTGAATCTTGCAACCTATAGGCTCCTCACTGTGCATAATGTTATTTTGGTCCTGCAAAATGAATATTAATAAAATAAATCAAGCCACTATATCTCACTTTTTTACATATTTTTATTCAAAAATATTAATTTCTCTGCTGTGGAAGGACTTAGCCTACTTCTTTTTTTACAGATAATTTCTCCAGCCTTTAAAAAAATCCTCTCACAAGGGACACTTGTTGCCTGCATGCAAAGATATTTTTTTAGCTAATACATACAAATGAGGAAAGATTACTGCTCTCTCTTTCCAGTAAGTTAGTGGATCATGAGTTGTGGGCAAATACGCATCGTTGATGTATTTTTTCACTTCCACTGTGGCATCAGCTGTAGCATTGTGTATCATCTGGGTTTGATGATACGAGTATCAAAAAGTTCCCATAAACTGTCCTGTGTTTCTACTGGATGATGTATTGTTGCAGTAGGCGAGCTGCCGATCACAATACACACATCTCACTTTATTTGGGGTTTCTAAATGGAAATGCTCCCACACCACAGATGTACGGCATCTCTTCGGGAGCCTCCATTTTATCTATCTATCCAAATCTATCTAGATATGTATCTCTAATCTATCTATGTAATTAGATATATGTATCTACAATCTATCTATGTATTTAGATATGTATCTATAATCTATGTTTCTATAATCTATCTATGTATTTAGATATGTATCTATAAATGTATCTATAATCTATCTATGTATACTATTTATATATGTATCTATAAATGTATCTATAATCTATCTATGTATTTATATATGTATCTATAAATGTATCTATAATCTATCTATGTATTTATATATGTAGTCTATCTTTAATCTATCTATATATGTATCTATCTATTAATCTAGCTGTCTATATATATTTATATCTATTAATGTGTCACTATATGTATACTCTGTGTCTCTAGCCTATGTGTTGTGTAAATTTAAATGTAAGCCTAAATATAACTAAACAAATCGCACTATATCACCAAAAATCCGCTATCTCAAAATCAAACTCCTCTCACAAAAACCCACGAGGTCAATATGCGTTGATTTCACTTTTATACAGATGTGCGATTGTGTGGTCTGTTCCCGACCGTGTCAATCAAACGCTGATTCGGCGGATCACACCTGATGAAACACTTAGTGAAACACTTCGAGGCTTCGTTTGGCCGTAGTCACGTGACATGGGTGTTTTGAATCACGCTTCGGATCAGTGTTTCGAAACATCTGCGCTTCGGGATCTCGCAAAGCTTCGGAACGACTGTTTCGCGGCAGCCATCCCTACCATTAGGCTTGTTCGACTTCATGCTCTGCGCAGACCGATCGGTGGCTGACTTGAAGCAGTGCATCCCGGTAAAAATTTTGTTTGACTTGATACAGTGCGGACGCCATGTGACTGTGACGTATGCCATCAAAGTACCACGAGAGTGATTCGAGAGCAGCCGGAGGACTCCGCCAGCGCAGCTTCTCTATCGGCGTGACGATATAATGTCGATGTCCCTACAATAACAGACCGGCGTGCATCTAATAAAATATTCATTCAAGAAACATTGTGCTAGTTTACTGCAACAATGGAGCCGCGAACTGAAAATCCAGCGTTTAGTTGATCCTGGTAAGCGCTCATTGTCACGGTTGTAAACACAACGGCTTTCTTCTTCCACGAGGGGTTTTGGAGTCACAGCATTTGTTTCCAGGCGGACCGGTAAAGAACGCGACACACACGTCTCCCGGACATCCTTTAGAATTCAACCAATCAGATCGCACATTCGAAAATCCTGAAGTATTTCCAGAAAAGTGTGCCATTTGCATCAGACGTTCAACCAACGGTTCGTGGCCGTGACGTCTGAGGCTGAGACTACACGAACTCTGATGACGACACAGCTGTTTCACGATTGGCCGGATTCACTGCATGAAAACTATCACGTGTGTTTCGTGTTTATTCGAACCATTCGAACACCTTCAGTTCCACTAATGCTCACAAATCTGTTTTTATAACAGTAAAATCTCTTTTCCTGTGGTCACGATGAAATATTGTCATGTTTATCAAAATAAAACTGATAAAAAAAGTAGACACCACTTCATTGATATAGGCTTATGTTAAACTTTATTCTTGTACAAACAGATGCTGTATTAAGCAGCAGTACATAAAGGATTGAATGAAAATGTCTCTGAAAAGATTGCATTTATTTCATTTCAGCTGTGGTAAAGTAAGCAAACACTACGTGAGCGGTCACTACGGGAGGCAGAAAGTGTCCGACTTCATGTCTCCGTTTTCAGCTCCTGCACTCGACAACTCTCGCCGATCAGTTACATCCAGCCCCTGCCCATGTCCAACACACCTATTGTCTCTTGTCTAGCTTTGTTCGTGTAACCAGTGTTCGATGAATTTTAGTTTATGTCATATCTTTGTTTATTTTGTACACTGCAGTTAAATAAATACTGCACTTGTGTTCATCAAGCTTGCTTCCAGTGGAATCATTACAATGTAACTGTACTGTAAACTGTTACAAGCTTTATCCTTTTTAATTTCGCTATATGCTCTGAGAATATATTTGCATAAAATGCAAAATACTCATCAGCGAAATGAATCCGCAACGAAATGTGAAATGCATGTACTTTTTTTCCGCCAGCAAGGGTTGGGTACAGGAACCCGAAGATGAATGTGCTTTAATAAGCTTCAGAGATGCATCTAAATGCAGGGAACAGAAGAAATACAAGGTCTAACGTAACATAGACCGGACAACTGATAACTGAAACAGTGATATAAATACTGATGGTAATGGGGTGAACACAGCTGAAACGAATGATAAATCATATTAGCAACCATGACGACAAACAATGAGCAGAAAACTGGAACACAGGAACCAATGAATACAAACTAAAAGTCCATGAAAGTGAAACTAAGGACAAATGACTAATGACCAAATATCCCTGACATTTTCAAAGATCAATTAAATGAAAGTACAATTAATGTATGAATGTGAACAAAAAATGGGTAAATACTCACCTTGTCAAGACAATTCAACCACAATTTATCTACAGTGAGAATATCTTGATCCTTGATCTGCTACAATGACAGAATGCTCTTCTTTGTGTTCAGATCTATTATTGCATTACATACAATTACTTGAATACAGCTTCTGCTGCGACAAGTATAAAGTACAGCTCGACTTCTTTGATATCTATAGCAGTTGAAAACTACAGACCAGCCTCTCTTCTTCCTTCTGTCAAAAACTCTTGAAAGAGTTGTGTTCAATCAACTCTCTTCTTTTCTTTGACAGAATGACTGCCCTGCTGTCTGTTGCTGAATCTCTTCGGCTGGCAAGAGCAAACTCCAGATCATTTGTTCTCATTCTCCTGGACCTGCCTTCTGCCTTTGACACTGTAACCCAGCAGATCCTCCTGTCCAAGCTTCATGACTAAGTCATCACAGGTGCGGTGCTTCAGTCTGACCTCACAGGCAGATCTTTCGAGTTTTCAGGGAGAGGAGGGCTGTCTGAGTCACATCAGCTAATCACTGGGGTGCCTCAAGGTTCAGTGCTCGGACCTCTTTATTTCTCCATTTACCCTGGGAACGATAATAAAGGCACATGGCTTCTCCTAACACTGCTATGCAGAGGATATGCAGCTTTATCTGTCATTTCAACCTGATGATCCTATTGGCCGTCTTTCCACTGTCGGGTGCTAGTGCGTGCCAGTCGCGTTTCCACTGTCACTTCCAGGGCTTGATCGGGCCTCGTCGGGGCTTCCTCGGGGCCAACGGCCAGGGTTTTCTGGCCCTCTGAATACCTTGGTCCAAAGCATGCCAACAGGGGCTTGAGGAGTGGTCATGAGCTCCAACCCTGATCAAACCAGCTAATGAAGATCTTCAGGAGCACTTGATACTTACAGACAGGTGTGTTGAATCTGAACTCTGCAGGTAGATATATCTCCAGGAACAGGAATTGAGTACGCCTTGCAACTCCTTGTGCAAGCTCTTGTCATTTCAAGACTCGACTACTGTAATACTCTACTGGCAGGCCTTCCGGCCAGCACGACCAAGCCTCTGCAGAAGATCCACGATCCGGCAGCACGTCTGGTCCTCAATCCTCTCAGGGAATGAATGGAGGCAAGCACAAAGTTGCTCTCCAAAACGTTCACCCTCTCTGCTCCTCTCTGGTGGAATAAGTTGTAAACCTCCATTTGAACTGCTGAGACCAAAAAAACTTTCAAGAAGTAGCTGAAGACACATTTTCTCCCAACACTTAAGGCCCCGTTCACACCGCAAGTCTTAATGCTCAATTCTGATTTTTTGCTCAGATCCGATTTTTTGTTTAGCTGTTCACATTACCTTTTAAATTGTGGCCTATATCAGATTCCAGTGTGAACTGTTTGCGGTTTCGAACTGACCCGCATGCGCAAAAGAACAATAACGGCGCGTTTCCATTACAGATTTGTGCAAAAGTTTTGCGATTTTTTTCTAAATCATTCCAACAATCATGGCAACGGACTAGCTATTATTATTATTAATGGAAGGAGACGTGGCGTGTTATCCAAAGCATTAATGGCATGCTGTGAACGGCACATATGAGCTGTTTCTGGGTGTTTCTCCCTCATTTCTGCTCCAAGGTCTTTATTGTGGCATTTCTTTGAGGTTTAGAATCCAGTATTCCTGTATTTCTTTTATGAATTTAATAAAGAACTCTTGTCTCGTATTCTGTCCAAACGGTCCGTGTACTTTTGCGTCCATTCGTTTTTCCTTTTTTAACCCGTAATTGAAAAACGAAAAATGAGCGGTTGTTGTATTTTTAAAACGCAAAGTTGAACAACAAAATTTGAATTTGAACTGCACACACCAAATTTTCAGATTTTTGTTTATGACTTTTTGCCCCTTTATTAAACATTTTAAATATTCACAAATTAATATGCAACAAATGTCGATTTTATTGGTTTTCTAAGGCCAAATTAGAACCCGATGTGTTTTCCCGCAGTGCTGAATGAGAAGAGCCGTGTCTCTGGAACCATAGCCTACAGAGAGGTGATTTATAGGTGATAATAGGCTAATGATAATAAATGTGTCTGAAAAAATTAGCCATTTTAATTGTTTATTAATAAACTAGTGTTTTCAAAGCAGTGTCGGCTTCAAACATATCTCCATCTCCGCTGTAAAGCGGATGCACCTTTATAGAGAAATGCACCCTTATATGGATTACATAATAAGAAGGTATTTGCTTTTGATTCAAATTTGTTCGTTTAAAAGTGGACATTTCAAGCTTTATATAGGTAGGCTATATTTTGTTTCAGTTCATGTTTGAGACGTGTTCCGGTTCATGGAGATCATGAAAGCGCGCCTGATTGTTTTCTTTTATTTTACAAAAGAAGAACGTTTTCTTGTTATTGTGAGTTTACACAAATAAAAGTAGTAGTTGCGGATTGTGTATTATTATTTTCTGTATGACCAGAAATTATAGAGTATTGTAAATTGTTTCCACTGTTGATAGGAGAATGCAAGTGTTCGCGCCCGCGCCGCCGTGCCATGCAGTGCGCGCTCCACACTCCACACAAACACTTGAAATGCGTCCCAATCTTGTGTTTATTTGTGATAATCTTAGCCCTGTATTATTATTGCCTAACCTGTATTATGACTGACATTTGACGAATTGCTTTGTTCCTTTTTTGGATAAAAGCGTCTTCTAGATATGTAGCCTAATAAATGTAAATAATGATGATAATTATTATTATTATTTGCGATTATAACTATAAATGAGTTCACTTAAGACAGTACCTAAATGTCGTTTTGTTTTTGAAATTTTAAGAAATTACAAAGAACTGATATTTACAAATCTGAGAGCGCGGATTAGGATATCGTGGGTATGCCTACAGTTTATTAATCCGTGGGCACGATTTGTTAAACCGATCGAGGGAACAGTTTAAGAATTCGTGAGTAGGTCTACGGTTTAAACTTGAGGGGAGGAATTGCAAAACCGTTGTCACGGATTATTATTTTTTTTTTAAATTCACAGACGCTCCATATGATCTAAATGTTCCGGATCAACGCAAAAAAAAAAACGCAGAATTCAAATTTCTTATTTTTGGAAAAAAACAAAAATAAAAAGCTTATGTCAATTATTTGATGTTCAATTAAATAAGCAATGTAGGCTATATAAGGAAAATAAGTTTGTAAGTGAATATTTTTTCACCAGTCTAAAAACTAATAAAGAAGAAAGCATGTTTTTCGTTTTTCAATTAGGAGTTAAAGGAAAAACGAATGGACGCAAAAGTAGCCTGCACCGACCCCAGGAGTGGTGGGAATGTGATGTGAATAGCTTCACAGAGACGCTGTTTTTTGAAAACTTTTGGATGTTGAGGGCAACTTTTGATTATCTCTGTCAGAGATCGACTGACAGAATGTCTGACTCGCTGGCGCATAATTTGTGACAAATGTCGATGTAGATTGACGCAAAAGTCGCATCAAATCCGCCTTGGTTGTTCACACTGCGGCGGTATTGAAAAAAATCAGACCTGGATCTGATTCAGGACCACATATGGAAGTGGTCTAAATCTGATTTGAAAAAATCAGATCTGGGCCAGATTTGAGTGTTCACACTACTTCTGAGGAAGGCTGACCTGGTCACTTGACCCCCAAAAAATTTGATTTGGGCCACTTTTGCCTGCAGTCTGAACGGGGCCACTCGACTGGTAACCAATGCACTTTCACTTAAGTGAAAGTGAAAGTGACACGTGATGGCCAAGTATGGTAACCCATACTTGGAATTTGACCTCTGCATTTAACCCATCCAAGTAAGTGCACACACATTAGGAGCAGAGTAGTGAGTAGTGAACATACACACACTGCAAACGTGGATACACACACCCGGAGCAGCGCCCGGGGAGCGATTGGGGGTTAGGTGCCTTGCTCAAGGACACCTCAGTCATATTCCTGCCAGTACTGGACTCAAACCAGCAACCTTTGGGTCACCAGTCCAACTCTGTTACCATTAGGCCATGACTGCCCCAGTCCTTAAGAAAATCCTTTTCTTTCTCTTTTAATTCTTCTCTGCTCTAGCTTGTTTTCCTAATCTGGCTTTCTAACCTTGGCATTGTATACTGCAAATATTTTTGGCTCTGTGACAAATTGCTTATGCTCATCGATTGTAAGTGGCTTTTGTCCTGGCCCTCCATCCCTCCCCCAATGCTCTCCATCGCCACCTCCCGAATTAACATTTGTTCAATGTTTTTGTGTGTTTTGGGCTGTCAGGGGTGGCCCTTAATTGGGGGCAAATATTTATTTATGTTTAGTGTTTTGCCTATCTTCGTACTCTTGTTTTTGGGGACTTTTAGTTTGTAGCTCTGTTCCGTTCCTGTTTCCCCCCATCAGTCCCTCTGTGTTTAATAAGCCCGTGTCTAATTCATCCCTTGTGTGGTCTTTGTTGATCTGTCTGGTCTTGTCAATGGTTATTTTGTTTGTTAGTTTGGTTTCTGAGTTCCCGGTGTGACAACAAGTCCTTAGGTGTGTTTGACTTCATGCAGTGCTGCCCAGACCAATCAGTGTCTGACTTGAAGCAGTGCATGCCGGTTAGAATTTTTGAGACGGCACCGATGCTATGTCACTAGCTGCGTTTCCATTACAGATTTGCGAAAACTTTTGCAATTTTTTCTAAATGCCGATTAAAAAAACGATTGCAAAATGACAGTGTTTCCATTAACCGAAGTTATGCGACTAAAACGTAAATTTTTCCTCTTGCAATAAGTCATTTAAAAAAATCATAATAACGGATGTTGGTAGGTTTATGTATATCCCAGTAACTAGCCATTATTGTTAATGGAAGGAGTCTTAGGCGTGTTATTCAAGCATTAATGGCAAGGAAAGACTCTTATACCTGTGAGCGGCTCAAATGAGGAGTTTCTGGGAGTTTCTCCCTCATTTCTGCTTCAAGATCTTGATAAATTGTGGCATTTCTTTGTTGTTTAGAATCCAGTATTCCCGTAAATCTTGTCTTTTACGAGTTTAATAAAGAACTCTGTCTCGTCTTCTGTCCAAACACACCGCGTCATCTTTAAAGAATGATCGTCTTTAACGTACGTCAGGTGACCTGTAAAGGCGAAAAACTGTTTCCATTGCAGTTTTGCGAAATATTCCTTTATCGAATTGCCTAAAAAAACACGTAAAAACTTTGTGATATATGGGAGTTTTTGTTTTGCTTTAGTCACGTATACCATCAAAGTACAGCGAGAGCGAATCATTCTGCGCCGATTCTCCAGAGCGGCTATTCGAGCTCCGATGACGAGCTGTTTCACGATTGGCCGGATTCACGATGATGTATGTTTTGTGTTTATTCTGACTTTTTCAGGTTCAGCTAATGCTCACAAATACATAAAACTGTTTTTATGTATATCGTGTCACGTTTATCAAAATAAAACTGATAAAAATATAGACCCCACTTTATTGGTATTTAAATAGTATAGGCTTATGCTGAACTTCTTGTACTTACAAGTGTTAATAATGCGACATGAAACCCTCTTAAATGTCTGTGTATTTGGCAAATAGTGCATCTAATCCCCTTAATCTGTGATGAGCGTCACTGCTGGAAGCAGAAAGTGTCTGATTTGCCTCAGTTTTTCTCAGTTTTCAACTCCTCCCCGACTGCAAGTGGCAAATCTCACTAAGTTCAGCCGTTTAAAAGCCAAAGCTGCTGGGACGTGGAAGAGTACAAGTTCTTGTATACACGAATAATAATTCCAAATGTTTTGTTGTGATTATATTGCACACATTTTTGTCATGCATGAAAGATGTTTTAAAATGTAATTTGCTCCTGTGGAGTCTAGTGAAGAAACATCGAAATTGAACATCAATTTAAAAAACAGCAATTACATGGGATGGTCCCTTCTTTAATTGCCAGTGTTCTGTTTTTATGTCATATCCGTGAATATAAATTGCCCCTTACTACTGTAGTTAGTGTCAGTAGTGATGTTAGCAGGAGGGACGTTTTCATTCTATATAGCTTCCAATTTAACTAAATATGTGTTGTTCTTGATCAGTGTTCAATATGTTTTTTATCCACCTCCTTGGAAAAGTGAAAATGTAAATTTTAAATTATATAGGTTAGTTAGTTTGATCTTTTTGGACTACATATAACACATAGAAAGCCAATAGGTGTATCTTAAAAATCATAAAACTCTTTCTTTTTTTATTCTTATAGTTTGACACATCGAGTTTGATGACATCTAAAGAAGACTTTCAGCAGGAAAATATTTAACATTTTCCATTCACATGCACAGAGTTTCATTTTCTCACCAGCCTCTGCTTTGTACTCTCTCTAGACATGTGTTTCCCTTTTAGACATTGTTCTCTATGTTGGGAAAACCTCACGAAGAACTAAGAACTTTTCAGAAAGCGTTTCGCCGCTAATAAGAGAGCACTGGAGAACTGTGGCAAAATATGTTGGTGGTAAATGAGTCAGTCATTGGTTAGTTGGGATAAAATAAGACACATTCAATGTTGTGGAGATGACTCTCCATCAAAACTTTGCGATGAAACACATTTCTGTGCCTTTTAATGGGACACAAAGCACATGCCATGCACTCCACCCACAAACTGTCTTTCATGACCCACTTTTTAAATCGCATTCTTTGCTGCTGAAGTCGACTCTATCTTTCACCCGCCTGCTCGTACGTCTGTGAGAGGCTGAAAACAGTTATGCTGATTTCAACACTAATTAACCAAACTTTACTGAGCCAGATCTCTTCTACAGTTCAGTGTAAAAGATTTTTGAGTCAGTGTCTGCTGGAACCCTCTTGCATCTGTTCTGATTTTATCCGGTTTTTAAAGTCAACATGAAATCAAAATCGACAATTCTTATTTTTTTATGGAATATTACTTTATTAGAAATTATTCATAATCTAATAATTAAAAATAATAATTCAGAATAACTTCCTCTCCCTCTTGCAGCGACATCTCTTCTCTAATGACGAGGCAACCTGTCACTCACATGAGATCCACCAATAACAAACCACAACCATCCAATCAATTCCCCACAGACAAATCCAAGCCCTGCCCTACATTTGTTCTTGTTTCAGAAGCAGCTTCACTCGGATATACGGCACAATAGGGATCTCCCAGTCACGTGACCCCTAGCCGCGTGTCAGCCATTTTGACGGAATACATCCGTCAGCTACGTGGCAATGGATATATTATTATATTTTTTCCCCCACCACTATCTATTATTAGTGAAGCGGCCGTCAGCTAACTCTTCACGTCATGTCATCGCACTTAGCATCACAAAAAGAAACATACAAGAGGAAGATACGGGAATTAGGAATCATTGATCCATATGAAGCACCACACGTTCTTTTTACAGGCATTACATGTGTAGAACAACTTCCTGACATTGAGTTTGGTGACATTACAGCTACCTTATACACTTTCCGTTACGCTACACCGGAGCTTCATTAAAAGCTTACAAAAGCTTAGCAGGCTATCGGTATCACGAGTCCGGATGGGTCAGCAACTGTTTGATTTGGACGCCAGCGGGAAAGGATTTTTCAATCATCACCGCAAAGGTTGGTCTATGTATTTTTACCACCAAATTATAGTACCTGTAAAAATTTCGTTCTATTCGCGTTTGGTGTGAACACATTGTAATTAACAGGCTGCGATGTCAATATTGCAATGCTGGAGTGTGTGTGTGCGCGCGCGAGAGAGAGAGGCGCGGGCGCAATCGAACTGTGTGTGTGTGTGTGTGAGAGAGAGAGAGAAAGAGAGAGAGAGAGAGGGAGGCGCGGGCGCGATCGAACTGTGTGTGTGTGTGTGTGTGTGTGTGTGTGTGAACGGAATAATTGAATGTGATAATACGCCTAACGAATTAACTGATCCAGGAATGCATGTATGGGTTTAGGCCCAATGCTGCACACAGTCACTGCTAATCAGTTCCAAGCAACTGTTTACTGCAAACTGGATATAATTTAATATGTCTTATTTTATTTTTAGGTTAAACACTCCATGAAAGTGAATGAACCCCCTCTGCATCCCTGGGTTGCTGTTAATCGAGATGGATCTGTGCAAGTTGCTCACTGTAACTGCATGGCTGGATTGGGAGAAGCCTGCTCCCATGTGTCTTCAACTCTCTTCCATCTTTCGGCTCAAGCTGAGATGAAACGATCTGTTTCTGTCACCTCCAAAAAGTGCAAATGGTCAGGTGTACAGTCGATCACCAAAATTGAGCCGAAACGAGACAAGGATATTCAGTTCACAAAATGCAAGAGACTCAAGCCTGATATGTTGCCTGATATTCTCCAGATGAGGAACAAATGTTTTATCATGAATTGTCTGAAACATGCAAGTCTGAGTTCAAACCTGTTAAGCCCGCTATTTTGTCAATCATACCAGGCTCACACCAGGCTATGCCAACTGATATGTCCCACGCATTTGCAACTCAAATATTCCAAAACCACTCACAGATCTGTTTGATGTAAGTAATCGCGAACTCACAAATGAGGAACTACTGGCAAAAAGTGACAATGTTTTTGCAAAAATTGAAATCACTAAGAGTCAGTCAGACCTTGTTGAGTTTGAAACAAGGAAGCAAACAAATTGTAGGCTTTGGTACCAACAAAGGGCAGGTCGTATTACTGCTTCTTCTGTCAAAGCCGTTTTAAGCACATCTGTTCACAACCCTTCCAAATCACTAGTCAATAAAATTTGTGACCACGAGTCCGCAAAATTTTCAAGTGAGGCAACCAACTGGGGATGTAATCAAGAAAAAAATTCAAGGAAATTTTATGAAATCAATGAGAACCAGCCATGATGATTTCATTATAACTGATGCTGGATTTCGGATTAGCCCTCAATATCCTTTTATCGGTGCATCCCCTGATGCCTGTGTTTCATGTTCCTGTTGTGGAGAAGGTATTTGTGAGATTAAATGCCCTTTTACAGCAAAACGCAAGACAATCACAGAGGCTGCCACAGATAGCAAATTTTGCTTAACATCGGATGCAAACGGTGACCTGCAATTATAGGCAGCATGAATATTACTATCAGGTTCAGACACAACTGTTGACAACAGAAAGCAATTACTGTGATTTTATTGTGTTCACGGCTAATGACAATGACTTATTTGTGGTAAGAATTTACGTGGACCATGATTTTATTCTCAATGTTGTTTCAGAACTGCAGACTTTTTATGTGTCTGTTATTCTACCAAATCTTTTAGCGAAGGTAATTACATGCCAAATTAAGAGGGTAGAAAATACTGATAAAGAAAAGGTGTGTTATTGCCAAGAGCCCCCCACTGAGTCTATGCTGACCTGCATGTCAGTTTCATGTCCTATCAAAATGTTTCATGCGGACTGTTTAAAGGTAATACAAATACCTAAAAGATGGTACTGTCCTGGATGTAGGACAAAACTAAACAAGGAAAAAAGAATGTCACAGAAAATGTTAAATATCTCTAAAAGAGTACATTTATCGGTCTTAGGGTCGGTGACTTTCTTTTAATGAAGTTCCTAAACGTAAGTTAGGGAGGAGCGAGCCCATCCAATCTTTCAATCAACAAACAGAGTATATAAGCAGCCGCTTACCTCTCCCTAGTATCAGCTGTTCCAGTATCCCTCCACCTCCCCAAACTCCACCTTCATTTTAGGTACCTTGCCCTTTAATTAACAGGTCCTACATTTAGCCACTGGGGGGTATATCAGAGCTCGAGTTGAAGCTGCTTCATCGAGCCCCTCTCCAGCGGACAGCAAGCCAAATAAGTTTAACCTAATATCTTAAAGATTGTATGGGCAAACGAACTCGTTAATGCATTTAAAGTTGGTACACTATGCACTTATTTAACACTAGATGTTGTCATGGACATGTTACAAACACTGAATAGACGTAAAACGTCCAGTAACCTTGTATAATTTCATCTAAAATTTATTGTATATTTTACATGCACTTTTATAATTTGTTTACATTTTACTTATTGTACCTTTTATCACAAACAACTGACATGAATGTAAACTTGACTGCAAAGTTATTTAGCAATAGAACATGATATATATTTCAACCTATTGTTATTTACTGTCATTGTTACAATAGACAGATATTCTGAACACATTTCAAATTCATGAAAAAAGTAATTAATATATTTGGGTTTAGGGACCTTGTACTATCATGGCTAATAAGCATCAAGCAGCAATCTGGAATGTCCCACCGCAGGATTCAAACACAAGCGTGATAGAATCTGTTGATATGAGGCACAGTTTTCATTCAAATGGTACAACTGATTCAGAAAGATTCGTAATGGCACAACAAATATGTACTATTTTGTCCAATGGCATTTCTCCATTCGAAGACTCTAATAAAGACAAAGAAATGGGTCCATCAAGAATTGTAAATTTTTGCCTTGTAAGGCCAATGACGCGCTCCATGTGGATCCGCACAGATGCTATCCCTCGAGTTTTTTCTATGTCTATTGGATCCAGTTGTTTCTTTCCTCTCGTAAAAGCAGGTATCCTCAATTCAGCATTGAATAGAGCAACTGAATCAGCAACATCAAAGCCTCAGTCCGCCAATACCAGATCCCCAGGAAGTAAATTATTCAAAAAGCCACTGTTCTCCACAATGTGCTTATCAGATGTCCGGCCCCCCCACCCTTTTGAAATAAAAGAAATAGTGCCTTGGGGAGTAATGCCAATCATATATTTCATTGTATTGTGTGATTTATAGGAAGAATATGTTTGGGATCTTGCTAAATAGAGCTGAGGTTTATCTGTAAATATCTCAAAGCAGTCGATAATGCATGTGCATCGACTAAATCCATTTCGAAATAAGAATGGCAAAGTTAACCTTAGCTCATCTCTTCCTGGCCATTTAACTAACAATTCTTTTAAACAAAATATTAGTTCAGTTCTGAAATATTCTTGAACCTGCAGAATTACTTATGTGAAACAGGCAACACAAAAATGTCAAAGTCACATTCAATCGTAAACGCAACATTGTGAAGATGAATTGCTGAAACGGGGGGATGGAAGCATTGGACATTAGCCATGGATGTACATGACCACAGATCAATTTGAGTTTTTAAAATGAAGGACAACCTGTTTAATGTTCGAACTTTGTCATCATTATTTTCAAATCCCTTTTCATCGAATTTGAGATTGTGCAGTTTCTGTTTTAGTTCCATGTTTTCAGTCCTTAACTGTTGACATTCATCCTCCAAAATCTTTATATACCTCTTGCATTGGTCACTATTGCAGTGTGTTAAATCGTTTGGTGTTGATCCAGCATCCGCTTGTTCACCAAATTCTTCATGATTATCAGTTTGTGACAGATGTATCAATCCTTGAACTGCATCATCAACTTTCCCAGCTTGCAGTCGTTTACGTTTCAAATTTTGCCTCCTGTCAAAATTTTCCACTGCATTCATGGTTTTCCTTTTCTTTGGTGTTGGCACATGCTTAAATATAGTTGGCACATAGTCCGGGTGGTAGGGATGATCACTTTTTGCACCTGCAACCAAAGATATTACAATGGGTTTATATTATTTGTTCAATGATATTAAAGTCAATTTGCTGGAGGAAGTACACAGAATCACAGATGCAACTGTTTCTCTGATATAAGAGTTCAGGATTGTGATGTCATGTTGCTTAGCATTGTGGTATTAGTGGCAGGCTTTTTCCATAATAAATTAATGGAGGTTTTAAAAGGTAAAATTTAACGTTCACATAAAACCGTTTTGACATTGGGCTACAGTGTGTTAGGTAAATGCATTTACCAGTAGTGACTCTGAAGCTAACTGAGCAGTTCCACGGCTCTCTTCTCTACTATCTTAATACTGTTTCTAGCTAATGTTGGTAGGTTTTTTTCCCACTGCTACAAAACCGTGAAAAACCGTGAAAAAAAAAAGCACAATAGTTCTATCATAAAGGGTGACAGCTAAACGTTTGATTAACAAATTATTTTCTGTTTAAAGCAAAAAAATAAATAATAATAATAATATATATATATATATATATACACTCACCTAAAGGATTATTAGGAACACCATACTAATACTGTGTTTCACCCCCTTTCGCCTTCAGAACTGCCTTAATTCTACGTGGCATTGATTTAACAAGGTGCTGAAAGCATTCTTTAGAAATTTTAGTACAGTGAACTCATTGTCATGAAACCAATTTGAAATGATTCGAGCTTTGTGACATGGTGCATTATCCTGCTGGAAGTAGCCATCAGAGGATGGGTACATGGTGGCCATAAAGGGATGGACATGGTCAGAAACAATGCTCAGGTAGGCCGTGGCATTTAAACGATGCCCAATTGGCACTAAGGGGCCTAAAGTTTGCCAAGAAAACATCCCCCACACCATTACACCACCACCACCAGCCTGCACAGTGGTAACAAGGCATGATGGATCCATGTTCTCATTCTGTTTACGCCAAATTCTGACTCTACCATCTGAATGTCTCAACAGAAATCGAGACTCATCAGACCAGGCAACATTTTTCCAGTCTTCAACTGTCCCATTTTGGTGAGCTCTTGCAAATTGTAGCCTCTTTTTCCTATTTGTAGTGGAGATGAGTGGTACCCGGTGGGGTCTTCTGCTGTTGTAGCCCATCCGCCTCAAGGTTGTGGCTTCACAAATGCTTTGCTGCATACCTCGGTTGTAACGAGTGGTTATTTCAGTCAAAGTTGCTCTTCTATCAGCTTGAATCAGTCGGCCCATTCTCCTCTGACCTCTAGCATCAACAAGGCATTTTCGCCCACAGGACTGCCGCATACTGGATGTTTTTCCCTTTTCACACCATTCTTTGTAAACCCTAGAAATGGTTGTGCGTGAAAATCCCAGTAACTGAGCAGATTGTGAAATACTCAGACCGGCCCGTCTGGGACCAACAACCATGCCACGCTCAAAATTGCTTAAATCACCTTTCTTTCCCATTCTCACATTCAGTTTGGAGTTCAGGAGATTGTCTTGACCAGGACCACACCCCTAAATGCATTGAAGCAACTGACATGTGATTGGTTGATTCGATAATTGCATTAATGAGAAATTGAACAGGTGTTCCTAATAATCCTTTAGGTGAGTGTATATATATATATCGTAAAATTGGAAGCCTGATGTGTCCGGCTAAGACAAGCTTATGTTATGTTGAATGCTTGGTAGTGCACACAAACCTTGCGGATTTGAGATTTGAGCGTATGCATTAGCAGCGAGGGGAGATGAACAGCAGATGCGCTGATGCAGCTCAGCTGAGCGATCGCTGATGAGACCGTGTTGTCGGCCGATAGCGTTAGCAGCATCTTGACTACCTGGCCTGCCAGAAATGACGCTGACGCTCAATTTTGTAACTAACTCTGCACTTTATTCTGTTGCACCATTTGTTCGTAAGGCAGAACGTAGTTGGTAGGTCGTAAACTCTCTGTAAAGTAATGCGTAGTCGCATAATATGGCGTTTACCCTCAATGATCCAATAGCAGCCTACAAATACTTCATTTATTGATTATAACTGATTTTATTTGACATGCACAACAGGGACCAATGGGACAGATGCACACACTAAAAATATTAAGTACTACGTCAGTTGTACCTGCCCATTTACGTCAAAACTAGGCTAAGTTGTAACTTACGAACAGCTGGTGCAACCGGCCCCTGTGCATTGCAAGTTTTTGAAGAATTTAAGAATTAAGGCCTAAATATTAAATGTACTTTGTGCATATGAGTCCCTCTATAATTTGTGGTGTGTTTCAAGTCCACTGTCCACAGAGTAAATTTAATTGACAGTTAACTATATTGGTGTCTTGGACCCTCTCCCAACACACTCTGCTCACAAGTGAGTTTTAAATCACACACAGTTGGAATCCATGTTAATAATTAATTTCCATCACCTGTTCTTTTCATCCTTGATCGTCCGCGTTTTCTCTTGTGTTCCTGTCAGCATTTGCAAAGAAAGATTGCCTTGGTATCTCTATTCATCTGTCTACTCACCTGCATTTCTGTTATTCACCATAACGTTCAATAAAACCTTCTTCTGTCTCTGTCTCTGAGTCCTGTGACGATTTGCTAAATTGTTATGGTTTACAATATGTTTATGATTTGAAATCAAATAATCAAATTTGAGGTAACCTGATCAAGAAAATAAGCTGCGGTTGACAAGACAAGGCTTGCCATTATTATGAGTTAAAAAGGTGAAATCAGAAATCAGAATCAGAAAGAGCCTTATTGCCAATTACTGTATGTTTGCACACATAAGGAATTTGTTTTTTGTGACAGAAGAAGCTTCCAATACACAGAGACAACATAAGTACACAGATAGCAAAATATAAAATAAAGATAAATGAGAGACACATTTGTATATATAATATATAAATAAACAAAAATGGACAAATTTGTATGTACCGATGTGCTACATTGGCATGTGTGCACTATCTAGAGGATTTTGTTTTCAAGCGCTCAAGTCATTTGCACATACGCTGTTGTACGCGCACCGTCCTCGCAGTCCCAAAAAGTCTACTCCTTCCCTACGGCTCCTCGCAGTCCTCACTCCCACTGGCTCCGCCTCAGTCCTCACTCCCACTAGCTCCACCTCAGTCCTCACTCCTACTGGCTCCGCCTCAGTCCTCACTCCCACTGACTCCACCTCAGTCCTCACTCCCACTGACTCCACCTCAGTCCTCACTCCTACTGGCTCCGCCTCAGTCCTCACTCCCACTGACTCCACCTCAGTCCTCACTCCCACTGACTCCACCTCAGTCGTCACTCCCACTGGCTCCGCCTCAGTCCTCACTCCCACTGACTCCGCCTCAGTCCTCACTACCACTGGCTCGCCTCAGTCCCCACTCCCACTGACTCCACCTCAGTTCTCACTCCCACTGGATCTGCCTCAGTCCTCACTCCCACGGACTCCACCTCAGTCCTCACTCCCACTGGCTCTGCCTCAGTACTCACTCCCACTGGCTCCGCCTCAGTCCTCACTCCCACTGACTCCACCTCAGTCCTCACTCCCACTGACTCCACCTCAGTCCTCACTCCCACTGACTCCGCCTCAGTCCTCACTCCCACTGGCTCTGCCTCAGTCCTCACTCCCACTGGCTCTGCCTCAGTCCTCACTCCCACTGACTCCGCCTCAGTCCTTACTCCCACTGACTCCACCTCAGTTCTCACTCCCACTGGCTCCGCCTCAGTCCTCACTCCCACTGGCTCTGCCTCAGTCCTCACTCCCACTGACTCCACCTCAGTTCTCACTCCCACTGACTCCGCCTCAGTCCTCACTCCCACTGACTCCACCTCAGTTCTCACTCCCACTGGCTCCGCCTCAGTCCTCACTCCCACTGGCTCTGCCTCAGTCCTCACTCCCACTGGCTCGCCTCAGTCCTCACTCCCACTGGCTCCTCCTCAGTCCTCACTCCCACTGGCTCTTCCTCAGTCCTCACTCCTACTGGCTCCGCCTCAGTCCTCACGTTAATGTCACGTGAAGTATTGGTTTTAGGGTACGTTTACACGACAATGATATGCTTAAAACGGAGAAGTTTTTCCTTTGTGTTTTCCGCATACAGACGACACCATTGTCAAAACCATCCCCATTCACACGGATCCGCAAAAACGGCTAAAAACCCTGTATTCTTCTGCCAGGCCATTAGATGGCGATGAAACGCTATAGACTGAACACGTAATACGCATGAGCATGACGTCATCGTCTGTAGAGATACACTTTTTTTATACCATTTTTAAAAACTTGCACTTTGAAACCTATTTTCAAAAGTGTGCTTTTTCAGGCACCCAAAACGCTATTGTGGTGTAAACGAACGGCCAAAACGCATAAAATGTTTTACGTTTTTAGTGAAAACGGTGTAGTGTAAACAGCCGTTACATATTGTTTTCTGTATTTCCTTTCAGTTGTCTTGGTTTCTAAGTATGTTCTATGTTCGTTGTCATAGTTACTCATTGTTTGATTGATTTCCGTCACCTGCTCCTTGTTTGGTTCATCAGTTTGCTGTGTAATTATTACCCTCAGTTTGCTCTGTTCTATGTCTGCTGTTGTTTGTGTATAGAGCACATTATTACATGTGTAATGTGTTCTTTGTCAGGCCACATGGCATTGCCAAATAATCATAATTTCTATCGATCTATTTTTCTCTTACCAAATTTGAGTGCTCTGGCCAAGCACTGCGTAAGACATTTGGAAATGATGTGAAGGACTGTTCCTGTCATTCCTTTCAGCTAATCACTGACCATCGTAATCTGGAATACTTACAAGAAGCCACAGAGTTGAATCCTCGCCAGGCCTGGCAATTAGGTTCATTGTCATCCTGTCTCTGTGTGGTTTGTGACAGGTGAAAATGTTCAATAGCTGTTTTGTAGCCAAGATGTTAAAGTGTGTGCCTATAAAGAAATGTAGTTTCAAGGAAAAAAAAAACATATATATATATTACAAAATCTATAAAACTGGCCTCAGTCTCCCTTTAATATTTAGTAAATGTGATTTGTTTTGTTTTAGTGTTTTGATGCATTTGCTACATTCTCTCCTGATTTCCTCCACCTCCACACACTTCTCTTTGTTTGACAAGTTTGTGGGCTTATGCATACAAATAAAATGGAAAGCCAGAGTGACTTTGTAAGACAAACTGTTGGGACTGGTGGCATATGGGGGAAGCAGTCTGGACACAATCCAGAGGGCTAGAAGCTATGCAGAGAAAAAGAGAGCAAAAGGGGAATGACTGGTGTGTGGAGTAAGAGAGAGAGAGAGAGAGAGAGAGAGAGAGAGAGAGAGAGATGGAGGCCCCAGGCAGCCTGCCCTGTCTTTGTTTACAACAAAAAGCCATTGTTTGATGTGGCCGCAGAGCCTCTGCTTCAAACCAGGCTTCTTCTCCCACAGGATGTGCTGAGGGTAAGATGCCAGACAGAGACTGAGGCCTGGAAAACCTGTACACCGAGGAAAATGCTCAGGACACTGGAATCTTTAAGCTCAGTATCCGCTCCTCGCGTTGTAGCTGCCACCCCGGGACTACTCCTCATCGCTGTGCTCCCAACTGTTGGAACAAAAGATTGATTGTTACCCAGCCAAACCTTACTTTTATGTTCTTTCTTTGTCCTGATTTAGAATGCAACCAACAGGATTAAGTACGATTTGCCAAATTGAATGTGTTTTGGTTTGAAGGGCAAAAAGGAAGTTGGGGGAATTGTCAAAGGAATAAATATATGGCTTAAAAAGACACTCTACAAGTATTCTGTGCTGCACAGAATTTTTGAAAATGCTAATTCTTAGTTTCCTGAAAGTTTTAGTTTCCTTCGGGTGCCCCAGAGGTGTGTGTGTGTGTGTGTTAGCCCTACAATGGACTGGCCACGGTCCAAGACGGGTGAGATGGGCTTCAGCATTCATGAGACTCTACACAGGAGAAGTGATATAGAAAATTAATGTATGTATGGATGCAGTGAGGGACTACACACGAGTCGCATTTGTGCGATAGAATAAAGATTTGTGGCTATGAAATTTTTCTCTTTTTTTCCAATTACTTTTTTTTCTGACTTTATTTCTGTTACGCTCTATTTGAATTTCTATGTAGATTCCACATTTATAGAGATTTATTTTTTTTGCTTTACCCTCGTCCCAGACTTTCTATCTTAAAATATCCAGAAAAAAATCCTTAGAAAATCCAGATGATAGAATTCTATGATAGAACTTTTGTATAGTTTCCCAGACTGGTTTAAATTGACCTACTATGTAAAAAGAGCCTACAGGTAGTTAATACATAGGTATTACGTACATTTCAAACGAACTTTTTTGTACATTTGAATAGATGCTGAAACGTATAATATGGAATTTAAACCTAGCATAATTAAGTTTTACAGCTACAAAAAGTTTAATATTTACAAATCTTTCATATCATAAAGATATCTGTATAATTTCCCTTTTAACATTTTATAGATAAATGTAAGATCCCTTAACCCTACTCCTAAACCTAAACATACCCATTTTGTACAAAATATAAAAATAATAAAACGTTTGGACAAAGATGTGTAGGGAAATTAAAATTTTAGTAACACTATAGAATTAATAAGACATTTTGAGCCGATAATCCTACTCCTACCCCTAAACCTAACCATTAAAATTTCTTAAAACTATACGTAAAGTTATGAAGAAAAACGTAGCAGACAAACTAGTGTATTCACAATTTATCGAAACAAATTTGCAGCAGAAGTCTTGTACAGAGCGAATGTTAATATTTCTTTCTCTGTTAATATAAAGTAAATGAGTAAAATGCGTTTAATATATGCGACTGAAAACATCTCATTGATATGAGAATTGAATACAATAGTCAAAACATTAATGGCACAATTTTAATATTCATAAATAGGAATACGTACAAATTTGTACGTCGGTAAAGTTGTTAATACGTAGACAATTTGCGTTTTAGTGCCGTCAGTACATAAATATTTAGCGTTTTAGTGCGATCAATACTTAATTATTTTACGTTAGTGCGGCCAATACGTAATTATTTTACGTTTTAGTGCTGTCAATACAACCCAGTCTCACGACAATTCGTGATATGGTCACGTAATTTAATCTATTGATTCGTGACACGGGCACGTTTATTTCGTTATTTTCGTGATATCAGCACGTTTTTTTAAACTAATGTATTTCAATGGGAACATCTTTCGTGATCACAGCACGATTATTTCTGCCTGTCAGGCTGCAGCAGAGAAGCTGTTTAATCAACATTTATTCACGAGATCTTATCGTGGTTTATGTATTCCTTTTAATTTTATTGTTTCGGTCTTATTGCCAGGGAAGCTGGATTGCTTTGCTGTTTATTGATATTTTTAAAAGTATATTTTATCAGTAGGAAATCGCGCTGAAGCAGGCTCATTCCGAACACATCGCGATATTTGGCATTAGTTCACGTGTGCCGGATGTTGGTAAGTAGTCGTAAATACGCTGTCCTAATAATGTTTGATATAGGCTAATGTATTTTCTGTTTGTCGATATTAATCAGATTAGATCACGTTCAGTCACTGCATCATCTCCACGGAGGCTTTGCGTTTCATTGCTTTCTAATTCAAAACAGGGTAATTAAACACTGTCTGTCACGTGATGTAATAGGCCTAGAACTTCAATCAGTTAATCATATTCATATCAGGTTTAAAGTAGTACAATTAGTACATAATAGTACATATCATTTGTATAAATATACATATACTTGACTTGATATAATTTGTAGTAGAAGCACAGTAAAAACAACACTTACCATGCTTTTACCATAGTAACATTAGTTTTACTGTGATACAGTACTTATTGTAAATGCACAGTAACCACAACACTTACCATGCTTTTAATGTTTAATACTGTAATGTAACATCCTATATTTCTAAGTTAAATCAGTACTTTTTCCTTGAAATAATCCTATATATTATAAATAATGATATTTTCTTTTCTCTTTCTTCAGCTGAAAAGACCAAAAGGGCCTTTCGGACTCAGTCAGCTCATTATTGTTTGAGGACAAGTAAACCGAGGAGACAGACAGCTGCAAAGGCAAATATTCGCAATGGTATGTGTTGGTTTTAACCCTAAATCAAACATTTTATAAAAGCATTTGTTGTTTCTTAAACCTTTTCTTACAAAACCCATAGCCCAATCAGTACGAACATAGTCTCAAAGACAAAGTCTTAATAATTCACAAGATTTAACAAGTTGTCAAATTCGTACGATACTCGTACATATTTGTATAGTATACTCGTACAAAAACCTGCAGCTTTTACTCCTAGTGCTGTCATTGGCTTCTGCCTCGATTCCTGTACATATTTATCGCGATATTTGTAATTCAGTTACTTTCTTGGAAAGTAGTCGGATGTCCCACACATTGTCAGAAAGTTTATATTAATTACATTGTATTCATTAAAATTATTACAAATTGGTCCCTGTCTGTTCATGTTCCAATGATACATGATTTCTCTTCACACCTCATGACCTTCCTCTGTTTGCAAGAGTGGAAAAGCTCATTTGACTTGTCACATGACATCATATATTCGATTATTTTGTAGTAATCAGATCAGTTACACTGCTGATAACTGTCCCATTTGCATGTAAATCATGTTATTTTTAAAAGGGTTCATATGATTATTGCTTGCTATTAAAGACATACTTTTATTCATAGAAATGCCCACATATCAGTGAATTTATTACATAAAAATGCTTTTACCATTTAATTATGCAACTCTCTTTACAGAAAATATCCCAAAGTTATGGATAAACTCACAACATCATCATCAAGTCCTGGGCACATTGGGCAACAAGTGTCCTCCAACGTATTCGATACGTGGCCGAGTTCTCCACATCTTCCCATGGGACACTGACATTCTTCAGGTCTTCGTGAAACATCTGTCTCCATTCCTTGGTCTTCCCTGTCTCCTGCGTCCTTCTGCCGGTGTCCACTTCATCACTGTCTTTGGGTGTTGTTGTTTGGGCGTGTGTGGGATGTGTCCAGCGAGGTGCACCCTTTGCTCTGTCACAGTTTCTGAAAGTCTGCATGTGAAGTCCCACTCCTCCTCAGGATCTCTTTGATATATGCAGAACCAATATTGAAAATAATTATTTATCTTTTTCCATATTGTTAAAGCATTTTGTTTTCTCTTTTCAGCTCCATAAATTGTACTTGATGTCTGCCTAATGCCTTTATCAAAAAAGTGTCAGTGCTCATCAGGTGTTTTGCTAAAGGATATATTCATTGCCATCCATTAGTCATGCAGTGACATGACGCAATAGACAAATGTATATTTCTGCAAGTGTATATAGCAGGTGTTTGTCCGAACAATTGAAGATAGTGAGAGTGTTCAGGAAAACCTTTTGAAAACAGTCAATATTTCTTTTTGGTGCTGAAAGAGTATTACAGAAATGACACACTTGACTACTGGACATTATTCTGTGAGTTTGTTACATTTGTCTTTAAACAGTTTGACATTAAATATTGGAATATGCTTTCAAAATTGTGTGCATTCATTGTACTTTTGTTAAATTTATTTGAATATAATTGATATACCTTTGATATACTATACATACACTGTAAACCATAGAAGCACTTTAGTACATGTAATTAAATTTAATTAAAACACTGAAAAACTACCCCTGCTGTAGGCCATTGCTTAGAATAAAGTTTCTCTTTCAAATGTATTTATGCATTAGTCTCTAATCAAATAAGCAAATTTGTGTCATTGATCATGTGAACTCGTTTTTGGATGGTAACCACACAAAGAAGTATTTTGTTTTTAAATATTAGTTTTATAATTTAATTAGAAGGAATATATGTTTAAAAGCACAAATATTCAATATTTAAGTTATCTATCCCGGAACCGGAAGAGATCTGTCATCATGTCATCAGAGATCTGTCAGATGCGTCACATAAGTGTGACGCATCTGTTCAGCTGGGTTGTTATTGGCTGTGACTTTATCGCAGAACTCACTGTGATTGGACTATCATCTAACCCATATAAAACGGGGCTTCATGTTATTAAGTATGTTTTGGTGTTATTATTACGTTAGTTATACATTAAGTTAACTATAAAGTGCCTCTATTTTGTGAGAAATTACTCCTTTGCCGAGATCCCAACCCTAAACCCTAAGCATGTCTGCACATTTCAATGAACTACAGCACCACGTTTCCTGTTCCATTGATAGAATGACAGAGAAATGTGGGTAATGTAGTTTAAAACGTTTTGTAATGAAACAATAAATGTTAAATAAATAATATCTTTAATGGGCAACTGGATATCTAAATTTGTTCATTGTGCAAACCTTTATGACATAAATGAGGGACAGGCTGCAATTTGATATTTTACTGTGAGCACTTTTAAAATAACCTTTTTGCCAGCTTTACATATATGTCTGAAAACTGTGCCCAACATTATTTAGTAAACATAGCATAAGCAGTTGTCCTGCCAATTTTCTCTTTGATACACTAACCGGACTTTGAGTTCCAGCCATTTGAAATGTGCATTCTTTTGCTCTTCTGGGGGGCATTGCTGGGCTCCTGGGGGTGGAAGGGCTGGACAATCTACACAGATCTACACACACTATTACTATTACACAAAGATAATGCACCATTTAGTAAAACAACAAAAAAACAGTGCCAACATTTCCTTTTCACCCCCTCTGATTGTTTCTTATATGCCTGACATTAGTAATGTATACGCTTTCATTTTAAATGCAGTAGATGTACTAGAATGATCAACATGGATCATCTTCAATTATACTTGAAGTGTTTATAGCAAGATAGCCCACTACAGCCTCTTGTTATTCACATAGCTTCCCTTTATTTCACTGAAAACTGGCATACATGCAAGTATGTGCAACTTTTGTTGCATTGTCCCAAATATCATTAACAAGATCTAAATTTGTATGTCCTGTAAGACCGTAAAACTTGTTGAAGAGAAAATATCTGACCACAAAACTTGTTGAAGAGACAATATCTGACCACATGGTCTATTGAGACAAAGGACCTTGGCAAATTAACATTTGGCTTCCCCCCTCTTCCCCGGAGACAAAGGTCTCACCTCGTCTGCATTTTGTTCTCTCACCCAGTTAACAACTAAAACTCACATAAGAATATATATATGGTTTAATGTGAATGATTATCATTGAGTATTGTGTTTAGTATCATTTAAACTGTCGCAGGGTAAGTGATACATATGTCTCATTTCCAAATAAGTAAAACAAAAGGAAATAAGGTTTTTAAGAGTTTAGAGAAACTGGCACACAAAGAAAGGTGGACAAATGGCCTTTCTCCCCTACCCCCAATATAAGGTGTAACCTGAATGCAAATTACCATTGAAAAGAAGTTCTGGCTATTTAATGGAAGGCAGCAAGGAGTCGTGGCTTTTTCTGTATTTCAGATAGCCCATGAGGACTAGCTCATGTAGTTCATGTTGGGTTTGCATCTATTTCTCTAATCCTAAAACATTTGATGATTTGCATTGATTATCTTTCAATTGATTATGGAATTGTTAAAATACATTTACCTGACATAATAAATTGTTATATTTGATTATTCTAACAGACTTTGACTTTATTTTCATTGGAGTTAAAAGGAATAGTCAAACATTAACGTATATTTAATGATGCACAGATATCATTAAAAAACACTTTCACTTTATGGAGTCAGATGAAACGAGTTAATACATAAGATAAAAAGTATTACATTTAATTATAAATCCCTCTGCCATTGGAAGAGACGGAACGCGCGTTGAGACCTTCACCGCTAATTTGAATGCCGGCATTGGATCAAATTAACAGGACTTACAGTCCTAAGTAAAAGAATCATGGTAATTAATTATATGTAGTTGTTTTTAAATAATTAACTAAACTAAAGAAATAAGAAATAAAAATTTCTCAAATAAAATTCTATTTTACTGTACCAAACACCACTTTAAATACACAATATTCACGATACTTTATTCCAACACTTTATTGGAGGACACAGCATAAAGTTGATAAAGTAGCATAAAGACAAATGAGATTCAAGATAAATAAAAATGTGTCTTAAAAAATACATTAACATCATATTAATCCATCCACAGCTGCTGAAGCCACACAAATGAGTGCCAGAGAATCCTATCCAGTCACCTATGATACAGAAAACAGATTTGATATTGTGTTGGAAAATAATGATTCATTATCACAGCTAAACTGGTTTCTTGCTCTTCCCTGTACATGTCTCTATCGTGTTCATGTTCTTCTTCCTCGTCTAAACAGTTTGTTCAGTTGTACCCTACAGTACAAATGATGAACAGAAGATGTGATCACTGATGTGGTGTAGATCTTTCTCAACCAGAGGAAGAAGTCTCAACATCCCATCGTCAGGCGTTCTCCAGTCCTGGTCTGAAAGTAAAACAAAAAAACACAAACAATTCAAATTATTTCGTGTAATGGACAGTCAGGTCAGCTTATATTCTGTTATTTACAGCAGTGATGGGCTACTCTGGCCCTCAGCGTCCACTGTGCTGCAGACTTAGCTCCAACCTTTAACCCACGTGCCTATTGTCTACAAGTAAACCTGAAGACTTTGGTTAAAAATGTCAGGTGTGCTCAATTAGGGTTGGAGATAAACTCCCCACCTCAAAAAGGAGAATGCAAGAGGGCCAGAGTTGCCTGTTCCTTATTTAAATTTACAAAGCAGCAGTCAGTACATTATATAATATACACATTGCAGTAATATATATATATATATATATATATATATATATATATATATATCAGCACATAATATAAGCTAAGTACTGAACAAAAACAGTTTTACACATATCAACAGCAACCTATTTTAAAAGATCTTTTAGAATGGCATGGTCTCTTTTGAGCCTTTGCAAGTGATGCTTGATTTCTTTCAAGACAACATACTCTTCTGTTTTGAAACAACATACTTGTTTCAAAAGCTTCACTTGGTCAAAAACCAAGTGATAACCTGTACAATGTAAAATTGTCAACATCAAATTATGTACTACATATTACAGCAGTTTCAATACAAGACTTGTGCACCTTTCTGTCTTCTTTGGGCACCAGATGTTCCTTCCTCACCCCAAACAAAGGACTTATTCGATTAGCTTGTCACGATATAAGGACAGGTCTTCCTTCTCTGCAGTAAAACAAGAAAGTCTACTTACTCTATGTGCAATTACTATTGTTCTTGAAACATAAATTAAGAATAAGTTAATCTACCATACGATTCAGGAGAGAACATTTGATGAGTAAATACTGATTGAAATATTGTAGAAACTTTACCTGGGAAGGGCTGATCACGGCATGATTCACTGCCGTTTCAGCTCTTGTGAGGGTTGGCTCTTAAAAGCGCTGCTGAGTTTGATATTGTAGAGCTTTAAAAAAAAAGGACTAAGTAATCCTGCAAAACAGAAAGGAAGGTAATTTTAATACATTACATGCAAGTAGTCAGTTTATATATAACTGTAGGATTTATTTCTGTAAAGAGTGTTGCATAATTAAATGTTAAAAGCATTTTTATGTAATAAATTCACTGATATGTGGGCATTTCTATGAATAAAAGTATGTCTTTAATAGCAAGCAATAATCATATGAACCCTTTTAAAAATAGCATGATTTACATGCAAATGGGACAGTTATCAGCAGTGTAACTGATCTGATTACTACAAAATAATCGAATATATGATGTCATGTGACAAGTCAAATGAGCTTTTCCACTCTTGCAAACAGAGGAAGGTCATGAGGTGTGAAGAGAAATCATGTATCATTGGAACATGAACAGACAGGGACCAATTTGTAATAATTTTAATGAATACAATGTAATTAATATAAACTTTCTGACAATGTGTGGGACATCCGACTACTTTCCAAGAAAGTAACTGAATTACAAATATCGCGATAAATATGTACAGGAATCGAGGCAGTAGCCAATGACAGCACTAGGAGTAAAAGCTGCAGGTTTTTGTACGAGTATACTATACAAATATGTACGAGTATCGTACGAATTTGAAAACTTGTTAAATCTTGTGAATTATTAAGACTTTGAGACTATGTCCGTACTGATTGGGCTATGGGTTTTGTAAGAAAAGGTTTAAGAAACAACAAATGCTTTATAAAATGTTTGATTTAGGGTTAAAACCAACACATACCATTGCGAATATTTGCCTTTGCAGCTGTCTGTCTCCTCGGTTTACTTGTCCTCAAACAATAATGAGCTGACTGAGTCCGAAAGGCCCTTTTGGTCTTTTCAGCTGAAGAAAGAGAAAAGAAAATATCATTATTTATAATATATAGGATTATTTCAAGGAAAAAGTACTGATTTAACTTACAAATATAGGATGTTACATTACAGTATTAAACATTAAAAGCATGGTAAGTGTTGTGGTTACTGTGCATTTACAATAAGTACTGTATCACAGTAAAACTAATGTTACTATGGTAAAAGCATGGTAAGTGTTGTTTTTACTGTGCTTCTACTACAAATTATATCAAGTCAAGTCAAGTATATTTATACAAATGATATGTACTATTATGTACTAATTGTACTACTTTAAACCTGATATGAATATGATTAACTTATTGAAGTTCTAGGCCTATTACATCACGTGACAGACAGTGTTTAATCACCCTGTTTTGAATTAGAAAGCAATGAAACGCAAAGCCTCCGTGGAGATGATGCAGTGACTGAACGTGATCTAATCTGATTAATATCGACAAACAGAAAATACATTAGCCTATATCAAACATTATTAGGACAGCGTATTTACGACTACTTACCAACATCCGGCACACGTGAACTAATGCCAAATATCGCGATGTGTTCGGAATGAGCCTGTTTCAGCGCGATTTCCTACTGATAAAATATACTTTTAAAAATATCAATAAACAGCAAAGCAATCCAGCTTCCCTGGCAATAAGACCGAAACAATAAAATTAAAAGAAATAGATAAACCATGATAAGATCTCGTGAATAAATGTTGATTAAACAGCTTCTCTGCTGCAGCCTGACAGGCAGAAATAATCGTGCTGTGATCACGAAAGATGTTCCCATTGAAATACATTAGTTTAAAAAAACGTGCTGATATCACGAAAATAACGAAATAAACGTGCCCGTGTCACGAATCAATAGATTAAATTACGTGACCATATCACGAATTGCCGTGAGACTGGGTTGGTCAATACGTCAGTAGTATATGTTTCGGTGTGTATGAAAACGTAAGTAAATGTACGTGTGGTAGAACTACATTTTACGTAAAAATACACTATTGTGAAGAAACACTACTTTAGATTGTCTGCCTATGAATTAATTTGTGTTAGTTTTGTTTATTTATTTGATAGGGACAAAGCATGTTAATGAAGATTAGTATAAAATAAAATGTAAACAAGCCGGATTATAGCAACATTGCTAATTTACGTCCGCAGCCCCTATGTCCCTAAACTATTCCATACAAGAACACATAATCATACACACAACACTACAAAGAGACAAATACCCCAAACACATTATTAAAATTTCTAAGTAAAATCTTTACACAACTGATTCGTCATAAGCCACTTTTCAAGATGATATTTAAATGTGTGATAAGTAGAACATTGTCTTATTGACTGCGGTAAACTATTCCAGTATTTGCTCCCTATCACAAATAATATTTTCTGACCAAAAGATGTTCGCCTATATGACACATCGCAATCCCCTCTAATGATAGACCTGGTACAAAAATCTGTCCTCTGTTTTATAAATTAATTTAACGGAGGTGGGGCAAGCCCATGCCAGACCTTATAAATAAAACAAGCATATATGACATTTTAAAAAATGTCAAAACTCAATAATTTTTTTTTTTTTTTGTTATGTTACAGTAAAACTGTGTCTTGGCTGGAGTAAGTGCCAAGAGGAACGTATGTTGCAGATCTGTTAGAAGGAGGTACTTGTAAGCTTCCTAGTAGCACTATAGAAAATGTGCCGGCAGTGTGTGGTAAGGCACACTAGGTTCTTATGGCATCATCATATCCATAAATCCACCATAAAGCCTTTCCTAAAACACTGTCCTCAAGGACTAAGAACACAGTCAGCTCTGCCACTATTAGCCAGGACCTGAACCAGCCCATCACACCCTCTACTACAGCATTACAAATGACCTCTTATATGTCAAAAGAATTCATGGCCCCTTTAAAACCCAATTTGAATAGATTTAGCAGTCCTCATTGATTTAGCATTCGTCCGATTGTAACTGAACGTGCTCCAGGGACGAGTCTATAGTTCGCTGTAATCACTGAACAGCTTTATGTGCACTCTACTGGAAGCTACTTCATACGCTGCAGATTTATATGGAGCACTTCAAGCTTTATGATCCAATATGTAACTTGTAATGAAACAATAGGAAGCACTTTTTTGTGATAACCTATTAATAATTTTTTTTTTAATAATTTTAAATCACAAAATAAGAAAATGCAACCGACATTACAATTTAATGTAATTAACCCTTTCATGCATGGTGTCCACTAGGTTTACATCAGGACCATGGTAATTACAGTGACCCTTACCCATAAATCTACATCTACATTTATAATGCAGTGCATTTTCTTGAGACAGCATAAAATTGAACATTGCTGACAAAAGTGGCAATAAGCAGCTCTAGATGGAGATCCACTGTCCAACCCTGATCAATCTCTGCCGCTGTACTTTATTTTACAGTACGTGTACTTACAGTGTACTTACCTCAGAAACTACTGGTAATATGAGGTAACTACATGGGTTAAGGTTATGTTTAGGGGTTGGTTCAGGGTAAGTACATAGTTACCCAGTTATTGAAATTATTATAAGTATACATAGTAGTAGCTCTCTGGTAATCCAGCAGACCTTGATTAGCTTGTTCAGATCGCTTTGATTGCATATGTTGATTCTGCATAGTCAAAGTGGTTTATATATGCATAGTACAACACTAGCCATATCTCTGTGTGTTTTTATGTAGTTTATTTATGCATTCGTCTGTGCATCACATCTCTGTTTCGAAGCACTACAAAATATTTATCTTTGCAGCACTATGATAATAATAAGAAAGGTTTCTTCAGCATATTAGAAGAATATCAAAGTCCCCCTGTGGTGAAAATCCAGCTTTTAATGTTGTTTATGTGTCTATGTGGTGTTTATAATACGCTTTAAGACAAACCATGTGTAATTCATAAGTCGACAGCATTGCTGAGTATTTTCTGCTTAAAACTGCAGTGAACCAAAGACAGTCTCAAAAACACGGTGTGAAATTGCTGGTGTTTCTGACGTCACAAACGACCTTGTAACCAATCAGATCAACGTGTGATCGTCAACCAGTGGATCTCTGAGCTGAGTGAGTGAGTGAGTGGAGGCGGGGCTCATTTGCATATTCATAGAACCATGCATACTAAATGAGGCAAGGGTGTCGAGTTACATTCAAGATATTTTAAAGCATGAAGACTTTGTTTTCAAGAAAACAAAGTTTTAAGGGATAAAACTAGGGGGACTTTAAGGATCACAGTGAAGACTGAAGTAATGACTGAAAATGGAGCTTTGTCATCAGAGGAAAAATAAAAGTTTAAAATATACTAACAGTGCACAGTTATACAGCATTGGACAGTACAGAATGAAGGGAAAGCTCTGGCTTCATGTGGATGTGGCCTAAGTTAATCCATCCACCTTGTTGAAGAAAAAAGATAAAAAGCATCCTCTCTATGAAAACACCCCTGACCATCCTCTTTAGATGAATAGTGTCATGTGCATTATGTAAAACTTATCATGGAAATAAAATATTAAAATTCTCTACATTTAATAATTTACCAACTATAAATAAACGGCAATTGTCTGTGTGTGTTTCTTTATTTATAAGAATTCAGGTTGCAGTCCTTAACTTCCGAGGGACTGAAAGAGGACAATCCTGAGAGAGAAAGAAGATGCGTTTCGTTCAGAAATTATCATCATATTCCCTTTCGAAGTCTGAACCCTTCACTGTGAGAGCTTTGCAGTGCTGAGAAGTGTGGTGTTATTTTATTACAAACGCTCCAGAATGAGCTTGGTGATAATGACTCCACTATACACCCTTAAGGAGAACGAGTCTGCTGCTCATAAGACTACATTATCACAACAATAATAGCTATTCTCCTTGTTTGTCCTTTGCAGATATAGCTATGATCAGGATGAAATTGGGAGAGGAACAAAAACTATCAAAAAAATATTGGGTATTGGATATATTTAACTCAATTTAATTTGATTCATTTTGGGTTTTTTTTTTTTCAAATGTGTTTTATTTTGATGGCTAAAAGTTCAATTTATAAAGCTTATAAATACAAATGTTATAATAATTTGACAGATTTAGTAATTTTTGTGTAAGGTTAGGTTAGCTATATATAATAGCTGTACTTTTTTTTTTATTATTACCACTGTGCTTATAAAATAAAGGCTAATCCTGGCTACTACTGACCGATGTTACCGTGTTTCAGGACAATACTTTTTGCAGATGAAAAAAGAAAGCGGAAAAAAAGAAAACAAAATCAAGTACGGGAAATGGATTTGACACCAAATCAAAGAAAAGAAAAGAAAGAAAGAAAGAAAGGTAGGTTTATTCGTTTAAACCACTATACTAAATGAGAAAAACAAAAGTCTTCACCGTGTAAGAGGCCGTAACTAATCTACTGTAACCCATATATCTCTGACAGTGAAAGTAGAAGAGCGTTAATGAGTGGTTCCTAAAAAGGCTTAGTCAATAGTCATCCAAAATTAATATTAATTCATTTGTAATATTTTTGTATTTTTAAACTACATCCAAACGAACACTTACCAGCTGTGCTCATATTGTACACTAATTTATCACAACTATTGTCAAATCAACTTAGATAATTAATGTGGTTCAGAAAACATAAGTTTAATTAACTCAAAGTTTTAATTTCAATGAACTCAAAATTTTAAGACAACCAGGAAACTTACATTTTTAAGTTAAACTAACAATACTTTTTTACAGTGATGTAGGATTTTTAGACTGTTATAAAAACAAACAAATGAACATAATCAGTTAATCTCCTTATGATGTTCACAGCCGGTTTAAAGTCAATAAATTACACCTTCAAATTAAAATAAGTCATACTTGATACTCATCATTTGCTAAAATAAATATTGCGCTCTTTTAACAAAATAACTTAGAATATAGATACCATTCTGAAAAAAATAAGCCCCTTTTACCTAAATATGTTCTTTCTTTTTGACTTTTTTTTATTTAGTTTGAAAACTTCTTTTAATAAAATTCCTTGTGCAAGCCACCTTTTATTTACTCTATCCCCGCTATATTTCTCTTTATGCATGAATGTTTCTTCTACATTGATGTTTTTCTGTATATCATGCCAACAGTTTTGGTCAGAAGTCTGTTGCTTTCTCAAAATGGGACCTTGAAAAGAAGATGTTCTTGTGTGTAGCCGTGATTTCATCTTTCAAACAAGCTTGACAGAAGCTTTGACACTAATCTCAGAGAATTGGATATAGCATTTTTTGACATCCTTGCCGTGGTGATTTGGTTTAGCATCTTGTTCCATATTTTGTGTTTGTTTTTACTTGGCGCTAGCCAGACGTGTTGTGTTTTGTGTGCTTTTGTTTACTGCCCACACCAATTGCGCTATTGACAGCTGTATTTGAATGAAAACTGGACGATTTACCTAGTAAGCAATGTCAGGTTGAAATGTAGCAATGAGAATGAGGAGTGGCTGCTGACAAATAGATTATGTCACCGCGAACAATCGAGGGAGGGCTGGTTTGGCATACGGGTGCCAGGAAATTATACAGCACACAGACGTGTAACGACACAGAACGACAGGAACAAGCTGCCAAGAACGCCTCACATTCTGGGACAGTCCCCATACAAGACAGGATCAGTGTCAAGAAACATTTGACTCACAATTATTGTGTTTTGGTGGCCATCTCCATGGCCTGCAGCCGTCCTGCGTGTCCCGCTGCGAAGAGGCATTTTATTGTGTATATGCAAATGTTTTGAGGGCCAATTTTCAAAACTGACACTTAAACTTTTAAAAGTGTCATTTAAGTTTGCTGATATCCCGTTAGCAGCTTCAAACTTTCTTAACATACTTATTGCTTATGTTGTAAACTGTATAGATTAAGAATAAACACCTTAAATCAGATTGTAAAATTTCAAAATAACCACATTTCTATAATACCGTTTTAAACGCGGCTCTAATGATTTATGTTGGCGGTTTGCAAGATATTTTGTAAAGTGTTCAGTCGCTGCACTGTAAAAAATGATTGTGATTTTAAACAGTAAAAAACTGTATAATGCTAGGGTGGAAAACTGCTAATTGGTTAACAGAAAGTTTCCATACTATATACGGTTAATAACTGTGATAGATCTAATTGTACATGTCATTTTACAGTAAAATACCATTAAAGTTACAGTTCTTGGAAGTGAAAAAGAACAAGTCATTGTATAATTTACAGTGAAAAAAGTAAATTGACATTCCCACAATTCCCTGCGTGACACTTCACATTTGATATATTTGTGTTAAATTTTTTTGTTTTTTCTGATCAGTTATGTACATTACAGTTTTATGTTACGTGTAATGTTGTTAAATTAATGTTTATTCATTCATTTTCGTGTTTTCATTTTTAAATTTTCATGTGTGTTATCATGATTGTGTTTAGTGTGTGTGTGAATGACACTGTGCAGCTTAAATATTTATATTAACTTTCATGCGGAAAAACTGCTTGTGATGAACTTTCGCCATGTGACTCTCATCACCGCTGTGATTGGTTGTTGTCAGTGTATTAATGGTACAAAACAATACTTCAATAGGTCGGTAAATTAACATTATATCAGTTAATGAAATACGTTTTTTTACTGTAAATTTAAGTTAAGTCTGTGAAACCTAAAATGTTGCTTCTGTATTTTTTACAGCAAATTTCTGGCAACCACAGGTGCCAGTTTTTTACTGTAAATTTAACTGAAACTTAAAGGAGTAGTTCACTTTTTAAAAAACTTTTGCTGATAATTCACTCACCCCCATGTCATCCAAGATGTCCATGTCTTTCTTTCTTCAGTCAAAAAGAAATGAAGGTTTTTGATGAAAACATTCTAGGATTTTTCACCATATAATGGACTTCATTGGGACCCAAACGGTCCAAGGTCCAAATGACCGTTTCAGTTCAGCTTCAAAGGGCTTTAAACGACACCAGTCGATGAATAAGAGTCTTATCTAGCGAAACGATCTGTCAATTCAAAAATAAAAAATAAAGTTTAAGTTTTATAAGCACAAATCCTCGCCTTGCTCTGTTCTGTGATGCCGTGACTCTCCTGTTCGAACTCGTTCATCAAAATGAACGAATCTTTTTTCGAGTCATTTCAACGAACGAAATTACTCGAAAAAAGATTCGTTCATTTTTATGAACCGTTGGGAACCGTTTGGTACCCAATGAAGTCCATTATATAGAGAAAAATCCTAGAATGTCTTCATCAAAAACCTTAATTTCTTTTCGACTGAAGAAAGACATGGAAATCTTGGATGACGTGGGGGTAAGTAAATTATCAGCAAAAGTTTTTTAAAAAGTGAACTACTCCTTTAAGACAACATTTCCTAAAGTTTTTGTTGCACTGAGACTATTTTTAACCCTGCCTGTGTCTAACTGTGAAGAAGAGAGGTCTTTTTTACTCTAAAATGAGTGAAAAATGACACACAATGACACAGAAACTGCTTTCTGCACTTTCCCTGCTTGCCTTTGAATCTGAGCTAATAGGGATAGGATGGGTTTTGAAGACATCGAATGCCAGTTTGCATGGTCAAAATCCAGAAAAAGGCCATTGTAAGGTGTTTGAGTATTTGTGTATAATATCATTGCTAATGTTTTTGTGTAAAACATCTCCATAATCAAGAACTGGCATTGAGGTGGCAGAAACTAATTGCCTAATTGCTTTATAGCCACAAATGAAAACAGGTTCTGTTTCTAAAATAACACCACAGATTTAGCTTGAGTTTAGTCTAATTGATTTACATTAAATTAAAAAGATATGGATTCATCAAATATAAAACCAAGATATCTGTATTCTGTCACATCTTCTTTATAGTGACCCTGTAAAGTAACCACTGATCATAGATGTGCTGCTTGTTTTGCTGATCTTGAAAATAACATGACTTATAGCAAGCAACAATCAAATTCAAAGCAACAAAGCCTTTGTTGCACAATGTGGAAAGCAGACACAGCTCGATGTTTCATTTAAAAGGTACTCAGCTTTAGCTCTCCTATACAGTGCATCTATTAGTTGTAAGATCAGAATGCCTCGCTCTAGCCCAAGTTTGATAGTGTAGGGGAAAACCAAGGGTTGTCACGGACCTTTACATGGTCTTTTTGAGAGGAGCACATCTATCGAGCCAAGCAAGATCATGAACAAAACCTTGGTCACTAAATTAAGACATACACTGCTTCCTTAGAGTGTCACGGATGAAACAAGAGTCAGACAGGTGGTAAGTGTAACAATGTTTATTAACAGGATTGCAGAAGCATATGGAGATATGGTGAGTATTCAAACAGTTGATAAGCAGATGGGAACTTAACTGAAGGATAGTCTCTGTTTCAGATGCAGATGGAGAGTCACATGGAAGGGTTGAAGGCGGATGGCTGAAGACGGAAGGTGGCATAGGATGACAAGGGTTATGAAGATAGTCCAGTGGATGTCAGGTAAGTAGCTGGTAAGTAGCTGGTGAGTCTGTGTGTCATGTAGAACAATGAATGAGTGGGAGGAGTGATTGAAACTGGTGGAATCCTGACATAGAGATAATAAAAAGTAATTTTGCATTTCTAATTCTAACTATTGTAATGGCACAATGATCACCAATATCATGTGTATAAACAGATGCTACTGAATATCTATGAGGAATAATAATAATAATAATAAGATCAAGAAATAATGATTTATTTGGCTTTTTTAGGTTTAATCCTTGAAAAAAAAGTTGCTTAATATTTAAAGGATATGACTAAATAACTTAACCTCAACAGATAAAGGTTGCAGCCAATTCAAATTTAAATCTCCACTTAAAGCTGCAGTAGGGAGTTTTGAGAAAACGTTGACTAACATTTGAACAAGCACAACTTACAGGTCCCACCCCCTTGCTCTCTGCTGCGCTACAGCCCTCCCTCCACAGCTCGTCCTCCACAGCGGAGCCTGTCGTGAACGCGCAGGCTAGTAAACAGGGCCACCGATAACAGCGGATAAAAAGTTATATGGCACATTCACTAATAGGGATTAAACGTCAATAATATGCTTTACATTGACTATGGCCTGCCCATACTTTGACTACAAACTTGGTCCTCAAATCATTATGTATTTTGCAATACATGTAACTTTATAACGTTGCACTCTTTCTATAAGTTATAAATAGCTAGTAAGATAACGTTAATATAATGGTAACTAACGTTACAGTATGTAAGTAATTATTCTAGCGATATATAATGCTAGATAAGGTGTGCTAGTACATTATTTCAGCAACATGACAAGCCAGTGAATTAGCTGGTTTCGATTGTTGCTTAGCAGAGTGCGTGACATTTTATCTACATGTTATGCGGCTAGAGTTTTGACACCGAGTCAATGGGCTCTGTGTAATTCTTTCTTTTTCGCTTTTTATCGTCATCAGTCTTTTTCCTTTACCTCTCTGTTTTCTGAGCAGGTGTCACTCGAGAATTGGCAGTTTAGGTTGTTTCTCCGTCATAAGCACAGCTGCAGCACGCCGGCAATCTTGAGTTTGAACGACGGCTCGCGCTGTGCAAGAGAGGGGTGTGATCAGCGCGTACACGAGCGTGATTGACACTGCTAAGACACTCCTCCTGGCTCTGATTGGTTGTTTCTGACCGGGAGCGTGTATTTCTGCAAATGGCAATAGGACCACTGGGAGGAGCCAGAAGAGCTTGATTTTTTCACAGATTATCTGTCTCATATTCTACTGTCAGGACATAATGACAGTTTTAACAAATATGTAAAAAATATTTTTTACAAAAGTTACCTACAGCAGCTTTAAAACTATTTACTTAAAGTGCCCCTGTGGTGAAAATCCAGCTTTTAATGTTGTTTATATGTCTATGTGGTGTTTTTAATATGCTTTAAGACTGTAAATTCATGTTGACAGCATTGCTGAGTATTTTCTGCTTAAAACTGCAGTGAACCAAAGACAGTCTCAAAAACGCGGTTTGAAATCGCTGGTGTTTCTGACGTCACAAACGACCTTGTAACCAATCAGATCAACGTGTGATCGTCAACCAGTGGATCTCTGAGCTGAGTGAGTGAGTGGAGGCGGGGCTCATTTGCATATTCATAAATGAGGGAAGCGTGTAGAATAAGGGTACGTTCACACTGTCAGTCCAAATCAGATTTTTTTTGTATATCTGATTAAAATGCAATCATATTTAGCTGGTGTGAACGGCAAAAAATAACATGAGATGTGATTTTTACAAATCCGTTTCAAGCTACATTCATATGTGGTTTGCATACCATCACAACGTCATTGCCATAGACACTAATGCAGATATTCCGGAAAACTAAGATTGGCATGGACACAAATCGAATCTGAACAGATACGATACACAGTGTTGACGTCAGTAATCTTAGATCACATTCCAACCGGATACACAAATAATCGGATTTGGACTGACAGTCTGAACGTTACATTCAAGCAATTTTAAGACATGACAAGGTTTTTTCAAGGAAAAAAAAAAGTTTAAATGTGTAATTTGGGTGATCAAACATGAGATCAAATTATTGAATACAGGGGTACTTTAAAATTCAATGTTGATAAAAAAGTCATCAAAGATTAAAGAGATTAATTTGTTGCTGATGAAGGTCAATAACAACCTTCATTAAAGACCAGAGTCTTTGAAAAGACTATGTGGTTGGGAAAGGAAAGCTTTTAAACTTTAGAAAGACATAAGTCCTCATGCCTCCGCGGATTCACCTTGAAAATGACGTGTCTCCAATGAGTTGTTGTCAAGAGGGACTGAATGAATGTTACAAAGGTTTTGAATCTCTTTGTAATGTTTTTGATGCACCTCAGAACTGTTGTGCTGTCTGGCCAGATTCATCTAACTGAAATTGCAACTCGGTTTTCAGTGTTTTGTCAAGACGAACAGCTATTCCCATGATGGATGTAGCATTGTGTTCACCACTGCTGTTTAAAGTTCACAGGTAAGACACTGCATCAAAAGCAACCTCATCTCAAACACAGTGCAACTCTGCTGCTAAGCCTTGGGGAATGAAGCACCAATTTACACTAAGTCCATTTAACCCTCTGGTGCTCTTCACGTGTCAGTCAAAATTTTAGTCTAGTTTAGTTCGATAATGTTTTTTATTAAATATTTTAAGGGGATTTTATAGTGATAAATTATATTTACGCTGTATTTATAATCCATTTAGTCACTTTTTAGTCACTATTTTTAACTCTGTTAGCTGTAGATAGGGACACTGCCTGTTCCAAACAGATTTTAAGCATTCATCAACGTAGATCTTTTGCCTGATTGTGCTTATAACATCAGCGGAATAATCCTTCTGATTAGCATCTGCTGTCTTAAAGTGTCATGCTGGTTCATGTTTAGACCACTAGAGTATATGAAATATGTCCATAAAAACTTGAAACGGGCTCGCTCCTATCTGCATATGAACGATATAATCCCCGTGGTGAGCGTTGTTAAACTCATCGTGGCGCTTCCGCGCAGAAACCGCTCGCATGCTCCGCATGTTGTTTGAATTCTCCGCTGTGATGCGATTGGATTTGCAGTGATTGAATTTAACAACCTCTTTCTCATGAATAAATGCAGAGAGTCGCTCAAGGGCCAGCTGAAGTAGGATCGTGCCTGCAGCCAATCACATGCTCCGAAGGTTTGCTTCTACCTCACATTCAGCCAATCACACGCTCCGAAGTCACGCTTCTACCTCACATTCAGCCAATCACACGCTCCTAAAGCACGCTTCTACCTCACATTCAGCCAATCACACGCTCCGAAGTCACGCTTCTACCTCACATTCAGCCAATCACACACTCCGAAAGCACACTTCGACCTCACATTCAGCCAATCACACACTCCGAAGGCACGCTTCTACCTCACATTCAGCCAATCACATGCTCCGAAGGCACGCTTCTACCTCACATTCAGCCAATCACACGCTCCGAAAGCACACTTCGACCTCAAATTCAGCCAATCACACACTCCGAAAGCACGGTTCCACCCCACATTCAGCCAATCACACACTCCGAAGGCACGCTTCCACCCCACATTCAGCCAATTACACACTCCGAAGGCACGCTTCTACCTCACATTCAGCCAATCACACGCTCCGAAAGCACGCTTCTACTTCACATTCAGCCAATCACACGCTCCGAAAGCACACTTCTACCTCACATTCAGCCAATCACACGCTCCGAAAGCACGCTTCTACTTCACATTCAGCCAATCACACGCTCCGAAAGCACACTTCTACCTCACATTCAGCCAATCACACACTCCGAAGGCACGCTTCTACCTCACATTCAGCCAATCACACGCTCCGAAAGCACGCTTCTACCTCACATTCAGCCAATCACACGCTCCGAAAGCACACTTCGACCTCAAATTCAGCCAATCACACACTCCGAAAGCACACTACGACCTCACATTCAGCCAATCACACACTCCGAAAGCACACTTCTATCTAGCATTCAGCCAATCACACACTCCGAAGGCACGCTTCTACCTCACATTCAGCCAGTCACACGCTCCGAAAGCACACTTCGACCTCAAATTCAGCCAATCACACACTCCGAAGGCACGCTTCTACCTCACATTCAGCCAATCACACGTTTCGAAAGCACGCTTCTACCTCACATTCAGCCAATCACACGCTCCGAAAGCACGCTTCTACTTCACATTCAGCCAATCACACGCTCCGAAAGCACACTTCTACCTCACATTCAGCCAATCACACACTCCGAAGGCACGCCTCTACCTCACATTCAGCCAATCACACGCTCCGAAGGCACGCTTCTACCTCACATTTTTTTTTTTTTTTTTTTTTTTTTTTTTTTTTAATTTGTTTATTTAACAGGGAAAATACACTAAGCATTGTTACACATAGACAACCGATGCTGTGTACATAGGGGCATATAGCATAAAGCTAGTTTGCGGCCCGCGTCCCTGGTTAGGCTTTTACATAAAGTCAAAACATCCAAAAAACAAAACAAAAAAACAAACAAACAATCATCACAAGAAACAAAACAAATACAAATACACACATGTATACATGTGTGCACATGTTGTACCCAAACGAATCAACAATGACATATTGACATACCTAAATACATCAACTTCATAAAAATAACGTAACTAATCTAAAAAAAATAAAAATAACCTCAATGTTCACATCGCTGTGTAGATTTCAGCCATTGTTTCAGCTTTGTACAGAAAACCGTAAGTTCTGGTTGCAACTTTAGATTCACCGGCATGGTGTTCCATAGATGTCCACCTTTCACTGAAAAGGATGATTGACCCATTGCAGTTCTGCATCTCCGTACTCTACAATTCCCACTTACTACCCCTCTAGTCTTTACCCCATCACTGCTGTATTTTTCTATCAACTGACAGATTACATCTGGGGCAAGGCCATATAAACACTTAAATACTGTTTTTAAAAATGAGAACTTTAAAAAATTATCAAAACTTAACAAATCATACTTCTGAACAATTTGACAATGATGCCATTTCATTGGTTTCTGATCCATCACTTTTAAAGTTTGTTTATATAATGACATTACGGGTTTAATAACTGATTGAGAAGCCTGACCCCAGATTATTGCACAACAGGTCATATGTGACAGTATCATAGTATGCATATACATTTGAGCTGCTTTAATAGATATACATGGTCTTATCAAACGAAAACAGCTCAAATTTGTCTTAATAGTCTTAGACATTTTCTTAATATGGCTATCAAACTTAAGTTTAGAGTCTACAATGACACCTAAATATTTAAATTCATTCACTTCCTTGATTTCATTTTGGTCAATTTTGATTTTAAATCCATCCAGCACTTTGTTCTTTAGTGAAAAACACATAGAAACTGTTTTGTTATAATTTAAAGTTAAACAGTTATCCTGCAGCCACTGGGAAACACTGACCAGTTGTCTACCTCACATTCAGCCAATCACACGCTCCGAGAGCACGCTTCTACCTTACATTCAGCCAATCACACGCTCGGAAAGCACGCTTCTACCTCACATTCAGCCAATCACACGCCCCGAAAGCACGCTTCTACCACACATTCAGACAATCACACACTCCGAAGGCACGCTTCCACCCCACATTCAGCCAATCACACACTCCGAAGGCACGCTTCTACCTCACATTCAGCCAATCACACGCTCCGAAAGCACGCTTCCACCACACATTCAGCCAATCACACACTCCGAAGGCACGCTTCTACCTCACATTCAGCCAATCACACGCTCCGAAGGCACGCTTCTACCTCACATTCAGCCAATCACATGCTCCGAAAGCACGCTTCTACCTCACATTCAGCCAATCACACGCTCCGAAAGCACGCTTCTACCTCACATTCAGCCAATCACACGCTCCGAAGGCACGCTTCTACCTCACATTCAGCCAATCACATGCTCCGAAAGCACGCTTCTACCTCACATTCAGCCAATCACACGCTCCGAAAGCACGCTTCTACCTCACATTCAGCCAATCACACGCTCCGAAAGCACACTTCTACCTTACATTCAGCCAATCACACGCTCCGAAAGCATGCTTCTACCTCACATTCAGCCAATCACACGCTCCGAAAGCACGCTTCTACCTCACATTCAGCCAATCACACGCTCCGAAGGCACGCCTCTACCTCACATTCAGCCAATCACAGGCTCCGAAAGCACGCTTCTACCTTACATTCAGCCAATCACACGCTCCGAAAGCACGCTTCTACCTCACATTCAGCCAATCACACGCTCCGAAAGCACGCTTCTACCACACATTCAGACAATCACACACTCCGAAGGCACGCTTCTACCTCACATTCAGCCAATCACACGCTCCGAAAGCACGCTTCTACCTCACATTCAGCCAATCACACGCTCCGAAAGCACGCTTCTACTTCACATTCAGCCAATCACACCCTGCGAAAGCACACTTTTACCTCACATTCAGCCAATCACACGCTCCGAAGGCACGCCTCTACCTCACATTCAGCCAATCACATGCTCCGAAAGCACGCTTCTACCTCACATTCAGCCAATCACACGCTCCGAAAGCACGCTTCTACCTCACATTCAGCCAATCACACGCTCCGAAAGCACACTTCTACCTCACATTCAGCCAATCACACGCTCCGAAAGCACTATTCTACCTCACATTCAGCCAATCACAAGCTCCGAAATCACGCTTCCACCTCACATTCAGCCAATCACATGCTCCGAAAGCACACTTCTACCTCACATTCAGCCAATCACATGCTCCGAAAGCACGCTTCTACCTCACATTCAGCCAATCACAAGCTCCGAAATCACATTCAGCCAATCACATGCTCCGAAAGCACACTTCTACCTCACATTCAGCCAATCACATGCTCCGAAAGCACGCTTCTACCTCACATTCAGCCAATCACAAGCTCCGAAATCACGCTTCCACCTCACATTCAGCCAATCACATGCTCCGAAAGCACACTTCTACCTCACATTCAGCCAATCACACGCTCCGAAAGCACGCTTCTACCTCACATTCAGCCAATCACACGCTCCGAAAGCGCGCTTCTACTTCACATTCAGCCAATCACACGCTCCGAAGAGTCCGAAAGCACGCTTCTACTTCACATTCAGCCAATCACACGCTCCGAAAGCACGCTTTTACTTCACATTCAGCCAATCACACACTCCGAAAGCGCGCTTCTACCTCACATTCAGCCAATCACACGCTCCGAAAGCACGCTTTTACTTCACATTCAGCCAATCACACACTCCGAAAGCACGCTTCTACCTCACATTCAGCCAATCACACGCTCGAAAGCACGCTTCTACCTCACATTCAGCCAATCACATGCTCCGAAAGCACGCTTCTACCTCACATTCAGCCAATCACACGCTCCGAAAGCACGCTTTTACTTCACATTCAGCCAATCACACGCTCCGAAAGCACGCTTCTACCTCACATTCAGCCAATCACACGCTCCGAAAGCACGCTTCTACTTCACATTCAGCCAATCACACACTCCGAAAGCACGCTTCTACCTCACATTCAGCCAATCACACGCTCCGAAAGCACGCTTCTACCTCACATTCAGCCAATCACACACTCCGAAAGCACGCTTCTACCTCACATTCAGCAAATCACACGCTCCGAAAGCACGCTTCTACCTCACATTCAGCCAATCACACGCTCCGAAAGCACACTTCTACTTCACATTCAGCCAATCACACGCTCCGAAAGCACGCTTTTACTTCACATTCAGCCAATCACACACTCCGAAAGCGCGCTTCTACCTCACATTCAGCCAATCACACGCTCCGAAAGCACGCTTTTACTTCACATTCAGCCAATCACACACTCCGAAAGCACGCTTCTACCTCACATTCAGCCAATCACACGCTCGAAAGCACGCTTCTACCTCACATTCAGCCAATCACATGCTCCGAAAGCACGCTTCTACCTCACATTCAGCCAATCACACGCTCCGAAAGCACGCTTTTACTTCACATTCAGCCAATCACACGCTCCGAAAGCACGCTTCTACCTCACATTCAGCCAATCACACGCTCCGAAAGCACGCTTCTACCTCACATTCAGCCAATCACACGCTCCGAAAGCACGATTTTACTTCACATTCAGCCAAACACACACTCCGAAAGCACGCTTCTACCTCACATTCAGCCAATCACACGCTCCGAAAGCACGCTTCTACCTCACATTCAGCCAATCACACACTCCGAAAGCACGCTTCTACCTCACATTCAGCCAATCACACACTCCGAAAGCACGCTTCTACCTCACATTCAGCCAATCACACACTCCGAAAGCACGCTTCTACCTCACATTCAGCCAATCACACGCTCGAAAGCACGCTTCTACCTCACATTCAGCCAATCACATGCTCCGAAAGCACGCTTCTACCTCACATTCAGCCAATCACACGCTCCGAAAGCACGCTTTTACTTCACATTCAGCCAATCACACGCTCCGAAAGCACGCTTCTACCTCACATTCAGCCAATCACACGCTCCGAAAGCACGCTTCTACTTCACATTCAGCCAATCACACACTCCGAAAGCACGCTTCTACCTCACATTCAGCCAATCACACGCTCCGAAAGCACGCTTCTACCTCACATTCAGCCAATCACACACTCCGAAAGCACGCTTCTACCTCACATTCAGCCAATCACACGCTCCGAAAGCACGCTTCTACCTCACATTCAGCCAATCACACGCTCCGAAAGCACACTTCTACTTCACATTCAGCCAATCACACGCTCCGAAAGCACGCTTTTACTTCACATTCAGCCAATCACACACTCCGAAAGCGCGCTTCTACCTCACATTCAGCCAATCACACGCTCCGAAAGCACGCTTTTACTTCACATTCAGCCAATCACACACTCCGAAAGCACGCTTCTACCTCACATTCAGCCAATCACACGCTCGAAAGCACGCTTCTACCTCACATTCAGCCAATCACATGCTCCGAAAGCACGCTTCTACCTCACATTCAGCCAATCACACGCTCCGAAAGCACGCTTTTACTTCACATTCAGCCAATCACACGCTCCGAAAGCACGCTTCTACCTCACATTCAGCCAATCACACGCTCCGAAAGCACGCTTCTACCTCACATTCAGCCAATCACACGCTCCGAAAGCACGATTTTACTTCACATTCAGCCAAACACACACTCCGAAAGCACGCTTCTACCTCACATTCAGCCAATCACACGCTCCAAAAGCACGCTTCTACCTCACATTCAGCCAATCACACACTCCGAAAGCACGCTTCTACCTCACATTCAGCCAATCACACACTCCGAAAGCACGCTTCTACCTCACATTCAGCCAATCACACGCTCCGAAAGCACGCTTCTACCTCACATTCAGCCAATCACATGCTCCGAAAGCACGCTTCTACCTCACATTCAGCCAATCACACGCTCCGAAAGCACGCTTTTACTTCACATTCAGCCAATCACACGCTCCGAAAGCACGCTTCTACCTCACATTCAGCCAATCACACGCTCCGAAAGCACGCTTCTACCTCACATTCAGCCAATCACACGCTCCGAAAGCACGATTTTACTTCATATTCAGCCAATCACACACTCCGAAAGCACGCTTCTACCTCACATTCAGCCAATCACACGCTCCGAAAGCACGCTTCTACCTCACATTCAGCCAATCACACACTCCGAAAGCACGCTTCTACCTCACATTCAGCCAATCACACACTCCGAAAGCACGCTTCTACCTCACATTCAGCCAATCACACGCTCCGAAAGCACGCTTCTACCTCACATTCAGCCAATCACACGCTCCGAAAGCACGCTTCTACCTCACATTCAGCCAATCACACGCTCCGAAAGCACGCTTTTACTTCACATTCAGCCAATCACACACTCCGAAAGCACGCTTCTAACTCACATTCAGCCAATTACACGCTCCGAAAGCACGCTTTCTACCTCACATTCAGCCAATCACACGGTCCGAAAGCATGCTTCTACCTCACATTCAGCCAATCACACGCTCCGAAAGCACGCTTCTACCTCACATTCAGCCAATCACACGCTCCGAAAGCACGCTTCTACCTCACATTCAGCCAATCACACGCTCCGAAAGCACGTTTCTACTTTACATTCAGCCAATCACACGCTCCGAAGGCACGCTTCTACCTCACATTCAGCCAATCACACGCTCCGAAAGCACGCTTTTACTTCACATTTAGCCAATCACATGCTCCGAAAGCACGCTTCTACCTCACATTCAGCCAATCACACGCTCCGAAAGCACGCTTCTACCTCACATTCAGCCAATCACACGCTCCGAAAGCACGCTTCTACCTCACATTCAGCCAATCACACGCTCCGAAAGCACGCTTCTACCTCACATTCAGCCAATCACACGCTCCAAAAGCACGCTTCTACCTCACATTCAGCCAATCACACGCTCCGAAAGCACGCTTCTACCTCACATTCAGCCAATCACACACTCCGAAAGCACGCTTCTACCTCACATTCAGCCAATCACACGCTCCGAAAGCACGCTTCTACCTCACATTCAGCCAATCACACACTCCGAAAGCACGCTTCTACCTCACATTCAGCCAATCACACGCTCCGAAAGCACGCTTCTACCTCACATTCAGCCAATCACATGCTCCGAAAGCACACTTCTACTTCACATTCAGCCAATCACACGCTCCGAAAGCACGCTTCTACCTCACATTCAGCCAATCACACGCTCCGAAAGCACGCTTCTACTTCACATTCAGCCAATCACACACTCCGAAAGCACGCTTCTACCTCACATTCAGCCAATCACACGCTCCGAAAGCACGCTTCTACCTCACATTCAGCCAATCACACACTCCGAAAGCACGCTTCTACCTCACATTCAGCCAATCACACGCTCCGAAAGCACGCTTCTACCTCACATTCAGCCAATCACACGCTCCGAAAGCACACTTCTACTTCACATTCAGCCAATCACACGCTCCGAAAGCACGCTTCTACCTCACATTCAGCCAATCACACGCTCCGAAAGCACGCTTCTACCTCACATTCAGCCAATCACACGCTCCGAAAGCACGCTTCTACCTCACATTCAGCCAATCACACGCTCCGAAAGCACGCTTCTACCTCACATTCCCTGACCTTGCTCTGACGTTGCTTTTCAACCCAGAAGAATGAAATTGCTCAGAAAAACGCAAAAATAACCAATTTCCATAGTGTTTTCAGCGAAGTACAGCCTGTATATTTCTGCTCACATCTCAACAAATGTGTTTTGGGTTTCATGACTCTTAAGAAGAGCAAATGTGGCACAGCTTGGGGACGAGACAGCTCAGAAAATGTGCACGAGCATTGCAAGCTCTGCATTGATATTTCCATCTGGCCACCACAGAAACCGTAGAAAGTTGACGTTCATACGGCTGTTCTGCAAAGTCTTGGTTATAATGTCTAATTAACAGCTCTTCGAAGTTAGCAATGATAATCAATATTATGACTTGAACTGTTTGCACATCCCATACATCACCATCCACACTGCGACTCAATGCACCAGTAATGTCCCACCCAGGGAGTGTTTGGTCAGAGTTCGGTACACCACTCTCGCTGGTAATCACTCCAAGGATTCAAGACTTTCTGAGCATTTACTCCATTATGTAACCCAATGCCTACATATAATGGTGTTAAAGGGTTTAGTTCCCCCAAAATTTTAAATACATCAATTACTCACCCTCATGTTGTTCCAAACCCGTAAGACTTTCGTTCATCTTCGAATCACAAATAAAGATCTATCTGATGAAATCTGAGAGGTTTCTGTTCCTCCATTGACAGCTACGCAACTACCACTTTGACGCTTCAAAAAGATCATAAAGAGATCGTAAAACTAATCCATCTTTTACAGGTCTTCCATTTTGGGAACGATAATTTTGGTGACTGGGAATGGGATTGTAAACATCAGGTAATGTGTCACGAATTGTCAGTTTAGTTCTCATTCTCATGGACTTTAAGTTTGGTTGTCATTATTTCCTGTTGTCTTTGTTCACGTTTCCCGACACTTCTTTGTTACCATGTAGCCTATATTTATTTAATCATGGCTGCTGTTCGTATTTGAGTTTGTTTGTTCCTGTGTTTCTTCTGTTCATTGTGGGTTATTGTTTGTGTTTAGTACACACTATCTGAGTTTTATTTTATTATTAAATACATTGGTATTGGAACCTTTTGCCTCTTCTTCATCTGTGATGTAATGTCAGGTGAGTGTCTCCCTTCAGTGCAGTGACTTCAAGTCCAGAGATTGTGTAGCTGGAAACTGTTTTTTCCTGACCCGCTGTTTCTAAAAGTCCCTCATCTTCTTCCAGGAGCATTCACTTCTCTCATCAGTTCTCAGTGCAGAATGTTGCCGAGCCGCTGAGATCAAGACATGTGTAAGTCAGTTCAGTTTTATTCCCTTCTTTTGTAACTTAGCTTTCACTGGAACTGCAGTCCTTTGAGCCGGTCCATGGGAACTAAAGCACTGGACAGTGATGATTCAAACTTGCCAACTTTTGATTCATTTGATTGTCCTTTCTATCAATACGAAGTGCTGTAGGATGATGGCTATTACAAATCTGACATGTCAAACGTCTTTGACAATTGATGCTCATGTGCCGCTTAAACTCCACCTTTTCTCAACTGGATTTCCTTTTGCACACGTCACAGAACTCCAGTGTGTCTTTAACACAAAATGCACACAATTTCCTTACAGCATTTGAGGAAACGTTGATTGGTCTTTATTTGAAGTTCAGTTTAGTTTAACTATAGATTGTCCAGCTTCTGTAGTGACTGCCGTGGCAAAACTGCTCCCTCTGCTGGACATTTACTGTTGAGTTTTGAAGTTTTATTTATTATCTTATCTTTTTATTTATTTAGTTCAATTACAGACAAGTGCAATGCAAAAAGTACAAGACAAATACAAGGCATTGTTGTTCAGTTCATAGTATAACAAACAAATAATAAAAACAACAACAAAAATATAAAATGAACGTAAAAGAAATACTGGGATAAAAGGAGCTATATAATATTAGGACAGTTACATGCATTTGAAAAGCTTTACATTTTTTTAATGTTTTTATAAGCTTTTTATTTTTGTGATCTGTATGTATACTGTGAGATCAATATTATAAAAGGTAAGATGAGGGTTTCTTTTGAGTTATTTTTGTTTTATGAATATAAAACTTTGCCAAAGAATATCATTTAGTTTTTCAGAAAAATATGGATTTTGAAAACAAAGAAAAATGTCATGAGGATCTAAATTAAAAGTTTGTCATGTCTATTTTAAAGTCAGTCCAAAAAGAAATAGAAAAATGTGCAATTCAAAAAATAAATGTTTAATATCTTCAAATGATGCGTTACAAAAAGTACATTTATCACAAACAGTATGAATACATCGACTAATGTCTGCATTTACAGGATAACATCTATGAATAATTTTGTAAATTAAATAATTATATAATTAAGTAAAAAAAAAAATATATAAAATTATTTATATTTATATTTATTTCCAAATGCTGTATAATGAGGTTTAAGCCATTTTGATTTACATGGAGGATTGGATCCGACATTAAAGGAATTTCTTATAAAATTATTATTAAAACGTTTATCAAAAAAGGAGAGACCATTTACAAAAAGTTGAGAATTTTGTAAGGTTGTATTATTAAAATGTATTTACATTTGAGAATTTGGTTAAGATTATTACTTTGTTAAATTATGTTTCATTTACAAAAACAAACAAAAAAAATTAGGGTAGGCTATGTGTGTAATTGCAATTAAAATGTTGTGCCGAACTCATTCTCCATGTACAATGACATCTTATTATGAATGATATTACCATTGTTGCATATAAAACTCCTGCTAGGAGAAGTTGAGTTTTGAAGTTGTTTATGTTTTAGGAATTCATCTATTATCCGCTAGACTTCTCCAAAAACTGGATCAATGCAATAATTGTGTTTGTTTCTCTATGAACGCGAGGAGATCCTTTCGTTTGTCATGTTCTTGTATGCAGAATGCAACAGCTCTACATTTGTCAAGTCATTTAAATTGTAATTTAGACACAATGAGCTTCATGTTCGCTGTGATTTCCAGATCTTCACCATATCCAACTTCCTGAAGCAGCTTCTCAAGGAAAGAGAGAAGACGGCCGTTCTCACGGTCTTGCCATCAGAAATATCCTGTGATAATGTTCTGACAGTGTCATAAATCTAGCATGATCATCTCACAGTGTGTTTCTGCTACGACCTTCATCTACTGACTAGACAATACAAATGCAACATGAAATGGCGCCACCTGGCTCTAACACTTAAAACTACTTTCCTCAAGCTCCGTTTGCAGAACTGTCATGCCAAGTTTTCCTCTTTTAATGACCGCATCCATATTCTCTTCCTCCTCTTTTTCAGCGCACATATAAAACACAATTGCCAAAGTGTGGTGTAGCGACCCAGAGAGTTTCAAATGGGTGGCGATTTATTTCTTCCTCTCAACCAGCACCATGCACCATAAGCACCATGAACCACTGTGAAAACTACAGAAGAAAACAGAAGAAATACTATGTAGCTTCACAAATAATTTGCACATAAATCGTGTTCACATATTAATCATGTTTACACCCAATACAAATCATTTTAACTAATAACCAATATGAAATATGAAATGAAATATGTTTTTAAGCCTTTATGACAAATAAAATATCACATGCTTCTTTTAAATGAAATACAATATATTATAATTGTTCACATAAAGAATATATTGCTTTTATATTGATGACATGTGCAATTATCCCATAAACAAATGAAGTAATGACATTTTATTTTCCTTAAACAAAATCCCTTCTGATAATAATACACTACACACATTTTTCCTACATACCTCATTCCGCTCTCCAAGGATGCTATTCAAATAGTTTCCGCCATTAGCTATCATGCTCTCTAGCTCAACACACCCTCACAGTTCGGAGCTCTTAGAAATAACGAGAGTTACGTATGTAACTGCTGTTCTATGAGTCCTGGATGACCGCCAGAGGCAGTGCTTCACACTGGATACTATCTCTCGTTGCAAATGCATAGGTCGAGTCTAATACAAACAATGTCCCTCGTGACCAGGATGACTCGGAGTGCTCCCCTATTTAACCCCGTGACTTCCTGCAGACTGTCCCTACGGAATCTTCTCGCCCGACTCCGAGTGACAGAAAGCTCTGGCGGTCATCCAGAACTCATAGAACCGCAGTTACATACGTAACTCTCGTTCTATTTCGTTCTTCCTGACCGCCAGAGGCAGTGCTTCACACTGGATGACTTATAACAGCAAGGTCACAAGGAGGTCCTACTTACCATTAAGAGGAATTTTAGGGCCCCGACAGGACAGCTGTTCCAATATTATCGGAAGCAGCCACATTGACCCTGTATCTGGCAAAGGTATTTGTTCATGACCACGTAGCTGCTGCACATATGTCACTTAGAGGGACACCATTTAGTGCAGCCTCTTGTCGAATGGCATCTCACCCCCAAAGGCACTGGATATTTGTTAGATTTGTAAGCATTAGATTTGGTGATAACCTCAACTACCCAATGGGACAATCTCTGCTTTGAGAGGGGCTGACCTCTTCTTGGGCCCCCGTAAGAGAAAAAAAGTTGGTCTGATTGCCAAAAAACTTCTGTTGCCCTCAGATAGCCGCGGAAAGCTCTTACTGGGCACAGCAGTCTGCTCCCACTTCTTTCCAGTGTGTTCGACTTCGGAGGATTAAACACTTCCAGCTCAATAGCCTGGTTTCTAAAAAGAGCAGAGAGCCTCTTGGGGAGAAACGCTGGGTTCGGCCATAACGTCACAACTGAGCCATCTGCACTCCAACGCATACAGGATGTGTTAACTGATAACGCATGGAGTTAACTCACACGCTAGAGGTCACTCTGCTCTAGAGGTTCGAACGGGGGCAATGTAAGAGACTTTAAGACTAGGACCAGGTCCCATAAGTAGACCCTAGTCGACTGAGGGGGGCGCAGTTGCTGAGCACCTCTAAGAAACTGAGTAACCAAGGCATGAGAACCCAATTGGTGACCATCTATTCGAACATGATGTGCTGAAATTGCAGCCACATAAACTCTTAAAGTAGAAGCTGCTCTATTATTTTCTAACAGTGACTGCAGAAAACATTAAACCAGAGGAACAGGGCAGTGCTCTGGGACCACTGCTTGCTCCCTGTACCAATCAGAGAAGACCTTCCATCGACAGGCATAAGCACTCCTGGTGGAAGGTGCTCTAGAGTTCAATATGGTGTTCTGCACCTCTTGATGCAGGCCCTTCAGAGGCCAAACACAGAGCTGCAGACGGTCTGGATTCGGGTGCCAAATCTGACCCTCCAACTGCTGGAGGAGATCCCTTCTCCAGGGAATGGTCCAAGGATCCCCGTCTAGGAGCCTGTACATCACTGGAAACCAAGGTCTCCCCAGCCAAGCATCCGGGGAAAGGCATAGAGTAACTGATCTGGCCAGGCGTGGGCTAGAGCATCCTGCCCCAGCGGACTGGATTCCTCCGCTAGTGAGAACCAAAGACGGCAGTGGGTCGTTGTCGCCGAGGCAAAGAGGTCCACCTCCGCCCTGCCAAACCGCTGCCATATCATCTCTACTACCTCTGGGTTGAGCCTCCACTCCGACGATGGAAATTTCTGGCGCGACAAGAAATCTGCAACCACGTTTGACACCCCAGGGATGTGCATTGCTCTGATGCTTGCAAACCGAGGGAAAGCCCAAGTCAGCAGTTCCTGTGATACCTGAAGTGACTGGCTGGACCTTGTGCCCCCTTGATGGTTGATGTGATAAACCACTGATGTGTTGTCCGACCTGACGAGAATATGCCTGCCCTTCAAAAATGGTGCAAGGTGCTTCAGAGCCAGCAGAACTGCACGAAGTTCCAGGGTATTTATATTCTCCCCCTTTTCCCAGGGATCTGATCGTCCTCTGACTACTCTGTGTTGCCAGACTGCCCCCCAGCCAGTAAGGGACGCATCGGTCTGGACTATATCCCTTCGACAGGGAATCACGCCCAGGTTAGATACAATCTGCTCCTCCAAGACTTCAGGGCAAGAAGGCATCGCTGTTACCTTGATCACCCTGTTCTTGTGCCAACTGGGATTCAAGTAGAGACTGTTCACCCATCTTTGAAAGGGACGTAGTGAAAGGAGGCCCAATGGTATGACTGCCGCTGTCGCTGCCAACATACCCATGAGCCTGAGGAAACACCTTAATGGATGTCTGGCCTGCCTTCGAAACCGTTGGAGGAGGAGCAGTATATTGTCCACCCGCTGGGTTGATGGCAAGGCTTTCATTAAACGTGAGTCCAGAATGACACCTATGAACCCCACAGACTGACTTGGAATTAGCCGGCTTTTGCTGAAATGTCCCATTTCTGACCATTTTACGGGTTCGGTTGCACCCTTCTCTAGAAGTTGTGCTATTTCTTGTTTTAAGGCAAGTAACCTGTTGGGGTCTGAGACTACGGTTATCTTGACCCCCTTGAAAGCGGAACTGCAGCTTGTACCTTTGAGTTAGTGTTGCTATAACCCATGGGTCGGAAGTTGTTGTTTCCCAGTTCCCAGTTGTTGTTTCCTGAGCTGCTGATAAGAAAAACGTCTGACGGCCAGCCGGCCGCAGACCTTCAGGACCTACGTCCATTGCCTCTAACATCCCTGGGGGGCAGTTGGCCAGGTGCTCTCACCCTTGGGGCCTGAAATACTTGCTGTCCCCGAGCCCGGGGCCACTGAGCAGAACGCTCTACTCGCTGAGATCACTCAAAGCGCTGAGGCTGGCCCCTGTGAACATCACCTGGACGTGTTGAAAACTGAGAGCTTGGTAGTTCATACCACCTAGAAGGTTGTCGGTAATTTAAGTGAGATGGTGGAACTCTCCTCAGGTCAGCTAACTGCTGCCGCTCCAGTGTCTGCTGCACCGCTGGCCCAAAGAGTTGTCCTGGAACTACTGGAAGGTCCCTTAGTGTTCTCCTACATGCCTCAGACAGAGGTGATTGTGCTAGCCAGACTTGGCGGCATGCTAATGTAAGCGTTGACATAAGCCTTCCCAGCTCTCTTGTCATGAATGCGATTGCCTGATGTGAGACACATTTAAGTTTTGGTTTAAGGGATCACTTCCTGATGACTGAAGTGAGTGAGACAGGGCCAACATGAGATGGGTGAGAGAGTTGCCAATGCGACCCATTCGTACTGCTGTGTTATATGCCTGGATGAGATGATCATCTGTAATCCTGCATTGATGCCGGGGGCAACGAACATTAGGCATCAAGACCTCCTCTGGGGAAAGAACAAAAGAGGCAATAATTGGATTAACCTTAGGCATCTGACCAAGCCATATGTGTCTGCATCCTGCATCGCAGCCAATGCTCTGCTTGCACTAGTGTGGTGCGTAAGAGATCTAGGGTTAGTCCAGTGTCTTTGCAACTCCTCAATATAATCCTTTGATGGTGGAATTGTAAGAAGAGAGGGTTGCGCAGAACCCTTGAAAAAAGCACTAGAAGTGGTTGCCACCGCAGGGACTGTGTCAAGACTAGGGATGGGCATTGAAAACCGGTTCCACTCGAGAACCGGTTCTAAGTTTTACGATCCATCGATATTGTATGCCCTCGACGTTAACGAGTCCTCTTATCGATGCTCCTGCTCTGAGTCAGCCTTAGTATGTAGGCTACAGACCATGAACTTGTCCTTTATCAATCACCATAGCACGGCGTCCAAAGCGAATTTTTGTACCGCCAAAGTCTTATTTGATCGGTGAGTAATGTAGATGAACTGCTGCGCTTGTGACAGGGCGAATGTTTAACCGAACGAGCAGAGAGAGAGAGAAAGAGAGAGAGAGAGAGAGCCCCGGTCGCGCGCGCGCACTCTCTCTCTTCGGAGCAAAGCGAAAGTAAGGGTTCACCGTCTAAACTAAGCGCTGTCTTGCTCTCTCTCCCTCGCACATATTAATCAAAATAAACGACACGATGGTAAGGTCGGGAGACTAAAGTTTCATGTGGAGCATTCGGAGATTTGTTTTTCCTGAATTAGGCTACCGCTGGGTGTGAATTGTGCTAAAATACGTTGCCTTTATCGGAAAAGCGTTCCGCACATTCGGCTGACATAAACCACACTTTAAATAAACTAAAGTTTCATGTGGAGCATTATATAAAATAATACATTATTTTATATAATTTGTTATAATATATTTACATATACACTTCAATAAAGGGTGTTTGTGTAATATATTATATATATATATATATATATATATATATTATATCTCTATAGTAGATATTCTAGTAATAAGGCTTGCTGAGGACAGTGACGGTCAGAGTGATTCCGCTCGACCTACGAAATATCTTCCGAACCCAGGATGAAAAGGTTATCTCATACTTGCACATTGTGCATGGCCATTCTCCAGACGGATGATGGGCATGACTGCTGCCCTTCCTGTTTAGGTCTAGAACACCTTAAACAGGGCCTCACAGAAGATGCCTGCATGAACTTCTGTGGTTTAGGCTACATGGTTTTGACACGCAAGGCAAGCTCCAAGACAACAGGAGACACAAGATCCAATCAGAGGTACTCAGCACACTAGATATACTTTTACTGGAACAGTCCTTGGTACCGATCGATAATCAGATGATTCGTGAAGTTCCCAGATCAAAGGAAGTACAGATGAATGAAGCTGGGTGATTCAAGGGCGATCTCCACGTTGAAGCTGTTCAGGAGACACAGATAGGTTGTTAGCATGAGAATGACAATACTTTGCGAAAGGAGTGTTCTAGAACCAGACAATGAGGGTTTGGAACCAGAGAGTCATGGGTATCGTATAGACGAGACCGGACACTGAGTGTAAAGTGACAGGGCCTTATAAGCAGTGAGCGACAGAGGTGAGTGATGATGACATGCAGGTGGAACTGATCAGAACTCCGGAGATGATGAGCGAGACCAGGTGCGCTGAGTTGAGTTTGGTTGGGATGTGTCGTTGCTGATGGGATCCGTGACAAATACGATACACTTGTGTCACGGTTCGGTACGTTTTCGATACAGCAAAAAGAAAGAAATGCCAGAGAAATTTCCTTGATTTAATTTTTATAAATTCTTTTTTTATTAAAACTAACATCATAAAGTATGATATTTTTTTACTTTGAGCAATTATGGAGCTATAATTGACTCTTCTTAGGAGCATATAAAACAAAACAGCTCCTTGGAAAAATGAAATGTAATATTGTAGTAGTTATAAACAAAGGTTTATTTTAGTTCAGATTAACATTTGAGGGCAGCAATTGTATTCATAATGTCAAAATAAAACTGACGTAATGTTACTTGAAAGCATTATAGCCTACTATTCCAGCCAAACTTCCATGGTTACAGTTAGTAGTGTTACTGCAGTAAATCCATGGTAAATGTTGCTGATCTGTGGACACTGGATAGTTCATTCATGGCACAATGTTTCTTCCAAATGCTTTCTTTACTGGATCTCTTAGCGCTGTGTAGTAACAGTGTCGCTTGATCAAGATCGGCTCGCACTGCATTGGTCCAAGTAAGTAAGTAAGTAAAGTTTATTTATAGAGCACTTTTCACAGATAAAATCACAAAGTGCTTTACAAAGTGCAACCACAAAATAAAACAGTATACAATCAGTAAAAATTACAACATTTAAAGAGCCTAAAATAAAACCCAGTTAACTAAATGCTTGTCTAAATAACGGTGTCTTGAGATGCCTTTTAAAAGAATCGACCGAGTCGGCCATATGGAGGAACAAAGGCAAGGCGTTCCACAGTCTGGGGGCTACAACCTGAAAGGACAGGTCTCCCCTAGTCTTTGGGACCATTAACAGACTCTGGCCTGAGGATCGAAGTGCACGGCCTGGGGAGTATGTGCATAACAAATCAGCAATGTATTGAGGGGCCTGACCATGTAAAGCTCTAAAAATTAAAACTAATATTTTAAAATCAATACGCAATTTGATGGATAGCCAGTGTAAGGAGGATAAAATGGGTGTAATGTGTGTCCTCCTGCCAGATCTTGTTAGAAGCCTTGCCGCAGCATTTTGAACCATTTCAAGGCGATTTAAAGTAGATTTGTTACAAAAAGTAAAAAGAGAGTTACAGTAATCTAAACGTGAAGAAATAAAAGCATGGATAACCACTTCGAGGTCAGAGTCTGATAAAATTACCCTCAATTTTGCAATATTTCTTAGATGATAAAAGCAGTTTCTGACCAAAAGTCTAGAATGGCAATCCAATGACATTGACTGGTCAAACCAGACACCCAGGTTTCTGATGCTCGACTGGACAGAGAACCAAGGTTTTGAAGGATGGATGGTATTTTATTGTCTGGGGCAACAATTAGGGTTTCAGTCTTTTCCGATTTTAATTGAAGACAGTTACTAGCAAGCCACGATTTAACTGAAGAAAAACATTCCAATAAATCTGTTAGTTTGTGGAACTCAGAGTCATTGAACGAGCAATACAACTGTATGTCATCAGCATAAAAATGGTATGACACATTGTTAAAATGGCTAAAAAATTTTCCCAAAGGGGTAATGTACAGTAAAAACAAAAGTGGCCCTAGGACAGAGCCCTGTGGAACTCCATTCAAGAATGGAGTGGCTTCAGACAGTATATTATTTACATATACAGAAAAAGTTCTGTCACTCAAGTAAGAGGAAAACCACTTTAAAACAGACCCAACGATACCAAACTCTTTTTCTAATCTATTCAACAGCATTTTGTGGTCCACTGTATCAAACGCTGATGATAAATCCAATAGAACCAATACTGAGTACCTTCCAGAATCAGCAGCCATGTGTACTTCATTAGACACTTTGAGGAGAGCAGTCTCAGTGGAGTGCATCTTTCTGAAACCAGATTGATATTTATCCAAAAGTTCATTGTTACTTAGGCTATGTTTACACGGAAACGATCTGAAGAGAAAACGCAAAAGTGGCGTTGCGTTATCACTTTTTATTCTGCGTTTAGACAAGCGTTTTGGTTGGGAAATTCGCGTGCATATGGTGACGCTAAAGTGTGTGAAATTCGATGTAGTGTGCACTCCAGGCGGCTAGGTGGCAATGTGAAGCACTGCCACACAACAACACCAATATCTGAGAATATTTTGTACAACTGCTGAAAAGACTCTTGTATGTTTTTCAGAGCTGCTAGGGCAACTTAAAGGTCCGACGTATGGAAATAATCTGACAAGTTGGTTGTTATTTTCCTGTACTGGCGCATGCATGTGACGTAAACGCGTACGCGACGAGAGCCACCGTGAGCAGATTTGCGTTTTTACCGTTTAGACGGGAACGCGACGGTGGAGCGTTTTTAAGATTTCCACTCTGGAGGGTGGTTTCACTTTTTTGCGTTTTTAAGCCTCCAAAACGCCGTTTCCGTGTAAACGAAAGGCACATCCGTTAAAATATTTGTACGTTTTCACTCGGAATCGTTCTCGTGTAAACGGGGCCTTAGAAAAGCTGTCAGCTGCTCAGCTACCACCTTCTCCATGACTTTTGAGATAAAAGGCAGTTTTGATATTGGCCTATAGTTACAAGGCTCTGCAGGGTCCAAATTGGGCTTTTTTAAAATGGGGCTTATCACTGCCTGTTTATACAAGTTTGGGACGGTCCCAGTGGAAAGTGAAGTGTTAATAATTTTGACGACAATAGGAGCAACAAGATCAATCACTTTAAAGAACAAGGAAGTTGGTAATATATCCAATGGGCATGAGGATGGCTTCATCTTTTTAAGTAAGACCATGACATCATCTAATGAGACAGCAGAAAGGCTAGCCCAGGAGCAATTTGGAGTAGCTACAACAATGGTGCTCTCATCAGATGGTTTTACACTTGCTCTAATCTCATTCACCTTATATACAAAGTATTTTAAAAATTTGTTGCAGTCATCAGTGGTGAAAACAGGCACCAGTGGAGTTGAGGGTGAAACAATATTCTGAATAATATCAAAGACAACTTTAGGGTTTCTCTTATTCTGATTGACAAGATCAGAAAAATACATAGATCTGGCTTGCTTTATCATTTCATTAAGTGATACAATCAGCTCCTTCTCCTGGTTCTCCTGGTGGAAGCAATCTCCTCATTTAACCAGGGACAAGTATCTTACTTTATGAGCGCGCTTACCACGCGCGACGAGCCTACATTTGAAATTTTGGTCGGCAAGAAAAATGGTCCATCGGTTTAAAAATGCGTACCGAAAACCGAACCGAAAGCCTCGTACCGAACGGTTCAATACGAATACGTGTATCGTTACCCCCCTAATGTTTATATATAATATATATATATTAGGCTACTTATATATATATATCCTATTTACACAAGATGTATACAAGGAACAAGTTTAATGGTTTTTTTTCAACATAACTAGTGTTACCTGAAAGAGAGCTTTGAAGAGTATTGTACTTATTGTAGCACAGATACCGATCGCTATACAGAGCGCACACACTCCTAGCGGCGTTTTGACTACAACTGCAACTTATTATGGCCCTTAAACCAAGCGAAAACACTCTGTCTAGCGACCAACACCATGCCAGAGAAACGAGAGCTGTTACTTTCTTTCTTTTTTCAATGGAATTCCAAATTAATCCGCTGCAGCCTCTGGAGGACGCGCAGTCACGAAACACTAACAAATGTTTTTTGTTGCGAAGCTGTGAAGAACGGATTCCAAAGTGTTTTTTGTTGCGAAGCTGTGAAGAAAGGATTCCAAAGTGTTTTTTGGAAAAAAATAATATATATATAATCTATGACCTGCAATACGTGCACACGAGAAGATTATAGGGACAGTGTGCAGGAAGTCACAGGGTTAAATAAGGGAGCACTCCGAGTCATCCTGGTCACGAGGGACATTGTTTGTATTAGACTCGACCTATGCATTTGCAACGAGAGATAGTATCCAGTGTGAAGCACTGATCTGGCGGTCAGGAAGTAGAAATAGAACATACGAACAATACACAAATAATAAAGTAAATCACAATGTAAAATCTTTCTTTACAAGATTCAAATGGATGAACATGATAGATAACTAACGTGTTTACAAGTTTTTACCGTTCTTCCGACGATGCGTGAGCACCACATTGTGAAGACAGAGTAGCAGGAAGTTTAGCATCACAAAAACATCAGAAGAAGAAAATGGCGCTTTTTCAAAATAAAACCAGAATAGACAAGGTGACACTGTAGAACTACAATGTCTTATTAACAATTAACAATTATTAACAAGTATTAAATATAATACTGTGTAAGAGAATATTAATGCAATTTATCTTGCTCTGTTTGTTCCCCACACATGCTGATGACGTTTATTCTTCATTACTAACTTGTGTCGTAGCCTGTGTTCATCATCGTACAGTCTATATACATGTCATACCCAAGTTTATTAGATCCATGTCTACAGTGTGATTTATAATGATCAGTGTTTATAATGATCTTATAACAATCTCCATGAGATTGAGCCGAGGAGCAGAGGCTCGGTGTGCTGCGATCTGCCTCGACCCGTCGCCCTGGAGCCTGCGCTCTTTCCACCATCCACCTCAGCGTGGACCATCGGCCATTCGGCCTTTTTAGTTTTTCCCACAACAGCTACATCACCTTGTCTTGTCGTTAAAGTAGAGCATCTTTACAAACATGAATTATAATTTGAAGCACATTGTATGTTTTATGTATGTTTTATACACAGTGAAATATAGCCTGTATTTGACCAAAATTCCAGATTCGTCAGCAAGCTGAATATCTAGTTAACGCAGTGAATGTTTATATGGTTGTTAATGAATGGACGCTAAATATCATTTTGGCTTTAATAATTCCTCACCACTCTGAACTGTGTTGTTCGTCCTCCTCCAGAGCGCCTGCTGCCTGTCTGTGCTTCATCCTCTTCACCTCCTCTTCTTTTATTTTGCTTTTTTATTGGAGAAATATATAGAGTAGCTAAAGATAAACTTATCTGCCGTTTTTGTCAAAAATCCTGGAAAAAATTGTTGCTCTTCAGCTCCGCGAACATCTCTCTTTTCACAGTGTTGAAACTGCACTTGTAAAGATTTCAAACGATCTATTACTAGCTGCTGATGCTGGTCTTTTATCAATACTTATACTTCTTGACCTTAGTGCAGCATTTGACACCATTTCACATCCCATACTTTTGAGCAGGCTGAAATCTATTGGAATTACTGGTATGGCTTTAAGCTGGTTTCGTTCTTACCTCACAGATCGGATTCAATTTGTACAACTTAAACAGTTTAAATCAAAACCCACTTTTGGTGTCACTGGTGTTCACCAGGGCTCTGTTTTAGGACCTCTTCTGTTTATTATTTATCTTTTACCTATTGGCAACATTTTTAGGAAATATGATATCCATTTTCATTGTTATGCCGACGACACCCAATTTAACCTGTCTTCTAAACCTTCTTCAAAGTTTCCCTCTTCTTCTCTTGGTGACTGCTTAAGTGAATTAAAAAATTGGTTTTCTAGTAATTTTAGTAACAGCAGTAAAACAGAAATTCTTCTTGTTGCTTCAAAAAATACAATAAGTAAGTTGAATATTTCTTCTATGGTAATAGATAACTGTTCTGTTCCTCTATCGAATCAGGTCAAAAGTTTGGGTGTCATTCTTGACACAACTCTTGTCTTTTGAATCTCACATTAATAAAGTTACCCGTTCTGCATTCTTTCATATTCGCAATATAAATCGTTTGCGTCCTGTCCTTTCACTCAAGAGTACTGCTACGCTTGTGCATGCTCTTGTAACATCAAGAATCGAGTATTGTAATGCTTTGTTTTATGGGCTTCCTTCCAAATCTCTTCATAAATTACAGTTAGTACAAAATGCTGCAGCTCGAGTCATTACCAAAACTTCCACTTTTGAACACATTTCTCCTATTTTACAGAAGTTGCATTGGCTCCCAGTTAAATTCCGTGTACATTTAAAAATTTTACTTTTAACTTACAAAGCACTTAACAATCTGGCTCCTTAATATCTTCAAGATCTCCTTCATATACACACTCCTTCCCGCACTCTAAGATTGGCTTCTGCACTTAACACTTGTTGTGCCACGCACTCGGACAACTTCTATGGGGTCACGAGGCACGAGCTTTTGGCTATGCTGCTCCCCATTTATGGAACTCTCTTCCTGTAGAAGTTCTAGTCTCTCAGTTTTTAAATCTCGTCTTAAAACGTATCTGTTTGGGCAGGCTTCTATGTGATTTAATGTTGCTGCTGTACTGGTTTGATTGTTTAATGTCTTTTTTTTTATGAATTTTGTAATGTGTCCCTGAGTGCCATGAAAGGCGCCTTTAAATAAAATGTATTATTATTATTAACAGAAATCGAATCTGAAGACCCTCCGTATTTTCCTTATGCAAACAAAAGACGAACACAAAGTAATAATTCCTTCTGCAGTTATTAACTATATGTACATAGGCTATTTATACATACATATGTACACATGCATACACACACACTTAACATTCATATACATGCCACCAGTAGGCCTATGCTGTAGACTACATGCACATCTTATACAGAAAACTTCTAAAACGCATCACATAGGAGGAATTTACGTCTAACCCTATATCACCTAAACCCGTCTGTCTTCTCCTTTTTTTTTCTGGTTTCTACATTGGTCTTCAGTCTCTTCCCCAGTCTCCAGCCCACATGTGATATTAAATATTTGGGCCATATTCATTATTTATCATATGGGCCACTTTAGGCCCACATTCAGATTACACATTGCCATGAGTGCCGCATCTTTGCCTAAAAAGGCCCACATGTGATTTAAAATATTTGGGCCATATTTGCCATTTTACACGTGGGCCACTTCAGGCTCACATACATTTTGTCGGGGCCATAAGAAGGCCAGCAGTGCCGCATCATCGCCTGAAGTGGCCCACATCCGTCTGCTCTCTGAGGAGCGAGTGAAACACACACAAATGCTGTTCACTGGGGAAAATGTTTAGTCGGTCTGTAGAGGAGAAGAGACTTCATCCACAGAACAGAGACAATATACTGTACATCTGTGCATCAGCAACACACACACTCACACACACACACACACACACACACACACACAACTAACTTAACATACAATAAAACAATAACAATAAAGATATTCTGTGTATAAATGTTAAAGAGATAATGTAAATGTTTAAAAGTTACATGTAAACTTTATATCTTTTGAAACATTTATGTGCTATACTTGACAATCACATTCATGATTAGAAATATTTGAATAATTATGGATGAGTTTGGTCTAAACATTATTATATTTGCAGGCCTGATAGTGAAGATTTCTGCTGACACTCATCTGAGCTTCTTCCTCTGTTCCACCTTTAAAGGCACACTATGCAGGAATTTTGTTTTTGTCAAACAGCGACCCCTAGAGTCGCTGTGGAGTACTTGTATTTACTGTTGTAAATACCACTCACGCAGAGCGTCTCTGCACTCACGGCCTGATACGCCTTTGAAGCTGTTATATTAAGGTACAAATCTTGCATAGTGTGCCTTTAAATAAGAGATCTAGGGGGTGTTTATGGTTAGGCCTACTATGATATTAGACTACATAGCCTATAATAAAAGATAATGAATTTCAAACCTGAACCAAACATTTTTTTTCAAAGATCTGTCATTAGTCTTTAGTCTGCCAATAAAAAACGGCGTGTTGTGGTTCTGGTACACCAGCAGGGTTCTCAAGTTTTATCAAAAGCTTGGAGTGAGATCACATGCAGTTAGGGGAGGAGCCCCAATGGAGCCCCGCCCCCGCCCCACCCCGCCCATCCCTGCCCCCCAATTTTACCCATTGTTCATAATTAAACAGCACAAATTGAAATTATAACAATTGGTAAATATGATAAATGACAGAGCAATTCATCACATCAAATATAGCCTGCTCTTTAATGTTATATTTAAAAATTACAAATATACAAAAATTACAAAAATATAACAAATTGCTCCAAACAGTTTGGAAAAACAAATCTTTTTGCATTTTGAATGTGTCGAAATGGTATAATGATTTATTGTGTGTGTGTGTGGAAGGCAGCAGCTCGCAGGATGGGGGAGGCAGCGGAAAGAGCCTCTTGCTGGTTATGGAGCAGGAGGGAGGAGTTGAGCTGGAAGCCTGGAGGGGAAGATGGGCAGTGATCTGGCCACCACTGCCGACCCACCATCGGGAGGGTGTTGCGGATAAGGGTTGAAACACCCAATGAACGATGGGTACCGCCTGATGACATCAACCCCTCCAGGCCAAGGCTACATTCACTTAAGGTGAATGAAGGTGAGAAGCATTTCCGGATGTATTTGTAATTTAGAAACTCTGGGAAACCAGTGACTTCCAGGAAAGTCTGGGTGGCAACCGAGGAAGGTCGGTGACGCTGGAAAGACAGCTGACCTCCAGGAAAGACTGGCATGGGTGTATGAGGTTAGCAACCTCATCCACAGCACTCGCAAGAGGGCACCAACTCAAGCTACAGAAAGCAATACTGAGCAATACCCCCAGAGTCTCCCGAGAGGGGGGGAGGATGAGAGACTCAACAGGACAGACACAACGGTAACGACCAGGAAAGAAATACGGACACAGAGACGGCTCACCCAAACAACATTAACTGGGGAGGCATTAGAAGTAAAGTGTCATTGCGGAAAGACCTGCAAGAACAAAAGAGGGCTTAAGATACACCAAAGCCGAACCAACTGTGGAAAAGAGGGGTCACAGGAGCAGCGCACAGCGGTAGCACCTGGTGAGACGCAGGAGAGCTCCAGGCAGGAAGCACCCCACAGTACTGGAGATCTCTCAGCACCTGTGTCACCTCAAGACTTCAGGAGGAACCCACCTGATGCCACCCCAGAGAGCCAACCCCACCCTGCGAGGGAACGAATTAAATGGCCCAAGATGAGCGATAACAAAGAGTGGTACCAACTAGACCAAGATCTCGACAAAGTGCTAGAAGCCACACTAGCAGGGACGGCTGAGCAGAAAGTCAATACTCTCACAACAATAACTTATAATCTGGCAAGGGAGCGTTTTGGAACTAAGGAGAAGAAAATCAACATCAAGGTGGCATACCAGCCAAATAGAAGAGAGAGGGAAATTCATCATCTGAGGGGAGAAATCAAGACTCTCACCAAGCAGTTCAAAAGAGCCCTTGCTAATGAAAGGGAAGTCATCAAGGACCTGACGAGTCAACTCCGGGAGCGCCTCTGTAGACTCCGAAAAGCAGAAAGCACTCGGAAGAAGAGGAAGGACAGGGGGAACAAAAGATCCCAGTTCACCAAAGACCCCTTCCGATTCACCAGAACACTGCTGGGTGAAGCAAAATCTGGAAGGCTGACCAGCCCAAGAGGAGATGTGGAGGCGTTTTTGAGGGAGACCCACAATGACACCTCGAGAAACCAGGCCCTTGACGCCAACCCAAGCATCAACAGTATAAAGACCCCGGAAAAAGAGCTCAACATCAGTGAACCATCCTGGAAGGAAGTCCAAGAGGTGGTGAAGAAGGCCAGAACAGGGTCTGCCCCTGGCCCAAGCTGTATACCCTACAAGGTATATAAGAAATGCCCAATGCTCCTCCGGAGGCTGTGGAAGCTGTTCCGGAGGATTTGGAAAAAGGGTACCATTCCGTCAGGCTGGAAGAAGGCGGAAGGCTGTTTCGTGCCAAAGGAAGTGAACTCCTCAACCATTGAGCAATTCAGAACAATCTCACTGCTAAGTGTAGAAGGCAAGATCTTCTTTTCGGTACTGGCCAAGAGGATGACCGCTTACATGACAGAGAATGGATACATCAACACTGCTATTCAGAAAGGTGGAATTCCAGGCTTCTCTGGATGCCTGGAACACACCGGAGTTCTCAGTCAGATGATCCGTGAGGCTAAAGCCAGCAAGGGCAACCTGACTGTTGTCTGGCTGGACTTGGCCAATGCTTATGGATCAATCCCTCACGCCCTCATTCATGCAGCATTAGACCACTACCACATTCCGCAGCACATCAAGAGAATGATCACCAGCTACTTTGGTGGAATCCAGCTACGATTCAACGCGGCCCATTTTACAACTCAGTGGCAAAGCCTAGAAAAGGGTATCGTAACTGGCTGTACAATCTCCCCCATCCTCTTCGTCATGGGAATGAATCTCCTAATAACAGCTGCGGAGAAGGAAGCCCGGGGTCCAAAAATGGAGTCAGGCATCCGACAACCCCCAATAAGAGGTTACATGGACGACCTTACCGTGACGACCACAACCCATGTGGAGGCGAGGTGGGTGCTAACTGTTCTGGACCACATGGCAACATGGGCCAGAATGAAGTTTAAGCCAAAGAAATCCAGGAGTTTGGTGATCAGGAACGGGAAGTTGACCAACAGGTTCAAGCTGCAGGTGCAAGGGGAAGTGATTCCATCGATTGAGGAGAATCCAATCAAGTGCCTCGGAAAGTGGTTTGATGACTCACTAACTGACAGGAACAACAAAGCGAGTACGGAAAAGCAGATGGAGGAATGGCTGAGGAGGATTGAAAAATCAGGGCTCCCTGGGAAGTTTAAGGCTTGGCTCTATCAGCACGGACTGTTGCCAAGGCTCATGTGGCTGTTGACTGTGTATGAGGTCCCGATGACATGCGTTGAAGGAATGGAGAGGAAGATCAATAAGTACCTCCGGAAATGGTTGGGGATCCCTCCAAGCTTCACTGCAGTAGGCCTCTATATAAGATCAGGGCAGCTCCAACTTCCTCTGTCATCTGTGGTTGAGGAATTCAAAGTTGCAAAGTGCAGAGTCGTAATGACATACAGAGACTCACAGGATGAACAAGTCAGACATGCAGGCGTCATTACAAGATCAGGTCGCAAGTGGGCAGCTGATTCATCTGTTGTACAAGCTGAAAGCATGTTGAAGCTACGGGATATCATTGGAGCGCCATGCACAGGAAGACAGGGTCTTGGAACCTCCCATTTCCAACAGTGGAGGAAGGCAGGAACCAGTGAAAGAAGAGCCATGATTCAAGAGGAGGTACGGAACCTGGAAGAGGAAGGACGAAGGTCAAGGGCAGTGGACCTAGCTTCCCAAGGAGCCTGGACCAAATGGGATCTTCCCAAGAGGAAGATTACCTGGGCGGACCTTTGGAGACTCGAGCCGTTCCGCATCTCCTTCCTGCTGAGATCAGTGTATGACACACTGCCAACCCCAACAAACTTGCACAAGTGGGGCATGAGAGAGGACCCATTGTGCAAGCTTTGTGGGGAGAGGGGCACCATGGCACACATCCTGTCCGGGTGTAAAAAAGCACTCACCCAGGGAAGATACAGGTGGCGCCACGACAGGGTGCTCATGACACTCGCCAACACCTTAGAGCAGGAGAGGAAAAAGAAACGCCAACCACTTCGGAAAACAACATCAATCCAGTTTGTAAGGGAGGGGGAAAAGCCATCAACCACAGTAACAACAAGAGCCAGTCTGCTACAAAAGGCCCAATCATGGGAAATGAAGGTCGACCTGGGAGGAAGGCTGCAGTTCCCCCAGTTCGTCCAGACAACTCTGAGGCCGGATGTGGTACTGTGGTCTGAAGAGGGAAAAAAGATCATCCTCATAGAACTTACAGTCCCATGGGAAGAGGGTTGTGAACAGGCCTTTGAACGGAAGAAAGCCAAATACCAAAACCTGCAGCACGACTGCAGGGGGAAAGGCTGGCAGGCTTGGCTGTTCCCGGTCGAGGTTGGCTGTAGAGGATTCCCTGCTCAGTCAGTGTGGAGAATGCTCACAGCCATTGGAATAACAGGGAAAGAGAGGAAGGCAGCAGCTCGCAGGATGGGGGAGGCAGCGGAAAGAGCCTCTTGCTGGTTATGGAGCAGGAGGGAGGAGTTGAGCTGGAAGCCTGGAGGGGAAGATGGGCAGTGATCTGGCCACCACTGCCGACCCACCATCGGGAGGGTGTTGCGGATAAGGGTTGAAACACCCAATGAACGATGGGTACCGCCTGATGACATCAACCCCTCCAGGCCAAGGCTACATTCACTTAAGGTGAATGAAGGTGAGAAGCATTTCCGGATGTATTTGTAATTTAGAATTTATTGTGTGGTGGGACATTGTGAACAAATGGACATATTAGAGTATTAAGGTGTTTGTGTGTGTGTGTACACAAATATCTTTTTGCTTTTTCCCTGACATCTTTGAAAATACAAATGCAATGGCAATGATTAATGTATGTTTTGACATGATATAAAATATTACCCAGAGTATTCTGCTTTAATACATGTAGCCTTAATGTAACTAGAAAGACTATTAATACAGTATAATATATAATTTAAAATAAAATGAAGAAATACATTTTGATTCCTTCCCATACCCACTAACATTTCCCTTATAGTTTCAGATAACGTAAGCTAGCCAAACTGAGCCAAAGCTTCTGGCCTGGTTGCAAAGTAGTTGTAGAGTTTTTGACTGCATCAATAATAATGTATACGATGGGCTATATATTAAATCTAGCCTAAAAATGTTAGACGAGCTTTCTTCCCTTCTCCATCACGATGTGTGTTTGCGCGATGTTGTTGGTTACCTAGTAACAAACGTACGGTGGCCGAGAATGTTCCGTTAACTTCTGTGTGTTCGCGTGCGTCTATGTTGCCTAACAAACACAATCTGGCCGAGAGATACGTGCTGGCGGCAGGAAACTTCACTTTGTGTGCCTGCGCCTCGTATACAACGTTATATATAAAGCTTGCAGGACAACTTGGTTGGCATTTCCTTTTCAGCGTGAGAAATACACGGTGTGGCGTGTGAGCGTGTAAACTGGTTGAATTGCGTGTGTTTTACGGCCAATGCGTGAGACTTGTAAACCCTGCACCAGCCATGTCAACGAAACGAATGAATGAAAATTTGCTTATCAATCTATATCTAAATTCGCCTAAATCTTTGTAGAACTTCAAAAAAAGAAACAGAAAAGATGCTGCAGCCAATGAGCCGCCGGCGGGGGCCGACTCAACCTAACCTCCACGGACAGTTTTTAATATTTTATCAGACAATAACTACTTAGCTTTAGTATTTTGCTTTAGTATAATTTTCGGGACAATTAGGGCCGGATTCGGGACAACAGCTTAGATTTCGGGACTGTCCCGAATTTTTCGGGACGTCTGGTCACCCTATGTGGCGGCGCGCGCACGCAGACTCCACTCGGACGCGCTCTTCAATCTATTGCCGTTGCGGAGACTCTATTCATTCCGGTGAAATCACAAAATAAAATGCACACAAACTTAGAAATATTTACTTACTAGTCCATCAACAACATCGCCAGGTCAGCATCACTGTTGCATCCAGTGCTGCTTTTTAGCTCGTGCCAATGAGTGAAAGCCCCATCTATGGAAAAGCCCCATCTTTTTCCATCGTCGAGTATAACACGTCTGAAATGCGCGTAAGTGTCTTCATGCTTCATATGTTGTTGTTGATGTGTGTGACGTCGTTGCCGTAAAGCATGTCGTGATTCTCGCGAGATTTGTCGGGGGCGCTCCTCTCAAACTTGCATTGCTGGTTTTTCAAGCGGCGTCCACCCCAAGCTTTACTGCCAGGATGATTCGCCCTACTATGATTTTGTTTACCACCGAAATGACTTTGAAGCTGTTATATTAAGGTACAATTCTTGCATAGTGTGCCTTTAATTACAACTAAACCATCATTTGGCTGAATAATAAACCAACATTAATCATTCAATATCACATGTTTCTAATACGCATGCTAACACACACGCTGCTTTATTTAATAGTGAAGTCTGAGTCTCTTCCACCTGTATGAAACACATTTACCCATGCATTTCATCTCATAGACAGCAGTGAGACTCTTCTGTGGATCACCTGATGGTGTCATGATTCTGCCCTCGTGTCCTTGATTTTCTCTAGTCTTGAGGCAGGATCATGACAGAATCATGTTTTGTGTGCAAGCACATGGTCTTGTGTTTTGAGCCATGTGCTTGTGTTGTCTCGTTACGTTACCCCACCCCCTTGTTATCCTCGTCTCGTCATTATTGTCTAGTCAGTTTCACCTGTCCTTGTCTAGTCAGCCTCACCTGTCTTTGTCATTAGTGTCTCCCTATTTTATCCCCTTGTGTTTGCTGTCCTGTGTCGGTACATTGTCAACCTGTGCATGTTACTCTTTGTGAGAGTCCTGTGAGTACTTAGTCTGAATATTGTATTAAGAATTGTGAGTTTATGTAGCTGTTTGTTTTCTTCATCTTGTCTTTATCAGTCAGTATCTAGTCCTAGTTTATTTCCTGTCTTAGTCTAGTTGTACTGCCCCATCTGTCCTGTTTTGCCCTCTCGTGGGTTTTTGTTTTCTGTTTTGTGCCTCAATAAATCCCTGTTAGTCTGCATATCGTCTGCGTTTGTCTCCAACTTCATGACAGATGGTTTCTGCTTCTCTCATCTCCGTTTCACAGATTTAAACCATGATGTAAATCCACTGACGTCTGGTGATCGATCTTCATCTACTCTGTAAAGTGAAACAGAAGAGAAAACAATCAGTGTTCAGTGGAACAAAGTGCAAATTATTATATTTCAATTACAGTTTTTTTAGTAAAAATAAGTTAAATTGAATTCCTGTAATCAGATTAATTCTTGACTTAACATGATATTGGATAGAGATATTTGTGTTTTTAAATATAATAGATGTAAAGCCTGAATCATGTTCATATGTTTGTCTGTGTGTGTCGGTGCGACCCCTATTGAGTCTCTGTAAAGGAGAAACTAATGAGTGTACGGCGTATGGAATAAACCACAGGGAGCAAATACTAATGTTATTTTGAGTTAAACACAAACCTTTAGTTAAAGCCGTTTGTCCTCTAGTTTAAACATGTTTGTAGGCTCTTAGTAAATGGCCGAGAGTAAAGTAAGTGTAGAGTAGTGTGACGTGTTGCTTGTCACAGTAAAAACACACTAGAGACAGACATTGCTCATGTGAGCTGGACGCTGTGAGCTGAAGCTGCACTGATTTTAGCAGGAGTGCAGCGTTTCCTACAATCTGACCAAGTCTGTTTTCAATCTGACCAAGTCTGTTAGTTTACTGTAAAACTACGTCTTAGTGTTGCTTATCTTGGCGAAAGCCGAGTACAAATCAGCATGAAGTTTTAACATCTACTCTCGTGTAATGGAAATCATGAAGATCTGGATACGTCCAGTGACTGCGGTGAATAGTGCTGCTGGCAACAAGGGAAAGACCTTGTGACAGCCTGGAGAGACAGCTGACAGGAGGAAAGAGACCCCAATGGGGCTGGTAAGGGTTAGCTACCCTTGTCGGCAGTATCCAGCTCCGTGTTTACAGGATGCTGGAGACACCCGCCCAAGGCTTCTGAGAAATTAAAGAGAAAAATACCCCTAGAGTCTGCGAGAGCGGGGGCGGAAGATGACTCAATGTTGGACGACTTAGGAATGGAAACGGATATGAGTATGGAGAGTAAGACTAGTTCAAGATCTGCAGTTAGTAAAGTCATTGAACTCCAAGTTTGTGTCTGTGGCTGGCGCAAGGCGACAACGGTCAGGGGTTTGAAGGTTCATCAAGGGAAAATGAAATGCTTGAGGGAGAAGGGACAAGGGCCTCGCATTGATCAGTACTTCTTACGAAGTCAGTCAAATCAGTCGAATGAAATCCTGCGACAGGAAGCAAACCACAGCTCGCAGGATATCAGCACCCCTGTCATAGAGGAGAGGAGGGCTTGCACAGTTAGTGATGAACATATTCATACTTGTGAACCCGGTCAGACTAGCCAGCATAAGAGAGAAAAGAACCTCAACGGGCATAGGCCTGGAGTTAGATGGCCAAGAGCGTGTGAGAAAACTGCATGGGACACGGTAAACACAGATCTATGCTTTGCATTGGAAAGATTAACTGGTACAGTTGAAAAGATGCTGGATACATTTGGGGACATCATTTACGCATATGGAAGTGAGAGGTTTGGTGTGGAAAAAAGGAAGGAAAAAGTACAAACTACTCCTGGAATGTCTAGACGGCAGCAGAAAATTGAAGGGTTAGTTAGAGAAAGGAGACAGCTGAGGAAGCAATGGAAAAGAGCAGAACAAAGTCAGAAGGAGGGACTCAATCTCTTACAAAGGGCCATAAAAGATAAGCTGGCAACATTACGCAGAGCTGAGCGCCTACGGAAATGCTACAAAAAGAAGGAACGTGCGAGGGCTAATTTCTATAAAGACCCATTCAAATTCGTAAAGAAGTTATTCACCAGGGAGAAGAATGGCACTTTAAAAGCATCTAGGGTTGAGCTAGAGAGATATTTGGAGGAAACGCATACATATGCAAAAAGGCATGAGCCTATGTCAATTCCATCAGACATACCACCTATCAACCCACTAGAATACCAAATGGAGGTATGTGCACCTAAGTGGAAAGAGGTAGAGCAGGCTGTGAGAAAGGCAAGGGCTTCATCATCTCCAGGGCCTAATGGAGTTCCGTACAGAGTGTACAAGAGTGCTTCAGGAGTTCTGCGAATTCTGTGGAAATTGATAAAAGTGGCATGGGAAAAACAGGTTGTACCTAGAGCATGGCGCAGAGCAGGTGGGGTCTTTATACCTAAAGAAAAAGATACTACAAGCATCAGTCAGTTTCGTCCGATTTCACTATTAAACGTTGAAGGTAAGATTTTCTTCAGGATTATTGCCCAGAGATTGTCCACCTACCTATTAAAGAATGGCTTCATTGACACTTCAGTTCAAAAAGCGGGCATTCCAGGGTTCTCGGGATGCTTAGAACACATCAATGTTATCTGGCAACGAATTCAGTCAGCTAAAAATGAGAGGAAGGAGCTCCATGTGACATTCCTGGATTTGGCTAATGCATATGGTTCAGTGCCACATGAGCTTCTTTGGGCAGCTTTTGATTTTTTCAGAGTACCAATGTCAATAACAAATTTAGTGAAAGCCTATTTTGGAGATTTGCAATTTAGTTTCTCAACTCCAAAATTCAGCACTGCATGGCAATGCTTAGAGGTTGGAATTATGGCAGGATGCACCATTTCTCCACTGGCTTTTACCATGGCAATGGAAGTAATCATTAGGGCATCAAGATGGGTAGTAGGAGGAGAGCGCTTGGCTTCTGGGATGCGACTACCACCAATCAGACCATACATGGATGACATGACAACCATGACTACAACAGCAGCCTGCACTAATCGGTTATTGGGGATGTTAACAGATAATATTGAATGGGCACGAATGCAGTTTAAGCCCTCTAAATCAAGGAGCATCTCGATAGTTAAAGGAAAGGTAGTAGCTAAAACATTCTTCATTAATGGTGAGGCAATACCAACAGTTTCTGAGAAGCCAGTGAAGAGTCTTGGGATATGGTACGATGGGGATCTAAAGGACACAGTTCGAGTGGGAGTAGTTAGATGACAAGCAGTGGAAGGGTTGAAGAGCATAAACAGCTGTGCTCTACCAGGCAAACTAAAACTCTGGTGCTTTCAGTTTGGTCTACTGCCGAGGTTTCTTTGACAACAGTGGATAAGCTGGAAGCGTTAATAAGTTCATACATTAGGAAATGGTTGGGAGTTCCACGCTGCCTCAGCAGAGTGGGACTTTATAGTAAAGGAATATTTCAGCTGCCAGTCTCTGCTTTAACCGAGGAGTTTAAATGTGCCAAGGTCAGACTGGAAATGACCATAGTAGAGTCACGCGACAAATGTGTAAGGGAGGCAGCCCCTGTGTTAAAAACTGGTAGAAAGTGGTCATCAAAGAAAGCTGTAGTAGAGGCAAAGGCTGACCTTCAAATTGGGGATATCCTGGGACAGGTACAGCATGGAAGAGGGCGTTTTGGGCTCAGTTTAGCTCCTCCTAAATGGCACAAGGCAGGCCCAGCTCAAAGGAGGAAGCTGGTAGTCAACGAGGTGCGAAAGCAGGAGGAGAGGATGAGGTGTATAAAGGCCATTTCCCAGGCCAAGCAGGGAGAGTGGATGAGATGGGAGAGTGTGGAACAACGCAAGATGGGTTGGCAAGACCTTTGGTCAATGGAAGAGAGTAGGATCAGTTTCCTTATTAGGTCAACATATGATGTTCTCCCATCACCGCAGAACCTAAACCTCTGGGTAGGAGAGGATCCCTCTTGTTCTTTGTGTTCATCACCTGCCGCATTAAGGCACATTTTGACAGGATATAAGGTGGCTCTTAGCCAAGGTCGGTTTACTTGGCACCATGACCAAGTACTGCGATGTTTGGCTTTAGCATTGGAAGGCAAGCGTAGTATGACCAATAAGTTGCCACCTGTTCTAGCAAAACATTACACGCAGAAGACAATATTCCTCCGCCCAGGCGAGCAACCACCAAGAAAAGGTGTTAACACCAATTCTCGCCCAGGACAACTGGAAGCTGCTAGGGACTGGAAGATGCTGGCTGATCTTGATCAACGGCTTATTTTTCCACCTGAGATTGCCACCACTAACCTACGACCAGATATTGTTTTGTGGTCTGGATCAGCACGCATTGTTCAACTGATAGAGTTAACAGTGCCATGGGAGGATGCGGTAGATGAGGCAGATGAGAGGAAGAAACTGCGGTATGCTCATCTGGCCACTGAAGCAGAACAGCGAGGATGGAGAGTCCAGGTTTATCCAGTGGAAGTGGGTTGTCGAGGTTTTGTGGCACACTCTACAACCCGGTTCCTCAGAGACGTCGGATTCAGCGGCCAAGAGTTGCGTCGCACAGTAAAGAACTTATCTGAAGCAGCAGAAAGGAGCAGCAACTGGCTGTGGTTGAGACGGAAAGATTCTAGCTGGCTGTGTACAGGCCGCCACGCTACGGTTTCGTAGAGTTCTTGAAAAACTTGAGTCTGTTGGTTTATTTGTATAGGTTGTATAGTATTTACAGTCATTAAGTTCGGTGGTAGGTGGTATGCCATATGGAACCGTTGCCACTGAAACTGCATATTAACGCACCAGTGGGGCTCGACAGCCTTAGTCAAACGGGTTGGCACGTATGGTTGGGTTGCGGAGAGATTGTGAGATTGTGGTTAGGTCTCAGCAGCAGGAGGGATGTAGAGGTCAGTAAGCTGGGCTGAGTTGAGTGGGGGACGGAGGGGGGTGACTCTGGGACGCCAGAGTCACTGTCGAGCCCTCTTGAGGTGTCGTGGGCTAGTCGACGAAACACTGAGGACGGAAGGTGCCCACTTGAAGACCCTAGAGATGTCCCCTACTCGGCTCAATCCAGACGGTTGTCGTGCTGGTCCTGTAGTTGCAGCCATCGCGTGTGCTGACGCGACAAGTACACTGCAGCCGTTAACGCCGGACAGAAGGGGAGTCACACCACCAGATGGAAAGAAGTGTAAATGGATGGAGAAGCATAGTTTACTGTAAAACTACGTCTTAGTGTTGCTTATCTTGGCGAAAGCCGAGTACAAATCAGCATGAAGTTTTAACATCTACTCTCGTGTAATGGAAATCACACTGAAATGATTCACTTCTACTGACACAGCTCATAAAGCAGGTGTTGATGTATAAAGCTGTGACAGTGAGCTTTTCTTCTCTTTCCTCCTTCGTGTTCAACATTTCAATAACTTCACATTATGTTCTCACACAAACCCTTTGTTGCAATAAAGCTTTTACGAATGTTTGAAAGGATTGTTCACATATCAGAGGTAAATGAAGATCTCTTTAATATCTCAGTGATGTTTTCTCACCTCAGGTCACAGTTTGAGTCTCGTAGCTCGTCTCTGAGCCGCTGCTTTGAGTCTCCGATCTTATTGTCTCTCAGATCAAGCTCTTTTAAAAACTGCAGTGCTTTTGAGTTAGTCAAAGACTGAGTTAAAGAAGACACATCTGTAATGCCACAGTCATATAGACTAGAGAGACACAAACAGAGGAAGAGAGATTATCTTACAAACAAATCATGAATGTGAAGAATTTTACACAGATATAATGTGAACTCAGACTCACTGTCAGATATTGAGAATAAAAGTGTTTTAGTTTAAAAAACCCAGAAAGAGCACTGCTATAACCAATGAAACATAAGCCCTGCTGTCTTCAAATAAATAAACTTCAGTCACACTGTAATTGCTGTACAGTATAATGACACTAACTGTAGTTTCTCCAGCTTGAATTGTGGGTTCATCAGTAGATCACTGAGGTTTTTCACTCCAGAGTCTCCTAGTTTATTCCCGCTCAGGTCGAGCTCTCTCAGGTGTGACGGGTTTGATTTCAGAGCTGAAGTCAGGATGAGACTCTGTTTCTCTGTAATACTGCATCTATACAGACTGAAGACAGAGAAATAACAATAGTTCACATCTATGATGATCATCTTATTGAAGAGCTACAGCAGCATTTAGTTTCCAATAGTCAGTTTTAAAACCCAGTCACACTAGTTCTGTGCGCTGGAAGACACTGTTTCTTCTCTTTTAATTTTTAACTATTTATTTGACATCTCTCTTCTTTATTCTCTGTTGTAAAGGTAGATTTCTGCGTGTACACACTCAGTACATTTTATCAGATGTTGGGAATTAAACAATTACTATATAGATAAAAAAACACATAAAAATGTGAGCAATAGGGAAACCCAGAAAGTGCACTGCTATAACCAATGAAACATAAGCCCTGCTGTCTTCAAATAAATAAACTTCAGTCACACTGTAATTGCTGTACAGTATAATGACACTAACTGTAGTTTCTCCAGCTTGAATTGTGGGTTCATCAGTAGATCACTGAGGCTTTTCACTCCAGAGTCTCCTAGATTATTCCAGCTCAGGCTCAGCTCTCTCAGGTGTGACGGGTTTGATTTCAGAGCTGAAGTCACATCAGGACAACCTTCATCTGTCATATAACAGCATCTTAAACTACATTAGCAGAGAGAGAGAGAGAGAGAGAGAGAGAGAGAGAGAGAGAGAGAGAGAGAGAGAGAGAGAGAGAGAGAGAGAGAGAGAGAGAGAGCGAGAGAGAGAGAGAGAGAGTGAAGAAAATAAGAGACTTTTTATTCTGTAAAGTCACATCATCTTCATCAGCAAATAAAACAGACAGAGGAAGAGAGATCTTCATCTTTATTTCACCAGATCACAAAATACTAAGGTGAAAATGTTTGTAGAAATATAATATTTAGTTTCCAAAACCCAGTCACACTAGTTCTGTGCGCTGGAAGACACTGTTTCTTTTCTTTCAACTTTAACTATTTATTTGACGTCTCTCTTCTTTATTCTCTGTTGAAAAGGCAGATTTCTGCGTGTACACAATCAGTACATTGTATCAGATGCTGGGAATTAAACAATTACTATCTACACTCTAAAAAGTTTTATATAGTTTACACATTTTTTTGGGTGAAACATTTTTACACTAAAAATATTGATTCAATTTTAAAGCAGTGAAATCAATTACAGCATTGTTTTTTCAGGGCATTGTTTTAACTGAGTAAATCTGCTCAATCTCTCAAGAGTGTGTTAAATATATTAATAATACTGATTTGAATTAAGTAATATTTGTGGTTCTTGAAACATATCAGTTTATTTCTCCATTCTCAAATATTTTGATAGAAATTTCACAAATATCTTAAAGCTGCAGTCCGGCGTTTTTCCTCTTTGTCGCCATCTCTGTTCGAAATCTGCAATTGCAGTCATTCGTGGAATTATCCACTTTATGTGAGTTGTACTTCAACACCCTCGACACGGCACAGCGCGGATGAACACAGTGTTTGAGGAGAGTGTGTGTGTGTGTGTGTGTGTGTGTCAGTCACCGCGCCGGTGCTAAAACTGGCATTCACAATCACAGATTATTCTTTTTGGAACATAAGAATTTTCACCGGAAAATGTCTGAACTAGTAAGAAACATACACTTTTGTTCTGGTTCTGACATTGCAGTAAATCGTGCTGATTAAATCTAACAATCGCCTATAAGTTATCATATCACGCAAAACCGTGCAAATTATACTTTGTTCTCAAATTGTTAATGTTAACAGCGTAAGCAAGCATTGCGTGACTACATGTAATGTCCTTCCGATATTATCCTTATTTTCGCATGGGTCCGGCTGCAGTCTCTTTCTCTCTGTCGCCGCTCCGAAGTCCGAACGAAGTCTTCTGCATGTTACAGCGGGTGAATCTGTGGTCACTGGTGATCGTCGTTTGAACCTTTCTGGATCCGCCATCAAATTGATAAGTTTAATTATATCAAGTGCTGTGAGAAAAGGCTATAAATCTCCACCTCCAACATCCTCACACGCAATATAGCTTATACTAGCCGAGACTCTTCTTTATGTGTACAGATGTGTGTGGACAGATGTGTGTGTGTGTACAGATGAGTGTGTGTGTGTGTGTGTGTGTACAGATGTGTGTGTGTGTGTGTGTGTGTGTGTGTGTTTGTACAGATGTGTGTGTGTGTGTGTGTGTACAGATGTGTGTGTGTGTGTGTGTACAGATGTGTGTGTGTGTGTGCAGATGTGTGTGTGCGTACAGATGTGTGTGTGTGTACAGATGTGTGTGTGTGTGTGTACAGATGTGTGTGTGTGTGTGTGTGTACAGATGTGTGTACAGATGTGTGTGTGTGTACAGATGTGTGTGTGTGTGTGTGTGTACAGATGTGTGTGTGTGTGTGTGTGTACAGATGTGTGTGTGCAGATGTGTGTGTACAGATGTGTGTGTGTACAGATGTGACGTAATGACACAAAGACATGCTCGAATCTCCTGCGGAAATCCACCAGTACCACTGGAATTAAAGTTTACCGCTTTGAATCGAGCTACGGCAAGCAGAGAGTTTTGAACACTGGCTGGTTATGTATTTTCTCATTTATGTATTTTGGATCATTTTTATCCCAAAAAAGCTACGGACTGCAGCTTTAAGAGTATTATAAATAAATAATTGGTTAGTCAAATAGTAAATTATTATAGTGAATTTTTTTTTAAATATATATATAACTGTAAATTTTTGATGAAATGAACTGTTGGAACAATTATTTTTGTATGTTTAACTCAAACAATCAAATAAATGATATTCAGAGATTTTAAGTTAATAAAGTTAAATATTACTGTGATATTTACTAAGCCACAGAATAATTACACAGAGTGTAGATAAACAAAACACATACAAATGTGAGCAATAGGGAAACCCAGAAAGTGCACTGCTATAACCAATGAAACATAAGCCCTGCTGTCTTCAAATAAATAAACTTCAGTCACACTGTAATTGCTGTACAGTATAATGACACTAACTGTAGTTTCTCCAGCTTGAATTGTGGGTTCATCAGTAGATCACTGAGGTTTTTCACTCCAGAGTCTCCTAGTTTATTCCAGCTCAGGTCCAGCTCTCTCAGGTGTGACGGGTTTGATTTCAGAGCTGAAGTCAGGATGAGACTCTGTTTCTCTGTAATACTGCATCTACACAGACTGAAGACAGAGAAATAACAATAGTTCACATCTATGATGATCATCTTATTGAAGAGCTACAGCAGCATTTAGTTTCCAATAGTCTGTTTTAAACCCAGTCACACTAGTTCTGTCAGTCAGTACCGTGATCCTCAACTACAAGTTCATTGGTGAATTCCTCCTCCTCGTCGCTCTCCTCCACTTCTCCCTCTCCGGCCTCCGCTAACTCCTCCTGCCTCGCTTGCGCTAACAGCTCCGCCCAGATGCGCAGGGCTCTCTTGCGTGCGCAATCTGCACCATACCGAACTGGCTTAAACAGACGATCTGACGGGTTTTAGAAGATTAAATACAACCCGAAACTAAAAAACAGACCAGGCCTCTATTTGAGACCGGCCTTTATTTATCCAAACCTGTCGCCACACCAGGCGTGTAAAAGAGACAGGTGTAAGGACTGGGCTAAAAGGGTGAATCTGAATAACTAAATACATCCTGCTAAAGACCCAAAAAGACTGAATGCAACACACACACACACACTCTCTCTCAGGAATGGCCAGAGTCATAAAATGCTTGAAACATTCCTTGCCCTTCCCCCATCTCTGCAAGAGAGATAACAGAACTCTGACACACACACACACACACACACACACATAATGGACCTTTACATTACACGCATAAAACGAGCCATTACCAATTGTATACGATATATTCCTGTATGTCTGTGTGTTTCCCAGTCCATGGTAGTTTAGAAATGATCTCCTAGCGTATCAGTGAAACTCTTGAGAGTGTGTATTATGTATTAAGATGTATCTTCATATTCCAAGTATGTGTAAATGTTGTGTTTGGTACCGTTTTAATTATCTCGTTCCAACTGATTTGGTCAGATACAGAAGATTACAGTAAAATGTATGTTTTCTATGTTTTTATCATCTTGTGGAATGATTCTGACAAATTCTGACTGGTCATAAAAGAGGCGGACACGGCCATAGTTTAACTTTGACAAGACAAAGAGAATTTGGCCGCCAAAAGTTTCGTTGAATGTCATTGGCCAGTTCGCACCTCAGAGGTGTGAACTCCAGCTCCCCTAAAGAGGACTGAACCTCCCTCTGGACGCTCTCTTGCAGTCTGACCGTCTCAGAGAAACATGTGATGCTAGCGATCTCCTCATGGAGATCTGATCCCACCATGGATCTTTTCTTTTGTTCGTCTAAAGTTCGTCTCTTCTTTAACTTACTCCCGAGTTCGTCTCCCAGGAAAGGAAATGGACTTTGCCGAACTATTTCCTCGGGTAACGTCACCTCAAAGACTTTAAGCCTTTCAAACACTCGCGCCGAATGCCAACGAACGCCACGTGATCCCCCATGGAACAAAGGGGCCACGCGCAAGCGGCCAACCATGCACGCGCCGGGACGGGCCGTGCAAAAACGCTGCGGCCGCGCTCCACACGACGCGCGCAAGCAGGACAGGACCTTCGTTCAACATGCGGGCCGACCGGACCGCGCAAGGAGCCCGCGACACACACACAGACCTCACGTTTGCAAGTATCATTCCCGTTACAGCTTCTAAGAAGTTTTAAGATGATGTTTCGTGTTGTTATCAGAGAGGTGAATGTCTTCCTGCCAATGAAATTCTCCCAATTTCTCTGTTCTCTCTCTCCCCATCCCCTTTCCTCTCTCTCTTACTCGCTCACGCGTGTAAGTTATCCATTGTCCAAACTTTACGCATTTCTCGTTCATTGATGTCTTATTGTATTGTTCATTGATGTCTATGTGTTTGTAAATACATATATCCCGTGTATCCGTAGTAAATACATAAGTAGTCATGCCTTTATTAAATCCATTATATTCATTTTGATTGATGTTACTGTGTCTGCTCATACTCCAGGTCTCTGAAATGAATAGATCAAGCTACGGCTTTATAAATTAAAATTACTTTAAAGAGTATGTGTTTATAGGGCAGAAAACCCAGTTCTTCTGGCCAGAGAATTGCGTTTCCTGAAATCCTATGAAGTAAGATGATATGTGGGATTCCCCCAATATTAATCTGACAATTGAGCTAATTAAATTTTACCTGTCTGTAAAACGTGATCTATGCAATCAACTTGTAGTTAAAATGCAAGGATACACGTATGCCTGCAGGTAAAATGATAGATCCTCCCTTAGAGGGAGAGTAAATTCAATGTAAGACTGATCTAATCCAAACATGTATGAATAATTATTAATTACCAATTATTAATTAATTTATGCAAATTCCCCACGGATTAGATCCGCCCTGAATCCTTACAAATGGTGGAGAAAATGCTAAGCACATTTTAAACTTGTTTTATGAGCAAAATCAGTTTTCAATCTATGTCTATATTGTGATTTAATATTGTACGTGCGCCTCTAGTGAGCGAACGCAATGCGAACTCACCGCTGCAAAATAATGTCTGACATTCCGTTTGCCATTGTTAATAACTAAAAGTAAACTGCAGTTCATAGTATTAAATTTGTCCCACAAAAGACGAAGAAACCTCTTTTGAACGACGACATTTTTAATGTTAAACTCCCCTGTCCGAACGATGTTCTTCTGTCAGGGTGAAGACAAGATTTAGTGAATCGATGCTCTTTCACTATTCTTAAAAAGGCCTTATTTTATAATCGTTAGATTAACGATAAACTCCTGGTTAAAACATTGACTTAGCTACTCAATTGTAAAAAACGGAAAAGCATATTATCACAAGTGCTATTTGATATATGCTTGGAGTCGAAAACAGATGAATAATTCCTGTTTCCTTTTGCACGACGCAGCGAAGAAAACCTGCTAACGTGTTAAATAAATATAGCACCGATAAAAATCCAAAACTGAAAACATTTTTAATCAATGCCATTTGATAAATGTTATTTGGAGTTGAAAACAGATGAATAATTCCTGTTTCCTTTTGCACGACGCAGCGAAGAAAACCTGCTAACGTGTTAAATAAATATAGCACCGATAAAAATCCAAAACTGAAAACATTTTTAATCAATGCTATTTGATATATGTTATGGGAGTCGAAAAACAGATGAATAATTCCTGTTTTCTCTCGCACAACGCAGCGACGAATCCTGCTAGATGTGCTTGTAAAACATAGCACCGAGAAAAAAAAATCCAACACTGAAAACATTTTTCATCATATATGCTATTTGATAAATGTTATTTGGATCCGAAAAACAGATGCCTAATTCCTGTTGTCCACAATTTACGTGTAGTGCAGCGAAGAAATCCTGCCACACACTTGTGTGAAATATAGCATCGAAAAAAAATCCAAAACCTAAAAAACATTGTAAATCATAAAATGCTATTTGATAAATGTATTTGTATCCGAACGACAGACATGTAATTCCTGTTGTCCCTATGTGTGTGTGTAGGAAAAATCCTGCCACGCCGTTTTGTGAAATATAGAACCGGAAAGAAATCCGTCGATATTTAAATTCCGCACTATTTCGGATTGATGCAGCAATTGAGGCGTGTAATTCTTTGCACGTCCTCTGAGACAGTCACATGTGAAAGCAGGCGGGTTGCAATGCTACTGCCAAACGCTAGGGCGCGCCCTTGAGTTTCCCAGTATCAAACGGCCTCCACGTCCTGACTTTACCCTCCATGAGCGAGATGTCGCCATCGTGTGGACAATGGTAACAAGGTCATCCTTTCCTAAATAATTTTCTCTCAGCACCATTTCAGATTGTTCCAGTGAATTCCTGAAATTGTGTTTCTAACTTTCAATGCATGTGCAAGTTCCAGTTTTAATAACATGATTTCACTACTGACTGTGTACATTTATTTTGAATTTAGTTCAAACCACGTTTGAATTTAAAATTCAAAAGTAGGTATTAGCAGTTTCTAATGACTAATCAAATATAATGCCAACCTTCAATTTCCTATATAATATTGTATATTTCCACCCGAACCGGGTGGTTCGTCTGATCTGCGTCACCAGCACTGACTGAGCACGGGTCTCGGACTTTCCTGTATCTTTCCCTTCGTGCGGCCCGCAACACGACATTACCAATTCGGCACCCCCGGTTGTGTTCCAGGTCAAGTTGCTTGAAAGGGCGCACCTAGGTACAGATGCACCGAAAGGCCTGGGACACTGCTGCCAAGTGTTTGGGGCGACAGAAGGACCAACCACGATGCTGACTTCGAGCGGAATGACCTCATTTCACCCCAGGCAAACTAGAAAAAGGTATTAAACCCATCCACTTAGTATTGGCCACAGAATCTATGAATTCCCCCGGTCATTGAAGCGTGTGGCTCCCTTCTCCTCTCCGAGCCACAAACCGCAGGCTTAGGCCTCCTCTTCCCTTGTAACACTTCCTGTGTACTATTGACGCCATTTCATTACAGAACTTTCCATCTTTGATGGTTGCATTTTACTTCAAACTTTGCTATCTTGCCACTGCTCTTTTCTGTTGTGCTCTGTTCCTTTCAGTTCACCTAGAAGACAGAGCCTATCTGAGACAACAAGGAACGCTGAATAATAGTTTGACAAACCAAGCCGTTAGCATCAACAGGTGACCACTAAGCTACCGCCCTGTTAAATTTTATTCAGGCCCATACTGAACTACCTAAATTGTCCCACCGAATGATTTAACTGTCTGCATCAGTTAACCAAAATTTTCATACACGGCATAGCCCGTATTATAGCTCGTTAAACGTAGAACGAAATTGCACTGGTCTCTCTGCGTGTGTTGTGTTCCTCTCGCCCACAGTGAAGCCAGTTTGTTCCGGTCCCACAACCCGCTGGGACAACCTCGACACATGGCTGACGGCCATGACGGCTAACTTCCTGCCCGAGGACGCTAGTGACTCAGAGCCAAGAGCATCGCAGACGTGGACAAGCTGACGGCGCACAAACCAAGCCAAAGCTCCCACGACAAAGACCGGTCAGACACGTCAACCTCACTTGCCAGCTCATCACACAAGAACGTCTCCACAAAGGAGCCGCATCGCCCTGGAGCACAAGGTTGCAACGCCGAGGATGACAACGACCCCTAGCTACAAGAAGGAAGTGGAAAGACTTCAAACCGCCCTGTCTGATCTTCGTCGACACACAGACCGAAGAGAGCAGTCAGAGAAAAGAACCAGAGAGGAAATCAACGAGAAACTCCGACAAAGTGACGCCCCTTGCAAAGAGCAGAGACTGAACTTAAAGAGACTCGTAAGCCACAGCCTGCGAAAGAAACTCACAAGAGGCCCGGGCCACAACCCACAAGCTCGTTCAGCAGAGACTGAACTAAAAGAAAGAGACACTAAAGCCAAGGCCTTTAAACACTTACGCACGGGCCGAGCTGAAATCCATGAACCTGCTCAACAGAGACACGATCTCAAAGACAAACTTAACATTTGTCCACACCGAGTTGAAACACTCTTATAGACTGCAGCATGACCGGAAAAGGGGAAACACACACCACAAGTTTCCCCTGACTGGTCTGCACCCTTCAGCCAAGAACCCAGAGCTGTAAAGAGGGGTTGAAAGCCCACTGTTCAAAACATCACCAGCCGCTGCGGCAGGCCTTCATTAAAGAATTCTCTGATCCAGAATCCGAAAAGACTTTAAAAAAAAAAAAAACACAATCTACTCTGTCTCTGAACACTACTCAGAGCTGCCTCTCGAGGGCGCCCCACCAAACCATCGCCCTGTTTACAGAGAGCCAGAGACCATTCCAGCCTGGAGCGGTACCCCTCTCAACATGCCACTGGTAAGCACAAGTCTGAGCACACATCAGACAAACACAGTGCCGCCACGTCTCAGACAGCCGAGACACTGGAGTCACTGAAAAGCTTCTTCACAAAAGACTTTCCAAAAATTCAAGAGGTACGAACGAGCCTTACATCCTATGGCTGAGCGTCATACCTACAGCAGCACACAGCCACCACAGCTGACAGCTGCACAGCCTGAGCGAGACAGCACAGTTTCCCACAGCTGGGTCCGAAACCCCAAAAGACCTGATCAAAAGGGGGGGGTGGGCCCGGAAACTCTGCCTACCCATCACTCTAGACAATGAGGTGAGCCTTGAAACACGGGTAGACACCGGCTCAAACCTCACTCTAATGTCAGCTCAACTCTTTGAAAAAACTCAGTGCTAAAGCTAAGAGCGAAGATCGAACTCTTATACCCCAACTATGTGAGCTGAATGTGCAGTCGTACAGCCAGAACGACCTCCGGCTCGAACAGAGCTCCCACTTACCTGACAATTGGTCCGTTGAGGCCTACTCACCCGGTGCACATCTCACAAATGGACATGTACCCCTTTCCGATGGGCAAAGACCTGCTAGAATGCTCTGAGCTTTGATTAGACTTCAAACACCTGACCGTCTGGGCCCAAGTTCAAGAACCCTGCCCCTCCAGTCACACAGGTCACCAAAGCCAGACTCCAAGGTCACAGAGTTCCCAGGAACTCCAGCAGCCATCCAGGAATACACAGCCTCAGCACCAAGTCAAGGTTCAAGTTCGTGACCCTGCACCTTCCAGCTCGCCAAATACCACGCAATGCCCACTCAACGATGCGTGACCTAATGCAGAAGGCCTCCTCACAAAGACTTCCTAAAACCCCACTGACTTTGAACTGCACAAACACAGTGCAAGACTCTTCTAAAAGGGTCCCTGATCAGCATAAGGACATAGAACTTTTATGAATAGACGAAAATGTGTGCTCAAAGAGACACAAGACTCTGCAATAGGAAAAATTAGACCTTTATTGATTTAAAGAAAATCTCGAATAGACGTGTGAGCCTCACCTGCAAAAAGACTATGCACGACTTTAAAAAAAACAAAAAAAAAAACATTTGCGACATGCTGGTTGAAATGACACTGCTAAACATTAGTTTAGCAGTGTCATTTCCATGACAATGAAGGGTTACGAGAAACACTAACTCCAAATTGAGCATACGTCCCCTTTAACGCCAGAGTGCAGGAAAACTACCCCAGTTTTAAACTACTGTTAACCTACAGGCGTGCTTTTGGTCGTTGCGATCCAACCTGAACACAACGTGCAATACGCATTTTTGATCGCTGGCTTGTCTAAATGCAGATAAAACGATAGCTGGAATTGACATTTCTACTTTAAGTAAAATAGCCTTAGATTTCCAACTAAACTTAGCATGGTCGGCAGTAAAGCGTAAGTCTGTTTGACGAAGAAACCCCATCTCAGCAGCTTGTAAACTGTACCGATATCTATTCTGCTTTACTTAAAAGAAATCCAAATTGTAATATGACTAAACCTGTGTCTAACAAAGAAAGCTCAGGAAAAAGTTATATCTAGGTAGACCTGGGTGATGCTCCCCTTTCTACAAATGTAAAGGCCTTACAAATTATTGTTAGATTGATGTAATTCACCTAAATTTTACCTGCATCTACAAGCAGAGAACTACCTAGCGATTTAATACTGTTTCATCGCCGAAAAGTCAGCATTTATGCACAACAGGGACATAACTATATATGCTTGGACAAGCTTTGACTTCCAGCAAATCTATTTCCTTACTCTGTAAACAAATAGATTAAGTTGCGTAAAATAAAGAGAACAGTTCCACGAGTAGAATGAGCAAATGCCAAAACACATCTGCATTTTACTTAATGTAACACCGAGTTCTGGAAGGTCTTAAAATATAAGCGCCTCCTGTTAACCCGTTTAAACATGCATAATTCATGTAACATGTACAGACATTTTTCAGGGACTGTTGAATTGTCTGACATGCTCTGGTTCCCATGACAACAACCTGTCACAGGAAGTGCTAACTTGTGATGTCACTTTGTAAACAAACCAGCCTAGGTGGCTACGTTAACCTAGCATCCCTCCAGCTTACGCTAAGCTAACCTAGCATCCATCCAGCTTAGGCTAAGCTAAATAATAACTTCTACAGTTAGCAGTTAGCATTATTTTCTTGAGCCCTTAATCACCGCTTGTGTTCACACAAGGGAAAGTATTCTAAAATACTTTCCGTAACACCAGTTAGGGTTTCTAATTGTTCACTTCCCATGGTTTTGATCACGTTTATCCCCTTCTGCTTTTAATAAATAAATAAAAAAAAAATTTTTTTTTTTTTTTTTGCTCTTCTTTAAGTTTTTTTTGTTGTTCATTTCTTTGACTTGAATAATAATAGCAGTCAGTTATTCAGTCACCTATATGCTTTAATTTAATTTCCTCTCTTATTCAAATGTGTTTCCAGTCCCCATAGGGCCGAAAAGGAAACAGAGACACCTGTACTTGTGATTGTGTTTATTTTCAACAAGCGCACTCATTTTTGTGACCCTGAAACACAAGTATTTCAGCACTTCACTAGGGCACAACTATAGTCCAGAGAATTGATAATAAGCATTATTCGAATAGGACAGCTGTCCTTTTTCCCCCTATCATTCACTTCGTCAAGCCGTAGTGACCCACTAGTTAAGTCCAGAGAAATAATTTCGTCTTAAGACAATTATTTCATCTCGGCTATCCCCTTCACAGGACACACTCTCGGAACCACATAAAGTCTTGGCCTCCTAACATCCACAGCTAAGATAAGGATACAAGACACACTTCACTAGCTAGCCACACGTGAAACACCTAGCTTTATGCTACATACCTAGTGAACCCGTTAAACCGTGGTTCTGAACTTTTAGGGTCATGCATTAGTCTCTCCCTACAAGTGTGACAATAGTCACAGAGCCCCTGCTTCACCAAACCTTAACCTTTCAGCTCACCAAAGACTATGACAAAACAATGGACACTATGAGAAACCACCTCTCATTACCCCTCCAACCACCCACGGACGCCGTCTGCACAAACCGACAACCGGTGCTCCAGACAACCTGCGTCAACAAGCACATGCTGCGTGCACTAAACAACATTCAGCGTTCTGCACCTGATGCCATCACCGCGCCACGGCTTGTGATGCCACAGTGCAAAAGGGGGGTAATGCCAATGTATGCCGCTGCACGCCGCAGCACCAGAGACACTTGCAAGACACCGAAGCAAGTGGCATACCGGCGTTCTCAAAGCGGAAAGACTGTCCTAGCCAAAAGGACGAGACTCGCTGAAATTTTTCCTCCCTTTCTCTCTTTCTCTCTCCCTTTCACTTTTACCAGGATGCTGCTGTGCCTCCAGCCAACCAGAGGGCAACCGTAATCGGACATCTCACCAGGTCTGGCACTAGGACTCCTTTTCTGCCGGACCCGCACTCAGAAAGTGAATGTGCCACCTGATCCTCACAGCGCCTACAGAACACACTACCCCAGCGTAACAACACAATACAGCTGGGTAGGTGCCGATGGACAAAGGACTCCCGCACTCACGTTGAGACCGTGGTTGAACACATGCTCAAGCAACTTGAGAAAATGACTATCACGCTAGCGGAGCCAGGTGGCCACAACCACCGCCGCACTGCCGTCAGAACTCTGTTTAACACTTGTATGTCCAGCATGAATGCAGCAAACCTCGCCAACGTGGGACGGCATGTAGCCGAAATTCAGACTGAGATTCCACAGATAAAAGAGCACTCACAACAGAGTGCATCCCTGCAGACCATCGACAAGACACTAAAGGGAACTGTGGTAACTTTCAACACTCACAGCGTTGAACCCCATGCACTCCAACACTCACTCCATGAAACAGCTGTTTACTGTCTTCCAGAATGACTTTGCTCAAACTCAGCTGGTAACAGCCCTGATGACAAACCTGCTGCAGGGGGTGAACTCCTCCATCGACAGCCTCGCCAGGGGTAGAATTCCACCGCACCTGATACCCTTAAGCCTCGTGAAAACCGTGCTGGCGTCCGCCATCACCACGCCACGAGTACAAATACACCTTTCCTACTCTCTGGGTAGTGCCATCCCTCTCTGCGCCGACTACAAGCAGAGAAGTTGTGGGGTTTTCTCTTGAACTTGCCCATCATAGAGTCAAGCCGAATCTACCGGCTCAAGAACATTGTCCAGGTCAGATTTTGAAAAGTAACATTCACATCAAGATCCACACGCCGGACGGGGTTGACTGCAACGACGGCAACACAAAGCCGTCCTAAGCTCCGAACCCGTACGTGTGCACATTGACCAAAGAAATTCACTATCTCTGCCCTAACAAGCCTCTCCTCAGAGACAACACTGACGGAATCTGCGGGCTGCAGATCAGCGACACCCGCTGCCCTGCCGAAGCCAAGCTACGCACTCAAGGCATCAAGACCCAAGCAGAGAGTGTAAGTGACAGGCGGCTCGCTAACACTCCTGTGCGCACAGCTGCACTCACTTACGACCAGAATGACACCGACACCTGTGTCACCTCGCTCCACTAGAGCCTGTGAATCCAAGCACCGGAAATTGCCATCCTTCACCTTGACGACCTGGCATGGTACCATCTTCCATGCAAAGAGTACAAATTAAAACTGGAAATCCCATCCTTCTCCAGGTACCACACTTTCACCCTAACTCCAGAACGGGAGTTGTGGTTTGCGAAAGGGGGGGGGGGGGGATCCCAGCTAATTGACATTGCTCCTATCGACACAGCTCTCCAAGCTTTGTCTCGACTACCCATTCTGACTACCTCACCTGTTGTCCAAGCCTGGACCGCAGCCGACACTGCACGGTGTACCTCTATGGTAGTCAGACACACCCTGACACTGGGCTTGACCTTCATCCTATACAGGAGACTCAACGAGATACAAACATCTTCAGCCAAGCTCACGAAAGGTTTCGGACGAAACCCGCAAAAAGGGGGTGCCAAGTCAGAGACCAGGCCAGAGGCGGCTTCGAACCTCATAGAGCTGAATCCTCAGCCCTAATAACCACCTGATGCATGAGTCATGATTCACCTGCCATCCGTCCATTGTGATGATTGTTGTCCAATTAAGTCCACACAGGGACTTCATCAGACAAAAAGGGGGACTGTAAGGACTGGGCTAAAAGGGTGAATCTGAATAACTAAATACATCCTGCTAAAGACCCAAAAAGACTGAATGCAACACACACACACACACTCTCTCTCAGGAATGGCCAGAGTCATAAAATGCTTGAAACATTCCTTGCCCTTCCCCCATCTCTGCAAGAGAGATAACAGAACTCTGACACACACACACACATAATGGACCTTTACATTACACGCATAAAACGAGCCATTACCAATTGTATACGATATATTCCTGTATGTCTGTGTGTTTCCCAGTCCATGGTAGTTTAGAAATGATCTCCTAGCGTATCAGTGAAACTCTTGAGAGTGTGTATTATGTATTAAGATGTATCTTCATATTCCAAGTATGTGTAAATGTTGTGTTTGGTACCGTTTTAATTATCTCGTTCCAACTGATTTGGTCAGATAAAGAAGATTACAGTAAAATGTATGTTTTCTATGTTTTTATCATCTTGTGGAATGATTCTGACAAATTCTGACTGGTCATAAAAGAGGCGGACACGGCCATAGTTTAACTTTGACAAGACAAAGAGAATTTGGCCGCCAAAAGTTTCGTTGAATGTCATTGGCCAGTTCGCACCTCAGAGGTGTGAACTCCAGCTCCCCTAAAGAGGACTGAACCTCCCTCTGGACGCTCTCTTGCAGTCTGACCGTCTCAGAGAAACATGTGATGCTAGCGATCTCCTCATGGAGATCTGATCCCACCATGGATCTTTTCTTTTGTTCGTCTAAAGTTCGTCTCTTCTTTAACTTACTCCCGAGTTCGTCTCCCAGGAAAGGAAATGGACTTTGCCGAACTATTTCCTCGGGTAACGTCACCTCAAAGACTTTAAGCCTTTCAAACACTCGCGCCGAATGCCAACGAACGCCACGTGATCCCCCATGGAACAAAGGGGCCACGCGCAAGCGGCCAACCATGCACGCGCCGGGACGGGCCGTGCAAAAACGCTGCGGCCGCGCTCCACACGACGCGCGCAAGCAGGACAGGACCTTCGTTCAACATGCGGGACGACCGGACCGCGCAAGGAGCCCGCGACACACACACAGACCTCACGTTTGCAAGTATCATTCCCGTTACAGCTTCTAAGAAGTTTTAAGATGATGTTTCGTGTTGTTATCAGAGAGGTGAATGTCTTCCTGCCAATGAAATTCTCCCAATTTCTCTGTTCTCTCTCTCCCCATCCCCTTTCCTCTCTCTCTTACTCGCTCACGCGTGGAAGTTATCCATTGTCCAAACTTTACGCATTTCTCGTTCATTGATGTCTTATTGTATTGTTCATTGATGTCTATGTGTTTGTAAATACATATATCCCGTGTAACCGTAGTAAATACATAAGTAGTCATGCCTTTATTAAATCCATTATATTCATTTTGATTGATGTTACTGTGTCTGCTCATACTCCAGGTCTCTGAAATGAATAGATCAAGCTACGGCTTTATAAATTAAAATTACTTTAAAGAGTATGTGTTTATAGGGCAGAAAACCCAGTTCTTCTGGCCAGAGAATTGCGTTTCCTGAAATCCTATGAAGTAAGATGATATGTGGGATTCCCCCAATATTAATCTGACAATTGAGCTAATTAAATTTTACCTGTCTGTAAAACGTGATCTATGCAATCAACTTGTAGTTAAAATGCAAGGATACACGTATGCCTGCAGGTAAAATGATAGATCCTCCCTTAGAGGGAGAGTAAATTCAATGTAAGACTGATCTAATCCAAACATGTATGAATAATTATTAATTACCAATTATTAATTAATTTATGCAAATTCCCCACGGATTAGATCCGCCCTGAATCCTTACAAATGGTGGAGAAAATGCTAAGCACATTTTAAACTTGTTTTATGAGCAAAATCAGTTTTCAATCTATGTCTATATTGTGATTTAATATTGTACGTGCGCCTCGAGTGAGCGAACGCAATGCGAACTCACCGCTGCAAAATAATGTCTGACATTCCGTTTGCCATTGTTAATAACTAAAAGTAAACTGCAGTTCATAGTATTAAATTTGTCCCACAAAAGACGAAGAAACCTCTTTTGAACGACGACATTTTTAATGTTAAACTCCCCTGTCCGAACGATGTTCTTCTGTCAGGGTGAAGACAAGATTTAGTGAATCGATGCTCTTTCACTATTCTTAAAAAGGCCTTATTTTATAATCGTTAGATTAACGATAAACTCCTGGTTAAAACATTGACTTAGCTACTCAATTGTAAAAAACGGAAAAGCATATTATCACAAGTGCTATTTGATATATGCTTGGAGTCGAAAACAGATGAATAATTCCTGTTTCCTTTTGCACGACGCAGCGAAGAAAACCTGCTAACGTGTTAAATAAATATAGCACCGATAAAAATCCAAAACTGAAAACATTTTTAATCAATGCCATTTGATAAATGTTATTTGGAGTTGAAAACAGATGAATAATTCCTGTTTCCTTTTGCACGACGCAGCGAAGAAAACCTGCTAACGTGTTAAATAAATATAGCACCGATAAAAATCCAAAACTGAAAACATTTTTAATCAATGCTATTTGATATATGTTATGGGAGTCGAAAAACAGATGAATAATTCCTGTTTTCTCTCGCACAACGCAGCGACGAATCCTGCTAGATGTGCTTGTAAAACATAGCACCGAGAAAAAAAAATCCAACACTGAAAACATTTTTCATCATATATGCTATTTGATAAATGTTATTTGGATCCGAAAAACAGATGCCTAATTCCTGTTGTCCACAATTTACGTGTAGTGCAGCGAAGAAATCCTGCCACACACTTGTGTGAAATATAGCATCGAAAAAAAATCCAAAACCTAAAAAACATTGTAAATCATAAAATGCTATTTGATAAATGTATTTGTATCCGAACGACAGACATGTAATTCCTGTTGTCCCTATGTGTGTGTGTAGGAAAAATCCTGCCACGCCGTTTTGTGAAATATAGAACCGGAAAGAAATCCGTCGATATTTAAATTCCGCACTATTTCGGATTGATGCAGCAATTGAGGCGTGTAATTCTTTGCACGTCCTCTGAGACAGTCACATGTGAAAGCAGGCGGGTTGCAATGCTACTGCCAAACGCTAGGGCGCGCCCTTGAGTTTCCCAGTATCAAACGGCCTCCACGTCCTGACTTTACCCTCCATGAGCGAGATGTCGCCATCGTGTGGACAATGGTAACAAGGTCATCCTTTCCTAAATAATTTTCTCTCAGCACCATTTCAGATTGTTCCAGTGAATTCCTGAAATTGTGTTTCTAACTTTCAATGCATGTGCAAGTTCCAGTTTTAATAACATGATTTCACTACTGACTGTGTACATTTATTTTGAATTTAGTTCAAACCACGTTTGAATTTAAAATTCAAAAGTAGGTATTAGCAGTTTCTAATGACTAATCAAATATAATGCCAACCTTCAATTTCCTATATAATATTGTATATTTCCACCCGAACCGGGTGGTTCGTCTGATCTGCGTCACCAGCACTGACTGAGCACGGGTCTCGGACTTTCCTGTATCTTTCCCTTCGTGCGGCCCGCAACACGACATTACCAATTCGGCACCCCCGGTTGTGTTCCAGGTCAAGTTGCTTGAAAGGGCGCACCTAGGTACAGATGCACCGAAAGGCCTGGGACACTGCTGCCAAGTGTTTGGGGCGACAGAAGGACCAACCACGATGCTGACTTCGAGCGGAATGACCTCATTTCACCCCAGGCAAACTAGAAAAAGGTATTAAACCCATCCACTTAGTATTGGCCACAGAATCTATGAATTCCCCCGGTCATTGAAGCGTGTGGCTCCCTTCTCCTCTCCGAGCCACAAACCGCAGGCTTAGGCCTCCTCTTCCCTTGTAACACTTCCTGTGTACTATTGACGCCATTTCATTACAGAACTTTCCATCTTTGATGGTTGCATTTTACTTCAAACTTTGCTATCTTGCCACTGCTCTTTTCTGTTGTGCTCTGTTCCTTTCAGTTCACCTAGAAGACAGAGCCTATCTGAGACAACAAGGAACGCTGAATAATAGTTTGACAAACCAAGCCGTTAGCATCAACAGGTGACCACTAAGCTACCGCCCTGTTAAATTTTATTCAGGCCCATACTGAACTACCTAAATTGTCCCACCGAATGATTTAACTGTCTGCATCAGTTAACCAAAATTTTCATACACGGCATAGCCCGTATTATAGCTCGTTAAACGTAGAACGAAATTGCACTGGTCTCTCTGCGTGTGTTGTGTTCCTCTCGCCCACAGTGAAGCCAGTTTGTTCCGGTCCCACAACCCGCTGGGACAACCTCGACACATGGCTGACGGCCATGACGGCTAACTTCCTGCCCGAGGACGCTAGTGACTCAGAGCCAAGAGCATCGCAGACGTGGACAAGCTGACGGCGCACAAACCAAGCCAAAGCTCCCACGACAAAGACCGGTCAGACACGTCAACCTCACTTGCCAGCTCATCACACAAGAACGTCTCCACAAAGGAGCCGCATCGCCCTGGAGCACAAGGTTGCAACGCCGAGGATGACAACGACCCCTAGCTACAAGAAGGAAGTGGAAAGACTTCAAACCGCCCTGTCTGATCTTCGTCGACACACAGACCGAAGAGAGCAGTCAGAGAAAAGAACCAGAGAGGAAATCAACGAGAAACTCCGACAAAGTGACGCCCCTTGCAAAGAGCAGAGACTGAACTTAAAGAGACTCGTAAGCCACAGCCTGCGAAAGAAACTCACAAGAGGCCCGGGCCACAACCCACAAGCTCGTTCAGCAGAGACTGAACTAAAAGAAAGAGACACTAAAGCCAAGGCCTTTAAACACTTACGCACGGGCCGAGCTGAAATCCATGAACCTGCTCAACAGAGACACGATCTCAAAGACAAACTTAACATTTGTCCACACCGAGTTGAAACACTCTTATAGACTGCAGCATGACCGGAAAAGGGGAAACACACACCACAAGTTTCCCCTGACTGGTCTGCACCCTTCAGCCAAGAACCCAGAGCTGTAAAGAGGGGTTGAAAGCCCACTGTTCAAAACATCACCAGCCGCTGCGGCAGGCCTTCATTAAAGAATTCTCTGATCCAGAATCCGAAAAGACTTTAAAAAAAAAAACAACACAATCTACTCTGTCTCTGAACACTACTCAGAGCTGCCTCTCGAGGGCGCCCCACCAAACCATCGCCCTGTTTACAGAGAGCCGGAGACCATTCCAGCCTGGAGCGGTACCCCTCTCAACATGCCACTGGTAAGCACAAGTCTGAGCACACATCAGACAAACACAGTGCCGCCACGTCTCAGACAGCCGAGACACTGGAGTCACTGAAAAGCTTCTTCACAAAAGACTTTCCAAAAATTCAAGAGGTACGAACGAGCCTTACATCCTATGGCTGAGCGTCATACCTACAGCAGCACACAGCCACCACAGCTGACAGCTGCACAGCCTGAGCGAGACAGCACAGTTTCCCACAGCTGGGTCCGAAACCCCAAAAGACCTGATCAAAAGGGGGGGGTGGGCCCGGAAACTCTGCCTACCCATCACTCTAGACAATGAGGTGAGCCTTGAAACACGGGTAGACACCGGCTCAAACCTCACTCTAATGTCAGCTCAACTCTTTGAAAAAACTCAGTGCTAAAGCTAAGAGCGAAGATCGAACTCTTATACCCCAACTATGTGAGCTGAATGTGCAGTCGTACAGCCAGAACGACCTCCGGCTCGAACAGAGCTCCCACTTACCTGACAATTGGTCCGTTGAGGCCTACTCACCCGGTGCACATCTCACAAATGGACATGTACCCCTTTCCGATGGGCAAAGACCTGCTAGAATGCTCTGAGCTTTGATTAGACTTCAAACACCTGACCGTCTGGGCCCAAGTTCAAGAACCCTGCCCCTCCAGTCACACAGGTCACCAAAGCCAGACTCCAAGGTCACAGAGTTCCCAGGAACTCCAGCAGCCATCCAGGAATACACAGCCTCAGCACCAAGTCAAGGTTCAAGTTCGTGACCCTGCACCTTCCAGCTCGCCAAATACCACGCAATGCCCACTCAACGATGCGTGACCTAATGCAGAAGGCCTCCTCACAAAGACTTCCTAAAACCCCACTGACTTTGAACTGCACAAACACAGTGCAAGACTCTTCTAAAAGGGTCCCTGATCAGCATAAGGACATAGAACTTTTATGAATAGACGAAAATGTGTGCTCAAAGAGACACAAGACTCTGCAATAGGAAAAATTAGACCTTTATTGATTTAAAGAAAATCTCGAATAGACGTGTGAGCCTCACCTGCAAAAAGACTATGCACGACTTTAAAAAAAAAAAAAAAAAAAACATTTGCGACATGCTGGTTGAAATGACACTGCTAAACATTAGTTTCCATGACAATGAAGGGTTACGAGAAACACTAACTCCAAATTGAGCATACGTCCCCTTTAACGCCAGAGTGCAGGAAAACTACCCCAGTTTTAAACTACTGTTAACCTACAGGCGTGCTTTTGGTCGTTGCGATCCAACCTGAACACAACGTGCAATACGCATTTTTGATCGCTGGCTTGTCTAAATGCAGATAAAACGATAGCTGGAATTGACATCTCTACTTTAAGTAAAATAGCCTTAGATTTCCAACTAAACTTAGCATGGTCGGCAGTAAAGCGTAAGTCTGTTTGACGAAGAAACCCCATCTCAGCAGCTTGTAAACTGTACCGATATCTATTCTGCTTTACTTAAAAGAAATCCAAATTGTAATATGACTAAACCTGTGTCTAACAAAGAAAGCTCAGGAAAAAGTTATATCTAGGTAGACCTGGGTGATGCTCCCCTTTCTACAAATGTAAAGGCCTTACAAATTATTGTTAGATTGATGTAATTCACCTAAATTTTACCTGCATCTACAAGCAGAGAACTACCTAGCGATTTAATACTGTTTCATCGCCGAAAAGTCAGCATTTATGCACAACAGGGACATAACTATATATGCTTGGACAAGCTTTGACTTCCAGCAAATCTATTTCCTTACTCTGTAAACAAATAGATTAAGTTGCGTAAAATAAAGAGAACAGTTCCACGAGTAGAATGAGCAAATGGCAAAACACATCTGCATTTTACTTAATGTAACACCGAGTTCTGGAAGGTCTTAAAATATAAGTGCCTCCTGTTAACCCGTTTAAACATGCATAATTCATGTAACATGTACAGACATTTTTCAGGGACTGTTGAATTGTCTGACATGCTCTGGTTCCCATGACAACAACCTGTCACAGGAAGTGCTAACTTGTGATGTCACTTTGTAAACAAACCAGCCTAGGTGGCTACGTTAACCTAGCATCCCTCCAGCTTACGCTAAGCTAACCTAGCATCCATCCAGCTTAGGCTAAGCTAAATAATAACTTCTACAGTTAGCAGTTAGCATAATTTTCTTGAGCCCTTAATCACCGCTTGTGTTCACACAAGGGAAAGTATTCTAAAATACTTTCCGTAACACCAGTTAGGGTTTCTAATTGTTCACTTCCCATGGTTTTGATCACGTTTATCCCCTTCTGCTTTTAATAAAAAAAAAAAAAAAAAAATTTTTTTTTTTTTTTTGCTCTTCTTTAAGTTTTTTTTGTTGTTCATTTCTTTGACTTGAATAATAATAGCAGTCAGTTATTCAGTCACCTATATGCTTTAATTTAATTTCCTCTCTTATTCAAATGTGGTTCCAGTCCCCATAGGGCCGAAAAGGAAACAGAGACACCTGTACTTGTGATTGTGTTTATTTTCAACAAGCGCACTCATTTTTGTGACCCTGAAACACAAGTATTTCAGCACTTCACTAGGGCACAACTATAGTCCAGAGAATTGATAATAAGCATTATTCGAATAGGACAGCTGTCCTTTTTCCCTCTATCATTCACTTCGTCAAGCCGTAGTGACCCACTAGTTAAGTCCAGAGAAATAATTTCGTCTTAAGACAATTATTTCATCTCGGCTATCCCCTTCACAGGACACACTCTCGGAACCACATAAAGTCTTGGCCTCCTAACATCCACAGCTAAGATAAGGATACAAGACACACTTCACTAGCTAGCCACACGTGAAACACCTAGCTTTATGCTACATACCTAGTGAACCCGTTAAACCGTGGTTCTGAACTTTTAGGGTCATGCATTAGTCTCTCCCTACAAGTGTGACAATAGTCACAGAGCCCCTGCTTCACCAAACCTTAACCTTTCAGCTCACCAAAGACTATGACAAAACAATGGACACTATGAGAAACCACCTCTCATTACCCCTCCAACCACCCACGGACGCCGTCTGCACAAACCGACAACCGGTGCTCCAGACAACCTGCGTCAACAAGCACATGCTGCGTGCACTAAACAACATTCAGCGTTCTGCACCTGATGCCATCACCGCGCCACGGCTTGTGATGCCACAGTGCAAAAGGGGGGTAATGCCAATGTATGCCGCTGCACGCCGCAGCAGCAGAGACACTTGCAAGACACCGAAGCAAGTGGCATACCGGCGTTCTCAAAGCGGAAAGACTGTCCTAGCCAAAAGGACGAGACTCGCTGAAATTGTTCCTCCCTTTCTCTCTTTCTCTCTCCCTTTCACTTTTACCAGGATGCTGCTGTGCCTCCAGCCAACCAGAGGGCAACCGTAATCGGACATCTCACCAGGTCTGGCACCAGGACTCCTTTTCTGCCGGACCCGCACTCAGAAAGTGAATGTGCCACCTGATCCTCACAGCGCCTACAGAACACACTACCCCAGCGTAACAACACAATACAGCTGGGTAGGTGCCGATGGACAAAGGACTCCCGCACTCACGTTGAGACCGTGGTTGAACACATGCTCAAGCAACTTGAGAAAATGACTGTCACGCTAGCGGAGCCAGGTGGCCACAACCACCGCCGCACTGCCGTCAGAACTCTGTTTAACACTTGTATGTCCAGCATGAATGCAGCAAACCTCGCCAACGTGGGACGGCATGTAGCCGAAATTCAGACTGAGATTCCACAGATAAAAGAGCACTCACAACAGAGTGCATCCCTGCAGACCATCGACAAGACACTAAAGGGAACTGTGGTAACTTTCAACACTCACAGCGTTGAACCCCATGCACTCCAACACTCACTCCATGAAACAGCTGTTTACTGTCTTCCAGAATGACTTTGCTCAAACTCAGCTGGTAACAGCCCTGATGACAAACCTGCTGCAGGGGGTGAACTCCTCCATCGACAGCCTCGCCAGGGGTAGAATTCCACCGCACCTGATACCCTTAAGCCTCGTGAAAACCGTGCTGGCGTCCGCCATCACCACGCCACGAGTACAAATACACCTTTCCTACTCTCTGGGTAGTGCCATCCCTCTCTGCGCCGACTACAAGCAGAGAAGTTGTGGGGTTTTCTCTTGAACTTGCCCATCATAGAGTCAAGCCGAATCTACCGGCTCAAGAACATTGTCCAGGTCAGATTTTGAAAAGTAACATTCACATCAAGATCCACACGCCGGACGGGGTTGACTGCAACGACGGCAACACAAAGCCGTCCTAAGCTCCGAACCCGTACGTATGCACATTGACCAAAGAAATTCACTATCTCTGCCCTAACAAGCCTCTCCTCAGAGACAACACTGACGGAATCTGCGGGCTGCAGATCAGCGACACCCGCTGCCCTGCCGAAGCCAAGCTACGCACTCAAGGCATCAAGACCCAAGCAGAGAGTGTAAGTGACAGGCGGCTCGCTAACACTCCTGTGCGCACAGCTGCACTCACTTACGACCAGAATGACACCGACACCTGTGTCACCTCGCTCCACTAGAGCCTGTGAATCCAAGCACCGGAAATTGCCATCCTTCACCTTGACGACCTGGCATGGTACCATCTTCCATGCAAAGAGTACAAATTAAAACTGGAAATCCCATCCTTCTCCAGGTACCACACTTTCACCCTAACTCCAGAACGGGAGTTGTGGTTTGCGAAAGGGGGGGGGGGGGATCCCAGCTAATTGACATTGCTCCTATCGACACAGCTCTCCAAGCTTTGTCTCGACTACCCATTCTGACTACCTCACCTGTTGTCCAAGCCTGGACCGCAGCCGACACTGCACGGTGTACCTCTATGGTAGTCAGACACACCCTGACACTGGGCTTGACCTTCATCCTATACAGGAGACTCAACGAGATACAAACATCTTCAGCCAAGCTCACGAAAGGTTTCGGACGAAACCCGCAAAAAGGGGGTGCCAAGTCAGAGACCAGGCCAGAGGCGGCTTCGAACCTCATAGAGCTGATTCCTCAGCCCTAATAACCACCTGATGCATGAGTCATGATTCACCTGCCATCCGTCCATTGTGATGATTGTTGTCCAATTAAGTCCACACAGGGACTTCATCAGACAAAAAGGGGGACTGTAAGGACTGGGCTAAAAGGGTGAATCTGAATAACTAAATACATCCTGCTAAAGACCCAAAAAGACTGAATGCAACACACACACACACACTCTCTCTCAGGAATGGCCAGAGTCATAAAATGCTTGAAACATTCCTTGCCCTTCCCCCATCTCTGCAAGAGAGATAACAGAACTCTGACACACACACACACATAATGGACCTTTACATTACACGCATAAAACGAGCCATTACCAATTGTATACGATATATTCCTGTATGTCTGTGTGTTTCCCAGTCCATGGTAGTTTAGAAATGATCTCCTAGCGTATCAGTGAAACTCTTGAGAGTGTGTATTATGTATTAAGATGTATCTTCATATTCCAAGTATGTGTAAATGTTGTGTTTGGTACCGTTTTAATTATCTCGTTCCAACTGATTTGGTCAGATACAGAAGATTACAGTAAAATGTATGTTTTCTATGTTTTTATCATCTTGTGGAATGATTCTGACAAATTCTGACTGGTCATAAAAGAGGCGGACACTGCCATAGTTTAACTTTGACAAGACAAAGAGAATTTGGCCGCCAAAAGTTTCGTTGAATGTCATTGGCCAGTTCGCACCTCAGAGGTGTGAACTCCAGCTCCCCTAAAGAGGACTGAACCTCCCTCTGGACGCTCTCTTGCAGTCTGACCGTCTCAGAGAAACATGTGATGCTAGCGATCTCCTCATGGAGATCTGATCCCACCATGGATCTTTTCTTTTGTTCGTCTAAAGTTCGTCTCTTCTTTAACTTACTCCCGAGTTCGTCTCCCAGGAAAGGAAATGGACTTTGCCGAACTATTTCCTCGGGTAACGTCACCTCAAAGACTTTAAGCCTTTCAAACACTCGCGCCGAATGCCAACGAACGCCACGTGATCCCCCATGGAACAAAGGGGCCACGCGCAAGCGGCCAACCATGCACGCGCCGGGACGGGCCGTGCAAAAACGCTGCGGCCGCGCTCCACACGACGCGCGCAAGCAGGACAGGACCTTCGTTCAACATGCGGGCCGACCGGACCGCGCAAGGAGCCCGCGACACACACACAGACCTCACGTTTGCAAGTATCATTCCCGTTACAGCTTCTAAGAAGTTTTAAGATGATGTTTCGTGTTGTTATCAGAGAGGTGAATGTCTTCCTGCCAATGAAATTCTCCCAATTTCTCTGTTCTCTCTCTCCCCATCCCCTTTCCTCTCTCTCTTACTCGCTCACGCGTGGAAGTTATCCATTGTCCAAACTTTACGCATTTCTCGTTCATTGATGTCTTATTGTATTGTTCATTGATGTCTATGTGTTTGTAAATACATATATCCCGTGTAACCGTAGTAAATACATAAGTAGTCATGCCTTTATTAAATCCATTACATTCATTTTGATTGATGTTACTGTGTCTGCTCATACTCCAGGTCTCTGAAATGAATAGATCAAGCTACGGCTTTATAAATTAAAATTACTTTAAAGAGTATGTGTTTATAGGGCAGAAAACCCAGTTCTTCTGGCCAGAGAATTGCGTTTCCTGAAATCCTATGAAGTAAGATGATATGTGGGATTCCCCCAATATTAATCTGACAATTGAGCTAATTAAATTTTACCTGTCTGTAAAACGTGATCTATGCAATCAACTTGTAGTTAAAATGCAAGGATACACGTATGCCTGCAGGTAAAATGATAGATCCTCCCTTAGAGGGAGAGTAAATTCAATGTAAGACTGATCTAATCCAAACATGTATGAATAATTATTAATTACCAATTATTAATTAATTTATGCAAATTCCCCACGGATTAGATCCGCCCTGAATCCTTACACAGGCGTCTATTTGGGACTCGGCTATTATTTGAAGTTTTACGGTATGCATGGTAATTCTGAATAATGTCCCTAGGGGCACCTCATATTTTCGGTTGCAAATTGATGTTCACAGGCCCGCAATGCTTTTGGCTGGATTTGTGTGCAAAAAACGTGCCAAAAGTGTAAGCGAGGAAAAATGAAAGTCAGAAGAATACAGATCCTATTTATTTTGCATAAACATGAAGCTGGAGCTTCAAAATACATGAATTACACTTACGAATACGATTAAAATGCTGCAAATGTTTTTTTTCTTACACTTGATAGGCGATTTACAATTTCACAAATCTTACCCTGCGCATGCGATTTTTTATGGCTTCATAATACCTTCATACACAAGCAGCACCTATTAAATATATTTCCATAATAGTATTATTGTATAAATATATATTTGTATACTTCGAATGTGTTTGAATATTTCACCAGTGTCAGCACTGGGGCGTGTCACTGTATTACTCCACTTGCCTGTGTTTGTGCAACTTGCATCTGTAAGCCAGTAGGAGGCGACACGTGACTGTCTTTATGAGTGAGCAATTACACCATTAATTGAACT